>OX465586.1:51084647-52284647 GCA_950022655.1 Alentia gelatinosa
AACTTAGAGGTCGCTCCTTCTTTTTCCTTTTCTTTTTCATTCCTTATTTATTCCTGGATGGGGCCATACATGAAGTACGTACGCACTGAGGGGGGGGGGGGTGGGGGGTAAATTCTTTTGTAAATTCTGTGTATTGCTCCCTCTTTGTTCTATTGTGTACAAGATCAGGAAGGGGTTGGGGGGGTCAAAATTTCAGAAATTCTGCGTGTGTACTTTATGGATGGCCCCGCAACGATTGTAAAAAGGTTGGCCAGATGTAAATACTCAGCCAGTAGAGCACAGGTCTACGTGTAGTGGACGATGAGCATATTTTAAGAAGTAAATGTCGGTTTAAAGGGCAGTATGATGGATCTGTGCGCTGTATCTGGATCAAGAACGACCGACATATTACAAGCTCGTTTAGGTGTAAACCAGCAGGTTCATTTCTATTATACCTTAATAGAGAACTAGGAGCAATGGCGTGTTCATCACGGATTAATATACTTGGAGTTATAAATAAATGAAAATTAAAAGGTTTTGGATATTTTCAGTCTACTGATCGTTTCCTGTAACCTACTTGCTTCCCTTAGCATTTTTTTTCTGCCTGACTCAGTCTAGGATCCAAATATATCACTCAGTAGTTGGTCAATTAGAGATTTTGGTGTCGGGTCATTGGTCATGGTCAGTTGGGCATGCCTCTAAGACCATCAGACACTGGCACCCTGCTCCTTTCCCAATACCACAGTGAATAACATGCAGGTAATGAAGGGATAGTTCTTTTGCAGCGAGCTGGAAGTCTTTATGACCGCTTTAACGTTTAGGCTCCACATATAGCGTGTGCGAACACCGTCTAAAAAAGACGCGTCCCATTCTTGCTTTGTTACAACAATGTAATTGCCACGGCGCTGTATGTGGGAATCTCCACCTTAGCTCCACCTGATCCAATGCACATCGCTAGTATCTGTGTTCTGCTGCAATGTGCAAGTAATCACAGTGCCCTTGTGAGGTTTGCAAACATACATAGATGTGAACGTCCAATTGTGACACCTCATTTTTATATCTGGAATAGATTTCTGTCAGATTTCTGCTCGTAGTACTCTTACGCTGAAAGCGTATTTCATGATTGCCTGAGATGAGATACATGTCCAAAGAAATGCCTACTGAAGCAGCTCCCTTCGCAATTACACTTTCATACACATACTATTGTATGCTACAGTATCGGGTGTCAGCGTGATGGAACTCGTATTTCTGATTCGGGTCCCTTTAATACTGAAATTCATAATAATTAGATTCAAAAGTGCTGATACTGGGAAGAGTCTTTTATCATTTGTTCACCACTTTTGCAAGGTCATACAAAATGATATTTAATGAAGCCAGGTGTCCGTTTAGTACGTTGTCCTGAGGCTGTGTATTTCGAGAAGCAGACCTACAGATTTCAACGAACAGGTGTTGATGGTTACACGAGTTGTGATGTATGGATGGCTACTTTCAATCGATTCAAAGCACCATAAAAGCTCGCTTTCAGTAACAGTTCTGTACTCTACACTCCAGCTATACAGTTCTAGTTCTGGTTATTTGTAAGCCTCCCTCTTTTGTGATCGTCCTACAGATCCATACACATCCTACACATTAACCTTTCCCTACCCCTTTCCATATTCTTCTTTCTCCTCTTGTGTATCTGCTCATTCATTCCTCCGGCACCCTGCCTATCTTCAGCGACTCTGCCCGCCCACGCACGCAGAGCAGAGCCGACCCGCCCACCCCTGAACCACATGCACAATCCTCATATCTAGACAACCACACAAAATAACTGTAGCCCAAAACGGTCCTGACGGCAGCACGCTAGCCCTGGTGTCGTGTGGCGGCCCGTCCCTCGCCGGCCTCCCGCCGCAGTGAGCGGGCGGCCCCGGGCTCTGAGCCGCTCCCAGGCCCCGCAGGGAGCCGCCTCAGGTATGCAGGTGTTACCCCGCCCCGACGAGCTGCTCGCCGCCCATAATTGGGGCTGACAAAAGCAAGAGCAGCTTGATGAGGTAGGCTTGTAAAGGGGTCAAGCGCCGGGCGGCTGGGTTAAACCGTTTATGGCCCGCTGTGGTTTGCTGGCGTAGAGTAGCTCACCGAGCAGCTCACACTTGTTGCCGTCGGCAGGGGCGCTGGCCAGTCTCCTGGGTTTTTATCTAGCCTGGTGGTGAGAGGTTGATACATCTAGACCATGGAGGTTTACATGGGACCACGTAAAAGTAGGCTTCAATGGCGGAGGGCCACAGTCACGCCTCTCACCAGGGGGAGCAGTTCGTGCTACGTTGGTTTCAATATTTCATTCTCACGAGCCACGTCCGGTGTCTTTGTGTCATTTTAATCAGGTCCAGTATCTTTATACTTTTTGCAGTGCATGCGTGAGTGGCCTGACAAAGAGGTATCTTGTAACGGGGGAGTTCACCTGGGGATCATCAGTAATGAAGTGGCGGTTACGACGAGCATTACCAAGAATCCATCTGATGCGGGGGAGAGTAAAACTAGGAGCAAATGGTATGTTCACCATCATTGATGAATGAGCGTGGAACAATAACAAAAATAACAATCAAACGGTTTAGGTTTCTTCAGTCTATGGGTCATTTTCTGTAACCCACTTGTGCACATTCAATTTGCTTCTACTGCAGCCTATCTGGGATCCAAATGTATCAAGCACCAGTAAGTCAATGAGGTATTTTGGTCTCTAGTGATTGGTCATGGTCAGCTGGGCATACCTCTCAGACCCTGGATCACTGGCAGTCTACTTCTCTCCCAGTATCAAAGTGAATAGCATGCAGATAGGGAAGGCATAGTTTCTTGCAGCAATCTAGAAGTCTATGTGACCACTCTAACCTTTAGGTACAGTATATGAGCGCGTGGCCCACGACACAAGTTGACTTACTGGCAAATGCCATAATGTGATTTATTAACGATTTTCTTCAAATAGAATCTCAGATGCAAATGACATCACAATTTATAGGCAATGTATTATTTGATCCTCAAGATCATGTATTTGGTAATTAAGTAACATAAATATGTCTTTTTAGTATTTGTATCTTTAGAAGATTGATATATTTGAGATGATAGAATAAAGAAAAGGGGAGAGATACATGTAGATTGGCATTCCTGGTTAAAGTTGAGCAGATAGCAGTATAAATATATAAGATAAAAAGAAAATAAGTAGAGATTTTCAATATGCCTTTGGGGAGTTACAGCTCAAGGTGTTTGCAAACATACGCAATTTCTTGGCATCCTCAATAAATCATTTCCTCGTTCATTTACGGTCTATCCGAGCTGCGCTTGATGGTACACTAGTTAAGCATCTATTAGCAAGGGATCCACAGCGACGGATCTGGATCCTATTAGGCTGAAAAGAAAGGCGAAACCATTGTTGATCATGAAATATTCAATGGTACGGTTGTGGATGCCGCACAGATTGCCAGGAAAGGCGCCACCCTAACGCCCACTGATGGCCCACTTATGGCTGATTGAAACTGATTTTCGGTGAAGCTAATTGCCTCCAGGCTTGCCCGGAGATGTGGGGATGGGAATAACCCGGAAATGATCACCGAGGCATGCGCCCGGTGGCCGCAGGGGAACACTCACGTCGTAAAGTAATGGCCGTCGTGTGCCATACATCTTCACATCCATTCTCCCAGAGATTCCCAATTTTATCGAATCGCGGAAGTTATAAAGCTCTGCGGACAATGCTGCTAGCCTACTGAAATATAGCTTTTGGCCATAGTGTTCCATTGCTGATACTGGGGAAAGTGCAGGTGTTTGTTTTGTATTCAAAGGCCGCCCTGGCAATGATATACCTATACATCATCAGCCCCTGCAAGGAATAAAGGATAGAGTGGAAAGCTGGCCAATGACATTGTTTATAGGATCAGTAAATGGCAGGAACTACAGACTGAATATTTCATACTTGCCACCCATCTGTTAGCAAACTTTAGCCTCATCTGTGGAGAGCGCATGAGAATCTTGAATAATGCAAAGGGCATCTGCACCACTTATACTCCATATGATGTATGTGTTACGCGGAATAAAACTGAACACATATCATCATATCTCATAAATCTCAAATAGAGGTGCTATATTCTATTATGCACTCTTCTTCATAGAATGTTAAAGCTGGAATCCTTATCCTGAGATAAAACTGTTAATTCTTAATTGAGAGCAACCTCCAATAAACTTTATAGGTATCATTCTAATTTTAAAAAAGAACAGATTCAGACCCCAATCTGCTCTCCTTCTGCCACTAGAATTGTCAAGTAGGTCTGTAAAACCATCATTTCAAGGGTATCTTTATTCATTCTGCAGCCAAGCTGGTGTCGGAGTAGGAGAAAAAGAAAAGATGTTGCAATTGGAATTCCAATCGCTCAGATGGGGATAGAATCCCCAACGTAAAATATGGCATTTTAAAATTGAAATTTATCAGATCCAGGGCTAACTACGGCCGTGTGTAAAACCAGGCCGATGCCTGGCAATTGCCACAAGCTAGTAGCCTGATGAAGCTGACAAAAGAAGATTCCCCAAAAACAGCCAGAGTGAAGTGTTCTCATTCTGATTCCCCCAGTTGGTGTGCAAATAGTGGGTGCTGCTGTTAACCGAGCATGGGTTTGGGAAGTGCCAAATACAGAGAGAGAGACTTTAGGGACCTGACTGCAGTCGTCAACAATTATGAGTGGATTAAAGGGATTGTGGCGCTCGCAGTGTGTACGTGTGCAAAGCTGTGTTCGGGTTCCCAGCCAGTTGGCGTCACCCACTGTAAACACACATTCTTTAGATTAGAAACCCTTCAGTGTTCGTGGTACTTCTAGTGGCCTAGACTATCTAGGTGTAGACCTTGAGAATAAGTGAATAGGAGATCAAACATAGATGTATTAGGTAATACTATGAGAAAAAAACTTAACTGATTCTAATGACAAATTATTTAGCTTATATACATACAGCAGGAGGCATCTTGCTGCAGGTTGCGCTTTCAAGCTGTGCTGGGATTGGCTGTTGAACCAAAAGACATCGAGGATGGAACAGTCTTGTTCCGGTCAGTCCCACATACCAGGAGCGCTGCTCATGTCACTGACAACTCAGGTGTAATGTCAACACACCATGCACCCATATGAGCAGTCCGAGACCGAGCGAGTGTTAATGGCTGCCGCACGGTAAACATCAAGACAGGGAGGAGCTACAACAAAATGACGACTCTAGTAATGCAGTTATTTTGGTACTAAGAAAACAA
The DNA here is from genome assembly GCA_950022655.1 of Alentia gelatinosa. NCBI lineage: Eukaryota > Metazoa > Annelida > Polychaeta > Phyllodocida > Polynoidae > Alentia > Alentia gelatinosa. Next base: position 51,089,878 of record OX465586.1, read on the forward strand.
GCAATTTAGATGAATAATCTCTTCGCATAGAATCCAATATACTTGATCATAATAGGGATGTAAAAACCATAACCTCACAAATTGTTTATTTCCTTTGATTTAAAAGAGAGAAGATTTTGTTCATAATATATGAATAGGCAAATGTCAACCACAATACTGCATATTATAATGATATTGTAATCATGTTAGATTGTAACAATACCGTTACTTCTTTAGTGAATTTGCATATGTAATAAGGACACTATTCATTATCATAGGCTGTTCGATGATTGATATAAAAGGTCTGATGCTTGTAGCCTAAAGAAACGTGTTAGTCTGCAAGTATGTATCTAGATCCCTGTAAGCTAATGTAAATATACGACATTATGATCCACCTAATAATAAGTGTCCATAGTAAACCTTTGAGTACTCTGCATGGACATACCTGGCGCATAAGGATATGTTGTATACTCCACATAGTAATAAAGCGCGCATACGGATAAATAGTGTGTATGAAAAAATAGTTCGTAACTAAAATGAAATAACATCGGCACCCACCTGTCATATAAAGGCGGAGACTTACAATATCCTTGCATTCGCTCAGATAATAATACTATGTATCAACTCCTCGGAGCATACTTCCACTTGTATCTGACACCAATCGATATTGTGTATATATGTGACTAGAGTTACTACCAAAACCGTAAGTTATAATTCCTAGGAAGTTGTCGGATACGTTTACTGCTGATTCACCTCAATAGAAAACAATGATAAACATCCTCCGAGTTTGTCAGTGTTGCCACACAATATTCAATAACCTGTTAATGATTCAGAATTTATAATGTACTATGCACATGTTTTTGTCTGCGCTGTATCATGACGGAAATGGTACAGCGGGGATAATACGTCTTGATGGACTGTGCTAAGCGGTGCCAGGGATTGGGCGTGACCGATTACCGCTGTCTGTTGGCGGTTGGAGGCACCAATAAAGTATTCCTTCCCCCGACCAAGTAAATGCTCGATAAACGTGATCGACCACAAACCGCTTGGCTTAAAAGACAATGTACGACTTGAGAGTACTGAGCATTGGGAGCCGATGAGCAGGGGCCACGCAGAACGGGCTGAGTGAGACTCAGTGTGAGCAATCCGTATGGTAACTCAGGGCAGTTGCTTGGCGACGTATTTATTGGCAAGGTCAGGTCGAACAAGCTATCAGGGTTCCATCTCGTACGCCGCCTGGTAGGACCAATGCTGATTCAAGCTCCCATGAGGCCCCATTTTCTCCTCATTACGATTGTTGCCCCTACCAACCCCGTGCGCTCTAAATTAAACTTTAGACATTTGCCCTGAGCCCCGGTTGAGCCCCTGCTGCCGGCGCGGGGCGATTACACGGGGATCCGTCTTGCAGGCCGTGGCAGGGTGCCGGGCGGCGCGGCCCGGGTGGCATTTCGTCCTGGTTCCCAGTCAGGAAATGCGCCTGGGCCGAAGCGCGAGACGAAGCGCAAGGCGTGATGGGTTTTCTATCCCCGCCTAAGCCCCTGCACGACCGAGCCCAGCCCAGCCCTATCTATACATCAGCGATAGGAATCGGTGAAGGGAGGTGAGGGATCCAGGTATGTAGGCAGGGCGAGGAGGGGTGCGTAGCAGGGCTTTACAGGGCAGGGGCAGTAAGGTAGCCGAGGTAATCGGATGTAGAAATGTGAACCGCATTCGTCTGGGATCTAGAGCTAACACTTGGCTGTACACGGTATTGGTATTTCACACTTTGTCACCTTTTCTCTAATCAAACTACATAATACCCCGGTTGATTTTTATTTAACAATATTGACTCGATCAAATGAATTCATTCATTTTCTGTGTTAAGGCCTGGACCGACTGAGCTCCCGACACACTACTATAAGCATTCCGACACGGTACGACACCGAATCTTTAACCTCTCGAAATCTAACATGCTCAGAAACAGAATTGTTCAACCTCCCGACACTGCTACGATACATGAATCTGCATTTGTTGCCATATCGTAGCCATGTAGGAGTGTATGTGTCGGAGTTCCAAGTGGTCATGTCTTAACACACATGTATACACCAAGGTTCCGGAATCTACAATGTTTTATTCATGTTCGCTTAATAATTAGACTATAGTCCCTAAATAATCATACCATCCAGTGAATTCAATCGTCAGCGGTTGCATACATTCCCTAAACTATAAATAATGCGGTAATGTGTAATTCACCTTGCCTTTTATCAGACGCCACCTGCAGGAATATTCCAAGGTCAACTAGTCCAGCGATTTGCCTTAACACACAGCATGTGAAGTACGGAAGATATATCACTTATTCACCTACACTCTCACGTAATGCAGCATCTGCCTCGAGCTCGATCTCACATCGGACCCGTGGATCCCGCTCTACTTTTAGCTATTCCATACACAGGCAGGTGCTACCATACAGATATATTATATAGACAAAGCAATTTGTGAATGTGTGCAAGTCGCACATTGCTTAAGCCTGCCGTTAGTATTTTATCAATATGTCTGACATGCCGACTTTATCATGTCCTGAGGATAGATAGAATAAAGCCGAGCAGCCCTCTTTGTCTGTGTATAACGCAAACCGCGGGGAAAACACTTGTCTGAGAGTAACCTTCATCCAAGCATTCAATTACCGAGAAGCGAATGTTGTCTGTTTAATATATTACTTCAGCACTTTGTTCCGTATTCTCTGCATTCTAATAAATCTGCCTTTTTGGTGCGTATAATGTTTTTAATGTTATCAACGATAGCCAATCTCCTCAGTACTTGTAATATCAGAGCAGGCAAACCACATTTTTATTACCCACCTAATATATGTCAATAGAAAATACGTAGGCAGCGTCTATATACATACCTGAAGCATACAGCTATATTATATGTTCTGGGTAACAAAACCTGGCGCATACGGAAAAATAGTGCGTATAAAAACAAAGCGCGAACCTGAAATTAAACTAACCCCAGTTCCCCACTTCTAAGAAAAGGGTGGAAAGATGTCTGGAGGACAGTTCTGTTGGTATGGACCTGTCGAAAGCAGCAGAAACAAGGCATACAAAGCACCCTCACCGAATATTTGACATGTAGTCGTTGGCCACTACCAAACGACCTTTAGGAAAACTCAATCAGTGGCGCTTTCCTAGGCCAGTTGAAAATGGCTTTTACTGCCATATGCATATGTATGTTGGCAATAATCGACAGTCTTGTGTACAGACAGGCTTTAACCACGAGGGCTTGACGCGTAGTACTACAGGAGCGCTAGCGAGTGTATTACGAGATCAATCTTGAGTGGTTTAAAGAGCCGCCTGTCCATAAAACCATAGTTTGTTGCATCTTCTCGAAAAAATTAAACTTAATAATAGCCAAATCTGATATTAAATTAAAAGGGTATAACAATGGGACCAAGTCTTTTGGTTTAGGGCATAAATGGACTATTTTCCCGTATACCTTGATTTTATGGCCGTATACCACAGATTCCTCATACATTTTCAAGAGGGACTTCGTATACGATAGATAATACAGTTCAATACGTAAACTGTATCCCTACACACGACCCACCCATCGGTAAGTTGACGCCGACCGGCCGAGGGGCCATGGACCGGGGTCATTGCATATGCCAGGCGTCAGTCCGCGCAAACCCAGTGGCAGATTTGTCAGGCCAAAGAATGGACATGTTTACTGGAGTATAAAGCAACATTAATGGATGATGGAGGTTCTGCATGCTGTCCAAACCGCGTCTAGCGTGTAAGGGCTGACACCTGGATGGCCAGATCCATCACGACCTGGAGGAGACTTGGCCAACCCTGGAGCTGGTGGAACTGGCCACCTGGCGGAGAAACAATCCTCTGAACCACTCAGTCACCCCACTGGAGGTGCGGGTGCACCCCTCCTATGGGATCTCACACTAAGTCGTATTCTGTACACTCACACACTCTATGGAGAGGAATTCTTAACAAACCAGGCTTAGAGCCTTGAGAATCCACTGACCTACCTCTCATGCTTAAGAAATACATCAAAGCAACCAAAGATTCCTATAATTTCAACGATGCCACCTAGCGGGAATACTGAGTGCCAGTGGGTTCTCAAGGCTCTAAACCTTGTTTGTAGCGAATTCTTCTGCCATAGAGCCTTGTACAGATTACGTTTCCAATTTTTCTGGGGCATTGATCAGATTTGGGTTCTGTTTATGCCCTAAAAAAATTACATTGGACCATACGCCTCGTCCCCACACACTTGTACAGATTACGACTTAGAGAGTGTGAGATCTTATGAGAGGGGTGCAACTGGAACCACCTTCGCTTCAAGCTGCATGTCGACCGCTTCTCTATTATGAATGTTTCTAAACGCGAATGGTTTTGACACCTCTTGAACCTGACAGGACTGTCAACGTTGAGCAGGAATTAGCGAATTTATCTCGAGCTGATGTGGGCATGCATAATTTGTTAGTCGGCTTTGCTCGACGTGCAAGACAAATGTGGGGCCATTTGTCACGGTCGAATTGGCGGATTGGATCGACATTAATGCAGTGAAACCTCTTGGAAAACATTATCAAATTGTAAGTGAATTGTTGGGAAAAAAGTTTGTTCGACTTGTATTTCAATGAAAGGCGCATGAACAATATAGGAGCAATATCAACGATGGGACTTTTGAAAGTGTCAGTAATGGGAGTTTCTAATATATGCTTGCTGATTAAGTATTATATATACATAGACAAAAAATGTCCCACATGAAGGAGATGAATGTAAATGAGTGGACATTAGAATTTAGAGAAAGATTAAGAGTATAAAGGGTCATTTTATTACAGGAAGGAAACATACACAAATTTGGGAGTTTTGGTATTATATTGATTAAGATATATGATCACGTACAATCATGAACATATCTAAGAAGAAAATAGGACAAGTATAAGAGGGAATCCTCTCAAGTCATAAAGTAACTGGACACTTGACGAGGTTATGCTGATGATTAATTAATTCATTGATTTAGTCTCAAATAACCAAGGTCCTTCATCAATTATGAATCTGGATGTATTCCTGTCGGGCTCGGCAACTTTTGGGTTGTTCAATTCACACGGACGTCAGAGAATTCGACTGCATGCATTTGATGAAAGAGAGTCCATACTGTGCCAGAGATTTCATCATTTCTGTAACTATTGGACCTATGTCACAAATGAGCAATTCAAGTCACAATTGAGCAATTCATACGTTGTCACATTTTAGCAATTCATATTATTTGTCCCATATGAGCAAATCATACTCAAGATCAGTATCTATTCATAGTCAACAACAATACTTTATGGAACCTATTACCACTGTCAATCCAGACTCTAAAACATGGTGTTGCCTTTAAGCAAAAGGTAAAGGAAACTTTAATGCCGTTTTTGTAAAGATATTGACCGCTTAGTAGGGTATAATTATTGTTGTCTTTGTTTAGTCATGTTTTTTGTCTTTTCCTGTAAAGGACGTTGTTTCCTAGACTGAAGTAATCGAGGATTTCTGTCCGAAAATCTGGAAGACCTTGGGTCCGTTGAATAATCTAGGTTCGTACATAAAGGTCGTTTTCTGTACCTCTTGCAAACGTAATCTTAAAAATATTTAAGTTTGTTCGCTAAATTAGTCTTAGCTGTCCAAAAGGCCGTCCATCAGTCTTGACCACAGTTTACCCACATCGTCCTTGGGTCTCCTTGGCGTACAGAAAATGGTCTTCATGTAAGATCCTAAATTATTCAATGGGCGTGGTGCCTAGGAAACAGGCTCAGTAGATTTATGTGCCTTGCCGCGCAATTATCAAAGAAAATGTTAAAACCACAGCTAGTACTGGAAGGAATACCAAAGACGCAAGTTGGCAACCTGTGGATGGAAGAAGCTTTCTTATTGTGTTTACTAGCGGGCGGTAGACAGAACCACAGACGGATTAAGGGATGCTACGCTCTGAGCCGAGCTGCAGTATTGTCATTGAAGCCAACACCCCTCCCTCCATCAAGCCGTTAATCCGCTGAGCCGCTCCAGCTCTGGTGTCGCTCTCTAAGGTGGCAAATAGATGGGAGAGACGGACGAATCATAATGCTATCGTACGGGGGATTCCCAAGGATATGAATTGTGCCTTTTTTCCTTCTTATTTTCCATGAATCCTTCCGCTTTCTCGTCCGATTTGTTAATGCCACCACGTTTCCTCTCATGTTCAGATAATCTTAAGACTAAATCAGTTAAGAATCCTCCCTTTGAAGATTGCGCTAATCAGTCAAAGCAACCCAGCAGTATAAATAAATAGCTTATTCGGAGGAATGCCAAATCGGGTGATTTTTAACGACTTGACATATATCATAGATATCGTCATTTATCCTACCCCTCATATAAATCTCCATAGACTTAACATGGTGTGACTGTATGTCACGGTTATGCCATAAAATATTCATATTCCACTGGTAACATATGAAGTTAAAAACATGTGACAGGGTAGGATAAAATCAAAACATCACTCAATATCATATAATTGTTTACATACCATTCGTTGTCTTCCGCTACAGATATGACTCAGCTCCGCTTCGTGATATCATGCCGCGAAGACAACTCATGCCATATAAACAATCATATCAAATTTTGTGATGTTTCATGATAATATTATATGACGATATGCTCATATATAACTAAAAAACATTATGTTTACACATCAAGCAGAGGAACTATCCCCATCACATCATGAAAGATACAGGACTTGGACGCAACATCAAAGCACATTTATAACAACTTATATACCTGATGTAACTTTTTTGTATTAACCAAACTTCACAAATCCTGGTTGTTTTAGAGTTGGCGTGCCATATGCCTACTCATCAAGTCACTTCATTACAAAAGTTAAAGCAATTTATCCCGATTTCCGAGCACACTTGCGTATGGTTGTGTAAGATAAAAAGATAAGAAAAGAAATATGTTGTGGGGATGTACAGTTCTAACAGTAACACTGGCCATTCTGCAGTTGGTCATGATTAGCCTGGGGTCGAGGCAGTCTCGTGGATCAGGTATCACATCACTTCGCTAGTGTTACATGCATTGCTCAGCTTTCTCTCTTACTATTGTATTTTTAGTGTCGAGTCCAACCATGGCCTTGTACGATTTCTGCTGTAATAACAATAGCCTAATACATGGTATAGAAACAATATGTACCCAACTTTCAACACTAGTGTGATACTATAGAGGAAACCCATGAAAGTTTAGGGTCTGAGCTCGTATCCCATCGAGTTTGAATCACGTACTAATTCACAAGGCGAAGCCTCGTGAATTACTATGTGATTCAAATGAGATGGGATCGAACTCTGACCCTAAACTTGAATGGGTTTATGAATTTATCTCACCCTTAATATTGACTAATGGGCTAACATTTGTGACATTATCCCCCATTGGATATATTTTCTAAATATCTAATGGGTGTTAGATACGAGTTTCCAATGTTAAGTCTATGGAGAAAAAATATCTGGGGTGAAATAAAAGTCTAAACCTATTTCTCTATAGCATATGAGTCAAATAGGTCTACCAAGAAATGAGATCAATGCAGATAAATCCTTCATTAGAGCTGCATCAAAGCTGTGTTATTACTATTCTGATTATCATTGTTACCGCTACATGCATTTAGGATGAGATATCGCTGATGTTATCTAGGTGGAAAGGTATATCCGAACTGAGGGGCTGTCAGTAAAGATACATTGTGATTCTACTCAATATTCTGCGGCTACTAGAGTGGTGGCTCTCTCCTTTCTCTCTTCTAAGAATAGGTCACGCGTAAGATCTACGTGAAAGTGATAGCTCGGCATGCTCGACCATTGGTTCTTGTATTTGCCAATGTATACATATATTTTCACCCACTGAGAGATATTTTCACAGCAATTGCAAGCAAACTACAACACAGTCCTTTAAGTGCAATTTCTTTCGTTCCGTTGGAGTTCCCGTCTGGATTCCGTGGTAGGAAAAAAATGTGGTCGCCTTTTTCGTGCTTCTAGTGTCTTTAATGTTATTGACAATAGCGAATCTCCTCAGTACTTGTGATATCAGAGCAGACAAACCACAATCGCAAGTGGTAAGGATGGAGCTCCCATCCAGCTAGGCCCCGTGACTAAACATACAACAGAGTCCTTTACCGGTATTATCAATCGCTTGTAGGGATAGGAGGAGGAAGCGAGAGGACTACAATTAATTACATGGGTTAAGATACTATTAGAAATATCATGCGGTAACAATTCACAGAACTAACTAGAGCAAAATGGAGATATATTAACCTTAACCCACTTTCTCCGTTACAAAGGGTATGATATAAAATGATGCACGAGAATCTCACTATCATCAAACTGTACAACTACAATATATTTTCATAATGGATTCATACTACAATACGTATATATATATATATATATATATATATATATATATATATATATATATATATATATATATATATATATATATATATATAACGTGGCATATCTGTATAGACATAAATCAATCCTTGGCGAATCCTAGAGTTCAAAAACCCTAAAGTGAAATAACGCCTGCCATCTCTGGCCGGTCGCCTTGTTTGTGGACAATAACAGAGATTAGACTAGCAGTGGAGTTTGTGTAATCTCTAGACTGGGCTCACACACAGACAAGGTGTGGCCGGACGGGCGGGCGGGCGGGCGGGCGGGCGGGCAGTGTCCCCGGTGGCGCTGGAGGTGCCCGGGCTCGGCTACTCTTGCCCTGTGCTACTCGCAGGTTCCTCCAGGGACATTAAAACACAAGCCCTGGCCTCGCCCCCACTCCCAACCCCGTCTCCACGCGGGCTTCATAAAAGATGCATCCGGCTGAAAACCCAACTGTCGTTACCTTGGCAACCGGTTTATGTTTACACATTCAGCGGAGCGGAAGTCACAAGTCGGTGCATTGTGACGCGGTCTATAGGTGTTGGCGGGCGGGCGGGGGAGGGCGGGCTGGGCAGGGCGGGGTGGTGGTAGGACAGGGCACGGGCAAGACATCCCGAGGGTTGTCGCAGACCTCTCCAGGGAGTCCCGGAGGTTCACAATGTGAACAACAAACACCGACCTCAGTTACGATATAACGGCGCGGACATGTTTGACCTACTAGCAGACTGGGCACCGTGAAATAAGGCTACACCGAGATTCCATCCAGAGCTTATGGTGTACCTTGACTGTAGCTGGATATTTAAAAGAAACAATCTGGCAGTCCTTTGCTGTTGGATTTAGACGAGGTGGGGTTAATGTAATGAGCGGGCGCGGTAGGCTTGTTACCAGGATTCATCTAGGTAACTCGTTACTTATTTTCAATATGATATATACATATATATTTATATATTTTCACATATATGTATATATATATATATATATATATATATATATATATATATATATATATATATATATATATATATATCAACGCAGTTATATGTTTTTATCTCACCCCTGGTATTTTTTCTCCATGAACTTAATATTGGGAACTCGTACCTAACGCCCATTAGATATTTAGGGAAAATATCCAATGCAGGATTTTGTCACAAATGTTAGCCTATTAGAGATAGTTAAGGGTGAGATAAATTCAGAAACCCATTCAAGTTTAGTGTCAGAGCTCGACCCCATCTCGTTTGAATCACTATGTAAGTCACGTGGCTTCGCCTTGATTCAAACTCGGTGGGATACGAGCTTAGACCCTAAACTCTCATAGGTTTCCTCTATAATAAATCAATGTCCAATTGTACTCACTCTTTTATTCAACCCTTGACTGTTCTTGCTTATAAACGTCACTTGTTTCCAGTTGCATGGTTACCGGCCGCTCCAGTGCTGGTTACCTGGTTACAAGGCGCTTTAACGGTCCTTCTATTGCTGTATCTCAGCTGAACCAGACACATTTTAGTCCTACTTGGGAGTGCAATTACACTTAGCTTCCTGTACATCTCGAAGTGTATGTTGGGGTAAGTGCTATTGTTATTTGGTAATAAGGCCTGGTTTGGTTATATATTCCGCCAATCTCTCCTTCGAGTTATTCATTCTTAATTATCATATCGTATTATCATATTGGATATATGATACTATATATATATATATATTTATATATATATATATATATATATATATATATATATATATATATATGTATATATATATATATATGTATATATTTATTCATGTGCATAAACTCTGGTGTATAGACATATAGGCCCACATATCTAGCCTTAGTCTCATGAATAGGGACATGTATTGTGCCACAAGAATGTTCTTAAGACTTGGATCCTAATAAGAAAGGTGAATATTTAACGCTCATGCTACGTCAGAAAGTAGGTTAACCTAATCTCAACCTGCAATTAACGTTAAAGGAAGGTCAAGATGATTTTATGTGTGTTGTAAGCAAAGCACGTGCCATCCTTCTCATTTAAAAGTAATACCGTAATTGTTAAATTGAGTTAAGCTTGGTCGTTTGATGGGCAGTATAAGGTGCGGATGAAAAAGACTTTGCTCCCTTTTGAATCCTTTTTATCTTAGAAAAAAATTCTCACAGACTGGGGAGGCACCAACAAACCGCATCTTCTCTCTCCATGCTTCATTATCCTTGCTACGGCTCTTCCATGTAAGAAGACGGCAGGTCGAATTGCCGCGTACACGAACCGAGATGAGGTTTTGACCAAGTACCTGTTAAGCTTTCAGAAGACAACAGCTCCCTTCAATATCTTGCATATTCAACAACCAAAGACAAGCTGTCTTTTTCAATCTACAAAAAAAGACAGAACCAGTCCACACCACAATTAAATGGTTGCCAGCTGTCAGCTTCTGTGATTATTTATGATGTGAATTAAGGTGTAGATGTCCATCGACAAATTACTCCTGCATAACATTGAAGGGACTAGCGTTATTAACTTATCTGTTACAGAAGTGGCCTTTCCACACACAGGGTCCCATACATATTTTTAAGCTATATGATGAAACGGTGCATATTCACAGTAAAGTCATGGGTATATTAATATAGCCGGCCTGGGAAATACGCAGCTATTGCCATATAGAAATAAAATCAATGACAAAGATGCGCTGCGCTATACAAAACAGTTTTCACATTTCGATAAATGTGCACAATGATACGAAACTTCATATACACGAATTATAAAGGACATGGTTGTACTGCTAAATGTGATATTCTTAAAAGAATTTGACGTTTGTTTGTAGCTTTGAAAGGAAAACTGGAGAAATTATTTCCCCTCATCTGTTTCTGCATGCTGTGTGAGGGTGCTGTTCTGGAAGGCAGTTGCACCGTCCTTCTTAAGGCGGGCGTCCACCAACCACGACAAGGCTACGACAAGAGCAGACAAGAATGTTCCTATCGGTGCCTTGTCGCAGCCTTGTCGTGAGAAGAGGGGCTTTACGACAGCGGTGTCTGGGCGTGTCTTAGACGTTGCTGGTTACCGTAAAAAATGCGTCCATGGTCCCGACACACTATGACAGTGATACTGAGGAAACCACAACACTCCACGACAAGGCTCCAGTCGTGGCAAAAATCGAACATGTTTGATATTGTCGTAACCTTGTCGGAAGCCCCCCGACAGGCCCCCGACAAGCTTCATGTCGCAGCCTGTTGTGGCCTTGTCGTAGCCTCTTGTCGGGAACTAGGGTTCACCAACCACGACAAGGCTACGACAAGTTCTCCAATCGAAGACCTGTCGTGGACCTTGTCGGAAAGCCATTGTCGCAGCCTTGTCATGGTTGGTGGACGCCCCCCTTTATGGTGACTTGGGCTCCATGCCCGATGCCTGTGTTTGACTTGCATGACTATGAGTGTGTCTGCATGTGAGTGTCAGACAGCCAGATATCACCCCAAGTGTCGGCATTACAAGGGATTATGAGCATATCACGATATGAGTGTCAGACTGAAAGATATCACCCCAGACGTCGGTATCACGAGGCACTGTGAACGTGTCATGATGTATGTGTCAGACAGCTAGAGAGCATCCTGGGCATTGGTATCTCAAGACACTATGAACGTGTCGGTATATAAGTGTCAGACGGCCAGATATCACCCCCGGGAGGTGTTTTTAAAACTAACAACAATACTGAGAGTAGGACTGCGATTAGTACATACCGCAGCGATGCCAACTAGGATATTCATGGCTGTCTATATTTTAAACGTGATCGCCAGAAATCGAAATCATCTTTCGAAGTTTTCATAATTTTATTTCTCCTTTTGTCTGGGAGGACATTTTGTTTTGTTCGATAAATTTACAAAGCAACGGATCAATTAAGGGTAAAGGTTATCGCCTTCTCAACAACTAAAATCTTAGTTAAGACTTTCCTCCGTAAAGACTGTTCACCTTAGGCAACGACAATGCAGCAAAGACCACGATAAGATCAATCATTTCATCGTTCTTAGTTTTAAAAACACCTCACAGGTGTAGGTACCACGCGGCCCTACGTGCCTATAGCGATGTAAATTTCAGATGGACAGGTATCACACCAGTGTATCACAATGCGAGTATCAGATTCCCAAATATCTCCCCTTTGTAACGTGGAATGGCAGTCCTCCTGCAGATAGTCTTATGTGGCGTTTGAAACTGCTGATGAGAGCAGCTACGATTATGTGCAACCTGTGCAAAAGTCGGTCGGTGGTCCTCTTTGGAAATGCGTCTGTTCCAACAATCGTTAACCTCAAAGCACACATTCTGTTTCCACCTGACGACCAATCTTGTGTTTCATGTGCACTGATTTATTCAAGATGTTTTTAGGACCTGACAAGCCTGAAGATTAACCCTCCCTAAATTAACATAGAAATTGGGGCTAAAAGTCGGTCAGTGGTGGCATATTTTGTAATGTTGTCGAGAAAGGCTGTTGATCCTTTTTGTTTCCACCTATTACAAGGAAGTATCACATAACAAGTCAGCAGTGCTAAATGCAATAATTGGTTGCCATGATCAGCAGGTAAAAGGCCACAATAGATATCTTTTTCAGAACGTTATCTTTATCATTACATGTATTTGAAAACTCTCAGATACCATAACTATAGTATACGGATAGAAATCTGTGGTATACGGCCTCGTAACCTTTGTATACGGGAAAATAATCCCTTTGTGCTATTGAGCAAAGAAATAGACCCTATTGATATATCCTTCAATATGGTAATTCCTGGGTTTAATATATTGGAGAAAATTGGCAATAAATGACTATGTATACCCATCTCCCTCTGTCTCTGTCCTTGTCTGTATACATGCATATCTGCATGTCTGACTCTCTGTCTCTGTCCCTGTCTGTATGTTTGTCTGATACATTTTATGTATGTCTCTCTCCCTGTCTGAATTTGTCTATATATTTGACTCTATCTGTCTCTATCCCGGTATCTCTGTAAATATGACCGACTCTCTGTATGTCTATTTCTGTCTCTGTCCACTTGTGTGTATGTCTATATGACTGTTTATCTCTCTCTGCATCTGACCTTGGATGAGCTGAGTATTTATGGTTTTCATTTCCTGTGGAATAGAAATGTTTTTGATAATGTACGGTGAACTCTGTCCCATCAGATACCAACATACAAAAATATACCACTGCTATACACTTTTATACACTCAAATATAATCCACATCATTGTCTTTGGCCAATGGAAACGGGCCTATAGCATTGCCAATCACACAAACGGAAATGCAATTGGTTAGTTTAAATAAGATACGTACCTCTATGAATTTGTATTGGATACTGCCTCAACACAATGTTTCCGATCAGATATGGCTAATTCACTGATCATGATGTGTGAATGGTATGAGAATTTGTCAACATCCATTATTTAAATCTAGAGATTTTAAGGTTTCTGAAAATGTATAGATTACGCAAACCTCAAGAAACCCCGACCCCAAATTGTTTTTATAATGAACCTACTACTGCACACCTTTTTAGCAGGTTTTTCATACTTAGCATAGTAACTGAAGGTTTAGTCTCTTTTGCAGCAAGCTAAAAATCTATGTGGCCATTCTAATCTTTAGGCTGAGGGAGGTGTTTTTGAAACCAATAACCAAATTGGCTGGACGATTATGACTAAGACTAACATTAGGCGATCATGACCACGATCGCAGTGTCAGTCCGTTTTTAAACGGTACCTCAGAATACAAGGGTATCTTTTGAAGTTTTATTGTTTAAGTTTTTCCTTAGTGGAAGAAACTTTGTTGTGAAGGATCGAACCCACCTAGCAACGGACCTAAGAAAAGGCGAAACTTGTGACCTGTTAAAAGACTTTAAAGAAATAAATTTCCTGATCGTCATGTAAGACTGTCCCTCAGAAAGATGGATAACGAGGTTATGATAACGCAACAAAGACTATAATAAAATGGATGTTTGTATCGTTCTCAGTTTAAAAACACCTCTGTCTCTGTCCCTGTGTGTCTATTCATTTTCCTCTGCCTCTGTGTCTCTCCCTCTCTGGCTGATCTCTCTGTCTGTTTCTGACTTTGTCAGTCTACCTTTCTTTGTCTCTGTCCCTGTCTGTCTGTATGTATATCTGACTCAGTCTCTCTGTCTTATTCCCTGTCTAAATGTCTATTGCTTTGTTTATCCCTATCTGACTGTATATATCCGTGTCGCTGTCTCCTTCTGGTTTAAGTCTGCATGAATATCTATAATCAATGACTTAAATTACCCACAACCAGAAGTATATATACCAAACAAGGCTTCAGAAAAGCAAGTAGCAAGTCTATTGTTATGTATGAGCAGAAGACTGGTAGTTCAGGTTTGCTAGCACTCTGGCAAGTGGCTCTGAATACAAAATAATCAAATCTATCCCATCAGATATGACAGTCTTAATACAATGTATTTAGGTCCATCATATTTGAAATATGAATACCAGCTTTAGTCATTATTGTTATCTAATAATTTCCTTTTCTTGTAGCAGATTACAGTATCCATGACCAAGTGTTTATTGTCTAATGGCAGAATTGACATAGCGAATGATTGTCTTATAAAAGCTCTAAATAAAAGATTCTATCTTAAGGAACCAAGTCTGGAGTTAGGCAGGGTATATATAGTAGGGCATGATACTGGACACCTGACCATTTTATCAGGCCTTTAAAGTTGGCAAATTGATGGCGAAGGTTTAGTATTTTTTCCAGCAACCTGAAAGTCCTAGTGACCATTTTAACATTTAGGTGTTGTCTCTTTATCATACTTTCAAAGCAAAGGAATAATGTGTCGCATTTCTCAGTAAATACACCATGGTAATCAAACTGCTCAAATTAAAAGAAAACGATTAATTCTAATTCATTGTACCAGTATTCAGGAGGAACGTCCGTAAAGTGGTATAGTATCATGTGGACCCACGCTCTAAAACGTATGCATCCTCATCATTGCATTCCTCGTAATCTGAATCCTGTACCCACGATTAATCTCATCACATCACCTGTCACCTCCATCCCAGCCCCCGGAGCAGCCCAATGAGCAGCCCTCAGTGTTAATGTACGAGCAGGTCGCGTACGACGAGCATGTCCGAGCACCTCCTAATCGAGCTATGTTCAGCTGTCTGTCTCTTCATTTGGCCCATTCAGGTGATACACAACCCCCTAACTGCCGCCATCCCAAGGGGAATGGTGGCTCGGCGCGACCGGACTGCACAATGACCACGGCTATAGCTCTGGGTAGGACACTCCCAGCGGCCATCAGACGGTCACCTGGCACTCTGTATAGGGGATTTGGTGTGGAGGTAAGGGGCAGCCTCTATTGTGTCCCACAAGATCACTGGCGGTACGTCCAGAATGTATACAGCCAACTCAAGGAGGAGCCTTTTGAGAATGTTGGTGTCTGTTTTTATGTATATTGTATTCCAAAGTGAATAAAGTTTACGTCCCGATTTTATTCTATGTGGAACGTTCGTCTATTAGATTTCCTTAAACATGCGGATTTTGTTCTACCTCAGGGCTTTCCTTCCACTTTATTTGACGCCATTTCTTTGTCATCTATTTTAGTCAGAATTACCCGATTATATTTACCAGTCGATATATCACACTTTATATCACACCTGGTACAAGTATTTCAATAGGATCAACATTAGAAAAAAAATATCAGAGCAGATGCGAGGATATTACGAAGTGCCCAGTCCAAGGAGATTATGACTGGTTTTATCTGAAACCAGTTAACATGGTATTTATCATTCAGCATTACACATTTATGTGATCAAAGACATGTTTTACAGGACTGACTACCAGGACCTTCAGCGCTATAATAATCTATTTATACTCGTAGTTCTGTAGAAGGTATAATGGTAGCAGAACACTACTTCGCTATCGGTGGTGAAGTATCTGGATTTTACAACCTGCAGTGCAGCACTAACCAAAGGGGTTCTTCCATTAGAGTTTCGTTTATTTGGGTAATTAAATGTCCAATATATATGTTCTATTTGACTTACTTCCCGTTTTATTGTGATGGAATCTATATACGAATCTCACCCCTACACATTTACCAAGGCTGCACACCACACTACATGGTATGAGAAAGACTGGCATTTGATATAGCAGTAACTCTACCATTGCTGAGGATATAAAACCATCGCCATGCAAATGTACCTAAAATAAGATTCATATGAAAACTCATCACGATTGGCTATCATATCACAACAGGGAAAGAATCAGGGGCTTGTTGAATAACGTATACTAAGTATAGGCTACAAGGACACCCTGAACAAGGACTATTGCTTCATGATATTCAAGCTCGTTCCTTAAAACAGTCCGAGCCGACGGTAGATCCTCAGTAAGTGTTGACTAAAGTTAACCTGCATCGTCCCTGCGTCTCGTTGAAAAAAAAATCTCAATCAAGTAAAAAAATTGCGTGAGCGTTTGAGATACAAAGCTCAATCTGAAAGGAAAATCACATTATATTACATCACACCAGAAAGATATTCATAGAAAAAATCATCTAGTTGTAGCTATGAATTCTGCATGATGCCACGGTGTGATGCTGTGAGATATATGAGTGTTAGCCTCACGACCTGCTTGGATTCGCTTTTAGCGGTGTAGCATCAATTCTGTAGTTTAATGGTTAATGGCATTGCATGTATAGGGGTCAGAGCCATTGTTAGTTCATGAAGCAGTCACCAGGTGGCTATCAGTATGGCACACCCCCTTCAGGGGACAGAACCTGTATTCTAGCATATATAATCGAACTGGCTTTCAATGTTTTACCATGGATCCCTTGACTCTCTACACCCATCCTAGAGCAGGATTACTTAATGATAAAACCCAGGACATGGTGTTTTTGATGAAACACTTTATACACATACGTGGGCAAGGCCAGAGTTGTGACAGTTCCCAATTATCACTCACTTCTTTCGCTCCTCAATTAGTGAAGAACACCTACTTTTCCACCTCCATTAGTGAAGAACACCTACACGGGGGCAAAATGGCGGCACCCAGGGAACATTCCCTATCTGCTCTTTAGGTAATACCCTGTCAGTACCTAGATATGTCTACGGTCTAAGGTGAGTTAGCCTGCAATCTTCACCAATAACATAACATCACGCCATTTCTCATAAGGAATTGATGCTGGGACCCAGTAGGCGATATTTTGATTCTAAACTCTTGGCATAAAAATTGAACTGAGTAATGGCGTAGTTGGTTCCGGCCTTAACGCAGGTGTCTGTCGACCTACCACCTGTTTTAGCAGATTACGCCTCATCAACAAGCTTGCCATGCATCATCTCCTCCGTATTTGCTCTCGCTTTGTGCGAAAATTGACGAATTAAAATCGCATTTGCTTAATAATTTACTGCAATTGGTAGGACTTCATTCACTCTGCACTACATTAGCAAAAGGCGCACTAAGCCTAGAACATGGACTAAAATGGTGTCTCTGACACTCCTGTTTAGATATTTGATTACCCTTGTGTGGGAGCTTGTTATTACACAGCAAAGTAACCATTCACTTCTCGTTTGTAATGGATGTATGATTTCCTTTGTTTATGCATAAAACATAATACTATCAGCAACTTGGTCTCGTTTATGAGCGTGGGGCGCACGCTATACATTGTTTAAGTTAGGGAGAGGTTATATACTTTCAGTGTGCTGCAAAAGCAATCCCTTCACCATCTGCGAGCAAACCTGATGTTGGACATTGGATCTAGGACATTTTTCTTTGCATTTTTAGGGTGTGGATCTTATAGGTAAATTTTCCTGAACACACCCGGTCACTGCTCACTATGGTATCTATCACTCACCACCCATATCTCACTCAACCTTGAACACTGCTCTCACAAGTGGCGTCACTTTCTCACCTCCGTGTTCTAGTACCACTCAGTGCACTCGCTCCCCCTCGCGGTCACCATCACCCACCATTCATACCACCGTTAACCGACTTAGAAACATGCCCCTGACCCTTTTTGCAAAGTTGATCAGGCGTTTTACTACTTGCACTTTGACAACAGCTGACATTCCCATGGGGGTCATCAACCCATTTCTGGCCCTCTTGACAATACCCCATGGCATAAACGTCAGGCGGGTGTGCATAGATTCATGACCAGTTTATTATTCACTCACAGAGACTCGCACTCACATGCCCCCTGCACCGTCTGCCTGATCAAAGACCCGCCAGCGGGGCCTCAATGGCCTTGGTGGTTGACGTGTAATGAAGGGTGGAGGAGCGACTCAGTCACAGCTTGGAGTGGCTCAGGTAAAGGAGGCCGCGAGCAGGAGGGACGGTACCTGCAGGGCGAGCTGCTCAAATCGTAGTGCCCGGGGTACAGAGGCCAGCATTGAAGGTGGGGGCTTAATACTGAGTCAGCATTGTTAGTGGAAACCATGGGGGATCTGGACGGTGGAGGAGAGGGGGGAGGAGGAGGAGGAGGAGGAGGAGGAGGGAGGGGGTACAGGTAAGTGGTAGTTTCCGTGAGATCAAGGCCAGCACCAGCTGGGTGACAGGGAGTACTTTGAATAGGGGTTGGAGAAGGGGATGCGCAGGTGTGATCAGGTGTGACCAGGTGGGCGTGCAGCTATTAAGTGAGCATCAGGGGGACAGGATTTAAGGCTAACATGGAGGGGCACTAATTATAAAGAACGGCTGGGGAGGTGCTGCAGTTGATGTGGGTCTGAGGCGAGGGGAAGGGGGACTTCTGAAGGATTGCCGTTTGGATAGTTCAATGCGGGAAGGTTGAGGGATTTTATCTGAATCACCAGTTATCCAAATCAGGCCATTACCTGATAAAAATATGATTACACTGAGAACATGATATCGATATACAATAAATGGCATATATTATGAGCCAATTCAGAGAATACAGTGAGCTACCTAGAGATGTAGATAGGGCAGCCGAAATTTAATCCATGGTATAATGGGTTAAAGCCAATGGGTTAAAGCAGATCAGAAGGAAGGTGGTGACAGGGGGTAGTTCTGGGTGCTTTTGCATGGATCATCTGACCTGTCTGCCGTGTCAGGTCAAGCAGGTAAGACGTGGGGTAGGTAGGTGGTGGGGGGTGCAGTCAAAGACCGTACCGCTGGGAGCTGAGTCATACAGCACATCGCCCCCTCCAGGCCACCAGGGGTCGCCGATGACAGGGCGGAAGTGGCAGGAGTCACCAAGGACCCGGTGCGTGTGACAGCCCTGCACTGCTAATCACAAGGAGCTGGGTTCAATCCCTCTTCCCTGGCATCATGCATGTCTGAAGGCAGACCAGCAATACTAGGGTTAATTCCAACGACTTGTTCAGCTGCTCAAAAGATGGGACATCGGAAAGGGGGTACCTCATAAAAGCTTGGAGTCTCCTGGAATTTCATTTCAAAGCTTTCTCAGAGGGATCTAGAGGACGATATTCTCAACCACATACAGGGGAAGTAACTATGGATAAAAAACTCCACAGGGAAGTCCATATCAATAAAAATCTAGTTCATGATTAATCAGCACGAACTATTCAGCACGAGAAAAATGTGGATACCTTTTTTTTTCATCTCTCATATCTACGGTCCCCATAGAACATACATGTATGGGGACTTCGCAAACCACTACCAATCGTTTAAAAAATATCAAACACCAAACACATTGTATCCAGACTACAAATCTATTGTATACGGCCTCGAGGCACCCCTCTCATAGATCTCATACTCTCTAAGTCGTATTCTGCACTCTCACTACGCTCTATGGAGAAGAATTCTCAAGGAACTAAGCTTAAGGCCTTGAGAATACACTGGCCTGCCTCCCGTGCTAAAGACGTACATCAATGCAACCAAAAGATTCCTATAATCTCAATGATGCCACCTAGCGGGAATGCAGTGTGCCAGTGGATTCTCAAGGCTCTAAGCTTAGTTTGTTGGGAATTCTTCTCCCATAGAGCGCAGTGAGAACCTTGTACAGAATACGATTTAGAGAGTGTGAGATCTTATGAGAGGGGTGCTCAAGGCCATTGATCACGGGGAGCTAGTCCCTTTGTACCATAGAGCCAAACACTAATCCCCATTAAGGTACCCTTTAATATGGCAAATCCCGGCTTCAATTTACTCGGATGGATGATAAATACAATAAAAGAGAGTTTGGGGACGGGCGGCTCTGTAAACCCCTCAATATTGATATTGTTATACACTTACTAGTGCTCCTGTGTTACCTCGCGTCAACTTCTCGTGGTTTACGGCGCGTCTCCAAGACCAACGATTATCATGCATTTCTTTTATAGCAATGACCGAAATGTGATATAAAAGCAGCGTCATTGTAGATGATGATTATGTGTTCATGTCATATTCGCATTCCCTTGTCGAGAGGGCCGATATGAAACAATCTGGTATTCGGTTCTTCCGGTTAAGGAAACAATAGCTCAACAGCGAAGGAATATCACATTCCTCCGGTACCATGTTTGATAATCCATGAGTGGGTGGGGGGAGGGGGGGGGGTTGCTGCACAATTCGACTTCATAGCTGGCATTAGGCAGGTGTAGAAATGTGAATTAACACTGTTTTTTTAGGAACACAATCTTAATGCATTATGCAATGTTAAATGAAAGCTTATGTCAAAATAACAAAGAAAGGGTGATCTAGTAGTGAGCAATCTGAAATGATAGTATCAATTAAGACGATACCTTTTTGCCATTTTGAATGATGAGTGAGGTGCTCTGTATATACGGTCTAGGACCTGCTAGATCCTAAATCTATATATCTTCATATATGATAGGTATGATATATATTGGTGTCAGGTGGAAGTGTGCGTATACCTGAACATGGAAACCCAATCCGTTTTCTTTAGAAACAAAACACACACATGAAAAGCATCAAGCTGTCACGTGACGTGTGATAAGCCAATCAGAAACCCGAGCTGCTTCAGCTGCTCCGCGGTTCTGTTGACGCATGCGCCGACGTGGTGCGACACCTGCCGGCATTTTAACACTAGCGTCTCGTCGCCATGGCAACGGCGTGCTTACAGTCGATTCTGGGGCGCCCTCCTTCGGTTACCAAGCAATAAAACTGTTCAAGGTTAAAATGAGGGAAGATAAAAAACTCGATTTATGGATGGGAATTTGACAGAGATCCTCAGATCCGGACACAATGACGCCTCTTTGACTTTTCTTTATTTACGTCGCTCGTATAAATATCATTCCTGTGTGTCGATACCCTTTCTTTCTCAACTATTGCCTTTTTCTTCATTCACCGTGCCTCCTGGACCTTTACTTTCCCGGAACGAGTCTCGATGTTTGCGTTTTTGTTCTTTTACCCACCTGGGGGTCGTTGCTCCACGTTTTGCGGATCGCAAAATAGCGATCCGAGGTCGAAAGTGTTGCTCCAGATATTTTGCGGATCGCATCATAACTATGTCGCTATCTATATCCAATTAAAACCCCAATGAACCTGTAATCTATGACACTGAAAATGCGGTGTTTTAAAATATAGCGATACAACGTGAAAATAGCGATACTACACGATACGATCCGATATTACTGGAGCAACGCTTTCCAGGAGCAACGACCCCCAGTGTGTTTCCGCCTGCTCTGTCGTACTCCCTTCTACGTTCCCTAAACGTTGGTGCTCTCAGGATGTTCTACTGGTTGATTCTACCCCTGAATATATATAACTATATCTACTGGCGCAGTGTCGTAGTTAGTACATACTACTATCAAAGAATGAATGCACAGGTGTGCAGTAATAAAGATGAAATCAACAAGTTTTGGTGAAAGTCGTCATTCTCCACGAGTTTGATGTGGAGTGATATGAACGGGACGACAGCCGAGTGAATATCATGAAGCATTCAAACGAGCTGGAGAATGACATTTTTACCAAAACGAGTTGCTTTCTGTATTTATCTCACCCCTGTATACTAAAAGAATGGACAACACACAGGATATAGACCATGGATAACGGACTGCAATACTTGTAGGGGTATGGAGAACGAGTTCCCAATGTTAAGCCTATGGACATTTCTTTTAGGGGTGAGATGATTCACGGTACGTTTCACATCGTTAACCTGTGGTAATTTGGCAATTGTAGATTATAAATATGAGATTCTGTGATTGGCTGAGAGTTTGACGGTGACCAATGAGAACTTTTCTTATGACTTTTTGGCTGGGAAGATGTAGGGAAAAGCAACCTTTAATGTTGACTGACCCTTCTGTGTCAAAATTGGACTAATATGGTCCCTATCAGTAAGAATATTAATGTTTTACGGTTAATAGTAAAAATAAAACGTTGTATATCTTAACGTAATTTTCCGGAAACTCTCACTTGATCCCGGAAATTGGAAGACCTGTCAAATTTTATAGAACTGGTTGGAATAAACAAAGAAAAAAAAGTTAAAAACTCGTTCTAAAGACCTCGTTTTAAACGTTCACTGTCGCATGTTCAGAACAGAAAAATGACATTTACAAAAACATGGTTTTATCGTAGTCTTGACCTCCCGGCCGTCTCCCGGCCCTCCTCTCATATGACCAGCGTGTAGGGGATTTTACTCCGGCCACTTCCCAGGTAAACACTCCCTCAGCACACGTAACCCACTTAAAAGCAAGGCTAATCCCAATTCCCTTTCATTACCCCAACTCTACTTACCAAATAAAGGTCAATACGAATCTGCTGACGTCAGCACTTCTACAGGAGACCTTCACACCTCTGAGGTCCTCCACACCTAATTGTGCTCCCACAATCAAACATTTGTTGCGCTCTCGGTAATTGTCCTCGGGTCTGATTGATGCTCAAAGCGAACCCCTTCACATGCCTTCTTTTCATCTGCGGAGGATAATCCCAGATTTGATTTATTGTGTTTTTGTTTTAATCGGCCAACTTGTTTGAGAAATTGTCTTGGTTTCAAGCATTGACCACGTGGCAATCCCTACTTCAGTTCTCCTCAATTTACCAATTAATCAACCCGTACAGGGTCCCAGACCTTTAGTAAGAGTTGAACATGCTTTCGTTTCCTAAAGCTAAACCATTTAGATAGCATTACTGAAGAAAAAAAGAAGTTGAAAATCATCTTATTCCCATCGCCGCTGACATTGGAATTTGCAAATGCTGTCCATTCATGCAGAAATTCATAAACGAGAGAGGGTTGAAGAGAATATCAATATTATGTTGTCTCATCTATTCCTATGTGTACTTTTATGCAGATCGTAAAAGGAACTACTGCTATATCTTAGAACCGTCAAGGAATGAATCTGTCTTGGGAAATGTATATATCAGAAGGAATGTAACAGGAAAGGCATTATCACAAAACCGCTTTTGAAAACAAACACCTTATTGGGCACACAGTGATTTTTTGTTCTGCCATAATCCACTAGAAAATGGTAAGAGAGCGCCACTGTGATCTTCTATTGTCATAATCTATAGATAATCGTGAGACTCGTCTCAAACCATTTTATGGCAAACCCTAAAAAATATAGTTAATAAATTCCATTAATAACCAGACCCGCCACCTAGTGTTTTATTTAGCATTAGGGGACAAGATAGCCGCCTCCAAAACACGACAGCTATGTGCCCTATACGTTCAGACCATACGAAGAGTGACTGAATCTCACGTATAAAAATGATTCTGAAATCGAGTCAGTGATGATGCTGGTGTTTCATGAAGGGGTGGCGTGCGTGTGGGAGGTTCTGCTGGTGGCGTTTACCTTGGCTCAGATAACAACAGCCGCTCTCGCTGTCCACCACACGTGGGGCCCCACCCCGTCACGTGGCCAACGTGCCACCAGGGGGGTTACTATCGGCGTGCCGACACCTGGCACACGCCACCGACCCATCCTTTATCTTGTCAATGGACCGCGAAGGGCTCCTGACAGCAGGGCCCTTGACACTGGGCCCCTGCCATGACCCCAACGACCCTGCACCTCGGTCATGCTGCTTTGTCGTCTGCCTAAAGAGTCTCTAGCTAGCTTTAGGATAAATCGCTACCATTGAGGCGCCGGGGGTAGAGGGGAGGTTTCTAATGCTAAACTATGGACTGCTGGAGGAGTCGGAGGATTTATCTCACCCCTGGAATAAATGTCAATAGGCTTAACATTGAGAAACCGTTCTCCATGCCCCTACGAGTATTGCAGTCCGTTCACCATGGTCTATATCCTGTGTGTTGTTCATTCGTTTAGCGTATACAGGGTTGAGTTAAATACAGAAAGCAACTCGTTTTGGTCAAAGAAGCCATTCTTCAACTCGTTTGAATGCTACATGATATTCACTCGGCCGTCGCCTCGTTCACATCACTCCGCATCAAACTCGTGAAGAATGACGACTTTGACCAAAACTTGTTGGTTTCTTCTATAGTATATCCGTTCAGATATCTCTATGTAGGTCGGTTGCGCACCGGTTCCGCGCATGGCGTACGCAGTGACGTACCACCTTGCAATCAGGCCAATTTCAATCCACATGTCTCTGTCCCGGCTCAGATGATTGGCTGTCAGGGTCGGACTAGAGGTCAAGCGTTGGGGTTAGAGGTCAAGGTCGCGGGTGTGGAGGCTGATTGGGCAAGGAAATGCCAGGCGAGCCCGACCGCTGAGCTAAGGCCACGGGAAGCGTCCATCTTCACTCTCCCTGCGGATATCTTCCCCCTTGACCATGTTAATGACTATATGGTAGAGTATGCTGGAAGAGTGGAGTCCAGTCTCAAGGGGTTAGACATCAGCCTAACATAAACTAGGTCAATATTTGTAGGAGATAAAAGGGGTAGACTGACCTGTCAGCACCCCTGTTCACGTGCGCCATTCAGAATTTCCATTTCTTTCTTAGTGCAGGGAATCGGAGGATAATAATCATGTATATATATAGAGCCTGTAGCCTTAAAACAGTGCAATACCGCCTGATCCAACATTGGTCTTAAGAGAAAGTATTGAAATGAAACATTCCACTATGAATTCCGCTCATTGGTCTAACATTGAAAACAAACCAACGGATTTATTTTATAATCCACAAATATTTTTCTGTGCAACGTGCCTCACATGCTAAATATCATACACCGAAACACGTATCTAAATAGACAGTTGTCCAAATTGGTCATGTGCACCATTTCGTTTGTACTGCTTGCTACGCATGGCTGTGTCATTCGGGTCAATTTCACTCAATATAGTTCTCTACGAGTATCATTAGGCATTGCTTTACATGTTTCTTGATTTTGAACATTGGTGAATGTTCAACTATGTAATACATAAGCAGGCATGGCTATATATGCGAAATAAAATATGTTGAATTTTTATAAAATGAAAACACCAGTATCTGAACATGCTGTAATAGCTGAAGCTAAATTGAAATTGTCATTTTCCGTTACCAGTAGAAGTTCAGAGAGAGATACGATTCCTGTTAAGTACCGAATGGTTAAGGTCCCTGTAATCAAACTGTGCCATGAACTAAATATGTTTCTTTACTGAGACGTCAATGCAAAGGACAGGGGTTATTAGCTGGTGAAGGTAATGTAGGACGAAGCCCCAACTACAGCAGTTTCTGGAATGAAACAGTAACAACACGTTTGTGAATTCTGGCTGAGCTCCAAAGTCCTTGATGAGGCTGTTTTATAAAAGCGTCCTCATTTAGGTTTTGGGTAAGGCATGTTGTTAGAGACACGTCCCTGGCGAGTCGGCCGCCGTCCGGCCATGCAATATGTGCAGGTTGTTTCAATTGATTACTCCAGGTCCCCATTCACACTAATTACAAAGCTGGGTAATTCCAAAATGCAAATGGGACGAGCTGCTCATCTGAGTTGACATAACACACACGAGCAGATTGCTTTGTAACAGAGTGTCTAATTAAAGACGGGTAAAACATCGTAAATGCTTCGGAGAGAATTCATAAACATAGGCAGATTATAAAGCTTCTTTATAAATCGCCATTCAGTCAACAATGTTATGTCGGAAGTGATAGTCACAAATCATCAGCAGCTTGGAAATGTGATTCTTTTTTTCAAATAATGGCATCGTGAAAGATAGTATAAGAGCGCTCTATTTTGGACAAAATTTTCATTGTTAGATGCATATCGGATGCATATCGGATTATATATATATATATATATATATATATATATATATATATATATATATATATATTACATATATATATAGGTATATATATATATATATATAATATATATTTCAAAGCAGAGGATATTTAAGCGTGTCGTTATATCGGCCTATCGGAAGTTGATTTCAAATTTCATTCTCCGACAAATACATTAAATCTTTCATCCTGCTTCCTTTTCAGAAAGAGGATATTCCGCTGTCCAATAATCTTAAAGCTTGTAAGGAGGAAATTCAGATATCATATTGATTATGGCTAGAAAGAAGTCGCTGTTATGTTTTAATTTGGTTTGCTATTTCTTCGTAAAAATACCTTTAGTTCTATTCAGTATATTTTCCTTTTGAAATCTTTTTTAAAAGACCGTTTAATCTTCTGAATCCAGCATATTCTAATAGGGCAAAAGAGAAACGGAACGAGTTAACGTGCCCTTCGTAGTATTTAATTTAATAATGTTGGCAGAGACTTGCATTACTGGATTTCAGTTGTATAGTTCCGAAGCTCACTCCACATCCGTATACAAATCAGTGGACTTTTGATAACATAATGGTCGTCTTTATGTGATGTAAGCACAACCGTATCATTCGCCGAACTATAAACCATTTTCATCTGGCCGACGAAGACAACAACGATTATCTGAGTTCTCCTAAAAGTCGATCGGTAATGGGCAACAACTGCACAGCATTTTCTAAATATTGCTGAGGCTACAGTTTATGCTTTTTTCTGACGCATTTGAAGGTCCATACTGACTGATCTGTCCTTCAAACACAATGACCATCTCCAACGATTTCAAACCACTTAAATTCTGTCGGTCGGTTGACAAAATTAGTTGGTGGTGGCTTCATTGCAAGTGTCGTTGCTGTTATGTAAAGACAATGATGAACTATGGACAATCTAACATCTGACATTCCGATCTAATATTGTGCCCACATCGCCTATTGGTGCCCATTGTCCTTTTGGTGTCCATCTCCCATCGGTGTGCATTGCATTCAATTGCTGCTTTGTGACTGTGACTGTATTTACTATATTAAAACATTTTCATTAAAGATAATTCTTTGTCATCTTATCATATCATCTATTATGGTTTTGGATAAATCTTGATACAAGTCTTCAGTAGTAGGTATGTAGATATATTTTCTAAAGTTAAAAATAATAAGAAAATATTCAGTTGGATAAGATATCTTGAGTTGAAGCTATGTTTCTATTTTTTTTTTTTTTTTTTTTTTTTAAGTTCTTTATTTTACTTGGGAAATTCATCAGCGGTTAGCTGGTTCGAATAGACCTCCCAACGTGGAGGATTTTACATCATGTTTCATCTTCTTTTATAGTAACAAGTGTCGACCCACAATTGGTCAATTTCAATGATTACCGACAGTATAGATTAAGCTTATACTGTTTTGTAAGTAAATATAATGAGAAAAAAACTAAATACATAAATACATATAAATAGTTACAAGAAAGATAAAGGAAATTTTGGTATAACGTAGCTTTGTGTACAACAACTGTTTAGTCGGCACTTCGTGAGTGTCTTACAGATCTTTTTGACACAGTAGAAGAAAGTGCTTTCAATCCGCTTAGTCTCAGTAAAAATAGTACATTTGGATTTTAAGTATTACTAAGGTTTCGGTTAATATAGTAGGGTAGGTCAGGCTCAAAAACTCTAGCCATTCATCTATTACAACGTTCATGGTGGTAGCCAGTTCTTGGAAAGGGCCCATTTTTTTTGACAATATTTAAATTTCGAATAAGTGTCAATATTTCTCACAGAAGTATGCAGACCATTCCAGTCGGCAGCTCCTTTGTATAGGGCACTTTTTTTATAAAGTTCAAGTTTAGGTCGGGGTATGTTGAAGGTCGTAGCACCTTGTTGTCTGGTTCTAACGGTTGCTTCATGGTTAACTAGGTTATGGTCCTCTTGCTGCTTGTACATATAGTTGCGAAGATGCGCTGTCCGGCGTGCCTTTAAATTAGGAATTTTAGCTTGTTGGTGTAGTCTGATTATTGGTATCCTGGCATGGTTGTTAATACATATTCTAAGACACCGATTTTGTATATTCTGTAGTTTGGTCAATAGGGCCTTTGAGGCACAGTCGTACAAAATATCCCCGTAGTCTGCATATGGTAATATCATAGATTTATACAGTATAACGGCAGTACTACAGTCAATAAATTTCCGTATTTTGGACAGGATATACATTTTGTGTGAGACTACTTTGATTGTGTTCGATAGGTGTTTGTTCATATTCAGGTTTGGATCTAAGTGTACTCCAAGATACTTAAAGTGGTGGACCCGGTCAATATTTATTTTGTTGATGGTTAAAGTAATCTTAGGACATCTTTTTAGTTGCTGTCGTGTTCCAAAAATCATGAATTTTGTTTTTTTCTCGTTTAATGTTATTTTATTAGAAGTACACCATTCCATAACTTTAGACAGACCAGTCTGAACACGGTCAACAGTATCGCCTATATCTGGACCAGAGCTATAGATAACGGTATCATCCGCGTACAAACGGTTCTCGCAGTTGCCAATTGCCATAGTTAGGTCGTTTATATAAGTTAAGAAGAAGAGGGGGCCGAGGATGGAGCCCTGAGGGACCCCACACCCGACACCCACTTCATCCGATACAATACCATTAGCAATAGTGCACTGCCTGCGATCAGATAAGTAACTACCAATCCAGTCAATTAGTTGGCCTGAAATTCCAAATTCTTTTAGTTTTTTTAGCAGGATTTTGTGGTCGACCGTATCGAACGCTTTCTTCTGATCTATGAAGACCGCCACGGTTAGTTGTTTTTTATCCATAGCTCTGTATACATCATCAGTAAATCTTATATTTGTATTCGTTGTAGAGTGACCCGGGCGGAATCCGCCCTGGTAGGGCGACAGGAGCTCGTTGGTATCCAAATAGGTCATGATGTTACTGTGCACGATTTTCTCGAGCAATTTCCCCACTACAGGTAGTAGAGAAATTGGTCTTAGGTTCGTCACCAGTCTCCTGTCGCCCTCCTTTTGAAGCGGAACCACCAGTGCTTGCTTCCAAGCAGTTGGAAAATAACCCTTGGACAATGATAAGCGGTACAAGTGCGACACCTTTCCAATTGAGGCGAGTAATGCTATTTTCAAAAATTTGCTAGACAGGTCAGGCAAACCAGACGATTTCCAAATGTTTAATTTATGTATTTGATCAACCAGATCTTTTTGCTCAAATTCAATCGTATTCAGTTCAGTGTCAGCCGAATTACCATAATATGTCCAGTTGTTAGCAAATTTTTCAGCCAAGGCAGACCCAATGTTGGCGAAATATTTATTTATGTAGTCAGCTGTAGTTTTATCTGGAATAGTTTCCTGTGAAATGTTATCAGTTAAAGTGAAATTAGTAGCTTGATTATTATTAGGTAAAAGGTTCTTTATTTCCGCCCAGAATTTTTTGGAGTCTGATTTGTGTAGATCAAGATTTGATTTAACATAGTCTGCCTTGGCTTTGATAATCACTTTCTTACAATAGTTCCTTAGGTATCTGGCTGTTCCCCAGTCTGCCGCCTTATTTGATTTGTGTGCTTTTCTGAGAGATCGATCTTTATCTTTTATAAGTTCGAGAATTTCGTTAGTTACCCAGGGTTCTTTGGTTTGTTTTATTTTAAACCTTTTTATTGGGCATAGGGTGTCTAGTTTGGTTATAAAGATTTCGTACATGATTTCCCAGGCAGTATCTAAGTCCCCTTCTTTATCGAAGGTAGACCAGTCAGCGTTGATAATTAGTTCTGTGTATGTTTCTGGATTAAAATTTTTTGATGATCTGCCCATATTAGAATAATTCTAAGAGAATATTTGGTTAAGATAAAGTTTAAAAAGAATCTCGAGGGCCTGGGTCCCTAGTGTAACCCTAGCATAAGTATTTTGGCCCTCAAAAATACATGTAGAACAAAATTTCTTGGTTCGAGATTGAAGTTCATGGACGAGGCTTTGACTGAACCATGCCAACTTCTTCACTGAAACAGAGAAAAGACAGAGATGCCGGCCTATGTATGCTACTCATACAGGTATAACACAGATCAGGGAATGTCAGTGTGTAAATAGACAATAATCGATGGTTTTGTGGACAGGCGGCCGTAAACCACGAGAGGTTGACGCGTAGTAATACAAGAGCGCTAGCGAGTGTATTACGACGTCAACCGCGAGTGGTTTACAAAGCTGCCTGTCCACAAAATCATCGTTTGCTGCATTTATTATCCATCTTTTGGAATAATTTAAACCCAGTAATTACCATATTAGCGGGTATAACAAGAGGAACTATTTCTTTGCTCTATAGCTAAAGGGACTATTTTTTTCCCGTATACCATGGTTTGGAGGCCGTATACCACAGGTTTGAATCCGTATACCACAGTTATGGTATCTGACAGGTTTTATACAATGGGTAGTGGTTTACTGGGTCCCCATACATTTTCAATGGGGGCTTTGTATATACGATGGATAATAACGCGAATGATAGTGAGCTGCTCTGTCGCCTGTACTCCTCACACAGCCTGGCGCTGTATAGCAGCGCTTCATGGCCACATCCCGCATGCCCATTTGTCGCTCGGAGATCGCTGTCATTAGTCCCGGACTTGGCGACAAAAATCCACTGCTTCAGCGCCACCTAAATGGGATTATTCCCCGATTCTCTCATTAGGTTCTCCTTAATCGTTCTCCAGCAGCTTGCAATGGATCTTCTATTGAGGATACCGGCGCTTTTTGGCTATGACTTAGGCTATAGACCCCCATTCGCTTGTCAACGTTTAGAGAATCACAATAAAAAAGGCAACCGCATGGGACAGACGTAGACGGTAGACGTCTAATTGCAGGGATAATACTCAGTAATTAACTACTGGACTAATGAGTTATAAGATGCGCAGCAGTCACCAAGTTTAAATGCCATAAGCTTCCGATAAAAACTAAATTGGTTATTGCCCCTCTTAGAGTAGAATCTTGTAGAGGATAATGGGTACTTTAAACTTCATTATATATCAGCGCGTGTGAGATACTGGCACATATAGGGTATCTCTTTCAATTAATATGCAAATTTATGAGGGCCTTCACTAAAAACCACCATGCGAACAGATGAAAGGAAGATTCTATCCCCTCATATATCACACTAGAGTCTATCAACGTTTCATTAAAACCTGATTCGACCATCCAATGCAATGTGTGTATATCACTTCGGGTTATGCCTTTATTAAATAATATTATTTCTCGCTCACTAAACAAAGGGATCGGGTCACTATGATCATAATCCCAAGCTATAGACTTCAGCAAAAAGCAGCTCTAAATGTGTAGGCTAACCTGGCATTTATACCAGACGACTAAAACTTGACGACTGCAGGTCGTCCAACCAATAGTTGTCAGATGGATTAAGCAATATCAACCACAATAGTCATACATCGAAGAATTTCCTCAAGCGTTTACAATTTTTACATGTACCGGTGCCTAGCAATTGACAGTGAAATCCATGAATCGCCGCCTTTATCCGTCTAGTGTCAACGCCGGGTAAGAGTGTCTTGATGGTTATAGGCGGCAATTTAGCACCACCTTACGACTTTCAGTCGTAAAACGCAAGGAATCGTCTAGTGTAAAGACGCGTGGCGACTACAGATCGTCTGACTATTCTACACTATTTCAGACAATTTGGCACTACATGGCGATTATGTAGACCATTTGACAGCCGACGACTATTTCAAGCCAGCTTGGATTGATCGTCTAGATAACTAGCTGTCCTGTAAAAACCCATTTCTACAAAAAAACGTCTGGTAGAAACGTTTGAGTACCTTTTACTACTATTACTTGACGACTTAGAGTCGCCACGTTTCTATCTATATGTTTATCATTTGGCTAGACTACTTGTTGAAAAACCAGAAGATATTTGGAATACAACACTAGTGCTTCATTAGGAAAGAAACAGCAACTCTATCTTTTGCGAGCAGACGTATAAAAACATAACCATAGGAGGACCCAAAAAAAACAGCTGAATGCGCATAGATTACCTTTTTCTGGTGGTACGAGGATAGAAGTTATATTGTCAAAACATCGGGTTATTCCGGAATCACTGACAGAATTCATCGTCATTAACTAGGGTGACATCGGTGCAGATGAGCCTAAAATGACCGCCTTGGTGGCGCCACCCGGGAGAAACTTTTGTAATTACCTGTCAAAGTAGGACAAGGCATACATCATCGTCACTTCCGGTTCATGAAGGAGAACTAGAAGACCATTGTTAAAGGGGAAAGTGGGGAAGCAAGGTGAGAGAGATTACTAAGAAGGAATTGCATCGAGAGCCACTGAAAATATGGCTCGAGTTTTGGTTGCGGAGTAATCTTATGAGGGAAAGCTGAGTGAGATCACATAGCAAATTCAAAATAATAAAATATTTTTGGTAGCTATGGATCGAGTGCAGTTCAGATACCAGATCGGTGAATGGAAACAGGCAAGCAGAAAGGTCTTCACCAATTAATTGTGCATTGATTATGTAATGCGGCAACGAACGAACGACTTCAGTCGGTATGGACCTGTCAAATGCAGCAGAAACAAGGCGTACACTGCACCCTCACCGATTTTTAGACACCGACGTGCAGTCGTTAGATACCACCGACCAACTATGGAAGAACTCAATAAATCTATGCTGTTTTCGTCGGCCAGTGGAAAATGGCTTTTATTGTGTAATTTTTGCCAAAGCGATCGGCGACAATTGCAAATACCAGGCTTTTGCGATTCAGCGATCTCTCGTCAGTATACTAAAATAATAGATGAGTGGTTCCCGACTGCAGGTCAGTGGAGAATGATTGGCCGACGGAAAAGGCTTTGGATATGTTGCGTCTCTGCTGACAAATATTTTCACTATGTATGTTTTAGATACCTATACACAAGTAAGACATAGTGTGAATATGTACGCTTTTAGATACCTATACATGTGTAACACGTTTTGTGACTAGGTACGTTTATACAAGTGTAACATGTATTATGAATATGTATGATTTTAGATACCTTTACACGTGTCACACGTATGGGGACTATGTATGTTTTTAGATTTAAATTTTTCTTTTTTAATTTCAGAACGTCATCCATTGTGTCATTAGACAGATCTTCCATGTCGTGTTGGTAACGATAGATAACATGTATTGTGACTATGTATGCCTTTAGGAACCGTATGCATGTTTTAGATACCTATACACATGTTACATGTATCGTGATTAAGACTATTTTCAGAAAACATTTATCATGACTATTTATCCTACCCCGCATATAAATCTCCATAGACTTAACATGGTGGGCCTGTATGCCACGGTCATAAAATATTTATATGCCACTGGTGACATATGAAGTTAAAAACATATGACAGGGTAGGATAAAATCTAAACATCACTCAATTTCATATAATTGTTTACATGCCATTCATTGTCTTCTGCTACAGATATCACGAAGCGGAGCTGAGTGATATCATTCCGCAAGGACAACTCATATAAACAATCATATGAAATTTCGTGATGTTTCATGATAGTATGTTTTTAGGTTCTCATACATGTGTAACATGCATTGTGACTATGTATTATTTTAGATAACTATACGGGTGCGACACTTTAAAGCAATTTAAAAAGATTGTTTTGGGTATATGTTAATATAGAAAAACCTACCATGCTTGTAGAAGCTACTAAACCTGATGATCTACGGTTTGTTTGGATCATGGTATAAACGCCTTGTACCGTGCTTACTGTACATTATCATCCTATTTGTAGCTTGTGCAACATAATCAGGTCATTCTAGACACATGCTCAAGATGGCACTCATGGGACTTAAGAGCTAGCTTCGAATCCGACGCTCAGTGTTTTACTTTGTAAAACTTTTATACAATATAGTATTATTATCATTATGATTAGGAGAGGAGCTCTGAAGAAAACCACACCTTTACATAAATCTTAATGTCACTTGTTCTCCCTGCATACAACGCAATACGATACATGGCATAATCTACGAGATACATGCAGCCAAACCTATATAATGGCCGGATCATTTGCTCGTTCACTTTGCTAATTTAACCAAGCAGATTGCAATGTAATGCAAGGATTCCTGCCGCTTATAAAAATATGACGTTTTAGATTTCTTGCCTTTCTGTACATCAAAGGGGTTTTCTACCTGCATGCTAAACAAAATGTGTCTGACAGAAGGTGGCGTGTACTTTACAAAAGGGAAGTATAAAATGGGAGTTAATTACTGAGAATTCTGAAGGCGGCACAAAGAAGGGTATCCCATTGCCTCTGCTGCATACTGCCGCCATATATAATGGGAATCTGACCTACTGGAACAGAACTCCTTTTATGGAAGCGTGAGAAGTGTCATTATCATCAGTTGAGACACTCCCTGATTTACAGTGTATCATTCGTGTGTCACCTCATGAAAACTTGGAATGGTTCCTATTGTCAATACAAAGATCAACCGCTGATTGAAATTGATATCTCCTAAATGTCAAAACCGATAATAGATCATCATTATTGTGCTGACAATGATGGACAATGCAAGTCTAAATTACTGTTAATTGATCAATAGGATAATTACCTGATTGAGAAATTCCCTTTAAGAGATATTTTACTAGTATCCCAGTTAGGGTATGTTGAGGGTAAATAAAACTGCTAACTACTATACCGTAGCCATACTAAGATTTTTGTAAATACAGAGAGATTTCTTTTGTAAAATAGTAACCCTAATAAAGATGATAATAAAAAGTGGTTCTAGAATTATTGGATTGCCGCTGCCTACTGAGATATAGACGACATATCGTAGTGGTCCATGGAAAGGACAAAAAGAAAGAGAGGAGGGCTTTTTAGACACGTGATCGATCTGACTCCGCCGGGCTTTTTGATGGGACCCCCTCTTCTCCTCGACTTCAATTTCATGCACGCTTCATAGGCCATACTGAAATTCCACTTCAAAAGAGCCAATTATATCACGTGGAGCCCTGTGCCGGCTTTAAGAAAAATATCACACCATCAAATACCAGCCCGGGAAGCTTGCAAAACCTCGAGTGGAACAGCAAGAATAGGCATTGAAAGATTTCACTGTGAGAAGCAGAATGCTTTCGTTTCTTATTTCTAAATATGACCAGAACCCAATCCTGTTGTGATTGTGGCGCCGGATAGCGTGAGTACGGTGTGTAGGTGGGGAGTGTCTGGGTGAGATGACAGTGGTGTTTCACGTGAGAGGGGTGGCGGGACCCGACCGAGGGGAAGCGGGGGGCGGCAGGAGCTGCTCGGAGCTGCTCGGAGGTGGTGAGGAGGGGTTACGAGCAGCGATTCGCCATCACACGGTCACACTATAGAACAAATGAAGCGCAGATCTTGGGTGGCACAAATGGAAACAAATGTAATTGTGGATGACGGGCGTGACTAGATTCAATTAAGATACTGGCTCACATGGCTGTTCACAGGGCTGGGGCGCTGCTGGGTTGAGGGTGGAGGGAGCCAATAGGCCGGCTCCCAACCAGGGCCTTTAGTAAGCCGACTCTTTGCTGGGCCATATAACCAGGAGCAAATGGTATGTTCAATATTGGTAAATGAGCGTGTAATTAGGAAAAATAACAATTAAAAGGTTTGGGCTGCATATGTGTGTCATTTTCTGTGACCTACTTGCATCCAGTCAACTTGCCTGTTCTACAACTGCCTGTCTAGGACTCAGATATATCTGAGATATAGATACTACCTCGTTATTACACCCTTATCAAAACAAAAAGTGGTAAGAATGAAAGGATATAAATTCCTTCCACAAACTTCTGTCATACAAATATACCATTTGAACAATAAAGGGCTTGCCTTGCATGATAATTCTGTCTAATAATGATAACCTCATTCATTCATACAAATATACTTATATTGATACAAAACACACAGCAATGGTAATATAGCATTATCTAATATACTAAAAAATTACTAGCTTAGCTAAATACGCAAATGGTGAAATCTGGCTGCTATAAGATCACAAATTAACCTTTCTAGATAGCTCATCAATGGTAAATCCTTACTGAATGGCTACTTTTCAGAAATAGGTGGTGTCCTAACTGGGTTTTAAATCTTAAAGAAGATTCGAAGTACGGAGGTAACTGTAACACGGAGAAAGACAAAGAAGCCTTTAGGCCGCTGATAGTGGACCAAACTAAACGTTATGAATTTGTAAATAGTATAAATATGAGCAAACAATCGGGAAAGGAAAATATAAGGACTGCAGTACTGAAAGCTTTAGCAGCGGTGAGTTTCCGTCTACATAGAAGAATAACACCGATACCGGGAAGATCATCAAATCCCACCATCAGGCGTCCGACCGAATATAGGAACCTGATCTATCGCCCTAAATATCCGTGTATGATGAAGAGAGTTTTAGATCACAGAGACGAACTGTCTCCGAGGAAATGACCAAGGACCTAATTACGTTTATTTAGGTCATTGATGAAGGAGGACTATATGCCAATGTCAACTCCTCATTCAGCTCACTGAGAAAAGCTATCACAGACCTATCCCCAGATAGTAGAACTGAAAAAAATACCTGCAAGGTCCAGACTCTTGCGCTCCCAATGGGGACCTGAATTAATCCTGAAAAACAGCCAGATACGATGTTAGTGCAGCAATAACTACCTGAGTGATCATCAGTCATAAACCGTGAACTGAACCTTCATTGATGTTAGCAGAGAAGGCTGCGCCCAAATCCCATTCATCTGAAGCACCCAGCACATTCTGTGTTGACAGGAAACACGAATAGTGATACTATAACAATCTCATCGAAATGTGAACATTAATCGGAAATGCTCCTGCACTGAACCAACTAGGGCAATAACCGTAAATGGCCTACATTTTGCGACGAGCTGTTGACCTCGTTTATGACAGGTTCAGTAGCGGCGGATGGCGGGTAAATATTAGGGCATCCCCGCCGACCGATCTTTAATCATATCTCGAGTGGCCAGACACTTGGTCAATATTGGGGCCGTTTTCGGGAGGCCCTGACTGATTACATGACCGCTACTGAGGTGCTTGGTAATGATGGGTTGACTGGGCCGACGTAAGGTCAATAGAGTTTGGACTGTTCTTGTCGAATGTGTCATCATTAATGGAGATGATGCTCTTGAGGCTTTCCCAACTCTAGTCGGCTATTCACTTAATGTAGGTCTTGATACTGACTGAAGGCGTACAGTTTCGCTTCATGTTCGGTACCTGCACTTTATGTGTGCTTCCCTCCCTATTGGGCGACGTGGTGTTAGTCAAGTACTATAAAGGAAACCTATGAGAGTTTAGGGTCTGAGCTCGTATCCCATCGAGTTTGAATCATGTAGTAATACATAAGGCGAAGCCGCGTGAATTACGTAGTGATTCAAACGAGATGGGATCGAGCTCTGACCCTAAACTCGAATGGGTTTCTGAATTTATCTCACACTTAACATGGATTAATGGGCTATAATGTGTGACATAATCCCCCATTGGATATTTTTCCTGAATATCTAATGGGCGTTAGATACGAGTTCCCAATGTTAAGTCTATGGAGAAAAAATATCGGGATGAGATAATACGAGGAAACTTGGTTACGGAACCCGTATTCTCATTAGTTTTTCGGATACATTGATTTATGCACAGCATCATAGAAAGGGGCCGCACAAGACATCAAAGTATCAACGTGCCTTATGAATTATGTTAATTATCTCTTTTTCTCTATCAAAAATCCTTCATAAAACCTACTTGAATCGAACAACACAGATGTTGCTATATTGTAAGGGCACTACTTTTTGTGGGGTAGGTGAAATATGAAAGGTAACTATAGATATTATCGCTAAATGGAACATAGTGTAAACGCTATAACTAGTTGAGCGTGCCTCTTTGTACAGCCCAATGCCCCTTATATGACGTGTCCACTTCCCGACACAATCCCCACCGATTATGTGAACCTTACACAAACGTCGATCGGTTGCTCCATTTGAGAAACTATCGATGTGTAATATTCAGTGGCAGAAAACTGGGGTAGCCTCCGACCGATTATTGACACTCAAGTTCAATACACCACAGATAAATCTAACACAGAGACACTTTTGTTGGTTGTATACAAAGTCAATCGTTGATGCTATAGATTATGTAAATTCGGGGACATAAATTTTTTTGTTTCCATCTGACGAATATCGCACCAAAATATAACATAATCGGTCGGCGGTACATAAAGCCATAATCGGTGGTCAAAATCGGGAGATGGAAACGCTACATAAAGAGCACAGAGTCCCTCCTTTTCCTTATGAGCCACAATTAAAGCCTCTTGGAACACATTGTGCAAAATATCCAAAATCAAGGTGTAGCTCATAGCAGAAGTCATAATGAAACCCCAAATATAATCAATTCCAAGACAAAACCAACTTGGGTCCACGTACCACTTCAGTTATACCATAAAGACGGGGCAGTTTAACTCCATGGTAGTCAGGATCCGCTCTCCGCACGAGACAATTTCAGAGGCGCTTCTCCACGGGGCGTTCTACCATGATGAATGCTCCCTCTAAACCTAAAAACTAGACAGGGATTCACTGCCGGCTTTCAGGCAGTCCTCAAGGCGGCCAGGCGCCATCAAGGTTTGATGTCTCGGTCGTAAAGCAGGAGACACACAGCAAAGCAGTGCTAGAGGTAGAAGTGGCCAAGGTTGAGTCTGCCCAGCGCCAGAGTGGTTAAACACCAGGGCCTAATGCATTCCACACTGGCATCCACTGCCTCGTTAAAGTGTTTCATAAAAGTGACGCGATCCATAACGGCTGCTATCAGTAGTGCAGATGGGAAAAGGGAGGGCCATAACCAGAACGCCTCGGTTAGATGGCCACTGCATGCTGTTCGTGACGGTTTTACTCTTTTTGCGTTTTTTTATGAGAAGGGGAACCTGGCCATTCCGAGCTCTGCTTCCAATCAGCTCTGTTTCTCATCTTTTGGCCTGGAAACTTAATAGCGGAAGCTTTGTTTGCGGCCTCCGTCATTGGAGAAGTTTACATCACGACCACATGGATGTCACTGCGCGACAATACCTCACAGTCTGACGTTTCCTTAGAGGATCACCTTTCAGTTCTGAAACGCAATAAATTCTTCTCTCTGATACAAGTGTACTTGTAGAAAGACTTTCTTCTATATTTGTGTCTTCCTACAGTTCGGAAAGAAGCGTAGTTCAGCTGCCTTCTACAAGTTGTTCCAAATATCCAAATACTTTACTTTATGGGTCGTTTTCTTTATTATCCATTATATATAAAGCCCCTGTTGAAAATGTATGGGGACTCAGTAAACCACTACCCATTGTATGAAACCTTTCAGATACGATAACTGTGGTATACGGAGTCAAACCTATGGTATACGGCCTCAAAACCATGGTATACGGGAAAAATAGTCCCTTTGTGCAATAAAGCAAAGAAAGAGTCCCAATTGTCATACCTTTAATATGGCAATTACTGAGTTTAATTCATTCGAAAAGATGGATAATAAATGCAACAAACGATGGTTTTGTGGACAGGCGGCTCTGTAAACCACTCGAGGTTGACGTCGTAATACACTCGCTATCGCTTGTGTAATACTACGCGTCAACCCCTCGTGGTTTACGGCCGCCTGTCCACAAAACCATCGATTATTGTCTATGTAACCCACTG
Source organism: Alentia gelatinosa (assembly GCA_950022655.1). Classification (NCBI taxonomy): domain Eukaryota; kingdom Metazoa; phylum Annelida; class Polychaeta; order Phyllodocida; family Polynoidae; genus Alentia; species Alentia gelatinosa. Next base: position 51,129,975 of record OX465586.1, read on the forward strand.
TCCCGTGTGACAGGTGCCTTTATATGTGTTCAGCATGGCTGCCCTCCTGTTATCATTAAGGACTGCATAAATGGAGGATCGTGGTAACATTATGATGAATAGAATCATCTTTTTAGATTCCATGTGTCCAAGCTAGAAGAACTAGGAATTGCTGGGAATAACCATGAAGCCTGGCCTGGGTTGTCTACCTGTAGTGGGCTGAAAGATCTTGTTTAGTCTAGATTGACTATTTCATTGGAGGAAAAGATATATAATCACAGAAAGAAATGTTTATGAGTCAATTTACCAACGAAACTATAAAAATCGATGGACGAGCACATGCATAGCTAGATGAATAAAGAGAATGCTAAGCTCATCTTGTATAAAGTGGGATCAAACACCTTTCTGCGTAACGTCTCCGTCTTGCGTTCCCGGTGAGGGTGTGTTCGACTTTACGTATCGAAGAAAAATTTGTATAAAGTTTTCATTTTTGTGAATTGTGTGGGTGATATCAGCCATATTATTGACATTTTCAAACAATGGAATATTGAATTTTACTTTGGCACGTGATGGATTTACCAACTCTAATCTGTTCATCATTTGTTCTTTTATAGGAGGTGCTCACTTCACTTTCTCCGCCATATGTTGGGTGGCGAAAGGTCAAGAGCAGCTCGTGAAAATGATGGACTCCCTCCGCCCACCACATCCGCGCCGACTTCCACACACCGCCACCGGTGCCTAATCCATCATGTGACCCTTGATGGCCACTCCAGCGTGACCAGCCCGTTAATCGCCGTTCACGCTCCATTGGGCAGCAATAGCGTACCATATGGCCAGCAATCACTATAGAAACAAGCCCTGATAGATGATCCTATGGCGTTTTTCCCCAGAGCTACCCTCGTTGTTTAGTGAGGGCAGTGTGAAGGTGAAGTGGCAGTGGATACGCTCCACTGACTATATCGTGTAGGCTGGTTGATAATGTGTGCACAGGCTAAACTGGTCCGTGTATGATGTGAACCAGTCATCCGTAACTTCCATTGTCCATGTCTGACCCTCGATGGAAGCCACTATTTCGAGGGCCTCTTGGTGTATGTCCAGACTCCAGACACGTCAACAAAAATCTGTATTTGTTTTATTGCGTCTGGAAGAGGCCAACTCTTTTTGTTCAGGTCATATATCTCAGGTAGATAGTGTATCATGCGGATATTCCTACTGCGTATTTCTACTGTCGTGACTCAAAACCTTTTGCTTTTGGATGCAAGTTTGCACATAGTCTTAGTCTGCCTTGTGTTTAATCCTTATTGTCATAACAATAATGTATATTACCTTTTTCTTTAGTTATGAGCCTTTTCCACTGGCTTACAAAAACGGCACCGATTTATTGTGTTCTCCTAAAGGTCGGTCGGTGGTGGCCAACGACTGTACACCGTTATCTAAGAGTCGGTGAGGGTACTGTGTATGCTTTGTTTCGGCAGCATTTAAAGAACCATACCGACTGAATTGTCCTCGAATCACAATGACCATCACCAGCAATTTCAAACCTCTTTGATTCTGCCAAACGTTGACTAAGTCAGTCGGTGTTGGCCTCATTGCAAGATCTATGCGCAATCAATCGGTGAACACTTCTCTGCATGCCTGTTTCCATTCACCCATCTGGTGTTGGTGGTTCCCGACTGCAGATCGGTTATGAATAGTTGGCCAGTGGAAAATGACTTTTTGCCTCCCTGTAGTCTAGCCTCTTATTCTGAACGTCGTTTGAGACAATTTCTCCCGCTCTCTCTTGTTTGACATTCCGGACGTATAATTGCTTCCCATTTTGTCGATTAATTGGATTAATAATATATTGAAATTCGTTTCATGAGAGCCGTGATTTGGTCGTTTTAGTTCTTCGCACGCTATAAAATGAGTACGTTTCTTGTATAATTCAAGACATTCATTGTCCACTTCCGTGCAATCAATACGCTAGGAGCGACTATCAAATTCGAACTATACATTGTAAAATGAATGGATATTACACGAACTAGAGGGTATACGAGAGAGTCAGCACTGGGGGCCTATAAGTTCATATCTTTGTTGGGTGGGATCGTGTTTTGATATTAGCCGGCTTCGCCTTCCTTTCTCGGCAATGACCTTGACAGTTTCTATTTCACATAGAAAATGATAAGAATGTGTTCCCCAGGGGATTTTTACCATACGTGGTCTTCGTCTTTCTGGATGACATACGTTAAGAGGAAGTTGGGGCCTAAAGTATGGGGCCTCTCAATAGCCTATTAAGATATGATAAACACATCTATGATTTAAAGAAATGTTACAAAGACCGATTACCATCGCTCTATTCTTTTTTTTTTCTATTTTTATTTTTTAAATATCAGCATTTATTGACATCAAGAAGATTGAATTGCAAGGAGATATCCCTGACATCGTTTCTCCATTATATTGAAGAAAGAACAGTCAGTAACAACTACCACATACCATTTAAAACAATAAAGGTTAATACAATGATGAAATCATTTCTGCTTATTTTTGCGATACTGAGATCCTTCACCCGATGAAGTACAGTATCAACATGGGTGCTACAGAACCACTTCATTTCAGGTTTTTAAAAGAGGTGGTGTACACCATCGCTTTAGACATTCTGAAGCTGTTTCTGGCCTTGTGGTTATGGCAATTTACCGAAGTGGTCCAGAAATCAAGTTGGGTTCGTTATAGATCATGAGATCTGAAATTTGAGCAAACCATACCAGTAGGAGAACCTATGAATAGAGCCTGCTTTGCTTTACCAATTATAACATAATTGTCAGGAACAATAGAAATATTCTGCATCATTTTGCACTATTGTATCCCTAGATTTATACAAAATACTATATTGTTATATATCTGTCCAAAAATGCCTAATACCTAATCACCAGTTGTGCGGATTTCAATCTGCACACTCTGCACGAACTATTAAATAGTTTGTACACTCCTTACAATGTGACTTGTTTTAAAATGGTGTTTTTGATTATTTACAGGTGTACCTATAGAGATAAGGAGACATAGTTAGTATGTCTGAATAATATCTGTTCCTTTTTGTTTTGGCCGGAAATATTCAGCCTTTTCTTCAAACTTTCTAAATATTTCCAACCAAAACAGCTCGGAACATATTTCATTCAGACAGACTAACCATGTCTCCATATGATATCATCTAGAATCTGTATTTTCTCAAACATGCTATCTAAATTCATTCTTATTCTCTTCTATGAAATCATGACAGAAATGAATATATAGAAACACGATTTCGGAGATATCCCATGAGGAACAGTTCAGTATAACCTCATAAATCCACCAAGGCTGCAACTTCTGGAAACCTCCCACGCTAAAAAAAACCATGCCGAGTTAGATTCACCCGGGGCTTCTGCCAGTCTAGCCTTGCAGGGCGGGGCTCGGGTTGACAGGAAAGCCGGGTTTTATACGCAGACGGTCTCCTTTATGATAATTACTGGCGGCAATCACGTGACAAGTCCACAAAGCTGTCATGACCTAATGAGCCACTGGTTGGCCCCAGCATTGGCCAGACCGACGACCGGCCATAAAACTACACGTCCGTCAGTTGAAGGCCTCATTAAGAAGATCCACCAACTCATCCCCAGTGACAAGCCCAAAGAGATTTGAAGTAGAAATGCTGGGAGCCGAGACTGTTTACGTGGACTGCATATCCGAGTCCACAAAGCTGACTCCATTACCAAGTAGGAGTAGAGAATTCAGTGGGTATCAGTTTTTTAATGTGTATGGATGGGGGTGGGGAGGGGGGCGGCGGGTCGCAATTTTTTTTCTTTTTTGTTATCATGTATACGCCCGGCGTATTCATGTTGCACAGAGGATATTTCCTCTCGTATACGCTTGGTGTGAAATACAGCCAAGACGCGTCCAAATTTAAAAGGAAACAGTCTTGTTTACGCTGGCGCGAAATATGGACGTATATATATATATAAAAACACGTCAATTTACAGCCGATACATGCACTTGCGCGATGGTGTATAGAGGAATAAACTGGTTAGTTTCGTGCAGTGCGCATGGCAATGGACTGCAATACTCCTAGTGGCATGGAGAATGAGTTCCCAACGTTAAGCCTATGGGTCAAAAACACCAGTGGTGAGATAATATCAAGAGACGTCACGAGTTTGAGTCTGAGTTTATTTATGCCACACATTTTGTTGGCTCCATAATTTCACGAGTCGAAGACCAGTGACGTTACATGAGGCATGAATGAACCCAGACTCAAACGAGTGGCGTCTAGATTTTATCCTACCCCATTTCCATATTTTTTCAGTATCAGAAAGTAGTGGCATAAACAACACTTTATGTCACACCCGTGACATAAGCAAATCCCATATTAAGCCTATGGCGTTTTTTATTAGGAGCAGGATAAAGTACATACACTCACACGCCATTGGTGCCTTTATGGTTCGTTGTGTTGTAGTGGGTTGGTACATCATTCTTCCTATGTTCTCTCCGATGCAGTTCAGTTGTTCTTATATTCTTTCTTTGATCTCTCCGTTGTGTGTACCCCAGATACGTATATGCATCTGTTGTCCTTTTGTATTGGTCAGTATATGTGGTACTCTGGTGGTCTGGTACCATTATATCCAGGAAAGCGATATTCTTTTTGAGTACTCTGCTGTAAATATGATCGTTGGACGAGTGTCGTTGATTCTCTTGATCCAGTCCTTTGATTCATCTTCTCCATGTTCTCATTTGACAAATATGTCTTTGATGTATCTTAACCAAATTTGTGGTTTCTTTCCTATCATGCTCAGTATATTTTCTTCTATTTCTTCCATGAATAGATTGGCGTACGATTGTCTTGTTCCCACTGCTGTTTCTCTGTGACGTAGATAGTTGGTGGAATTGAATTGTATACTGTTGTTCATGAGTACGATTTCCATTAGGCTGGTTATTGAGTCGTTGCTGGGTATTTCTGACGCATACCAGTGTTTTTCAGCTTTCTTTCTATTGCCGCTGGTCATTGGTCATTTGGAACGTTGGTGTACAGTGAAATTATATCGGGGGTAAGTAGATAGATCCATCTGGTTGGTGGCTGTTGACTCTCTAATTTCTGAATGACGTCATTGGTGTCCTTCACATATGATTTTCTTTTTCATACATTTTTCGAGAAGACTCGACGAGAAGACTTAAGCACTAACTGGTGCTATACTTCTTTTTTTTTCATAAAGTTTTTATTTCGCATTCGGCACATTCTGCCGTCCTTCCAAGCAAAAATGTTATACAGCAACATTTGTTACGCAACTTATTTACATTATACATTGTGATGAGATTCATCTCGTTTGGATTAAACATTGTTATATTGATATAAATACATTGATACTTTCCTTATTATCAAAAAGTGGTTGTAACCTTGTAATCCGGAATTCTGTGCCTCATTGTGCGGCAATTCTAAATAATTACAACGTGCCAAATTGTGAAGGTGAAATTTAATAATGTCATCAGCAAATGATTCTATCAAGATATGCTTGTTTGGGGAGAAAGAAACTCAGTGCCCTCCGGTTCTGCGGATGGGAAAAGGTGCCTCAAAAGCTTCACAAACCCATTTCTCCATTTGACATTGACCATGATGAGGTAAAGGTTGGTGCAATGAAAAGCTATGCCTGTCAGCTCCGGATGATGTCATCAGAAACCAGAGCCGCCTTAATAATTGCACGATAATGGGTTTACTGAAGCGGCACAGCGTAAAGACTATAAATTCACGATCAGGTTTTCTCCCCATACGATGGCAGGAAGCGCAGGCAGCTCCATAAAGAGTGGTAGTCGAGTTGTGCTGACAGATTCACTGCCACTTAAGACCTGCTCGCATCTCACCAAGAAACCGCTGCACATGGTAAGGTGCCGCCAGCCAACGTTTCAATCGGGGCCCGTTAGTGTCAATGGAGTCGCGGTAAATCTTTAACTCGTGATCCGATTGGCTGATGGAAGGGCCATGAACGCCAATGACGGCTGGCGATTTTATTTACCGCGGAAGTGGTCTATCGATAGCAGTGAACGGGGCGCCATCTCGCGTCGCTGTTTGGGGGATACACTTTATAACACTATGTAATCTGCACTGAATGCATGTCAGTCGGCATACATGTCGTCGAGATCACGATCTGTATGCGTTTGAGGTCTTCAAACTTTGAGGGTCACTTATTGAGGTTCACTTATTGTATTGTTTTTAATTTTCTGTATTCGCTTTAGCCAAATACTTTAAATCCACTATTTGGATGTAAGCTTTTCGATTGGATCAGTTTTAAACTGGAGTGAGTAGCTAGAAGGCCTAACCTAGCCTCCAGTATTGATAAAAACCTTAAAAACGTGAATAAATAAATAAATCTGGACGATCAAGGAGGCATCTCCACATTAGATAACATTTATGGAAGTGGTTTAATTTGAACTTAGATGTTTCGGGCCCAAACAAATTCGTCCACCTTTCTTAATTCAGCTATCACTGATGCTGTATTATAGATCTATTCGCACAACACAGAGATAGCTCTCGTGTATTGTCACCCAAATTATCAGGTATCAGATATGAACTAATATCTCACCTTTAGTATTTTCATAGAATAAACATTGTAAAATTGTAATTAACGTTCATGGAGTATTGGGGGATGATGTCACAAATGTTAGGCCATTAAGTCAGTGATGGGGGTGAGATAGAATCTGAACTGCACTCGATCATAGCCACTGGAAACATGGCAATCCTTTTTGTGTGCTACATGATCTCCCAGCCACTAGGACTTTCTTTGATATTGGCATTTATGGAATCTATATTCATTTTCTTATCAATTATTTCAATTTGTTCCCATAATATGCATCATAAGGGTCACATTGTATACCAACAGTGTTTAACCAATGTTTCGTTATTCAATGTGATGGAGAAAAATGGCCACTAAAAGAGAAGGCAGATTTTAGCCAAGAGAAATGTGCATAAAAATAAGTCTTTAAGGGAATTTCTTTTTAAATCTCCACTTTCAACATATTGTTTGCCATGAGGCAGCTTGGTTGATGTGGATTTTGAGGTATAAAATGAGGTTTGTATTTCTTATTTGTTTGCATGTTTATGGCAAAAGAAAACACTGATATATAGGTTTTTTTGTATCATATTGTCTCTTCTGATGCATTCTCGGGAGCGGAACGTTCAAACCAAAACGAGGCAAAGGGTTTTGCCATTTTCGAGCACCCTAGCTTTCTGGTATCATCGCTCAACCGGCGTAACGTAAACCGATGTTTGAACTCCCTGTACATGATTAATATACATAATCAAACATTGTGGGATTGAAGTATGAATGTTTCACTCTTCAAATTTATGTACTTTTGAGCAAGTTTTTTTTTTACATTTGTAGCAGCCTGGCATCTGCAATTTCGGCAGTTTGCTGGAGAAAACACCAAATAAAACAATCTTTGCAAAACGAATTGATACAAAAAAAAAATCTTCCCCTATTGTTCATCTCCATACCATTTTTTGTTTGATGCCTCTATGTTGGATATTTACTGAGATATCACCAGAGATATACAGTGAATTAAACATTGGTTTCAATGGGGTGAAAAGTTGCTTAACCCTTCGTGCGTACGAGTTACAACATCATGAAACTGAAAACTGGAAACTATAGAAATCTTGTATATAATTACTCTTCTTCCTTAGCGTGTACTAGGAGCTTCACAGTGTGAAGATGAATGCCATACGTACACAGAACAAACACTGTGTGCTTTAGAGAGTGAAGAGACTCAGGTTTTGTCGGCTTGAGACGGGCCACCAGGGGGAGAGGGACAGGTGGGTTTACAAATCACATGTAAATGAAGCCAGACAGGTACTCTGTTCACTAGAGCAGCATTGGACCTCCAGGAGGTGTTTCTCACGGGCTGCTCCCTAAACTAGTCCTCAAAGTTAGTAATAATATGAGAAAACGTGGTTACTGAGCCCGTACGGATGGCCGTTTGAGGTCATTTGATGATGAAAATACGGCCCGACACCGCAGGTGGGAGGGCTGTATTTTTTTCATCAAATGACCGAGAACGGACACCGTACAGGCTCAGTCACTACGTTTCTTATTACTATACACCTCCCAATCATTGAAAACGCCCTTTTATTAATTTTACAAAGACCTTAAAGACTACTGCAATTCACTACAGCCCGCTGTCACACCGGACGCGAACATTATTAATACTATACCCCTAGCAGCAGGCAGTATTTCATACATGTTCGGCCATAGGTGTATAGTAGTGACCAATGCGGAGAGACGGTTGAAACTATTTGAGGTTTATGGAATATCATCTGGGGAATGGCTGACGACTGATGTTATTGTAGGAGTGGTCCAAGTCTGTGTATTCCTGAGGAGTTATACCTTATGAAGGAGTGTAGTGGGAGAATAAAGTTGTAAAGTGTCTTGTTTAGGTGTATGACTCAGATATTGAACGAGTTGCAACATCGTGAATACACGGGTTGGTGGGTGGATTTTTGTAGGCAAAAGGGCCCAGGGCAAGGTAGTTGGCTATGGATATGATGTCGGCCAGAAGGACAGGTGGAGCGCAGGCCTGGATGTGGTTGTGGATGTTGTCGTTGCCCCTCACAAAAGACAGAGCAAAGGGTGAGTCGAAGGGCACAGTTGCGGCCCTGAGGGTCGTTGTTCCTAGAAATATGTGTAAAGCGTTGCTCCAGTAATATCGGATCGTGCCGTGTAGTATTATCACCTCCATGTGATATCACTACCTTTCGCAACACCACAATTTCAGTGTTATAGGTTAAAGGTTCATTAGATTTTTAATTGGATATAAATTGCGACATAATTATGATGCGATACAAAAGAATTCTGGAGCAACACTTTCGACCTAGGATCGCTATTCTACGATCCTCAGAACGTGGAGCAACCACCCCCAGCTGTGTAGATGCGTCAGATGTGTAGTCGCATTGCGAGGCCGGCACCAGGAGGTAGTCTTCGTGAGGCACTGCCTGGAGAGGGTGACCTAGGGTGTAGACTGTATACGGCATATAGCCTATGATCCATGGGTGCCGCCATGACGCCCCCCGAGTAGGTGTTCTTCACTAATGGAGGTGAAAAAGCAGGTGTTCTTCACTAATGGAGGTGCAAAAGAAGTGAGTGATAATTGGGAAGTGTCACAACTCTAGCCTTGCTCACATACGTATATAAAGTGTTCTATGTGAAAAACATCATGTCCTGTGTTAAATCATTATGTCATCCGGGGATGGGTCTAGAGAGTCAAGGGAACCATGGTAAAATATTAAAGGGCAGTTGAAAGGCAGTTGAACAAAGGGCCAGAATATAGATCTTTATCTCACCCCTGGTACAAGTGTAGCCATAGGAATAACGTTAAAAAAACAACTCAACGATCACCCCGGTAGAGTGACAATACTACGCCATGCTCGTTGCGGAGTGTGTGCTAGGTTACGTCAGATGCGACTAGCGAATCAGCGACTAGGAAAAAAAAAAGTTCCGATGGCATTGACAAGCCTCAGCTAAGATATGCAAGATGAAATCGGATATTATTACAATTCCTAACTGGATTTTGGGTGAGTAGGTTTGATGAAACTGATATTTTGATTATATTCTAATGTCTGTGGACGGGGTGAGATAAATACAGAACAGTTTTCGAATCATATTTCTAACTACCACGCCACTCATTTGAGTGCTCCGCAATCATCACGAGGCTACACCTCGTGACGTTTACTACGCATCCAAACTCGTGGCGTAGTGGTTAGAAATCTGATTCTCAAACCAGTTCTGCTTAAGTCCCCCCAATGGGCCTGCCGTACTGCTGGCCACCTGGTGACTGCTTCATGAACTAACAATGGCTCTGTTCCCTATAGTGAGACCCTCTCCCGTGCGCATGACCGCCAACAAGTTGCCCACAGTTGGATTCTCGTGAGATTCATCACTTTCAGGTGATCGTGTCACAAGAACAACGAACTGCAATTCGGATGATTAAAGCCAGAATCTTTTTAAATGATGATTGTATTTCTCCTGCGGATTATGTAGCTGTGAGTTTTCACGAAGTTCAATATCTGGATTGGCATTTGGAATCATCCCAATGGGGAGAATTAGTGGAAGGTATTTTATGAATACATATTTGTAGAAGATGCTAGATGAGGTTAGCCCTCTCTACCAAACTGTGTCGTTGTCTTCCCTTCCCTTTCTATTACTCCATAACCCTAGAAGGTTGATGTCATGAAACGTATCAGACACTAAAATATAGTATGCTTCCAAAAGGCAGAGTAAAAGGAGGAGTGAGAGCGAGGGGTGTACTAGCTGTAGAATATAAATAGGTCTCTGTAACGATGAACTGCGAGAAATATTTCTTGCTCTTTCGATGGGTGATATGATACAGCCTAGTCCTTACGAATGTCAAATTAAAGAACTAATATAAAAGTCATTGGGGATGATACTCCGGAAACTACGATAAGATCTTCATGCGTGGCCGGATTGATTGACTGTGAGGCGACATTATCAACACTTTCTGCCTCTGCTGCATGGCATATGGCCTGGCTAGTTTGACATGACCTTATCAGGACTGCAGACATCTACGCTACTTACACGGGACCTCACTTAATGCAAAACTCTGACATTCACAGAACCATTACTTCTGCCCATTTCTAGATATCTTCTATTTCATCTGATTAAGAAGTAGTTTTATCCACTCACCTACTTTTATTATCCACCTCAAACGGAGTCTCCATATACTTAACGTAAAGAGCTTACATATCACTATTGAGTAAGATACGGAAAGCCATATCCTACTCTATAGAGGAAACCTATGAGAGTTTAGGGTCTGAGTTTGTATCCCATCGGGTTTGAATCACGTAGTAATTCACAAGGCGAAGCCGCGTGAATTATGCAGTGATTCAAACGAGATGGGATCCAGCTCTGACTGTAAACTTGTATGGGTTTCTGAATTTACCTCTCCCTTAACATTGAATAATGGGCTATCATTTGTAACATAATCCCCCATTGGATATTTTTCCTAAATATCTAATGGGCGTTAGAGTACGAGTTTACAATGTTAAGCCTATGGAGAAAAAAATACCAGGGGTGAGATAAAGTAGGGTACCGACAAGAATCCCCTGCGTGCGAAGTAGTGTTAGAAGATCGGTGGCTATTTTTTTCTTTGCTTTGATAACTTACACTGGGAATGTTGATGCGTCGTAGTACTTCGGGCAATAGCGAAGAATAATGCGTAGTATTGAAATGATCCTGTATGGTGTTTTATTAGGTTTTTCTTAGGTATTCTATTATCGTCTTCATAAATGATTTCGCATTTCACATCTTGCGTGCAGATCTTGCGACCGTTGTGCAATTTATAATACGTTCATTTTAATAGTGAATAATTCCCCCTTCACTTTAACCTTGACCATATCTCCCCTGATGGCTGGCTGTGTTCCTGCTGACAGCTCGTTGCACAATATGACTTGGTGCGTGTGACGGAATCTTTCTCTCTCTCTCTCTCTCTCTCTCTCTCTCTCTCTCTCTCTCTATTTCTCTCTCTCTCTCTCTCTCTCTCTCTCTCTCTCTCTCTATATATATATATATATATATATATATATATATATATATATAGTATGTATATATATAGTATGTGTGTGTGTGTCTCTGTGTCTCTGTGTGTCTATGTCTCTCTCTCTCTCAATATTAGTAATTATGCATTTCCTCTAACTTGAAATGACTTTATATCAAATATTCAATATAAACTTAAAGAATCTTTAAAAACTAAATATGATAGATCGGTACATATGATAGACCCCTAACCATTGCCCAACTAGTAATGGGACGGTCAAAGTTGAATATAGTTCCTAAAAATATCTCCTACCTAATTAGATTAACTCATGAGGTATGTACTTCTCCAGGACAATCATTACTGCTGCAGATGTTATGTATGTGAACTATTATTTGATATTTCACCTGATTATTGCTTCTGGGATGCTGTTACCGTTGGATGATATTCCTATGAACAAGTATCTTGCCATTTTGTGTTAACGATTCTGGAAATTGCTGCATCTTTCGGTTAGTGTGTCTCCAGCTTTAGAGTAGACTCTTTAGCTAGTGAACATCGATAACAATGTTTGCAAATGAACTTAGAAAGAAAATAATCACTGAAAAGATCACATGTATATATTTAAATCAGGAACATAAGTTCAGATTTCTTGAGGATTTGGAAAAGGAGATGTGAAAATACACAGAACAATAACCCACCTGGTGATGAATGGTAACACCAAATGTGGTACCTCTCTTACGGCTTGTTTAGCATTTTAAATGTATCTGTCATACACCAACCACTGTATTGTAATATGTCCTATGGTATACCATGCATTGTATTGTAATATTTCCTACTGTTAAATGTCCCTGGAAAATGTCCCTATTCAATGTCTTTACAATGTCCTTAGTTTCTAGCACCCAGAGTATATACTACTGTAGAATAGAAGGATTCAAGAAAACTGAAAGTAATAACCCTATACAACAGCATGAACATAACTCGAAATGACAACAACTTTCAGGACACAGAACATGGGTGGTAACTGACAAATATTTAAGAGCAAATGAAAATATAAATATGAACCCATAAACAAAAAATATATATATTTGTTGGCGAGTCCAGAAATCACTTCCGTCGCATGTAAAGGTTTTCACCTTTAAGCTTTTGTCATGCTTGACTAGAATCATAGAAAAGCCTTACCTAGCGGCGATTCTTTAATTTATCTTTACCTGGGGACTTTCATCAGTAGAAGGTTAGAAATCGTCCAGTGTAAACGCCAAGTGGGTGGCTACTACAGAACGTCTTATCACATCAGCACCACTTGGGGGTTATGTAGACCACTTAATGGCCAACAACTATTTCAAGCTGCCTTAAATTAATCATGTAGACCACTGGCGATCTCAGTCATGTTCTGCACTTCTATAAAATAAATGTAAAATCTGTTGAAAATAATGTCTAGGCTAAAGGCTTATAGAGTACCAAAAGAAAGGCCCAAAGCCCATTGATCTAGGTAAATGAATAGATCTAACTATCAGCACCTGTGATTTTTCTCCTCTGGCTAAGGTAACTAAATCTCCATGACTGTAGGTAGTTGCATGACTAGCGCCCGTAAAACACCTGTATAAGAGCCGACATAAGTCACCTCTTTATCGACATGGCGCACACTATCACAGCATGTAACGTGTGAGCGGCATATAGAGAATTATTGAGTCAGGCAGTATAGTGGCATGCTTTTACCGCATGGGATTATAAAGAACTGCATCAAGGATCGTATGAATAGACAATACTCCAGAAATTTGGGCGAAGCCGAGTGACGATTAGGTCACATCCAAACTAGTGGAGTATTGTCTATTTTACGATTTGAGTGCAGTTCTGGATTTATCTCACCCCTTTCTATGACATTAAATAGCATCACAATATCGGAATAATTAGAATATACTTAGCAAATCCATATGACGTCATCGCACATTCACTACGCAGCGGCCCTGGCATAGTATTGTCACTTTACGGGGGTGATCGTTGAGTATTTTTTTCTAATGTTATTCCTATGGCTAAACCTGTACCAGCGGTGAGATGGTGTGTAAAAGCCAATTCACACTGTACGATTTCGGAACATGAATGTTCCTTTCTCGGCGACAAAAGAACAATCGTAAGCGCAGGCGAGGCCTAGAAAATGTGTCGGCCAATGTGACACCCCCCTACAGTAATTTGCCTAAGATTTGGAAATCCCCCCCATGGCGATGTACCTTTGTCGCCGACAAATTGCAGCCCAATGTTCCGAAATCGGGACCGATAAATTAAGGAACGTGTTCCTTCCCGTTGTCGCCGACAACGGAGTTTAAGAAATACCCCCCATGGTTCCTACCAATTATGGCCCTTAATTAGTCGCTGGGTGAGCAGAAATACCCATGCCACACACAGACTGAGGCCAGCTCACCGATTTAACTCCCATATACTGAGATTTATTACTTGTTTCTTTAGCGGTGGCCCTAAATCGCTCACGATTTACGCAGTCAATCGTCCAGTGTGGACAGAATTTGCTTACGATTAACTCATGCTAATGGCTGCCATAAACGTTGTGGGGATAGTCAACGCTATGCACATATTCGCCTGAGACAAGTTAAATAGCCCTGACGATTCAGGGAGTTAATCGGTGGAAACGAAATCGTTCAGTGGGTATTGGCTTTTAGCGGCATACAGAGAACAGAGGACTATAGAGTCAGACTGTAGTGGCATACTGTTACAACATGTGAAGCAGGGGAATCTTTGAAGCAAACAGTGGGTAGTGCTTCACTGTGGTCCCATACTTTTCCACTGGTGACTTTGTAAGTTTTACTAAACCGTACTCAAGGACATTTGAATGATGCTTGAGTAACAAATAAATCATATTGCTTGACATTTTTGTCGATATTGTGTTAGAAATGATGAGAGTAAGGGTTAATGTTTAGTACTGTCGGCACCCACAATATTTCATAAAATTCTATTCAAGACCTATTTTTCAAGTATCTGCTCGAGATGCATGACTTACCTGAAAACGATGCTAACAACAATTGGCCGCTTTATATTCATTCATTTATGATGCACAACGGTGATCTACATGCTCATAGTTTCTTTCTTTTTTCCCTCCTATTTTATTGGAATTTTATTAGGCTCAACCATACGAATTAGGAAGAAATTGATGAGGGTCTGGTCTGGGTCCCCATTAGCCATCGAGTTTAGAGTATGCAGTAATAATGAAAGAGGCAATAGCCGAGTGATCATTGCGAAGCGCTCCAAACCAGATGGCGAACGGAGATTCAGACCAAACAGGAATATGTTTCTGATTTTATTTCAGCCTGGAAATATTTATCTGGTTGTCGCCTGTTGAGTAAAAGTTACCGTACTTTTATGGTATGCATGAGTTCCTAATACTAGGCCTACGAACGTTTATACCAGGCTAAGAAACAATTTGGTGATCACGAAGTGTATATCTAATGGGATGATTAGGGATATATCCACAAGGAAACATGATACATTCAACAGTATTTGTTCACGTGGCTCGTATCTGGTGTCTACATGTTGGAATCATTCAAATAAGATGCATCAATTTCTTAATAATAAGTACTATTGTCCATGGTATACAAAGTACCTATTGAGAAGGTATGGGGACTCAGTAAACCACTACCCATTGTTTACAAAGTGTCAGACAACATAACCATCGTATCTACGGACTCAAATCCGGTCTACGGTCTCAAACCCATATGTATAATAGTCGCTTTATGCTATTGAACAAAGAAAATTGTCCCTATTGATGTACCCCATAATATAGCAGTTCCTGGGACTAATTATTTGAGAAGATGGATAAATATACAATAACCGATGAGTTTGTGGACAAGCTTCTTTGTAAACCACTCGAGGTTAACGTCATAAAACACTAACGCTTGTGTATTACTACTCATCAACCTCTCGTGGTTTACGACCGACTATCCACGAAACCATCAATTATTGGCTATCCCCACAAATGGATCTCATACGTGGCCCCTGCATGTTAAGGGTCAATATAATTGGCTCTAAAAAGCATTAGGCGGTTTCAGAAATGATGTTTGAACATTTTGACACGGTTTAGAGAATACTATCTATCTTTAATGTATATTTCAAGAACAAAAGACGTTTATTTGAAAGGTGAAGTACAAAGAAGGACATGCACCATTCGGATAAGACGATCAACTGTTGAAGCTGAAACCTGCTTCTATTCGTTCTATCAACACGGGAGGTCTCACTCGCAGGACTAAAACTATACTGCCATGGCGCCTCAGCACAATCCACATCCTTTGACATGTAGGGTCTATACAGGTAAGAAATTCCTTACAGGCGCTAGTTCAGTCATCTTGTCATGCCTGTAAGCTAGTTGTCTGTTTTGCTATTCCCAAATGAAAGTGATCTCCTGATAGGCAGTAGTTCATCTTCCTTCGAGGTTGAGAGATATAAACGCACACACATTGTACTGCTGGATATATCTAATAAGAACACCAGGACTTGAAGAGGCAGGTTTATAAGAAAAATGATACAAGAGAGCTAGCCGCAACCATGGTACACACCTCTGTATTTATACCTTCAAAGGATGTCAGTATGTTGAAATAACAAAGCATTCAGATTCTTAGATCAAACGATTTAACCCTATTCATCCAGAATACTGAAAGCAATGATAAAGATAATATTGGGTGAATATATTGTCAATTACAATATTTATGGAAGACCTGTCAATAGACCGAAAGAATAAAGATCAAATATAGAATGAAAAATTTCCTAATTTCCTATCGTATTAAGGGTTGATTCTTGACCTTTAACTGATACTCGACCTTTAAGTGCAATGTTGAAAAAAAATGATAGAAGTGATTCAAGGCTTGTCAACACGGCTTGTATTTGTGCATAACAAATGTTAACTTGACTGTCCCGTTAGGAGGCAGACTGTAAAATTGTTATACTGGTTGGCCGGTTGACACCTTCGTTATTAAAACGATACAGTGTCGGTTTAATGAATGGCAAGCTTATAAAACAGAGGTGTAATACTGAGATGCATCAGATCGTATCGCCTATAAAACCATGTTATTGCCATCAGACACACTATACGTGTCTGTATATCTGATCTGCTGGTTGCATGTCCGCCTTCCACAGTTCAGGCGGGATATTTAAAGTGCATAAAACGTCATTAGTGACAGATATAACGCATAGCCCTCCATCGTCCCCCACCAGAGGGTGCAAGAGTCGAGTAGGTTGGGTACCCCAGACCACTCTACCGGAAGGCGATTTGCCAACTCTCACGAGACACATTACGTGTGCCGGCCATGACAGCAGCGCCGCCATTTTGTATTCAATAAACACCCTCTACGCATGCGTTGTGGTGCTTGCGCTGCCATTGCGCATGCTCGGTACTAGAAGGAGGCTGGTACATGCGCGTGCGTACTGGCGGCGGATGTGGGGTGTGTTTTAGGGCGTGCGCATGCCCATGGATCAGAGGGATCCGGTTAATCCTTCCATCCCCAGTCATTTACAGATAGCGGGCCGGGTTATCATCCGGGGGCCGTTGCTACATGTTTGCGACAGAGTTGTGGATTGCAGAATAGCGATCTGAGGGCCTAAACGTTGCTCCTGAAATTTAGCGGATCGCGTCGCAATCGCATACCCATATCACCGCGTAAATTATACGGCTTTTAACGATTATTTTACGCGCACCTATACACCATGGCGGATTGTATCAACGTAGGTTAAAAACGGCCTTATCTGATACTCTCAATAACGATCCATGGTGGCACTATCACACACTGCCCCTTGTTCTTATACCTATAGGGAATGGCGATCCACACCACCACGTGTTACACCAGTTTTACCTGTGACACCATCTGTATTAAATTAAAGAACTAATGAATGTTCCCCTGTCTCTTTCAATATGTGCCCTTGAATTGTTGTATCGCTATCACATCGTAAATATTAGCGATACTGCAGGGATTTAGGGATACGATACGATATTACGCGAGCAACGCTTTATCAGTCGGAACGTTAAAGTAATCGTTAAAATCACTACGTGTAAAACCTTATTTTACATATGTGTACACCTGGCGTATATAGTATCATTTTGCATATACAAGGTAGTCATATTTTCCGTCGTGTATACGCCTCATCTATAGACATATACAAGCGTCCATGTTGCATAAACTGTATTGTATACGCCACATACGCTGGCGTGAAATGTTGATGTATACATATATATATATATATATATGTATATATATATATATATATATATATATATATATATATATATATATATATACACATATATATACACATATATATATAAACACACCCATGTCCATCGGATACATGCATTTACGCGGTGGCTTATATATGAAATAAGGAGAGGTTTTCGTGCAGTGAATAAAATTGCGATCCGATTACAGCCAACGATACCACGAAACCAGAGCAACGCCCCCCGAGCCGCTGTAACACGGCTCCACCCCGCTCTTCCCGCTTCTCCTGAGCTACTCGTGAGCTGCTCGCAGAGTGCTGGACCCGTCTATATCAGACTCCGTGTTAATTGCCCGCTGATGAAGGAGGCCCTTATCTCTCCCACCCGGAGAAGTATAAAGAGATGGCTGCCTGGTCTGTCTTCCTCCTCAGTGATTGATTCACTCAATGAAACTTCACAGGGCCAACATTTGGGTTTATTGATATTTACATCATGGCGTTGATGCTCGTGTAGGCCACATGGTTATTGTGTTATCGAAGTGGTCATTTTGACCCCAAGACCAACTTAATACCAGGTCGCATGTCAAATTATATTCGGATTTTATTATGACTATATTTTTTGGTTTCCATAGAGGCGTTTTAGCTTTGTCTCACGATTATCTACATATTATAACTGCAGATCTATAGTGATTGTCCCCCGACAGCAGTGGTGATATCTTTCCTGGCAGATGATGGTAGAACTAGGGTTCGCTGATTATTCAACGGGCCCCTGAATGGTCAGGCCACATGCTTTAGAATTAAACCCATTTTACGTAGCATCTAGAGTGACACATAAATGTTCGCAGAATGTCTTGTTTAAAAAACCATCCAAGAGAGGCTGTAGACCAAAACACCGTAAATTAATCATGAGTCATTATATAGGTAGAAGCCCTGCCTAATTGACAGATGAGAACAAAATAGCAGGGGAAGAAATGCGTAGGGCTCCCTTACGTTGGAATAAGGAGTAACAGTATCAAGCTGATTAATTACTGAGAGCACATTTCAACCCAATCTAAAATCCAGTCTGGATTAAAACCCTTAGAAAAAATCTAGGTAATCTATATAATGCAACCCATTATTTAACTCGCTATAGAATTAAAATTAGGAACTCACCGGTAATGGAGTATTGTAAAAAAGAAAATAAATGTGGATGATGTCACAAACTTTCCCCAATTATTCAGTGATAGGTTGAGATATAATCTGATCTGCACTCGATCCATAGCTACTGAAAATACACCATTCGTCTTAGATTGCTATGTTTCGCAATCTTAACTCATGTTATATTTTCAGTGGCTACAGATCTAGATGCAGATCCTTCTTAGTGTGTAGTGGGGTGGGAATCCAGCAGTGTTCAAACCTTCTACAGAAGGTGGCATAGAGAGCCGATCCTTACTGTGTAGTGGTTCCGGGCAACGCCGCACACGAGAGTGGCGCGGTGGAGACCGGGATTACATAACACTGGGTATATATATTCAGCGTTCACAGTAGGCTGACAGGCTGTCCCTGTGCGTCTCTTCTTCGGAACGGACCCTTGGGCCCTCACTTGGCAGGCGGGTTCTCATAACCTTCCTGGTGGTTAGGCGAGTCTTTTAGATTAGCCTCTCCAGCGCTACCCGGCACACCGTGCTTGGGTACTGTACTTGTGGGAAAGATCTTCCAGATCCTTCCTGGAAGTAATTGTTAATAAACGTTCTGTTCGTGCAAACCTGCCAAAAACCGAACCGACCTACGTGATAGCTCGTAGGGTGGGATCCTGCCTGGGACTAGCATTCCGGAAAGGGGTCTTCTATTCTGCTAGACAGGCGGCGACCACCACATTAGTATTATCGACTTACAGATATTGCTGTATACTCTTCTTTAACAGTCTCGATTCTGCAATGATTTAGTAATTAGATCTTGTCGACAATGACCTACTGAGAGGTATTTCATTATCTGGAGAGCCACCCCACGCGACAGACAAGAAGTGAAGTCCACGCATTCAGCCTCAATCTTCCCACTCACACCACAAGACAGGAATCAACGCAAATGATATTAACTGATTTACAAGGAGGTTTCTAAGCTGGCCACTCGACCATAGATACTACTGTCCATTTTTCAGAGGAGATAGATACTACAAGGCCAGAGGCCAGAAGTCAGAGCAAATGATATTTGAACCGATTTACCAGGAGGTTATACAGCTGGCCACTCGACCATAGAAACGAGTGTCCATTTTTCAGAGGAGATACTACAAGGTATGAGCCAAGGCAATATAACATTAGCTAACTTCATCGATTAGAGCAAGGCCTTTGATACCATTATCCACAGGCCAGAAGTGAAGTCCACACATTCAGGCTCCATTGTTTATATTCTTATCATAAGCCAGGAGTCAACAGATTCAGGCTCCATCTTCCACAGTCACAACACAGGCCAGAAGTCCACACATTTAGGATTCATCCTCCCACTCACTCCACAGACCAGGGACCTGTTTCACTAGTTTCGTGACATATCTATAGATGGCGTCTAGACGGTGTGTCCGGTTTCATAAGAACTACACATTAGACTTCGTTTTGGCCATTCTTGCTTGCACTGTTGGTGCCGCTTTTCAAGTGTATCTAACACTTTTGTCACAAAATTAGTGAAACAGGTGCATGATGTGTAGATTTGTCTAGTTCTTATGTTTGGGGTTAGTCTTTTCCTAAGGGTAGCTACTTGTGTTGTCACGAAACTAGACAACCCCAATGTCTGTATGGTGTCACAGACATGTCACGAACCTAGTGAAACAGGTCCCAGAAGTCCAGGCATTCCACTAACAGGAATGTTGCGAGGAACACCCGCTGTGTACGCACCCTATCACGACATTACCTCTAACAAGCGGCACTCCGGCGAATCATGCTACTTTTTCCCGTCTGTACTGTGATTGGCTAATCAAGCGGATGATCAGACTGGGGGGTAGGGGGGACGATAATCATATGCACTACCTCAATTATCTCCTCCATCCCTGCCTCTCCGACCCTTGGCTGCGATCATTCATTTACCTCGGGAGGATAATTCACACCCGCCATCAGGAATTACTCTATTATCGCTCGCCGTCCCAGGCGCCCGCTCTGCTAGTGATGCGCGCTGCGGTGGATGCTCATCATTCTCATGCGGCATACGGCTGTATTGCTACCTTGGTGAGGTTTTATACGTAAACTAGCTGACTGTCATCGTACGTCGAAAATACTTGGTGAAATCATTGATCAAATTTATCCCGAGGCCATAGGCAGATGGATATATCTGATCAGTAATCTTATTATGCATTTTGACGTACAAAGAGAATCAACCGATTTTCGTATCATTATATACCTAAAATAGAGAAATATTTGAGTAGTCACATGATCACACACCCCGTACATCAACGTGTGGCGTATGCTCATGAATGCGATATGTAATATTAGGAAACGTCCTTACTGTGGACGAAACGGTTCCTTTTCGAGGTCAGTCTTTGATTTCATACTGCCTGACGCCATAGGCAGAAGGCAGTATGAAATCAAAGACTAACCGAGAACAAAAAACGTTTCGCCCACAGTGAGGACGTTTGCTTATTATTATATACCTAAAATCGATGAAAAAAAACCCATTTTGATGACTTATTAAGACACACTCACAGCGGATACAAACATTATTATTACTGCACCCCTAGCAGCGGGCAGTATTTCATAGACATTCGCACACAGGTATATAATAATATTGAAGATTGAATGTTTGTGTTAGTGTATGAGGGATGAAGGCGAAGTGTGAGCGTGGGTTATGGTGGTACAGTGTGTCTGTATGTGAGTGGAGACGCACTGCCGAGCTCAATGACCCGCCAGAGGCCACAACCTGTGGCGAACCAGAATGGCGAAATCTTATCTAGTCACATGATCACATACCTAGTATATCAGAGTGTGACGTATGGTCATAAATACCGTATGGGTAAAAGCTGGCAAACATAGGAAATACGACCACAGGTATATGATAATAGAATTTTAAATGAGAAAAACGATAAATGACGATTGGTACGAAAACAATGATTTTATGATATAGCGAAAGAAGAATGTTAATAAGATAGCTAAGATTCCATGGGATATTCAATACATTATTTGTACTTATCAAAAATATATTCCTGCATGGCGTCACATGCTCGGAGATGGATTGCACGCGTTAAACCTATCTTTTTCTCCATGGTACCCAAGCCATGAAATGTGCACAATAAAATGGAGAATTGCGCTTTTTCCAAATCAAAATAATCATGAGGTAAAATATTTCAAAGAAATGATTGTTTTATGCCGATCCATGCTGACTTAAAAAGGTGCCGCATTCTCATTTTACCTAATTTATTTAGAGTAGGACGGTAAATTTATAGTAATTCAATTATGGCAATTCAATCCGTTGAATGAATTCGAATATTAATGCCCACCAACTTCCTTTCCTAAAAGGGAACGTGATCTAGAGATGTTGCAATATTTGAATGGGCATAGGATTCTCAGATATGCCTGCTGAAATAAATCATTAAGACCTATATAAAAAGATGATATTACTACCTCATGGAGACTCTTAATTGCCAATAGCTATTGATTGAAGCTGTCATCTTCAAGGATCTAGCAGCTACCGCATTATATGAAAACATCCAATTACTATAGAATATGGCATATATCTATTCTTGTGCTGTATTCTAATTTGTCTCTTTTAATACTATGGATATGCTGCCAAGAGTACAATACACTTGTCCTGAAATACGCAAACCTTGTGTCATTTTCACCCCTGCAGTACATTGGTGCTTTTGGAGCTAGCCAAAGTGTTACAGCCATTTTTGCCAATACATGAATATATATATATA
The DNA here is from genome assembly GCA_950022655.1 of Alentia gelatinosa. Lineage (NCBI taxonomy): Eukaryota > Metazoa > Annelida > Polychaeta > Phyllodocida > Polynoidae > Alentia > Alentia gelatinosa. Next base: position 51,152,566 of record OX465586.1, read on the forward strand.
TATATATATATATATATATATATATATATATATATATATATATATATATATATATACATTTCCATGATGACATTCTACCATGATTCCTTAATGATATTTACAATTGAATGCATCATTTCATTAAAAAAAAATAGCAATTATCGGTTTGAATAATAAATGCCTTTAGGCATTACAGAGTAATAAATGGATCAATCCACGGATCAATTTGTACGAGCCCCTCACTAGGATCAAAGTATATTTTTCGGATATTACTTCAGGGCAATTATTTAGTACATATCTTTTGCTTTTTGCCTTTGTTGCTTGAACGTTGATCCGTTAGAAAGCCATCAATCTTATTCAAGCCTAAGAATGAAATCTTCATCTCATTATAGCCGTATCCCTTGGTCTATATCAGAATCTCTCCCAAATATGCGCGCTGTTTCAGATTTCACCCACATTCTTATCGCGCTCCAGTCTTGCCCACATTTTGCCCTTCGTTTGACCCTGGCCTGCCTGCGTTATACTTCCTGCCCATAGTGACTTTGCTCACATTCTGCCATGGGTCCTGCCCGCGTTCTGCCCTGCATACTATTCTAACCCTGCTAGATAAACTACCACACGTTTTATCGAAGGCCCAGCTTCACATTCCACCCCACGTCTCTTCCGAGGCCATGTTCCGCATTCTACAGAAGGTCGTGTCTACAGTCCTGGCCCGAGTCATGTCTGGGGCCACACCTCCTCCCCCGAGCCCTCAGCCCTTTTACTTGTTCCCTACCTTGCGCTGTGCTGTATCCTGCACCTCATGCCATGACCGCCTTCCGCCTAGCATGGCACCTCTCTCCGTCCCAGCACCCTGCCCCACCTTGCACCCGATCCTGCCTGGCACCCTTCCCCACTTGGCATCTTGCAATGCCCGCCCCGCCCCTCACCCTGCCCCCCCCCCCTGGCACCTTGCCCCACCTGGCACCCTGCCCCACTTGGCACTCTGCCCCACCTGGCACCCTGCCCCACCTGACACCCAACCCTGCCATGCCTGCCATGCCCCCTGCCCGTCATCCAACCCCGCCCTGCCCCACTTAGCACCCTGCCCAACCTGGCACCGTGCCCTGCCTGGCAACCCAACAACAGGCACCCTGCCCTACCTGGAACCCGACCCCGCCCAGCTTTCTGCCCCACCCGTCACCCTGTCCCATGCGGCGCCCACCCAGTCTGGCACCCTGCCCCACCTGAGACCCTGCCCTGTCCAGCACCCTGCCCCTTCCTGCCCCCTGCCCCACATGGCAACCTACCCCACCTGGCACCCTGCCCCGCCTGGCACCATGCCCCACCCTGCCCGGCATGCCACCCAACCCTGTCCCAGCATCCAGCCCCACACGGCACCCTGCCCTACCCGGCATCCTGCCCCACCCGGCACCCTGCCCCACCCAGCATCCTGCCCCACCCGACACACCGGCAAGCCGGCTCGGCGGTGACCCCGGCGGGGGAGCGGGCGGCGGGGGGCTGTGAGTGTCGGCACGGCGATCTGACCTGACAGCCCGGGCCGCGCGGGGCATCATAACGCCGCCCGTCTAATAGGGCCGCGCGACGCCCGCTCCATCACGCCGCGTGCCGCCGCGCCGCGCGCGTCAAATCACTTTAACGCCGCCCCAATGTGGCGGTCGTAGTGGACTACGGGCGTGGGCAGCGGGCGGAGGACTAGGACACTCTCAATGAGAGCCAATAGGTGTTGGGGGGAGGGATGGATGGCACCATTTTGTGTTAGGTTTCTTGAAACATGAAAAAAAAACAACTACAGAAACAACAGGGATCAGAAGGCAGGTGCGGCAGGGAGAGGGAACCCATGGAGGGGTTTGGAGGTTGGTAAACTGTCGGATGGGGATATGCGGATGAGTATGTGTTGCCGATAGATTAGAGAGGTTGAGTGAGGATGGGGAGATGCGGATGGGAACGTGTTGGTGGAGAGATTAGTGAGGTTTAGTAAGGTGACAGCAGAAGACACATCTTGAACCCACGCCAGCCTGGACTCGACCCATCAACATTAGAGGCCCGTTCACAGCGCGGGTGTCACATGTTGAGAGGGTAAGGCCCGGTGTCCACCTACTACAATAGAATCGTAGACCTCCCGATATGGCACCGATACAAAATGTCAAAATCGGGGCCATATCGAGAAGGTGCAAAATCGTAGACATAGGTCTAGACATGCCAATCCACCACGCATTGTATGGGGGTTTTATCAGTGTCTAATCACAGAAACGTTGTCAACTGCCCCGATATTAAGTGACCTTCCGACGCGATTTTGATTTTTTATCGGGAGGTGCATCGTAGGGCATATGGGTGCCATATCGTAGTAGGTGGACGCTGGGCCTTAAGCTCCTGCCCGTCTCAAGAGCGTACTCAGTAGCCATCGTTGTTTCAAAACAAACACTGCGCGAAAACCATCAGTCATATATGTAGATACACCCGGCGTATATAGGTATGATTTTGCGTATACAAGGTAGTTCTATTTTCCGTTGTGTATACGCCTCATCTATAGACGTGTAAAATTGATACGACCCGCATATAAACATGTCCCGCACACGATATTTCTCTTCATATACGCTTTGCGGCAAATACAGCCATTACGCTGACACATAGAAGAGGAAACGTGTCAATATGCAACCGATACATGCACTTACGTGATGGCGGATATATTAATAAATTGGTGGTTTTCGAGCAGTGAAAGAGTCATTTGCTTACAGCAGGGCAGAAAAATGTCATAAGGATGTAGATGCAAATGTATTATCTATTTTAATTTAGTTGTGTACGATTTTCCATTATTTAAAGTGTGTCTTATTTTAAGCCGGAGGTTTGTGGGTTAGTACTTTCCCTTGTTTCTTGCTAATCAAATTGATCCAGACGGATAGGGGACCTATATATATATCTTTCTCTGGAGAAAAGATACATTAACAATGGACGACGTGACAATGGCTAATATGAAACCGTTAGGCTTTCAATTTATATCAAGTAATCGCTGGATATGGGTCGAGGTCGTCGCAGAATCTTATTAGGCATATATTCCACCATCACATAAAACTGATAAAATAATCGTGATATGGCTAAAAGTACAACAATTCATGTCTCACGAAAGCCCTTCCATGGATCGCATAACTGTAGGTTTAATCCATTATCCCGCCTTGAGCATATTACCTTTTCTGCATACTACTTACGTTTTCCACTGAAATTTTATATTCCCACCTGGCTACGCGGGTCATTTCCAAAGTTGCAATGAAGTCGCAGTTTCACTACATGTACGTAGATGCAAAGTGGTACATACTTGTACAGAGGTAGACATTAGCTTTTTCGTACCTGGTTCACGAAAATGGATGATGTTTATTGATATATGGCTTTTTTCATCACTTTATTTAAACTGAGTGGTACATCAATGAAGGGCACCGTTTTTAGCATACATTTCAGAGGAACTCGGAAGCCCTGTTTCAAAGGATGAGCGCTACCTCATCAAACGGCGTTGCTGCTTGGCCGAGAAAAACTAAACCTAATGGGCACATAGCTATTTTGTTATTAGCGTGGCCATCTTTCCCCCAACACCAAACAAAGCACCAGGTGGCGGGTCCAGTGATTACTGCATTTGATTAAAAGTATTGGTGGGCTTGCCATAGCCTCATCTCACGATTATCTGTAGATAAAAACAACAGATGTCGGTGGTGCCACTGTCTCTGCGTCGTATCGAAAAATCGGTAAGGGCTGAAGATTTCACTCAGTGATTGAGATTTCACTCAGTTGTGGGTGGTGCCACATTGCATAATCTAAGTAGAAAAAGTTGTGGGTTACAAGCTAGGTTGTTTCCACTGACCAATTTTTGGGTCAGCAGTGCCAAAAGTCTGTCATTGGTTCCTGACTGTAGATCGGCGATAGGGAATGGGCCACAGGCCAATGGGCTAAAGGGAAACAGGTCTTATAGAGTATAAAATCAATGGACGTGTAGACGTTATAGGTTGTTGGTGGGGTGGTACCGGCGGACACAGGACAGACCTTACGCTGACACTGACACTGACAGACGGTGAGGAGACTGTCAAAGCACTGCCCCTGACCTTTGACCTTTTTCCGGACGTCACCACTCTTCACCTTACACGCGCCGCCATGCTCGCGGGCCCCGCGTTCATTTTCTAACCATGTCCGGTCGCGCATGCTCCGTGGCGTGTAGCCTCCGCCAACGAGCGTCCACTGATTAGGATTCGCGCGCGACGGGCCCCCAACGCGCCTGTAAATAGTGCGCGCCGTCACCTTGATGGCGGCCGCTGGGGGCGCCACCGTCATTAAAACTGACTCAAGTCGCCACCACGCGGCGCTGCACTCGGCCATCTTGGCCCAGCCTCGTTGGCGTTTACTCTCGCCGGCCGAATCAGTGTCGCACTTAGCCAATAACCTGGGGCTAATTGTTTTTTATCGGCGATTCCTATTTGGGTAAAAGCCGCGGTCCACCCGGTGAGCAGCGGGTTCTGTTCATGGAGGGAAGATTCCTTGTGGCATGTGGAGTGGAAATTTCAATGAGTGTCTGTGTGTGTGTCGGCAATAATGGTGAATTGAGTCATCAGGTTCATGGAGGAATGGCTCCATCTTAATTAAGCGAACATATATTCTTCAAGACGGAGACAGTTCAATATCTCCAACCCACCTGTACCACCTTATTATAAAACCTTATTCATTGTAGTGTCCAATGAGTGTTCCGTTTAATATGAAAATTGCAAATTTCACATGTCCAAACGAAATGTTCAAGACGCTAATTCCTGTATGACACAGACCTAACCTATACAGGGACCTGTTTCAGTAGTCTCGTGACATTAGCCCAAGAAAGACATCAACAGCGGCACCAACAGTGTAAGCAACAGCGGAAAAAGACTAGCAAATATCAGAAAATCGAAGTAGCCAATCTTCTTCATATTTGGAACGATTATAGATTAGATGTATCCCCTACTCATATGAAAGTGTCATTGTTTAATTCCTACGAGAAGTGAGTGAAACTCTGTGTGTCATCGATTGCAATCTTGTGATCTGTCCGTATAGTGTCACAGACGCCATCTAGACATGTCACGAAACTACTGAAACAGGTCCCTGTGGTTGGTGTACTCATTGGCTGCACCCTTATTATCACTCATCTGTATTCATCGCATCAAGACAGATTCATCATAAGACTAATTGTCAGTGATCTAAATAAATGTTTTTTTCTTACATGTAGAAATCTTAAATTAGGTCACATAGATGAATAATAATGATCTTCAGATGAATTATAGTTCGTTAGTAGCATTAAACCCAATAATCGCATTCCCATCTTAATTTGTGCAGCCAATTGTCCTCGACTAAATGGGAGCAGCGTATTGCAGCCTTCTAGCGTGCTCCAGGGCCTTTCGCTCATGGACGGAACACAATCTTCACCAACCGGATCGCAGGGCTCTCAGGTCCAATCAGAATAAACCGTGTCCTTCTCCGATTGGATTTTCTCGTCCAGAAGATCGAAATCAAATACGCCGTTAAAAAGGGAATAAGCACAATGAAAAGTACATTTATAAAACCTCCACGAGGGAAAGTCCATGAAGCCGCGAGGCAATAAGCATTGAGCTGTGGCTCGCCATGGCATAGTTTCGTGTGGCTGTTAAAGATGAGATAAGGAAATCACTCCTTATGATAATTATCAAAAAAATATAACGCCGCCCCTCACACGGTGAGAGAACGGCCGGCCTGTGTGAGTGTGTGTCTCAGTGGTCGCGACCAGTCAGGTCAGCAAGACCAGTCAGTGGGGGTATATATAAGACAGGTGGGAGGGTGGCCTACAGCTCATTTACATGCAGCGATCACAACTAGTCAGAGCTGGGCCATGGATTGGTAGTGAACATGGATTCCCTGTGAGTCTTTCATTTGGTGTGAGGAATAGTGGGACATAAACCAGATCTTAAGATAGATAGGCATGCAAAGATACAGAGATAAATATACAGATATATGGATACAAATTACACAGAGTTACATACATACCTTCTCCTCCCCATACAAACACTGGTCAGTACAACCTTGACCCCCACCTGTCATGCCTCAGTGCCCTGAATTTTTCTCTCACCTGGCCTTGTAAATTGATTAGAAATCATGTAGATACAGATACAGAGACTACAGATACAGAGACATAGAGGCAGAGATACATATAGAGATACATAGAAATAGGGTTTATATTGTATTAGTTACCATGTTTTCTTGTTGTGGTCAGTGTACTGCCTGTAGTGCTTGTCAGGGTCTGTAATCACGCCTCTTTGTGTACACTGCTGAGTGTCAGATGTGACTGACTGCCCTCAGCTGTCTAGGTGTCGGTTTTATAGCTCCAGTCTGACTATTGGCGCAGGTAGCGATGCCCTGACACCCTGCCCATACATTACCATTGTAGCAGAGCTATCATAGACGACTATTGCCTCAAAGTTGTCCAGGGTACATGTACACTTGGTAGTTCCACCTCACGCATGCTTAAATGTGTGGAGGGCTGGGCTTATTTTTTGGATTCATTAACAGAGCTTAATTGGTTTATATAAGCTTTAATGCTGACTTGGCCATCTCACCTTGTTATTTATCTCACCCCTTGTATTTTTCTCCCATAGGCTTAGCATTTGGAACTCATCCTCATGCCCCTAAGGGTATTGCAGTACGTTCTCCATGGTCTATATCTTGTGCGTCTACAGTAGTTATACGGGGGTGAGATGAATACAGAAAGCACCTCGTTTTGGTCACAGTCGTTGTTCTCCAACTCGTTTGAATGCTAAAGGAGAAACCAACAAGTTTTGATCAAATTCGTCGTTTTCCACGAGTTTGATGCGGTGTGATATGAACAAGGCGCTAGTTGAGTGAATATTATGTATTGCTACATCGTGAGACTTTCAATCCGAAGGAGAGCCTTACATATAATAGTGGATAGAGTGAGTTGCCATGGTGACCAGACCAGCATGGCGGAATACACCGCCCCATGAAAGGAAACGAGTTTGAAATTGGCAAGCGGAGTGGACATGGCCGATAACCTATGTTCAGTCTACACTATGCCGGCAATCATAGCCCGTGTTCAAGTACTGAACCCAGCATCATGCCCAACAGTAAAAAGACACTTCTACTCACCACTCATTATATATATATATATATATATATATATATATATATATATATATATATATATACATACATACATACATACATACATATATATATATAATGACATGATGATATATCCAGTCCTGTATCTGTATCTGTAAGTATCTGAAAGTATCACCTATCTGTGAGTGGAACAGCTTTTTTCATAAAAAAAGTTGCATTTTTATTCTAAGCTATCCCTTCCTTCCAAAGAAACTCAGTTTCATTACTGAACTAATTCTACAATGAGAGAACATTGCGGAGTAACTAAAAATGGGCATTAGAAAATTTGGGGGAGGATATCTCCCTAATTTCGATTGATCTTTGCTTGGCTAAAAGTCTTGTGATACTTACTTGGTTATGATTACAATCTCAGTTGAGATAGTCCCCAATTTATGTCAATGTCAGCTGGAAATCCAAGATGGCTTCTCTACATATGTTATGAACTGATCACTGTATTTGTTTATGGTCATATTACACATTTGTGGTGAGTATTATTGGATTTCACTTTGTATTAGACATTCTGAGAAGTGCCAAAGTGCTCTGTGTGCCACACTGCTCCTGGGACTTATCTGCAATGCCCATCTATCTAAAGAATTTCCTTAGGTCCTGTCACACCTATATACCAAAACTCCTGCTTATTCCATTAAATGAATGATCATGTGCTATGCCTGTCCCACTAACTATACGGTTTCACATAATAGAACTAAGCTACAGGAACGTGACATATTGGAGTTCTTTCTAGAGTAGCTTTTCTCAATAACAGGCTAAAAACTCACACACAAAACAAAATCTTAGAACCAATCGATCACAGAAACCCACAATCGCATACAGCTTGTACCACAACCTCCCAGCATATAGACAAACTAGCACCCGTAACGCATGATACCCCTACTCACATCCCCATACAGCCAGGGAGAGCCATACAGACATATCCTCTGTCGCAACCGGGGAGACTAACCTTCATATCCTGTCACATACTGAGGGGACTAACCTCAGAATAAAAGACATGGCCGCGAGGTAGAGGACGCGTTGACGCACCGCTCTGTGTTTAAAGTGTCCCAAAGTTACTCTGAGTCAATATTTTGAGAAATTATTACGCTCGACAGACAAAACTGCACCCCTGGATCAGTGACAAGATTTCTAAAGTAGTTATGCCTCACGGTAAACCTACAAGGTCGAATTCGACCATGGAAGGAGCACAGGTGAGCGATAATTCCAGTCTTGCCGGCTTGCAACGATCAATAGACTTGCTCATTACTAACGCAAAAAAGGACAGAGAGGATTCAAAAAATTAGTTACAAGAGGGCTTGCGAAAACTTGAACAAAAAATAGTGGACAATGGTGATAATATGAAAGAATTCAGAGAATCTATTGATGAGAAAGTGGAAGGGCTAACACAGAAGGTTGATGATAGCGAGGCCAAACTTGTGGAACTTGAAAAACAGATACAGGACATACACGAAGACACGTGGAACCCTGAGCTGATGTTCGAGAGAGTAATGGACAAAATTGAAAAATTAGAAACTCGTGTAGCTTTTTTGGAAGACGATAGACGCCGTTCAAATCTTTTGATAGATGGTATCACAGAAACTGGGGATGAAAATGTAAGTGCCAAAGTATTGGAATTGTTTTCGGATTTGATAAATTTCCCTGCCGGGGCCGCCTCGCCAGTCGAGGCAGCGTTCAGGGTCGGCATCAAACGCAATCAGAGGGCCAGGTCTATCTTGGTCAAACTATCGTCGCAAGTGCTCAAGAGTGAAATCTACAAGAACATCCATAAATTGAAAGGGTCCACTAAATGGAAGTATGTGTTTGTCACGGATGACTTATCCCCCGTTAAACAAGCTGAACGAAATGAACTCAAATGTCTGGCAGCATACGCCAAGCAAATTGGGTACAACGCGGTAGTCAAAGGCCCTAAGCTATTAGTGAACAATGAGGTGTTTCAACACAAGGACATCGGGAAATTACCAGAGTCAATAACCCTTGAGGCAGCTAAAACGGTCCGTGTGAGTGACGGGTGGGCATTCCAGTCCCACCACTCGATCTTATCAAATATGCATGCGTGTACCATAGAGGACTCGGGACATAAGTGGTCCTCAGCAGAGCAGCTTTTCTGTTACCATAAGGCGGTTACACACGGAGACTTGAAACTCGCTACTAAAGTGAAGATAGCTGAGTCTGGATACGAAGCAAAAAGGCACACCAAGGTGATTAAACCCTCAAAAGAGTGGGACGACTCCAAACTGCAGTTAATGGAAACGGTTCTAAAGAAAAAGTTCGATCAGAATGATGGTTTGAGAGACGCCCTAATCAAAGTAAACGGACACTTATACGAGGCTACCCAGGATCGCTTCTGGGGGTGTGGCTTCGGGCTCAATGAATCAAAGAAGATCAGTCAACAATCAGCTGCCGGAAATAACCTTGGCAAAATTCTGGAGCGCATCCGTGAATCCTACAGGCAGTGAGTGATTGATACCTAGTTATGGGGGAACCGAGGTTCTGGAAGAAACAACGCATTGGTGAAAATATTGACTGGAAATCATGGTCTCCTAGGCCCAGGAACATTATCATGGCGGATAGTAGGGGCAGGAAACTTGAAGAGTTTCAATGCTCAGTAGAGGGGAGAGCAAACAGAGTCACCACCTATTTTTATCCGGGAGCGACACTCCAACAAGTTATTGTTAGAACCTACCATCATCTCAGAGCCTACCCTTGTGACAATATATACATTGTTGCAGGGGTGAACAATATTACGGTCAGGCAAGGAAAGTCTTTTGTTTGTAAATGGGAAAACTCAGCTAATTTTTGTGAACACCTTACCGCATATACGGAGGTCGGGTTAGATTGGCTGGATCATTATTTCCCATCAGCGAAAGTGATTGTCTGTCCTCTCATTGGACTGGCTTTGGGTCGTTGATCTACTAACTTCAGCTCTGAAAAACAAGTCCTAGTAAACGAAGCAGTTGTCAGATATAATGCTTACATCACCCAAGAAAATGATGAGAGGAATCTATCTACACCATGGATCTCTAAACTTGTTCATATCCCTCGACACGGTCGATACACTCATGATCTGAAATTATTATATGACGGCCTGCACCCGACAAATGAGCTAATAAATCACTGGGAAAAGAAGTTCACCCGCTGTTTTGGAGAAAACACGTTAGCATTATCCCATTATGGATAGATCCCCGTATACCTTGAGTGAAGCACATTATCTGGGCGGTATTGTCAATGCAACCCAATTTGTGTTATGCCTGTGACTGATTATGAATTTGAATATGTCGACGATCACATTCAAACAAATTGCATCTTTTGAATATTCTATTGCAGGTCTTGAGGCGGAGTGGTGTATTTTGCGCCGTTTAGCTACCATTTGGCCGAGAGGATAACGCCTGCTCACATGAGAGCGGAGATTCTATGGGAAAGCACTCAGTGCATTATTCCCGATAAATTTGTCAAGGGGACTCCCTTTATCTTTTGTTTTACCAGGTATATTATGTTGAATTTGTCAATGTTCTATTTGTATGTCTGTTGAGGAGGAGAGGGAGAGGCTAAAAGGGGAAAGGGGCATTAGAATAGGTCACTTGAATGTTGCCAGTTTGTTTTATAAATTAGATCTTGTAAAACTTCAATTAACTGAAATTTTGGACGTAATATGCATTACGGAGTCGAAACTGAATGAGAAAATTCCTAATTCTTTGGTAGACATTGATGGTTTTACGAGTGTCAGATTGGATAGAAACTGGATTGATCCTGCTACAGGGGCGAATAAGGGAGGTGGAGGTATTATTATTTATGTCTCGAATAAATGTACTTACCAAGTTATGGACAATAACGATCTAAGCTCGTCCACCATTGACCTTGAATCGTTATGGATAAAAATCCATAGAGAAACCATGCTTGATATTGTTCTGGCTACAGTTTATAGACCATGGGGGGGTAACTTAGGGAATGCTTTAGATTTACTGAAAGAAAAAATGGAGAGTGTGAATTTTGACCAATTTGAAGGTATTGTGACGGGTGACTTTAACCTGAACTGGATGAACAAGCAAAATAACCATGTAAAATCCCTTAAAAACTGGTTGAGCTGTAAAGGTTTTTCTCAACTGATTGATGAGTTCACACGCTGTACTGATACCTGCAATTCATGTTTGGACTATGTGATCACGAACGCTAAACATGTTAAATATTCAGGAGTATTAGATTTTAATCTTAGCGATCACTGTGTGGTCTACATTGTCTCAGGACAGACGAAAAACAGACCTGAAAGAATTTACTTCTCGGGTCGCTCTTTTAGACGTTATGATTCAGAAAATTTTCAACGTGATTTGCTTGGGTTAAACTGGCACTCCTTTTACAATGCCGTCGATCCAAATGAATGTTGGAAGATCATGTATGAAAACATCCTTTCTACTTTAGATAAGATATGTCCCATCAAAGAATTTAAAATTAATAAGCCGAAAGAGGAATGGGTGACTAATGAAATTTTAGAAAAGATTAATGATAAGGACAAAGCGTGGAGAAAATTCAGAAGGTCTAATTCAGTGCAGGATTATGAGAGGGCAAGATTTTTAAGAAGTGAGGTCAAAAAACTAGTTTTCAGAGCTAAAGCTTCGTACATTAAAGATAAATTAAAATTATATTCTAAGGATGGACAAAAATTCTGGAAAGAAATAAATAAAATTATGCCATCGGGGGCGTCTCCTTCTCCAATTTCGCTTGTGGATGAGGAGTTAAATGAGAAAATTCTCCCGGATGACACAGCAAATTTTGTAAACTCTTTTTTCTCAAATATCGGTCCAAAATTGTCAGCTAATCATACTAGACCATGGGTTAACTATATTAATGAGGCTAGACCAGGACACAAAATTGAGAGTCTGGTCATCCAATCTGATGAACTTTTGAAGGCTATCAAAGAAATTGATGTATGGAAGAGCTCCAATATAGACGGGATCTCCTCAACCTTTCTAAAGGATGCCTTTTTGGTACTTTCTGACCACTTGCTATTTCTATTCAGTTTATCGCTATCCACGGGTATCTTCCCCGACAAATGGAAGATGGCCAAGGTAACACCCTTGAAGAAAACAGGAAATTTCACCTCTGTGAGCAACTTGCGCCCGGTTTCTTTGCTTCCCTTGATTGGGAAATTGATGGAACGAGTTGTACATAACCATTTAACAGACTTTTGTGAAACCAATCACCTGCTAGCTAGAGAACAGGGGGGTTTTAGGAAAAATCATTCCACATTACATACATGTGTCAAGTTAACCGAAGATTTACTGCAGGGTATCAATAATAAAAATATTTCGATTGTTTGCTTTTTAGATCTATGTAAGGCATTTGACACTGTTAATCACAATATATTACTCAATAAGTTAAAGTTTTTAGGCATTGGGGGAGTTCTGCACCAGTGGATTGCTAGTTATCTTTCAAATCGTTATCAAATTACTGTGGCCAATAATATTGTCTCGGATTCGTGTAAGGTCAGATGTGGAGTGCCCCAAGGCTCAATCTTGGGCCCGTTGTTTTTTCTTTTATATATCAATGATATTTCGAAAACGTTACGAATAGCCAAAGCACGTTTGTATGCAGATGACACTGCTATTTATCTCACAGGAAAAAAACCTAATCTATTGTATCATCAAATGCAAAGTGAATTAAATTCTATTTCCTATTGGTGTGAAGAAAACAAATTAACCCTGAACGCTAAGAAAACAAAATATATGTTTTTCGGTTCACCTCATAAATTATCAAACATTGTTCACGAAAATTTGTATATGGACAACCAAATATTAGACCATGTGTATCATTTTAAATATCTTGGCTTTTCACTGGACCAATACTTAAATTACAACAAGCATGTAGAATGTACTATTAAGAAAGTATCTAACAAACTTTATATCCTTAAAAAAATCAGAAAGTTTCTTGATGTGAACACTGCATTATTGTTGTATAAAACAATGGTATTACCCTATTTTGATTACGGGGACATTCTGAGATTTGGCTGCCGTCAAGACTTAAAGGACCAACTACAAACTAAACAAAATTCGGGCCTCCGCATATGCTTTAAACGAGAAAAACGATCAAATGTGATGCAACTCCATCAAGATGCAAGAACTCCACTCTTGAAGGACAGAGTTGATATGCATCTACTCAACTTTATGTTTAAGCTTAAAGAAGACAAGGACCTTATCCAGACTCCGCGAAGAAAGACACGTCAAAATGTTGCCGTTGTTTTCAAATCAAATAGACCTTATTGCGAAAGATATAAATCGGGAACATTATATAAAAGGAGCCTTACTCTGGAATACATATGATACCCATTTAAGGAACATTACAGACTATAACACATTTAAAACAACTCTAAAACGTAAGATTTTGGCCAAGCTGTGGTCCTGATTTTCTTGGATTTTTGTTTTGTTGTTGTTTTCCTATTCGTTGTATTTTAAAGGTATACGGGGTGACCTTGTCGATGTGTCCTCCCCGCTGGGCCTCTCCCTATTCAGTGTTGACATGCAACCAAAACTTATGAAAGTGTGATGATTTATTCTCTTGTATTCTACCTGGATGTTTGATGAACAATCGGTTGAAAGATCAAATGATCCTGGAATGTTTATGCTTGCCTAATATTTTATATATGTCTAAATGGGTTTTCTCCCTGAAAAAATACCTATGTATGTTTACCATAATTGGTGTTATCTTCAGAAATTATGTAATATGATTTTGTGTAAGTGTTTTTGGTCTTGATGAAGCAAAACAAGACTCTTACATCGTTTTGGATTGCCCTTGGGGGTAATGGTTATAGTCTGGCTATAATCCAAGCTAGATATTGGTTGTAACCCTGTGACTGCCTCCGCGATCAACCCAGCTATATATAGTTGTGCGGGACGGCAGTGTAAAAATCGAAAATTAAAAAAAATTAAAAAAAACCCCACATACTCTCTGTTACATGCCGGGAAGGCTATCTTCTGTCATACCAAATCCCAATTCACATCTCTCCACAGCCAGGGAGACTAATCCACATATGCTCTGTCTATCCAATCCCAATTTGCATTTCCCCACAGCCTGGGAGACCTACCGACATATCGTCTATTACATGCTTGGGAGACTAACCTACATACCCTCTGTCAAATGTGGGGATGATTAACCCACACATCCTCTGTCACATCAAACCCCTACTCACATCTTCACAAGGCCAGGGAGACTAAGGCCTGGCATCCACCTACTACGATAGAAATTTAGTCCTACTGATATGGCACCGATACAAAAAGCAAATATCAGAGATATATTGAGAACCTGGACATGTCAATCCACCACGCATCGTAATGAGTTTTTTTCAGTGGCTTATCACAGAAGCATGGTCAACTGCCTCAACATTTGGTGACATTCCAACGTGATTTTGATTTTTTATTGGGAGGTGCATCGTAGACCATATCAGAGCCACAGAGCCTAAGGCCCTGCACCCACTAGTTACAATTTCACTTTGGACACGCCCCGATAGGCCTTCCGACACAGACACAGTAGATCTCAGCTTCCGACAAGGACTGTGACACACCCTGACATGGCCTGTGACACACTCCGACATGGGCGCCATGTCACAGGCCTCCCGGCATGCTTACAACAATTCCAACATGTTAGAATTGTCGGAGTATGTCGGGAGGCTTCCAACGAGTCGGGGTGTGTCGGAGCATGTCGGGGCATGTCGGAACGCTATCGTAGCATGCTGCACTAGTGGAGGCAGGCTTCCGGCAAGTGCTACGACACCGTTCCGACATGAGTCTACGATATTAACACAGGCGCCTATGGAAGCAATGGTAAGTCAATGGGCATCTAAATCTCCGTTGATACTTTAAAGATTTTGACAAATTTTAGTTACATACCAATCAGGATGTGTTCTTTCCATATCCGAAGGGTTTTAGAATTCTAAAAAGTTCAACTCCAATCAGTAAAACCCATGTCACCTTCTTCAAACTGTGCCAGAATGTAGTATATGTATAATGCTACTTATTTAGGTTTTAAAAATCATAGGTTACTCTCATCATTTTTAGAATAATAGAGGAAAACTATATTCTGCCGTAGGCCATGTCGTAGCTCGATTCGGTTCCGTGGTCTCTTTTTTTTCTGCAAAAAAGAGTTATGAAATGCTCCGTCACGCTCCGACAAGAGTGCTGCGATTGGGCTACGAGAGGCAAATTCTGTGTCAGAGTGTGTCGCAACGCTTGTCAAACCGTGTCGTAACTAGTGGGTGTGGGGCCTAAGACCTGGCATCCACCTACTACGATATGGCTCTGATATGGTCTACGATGCACCTCCCAATAAAAAATCAAAATCACACCGGAATGGCACCTAGTATCGGGGCAGTTGACCATTTTTCTGTGATTAGGCACTGGAAAAAAAACCTTACGATGGGTGGTGGATTGGCATGTCTAGGCATTTGTCTACGATTTTGCACGCTCCCGATATGTCTCCGATATTTGCTTTTTGTATCAGTGCCATATCGGTAGGTCTAAATCTCTATCGTAGTAGGTGGACGCCGGGCCTTTCCCACATACCCTCTGTCACATCAAACCCCTACTCACATCTTCCCGCAGCCAGAGAGACTAACCCACATATCCTCTGTCACAGGACACCTCCATCACCATCTGTAACTACATTACGTGTGCTGTAGCATGCACGGGGGGCGCGGACACGGGGGCGGGGTACAATCACACCCGGACGGCGGCGCAGGGAGGCCGGGCGAGGCAGGGCGGGCGCCCGCCCTCACCCCGCCCCGCACGTCACAACAACGCCTGATTCGAGACTTGCGTGTCGGCCTCGCATCATCAGATGCTCGCTCCGTGCGAGGGGAGTCTCCCGGGGACGGGGGTTCTTAAAGTTGGGTCTTTCCTCCGGGGAGGGTGTCCGGGCCTGGTGGGATAAGTATAGCCTGTAGCACTGAACCGTCAAAATGGCGTTTAATCCCTGGACATGCATACACACATTAGTAAGAAGGTACAGGTATACACACAAACAACGTAAATAGAAAGGTAAATACGTGCATATGTAACATATGACCCTAATCATTTATTCTTGGATACAATGGTAATGTATAGATCGATCCATATGTACACATAAGCGGGTTATACGTACGCGAGAATATTATCAAGAAACTTTACGAGATTTCATATGATTATTTATATGGCACAGGCTATCTTTAGGGAATGATATAACTCACTTGCGCTTAGAGATAGCTGTAGCAGAAGACAATAAATGCCATTTGTATATGAAATTAAGTGACGTTCATATTTCATCCTACACCGTCACCTGTTTTTAACTTCATATATGTCCACCTTGGCACATAGATATTTTATGGCATAACCGTGGCATAAAATTACACCATGTTAGGTCTATGGAGATTTATATGAGGGGTAGGATAAATATGTATATATATAGATATATATATATACACGTGCATACATACATCAAGCTGTACATGTCTCCATAGATTGATTACTCATACATTGGAGAGACATGCGTGGTTTTATGTGCAGGAGAACGCATACACCTCAGGAGGTTTCTCGAGATTCCCTGCACACAGGCTCACGCTCACTGATACAACAGCCACCCTAACGATACTCCTGTATTCCTTTGGCGTGTCAGATTCTTTCGAGCATATTCAGATATAAGAAATGTTACGTAATACACAAATGATCTATGATCTTTGATCCTCGGCTCCCCATATTGTAGACATAGCAGCACATTCCATGGGGAGCAGCTTTACCGGTGAGAAAGGATGAGTCTGGCAGCAGGCTGCAGAAAGAAGTACACGCAGCCAATTCCATCAGTTATTCTTGTAGCTGCCCTGAGAAAATATTTGAGGATGGCGAAGGGAAGTCCCTTTTGAAACGGGGCAATTTTCTCTCATCTATTTTGTAGCTCAAACAAACTCTGGTTAATACAGCAGCGTCCATGTTTTGTGCATCGTAATCTTCAGACTTCGTCTCCGGGAAACCTTCCACCTGGTCGGTTGGCAAGGATGCTTTGTTTGAATTAATCATTTTATTCTTATCGGCTGAGGGCTTGTATCCTCTGTATCTCCAAATGCCCCGAATTGGATAGAGATTCAAGTATCCGTTGAACCATTCAAATTTGTCCTTAAACCAGTTTAAACTTTGACTACGCCTATTCTCCTGTAAAATGAAGTCCCTTTGATAGACAATCTCATTAGGATTACTCATGCCATCATATATGCACGCCAATTTACAGGATTTAAGATTAAAACTAATTCTTGTCTCGGGAGCGACCGTGAAAGATGTAGAGTGTTCTAGTTGTAAAATCCTACAGAATAAAGCAGGGTACCTACATGGAAATCCTATATACCGCCATCTTCAATTGCTGCAATTAAAGTAATTACGATATTACCTCTCCAATTAAATGATATTTGATATAGAGCGTTTGGGGAGTAAGGAGCCTACGAAAAGGGTACATGTTGCAGTAATTGTGTTATAGTATACATCATTATCTGGACGGTATGTAGACGTTAGGGCCCATCACCCGAAAGTCGGGACGTTAGGGCCCACTCATCGGGACGTTAGGGCCCGCCGAAAGCCAACCTCGGGTTAGGGTTAGGGTTAGGGTTAGGGTTAGGGTTAGGGATAGGGATTGGGATAAGGTTAGGGATAGGGATAGGAAAGGGTTAGGGTTAGGGATAGGGATAGGGATAGCGTTAGGGTTAGGGATAGGGTTAGGGATAGGGATTGGGTTAGGGTTAGTGTTAGGGTTAGGGATAGGGTTAGGGATAGGGTTAGGGATAGGGTCAGGGTTAGGATAAGGGTTAGGGATAGGGTTACTTACTCATACCTACTACTAAAGATAGTATTTATTCACAGTTGAGATGCTTGAGTAGGGAAGATTTAAAACGGGTCGAGTTCATTACGGGTCGAGTTTTTTACTGGTTGAGTTCCCCAGTATTCAAACATTAACCAATTATGCAAAATTACTTGGGCCCTAACATCCATTTATGCCACATCTCCCTCCCGGCACCATAGGTGTGACCGCGGCATCGCGGTGCGGCCGAGGCGCGACTGAGGCTTTCACACCCCCGGTGTAGGGTGGGCCCTAACGTCCCGACTTTGAGGTGGTGGGCCCTAACGTCCTGCAACCATCTGGACCATATCCCCAAGTGCGGGAGTGATCTGCCGGTTCTCAATTTGCACCAATTCCGATCTGTGCATTAGCACTAATTGCTCAGATGACCGAATTCTCATCTTAGACACAGATTCAAGATTACTTAGTCACCAATACCCAGCAAGAAAGAATAGAGAGATAAGTCACGGGAAAAATAAAAGTGACTCGGAATGTTGCCTTGCATGCTCTTCTTCGTTAATCAGAATATTTGTGCGGGAGAATATTGTTTTTTCTTGTGCAGTTTGAAATTGCTCAATAAAGATCCTCTATAATAAAGACACTTCATCGGACCATAAATTAACTCCCTTGATACCATACCTTCGTGTCAAGTTTCCCTATTTTAAATTACTCCTTTTCATTTGATTCGAGATTTGGAGATATTTTTGATCATCTATGGTCATATAGCATAGATTGCCTATTCTACCCATATGGCAATACGTTCTGCATGTTAGATGTAACGAAGCTTTTTATGGCCTGATGTATGATAGGATATCGCGGTGAATATATGAATATTATCTCATGATGCATGAGCGGAAATACATGCTACATTGACGAACATTAAAAGCATGGACTGGTCCCCTCACTGGGTGTTTTCGACAGGGAGACAACTATAACATTATATAGGTCACCATAAAGAAGCTGCAATGATTTCTATTATTTACAATAGCATGAATGTGTCATATATACACTGATTATCCACCTAATGCAAAGTTACCATAGAAAAAATATAGGGAGTGTGTATCACCATACCCGGCACATACTGTACATGCTCCGGGTTGCGATAAAGCACGCATACGAAGAGAAATAGTGCGTACTGAACAATAATGCGTACATAGAGTGGACTAATAACGGTACGCCACTTGTCAACAGTAAACAGTAAACAGAATATAGACTTGTTTAAGATGAAAACGGTCATATGCTTCCCAGAGTTGACTCTACACAATATCCTCGTGATGCCACTACGCGTCAATTCCTCGGAGCATACGGCCGCTGGTATCTTAAACCAGTCAATATTGTGTATTTGTAAATGACGAATTGGCTGGTAGGTGCTAATGCCTGCATGGGTGGATGCCATGGAGATTATCATAGACTACGCCAGTAACCCCCAGTGTGAGCTGAAAATAGGGTCTATATCACAGCCTACATCGTTAGTAGAACACTTCCTGTAACCTCTATATTGTGTAAATTGAACGAATTAAATGTATGTACATATCATATCCAAACTGTTAAAATATTGATTGAAAAATAAACAAACTCGATTTGATCTAGCTGTATTACCCTGGACGCTATCGTTTATGTGTACACAAAACAACAGGTGTTGTTAAGCACATGTAGACTTTTACACATGATTAACATATAATTAATCCACATACAGTCCAGCAGGGACATTATGTACCCCTTGGAGGCCAATCCACCCACTGGTAGTGTCAGAGAAGGAGACTGCTCTGAATTCAAACGCAGAACCCCAAATAGATCATTATCTCAAACCCTGGTTATGGGCTATTTCTCCTCAGAAAACAATTCCAAAGTCTGATTGGCAGCACCACAGAAGGTGCCATATTGACTGACCCGCATACAGTTTGATCGTCAGAACTCTATACGGCGTAGGACTCTACGTAAAGCATGCAAGCTCCCGAGAGACATTATGTGACGGCAAAAGACACCTAAACTAGACAAGACGAGTTGTCAATGTTAAGCACTCGCGTACACTGGCTCCAAATCTTCTACGATGGGCCATACGATGTTCCCAAAACCGATTCTGATGCATGCCGATGTTCCTAGTCTAGAAGCTTGTATAACATACAGAGGTTCCCGATCGTCTATTTCTTTTAGAGCGTGCTTACACACCCTATATACCGGTATGTTGCTTATATTGCCTTAGGGTAGTCCCATAGGGTTCTAGCGTACTGCAAAAACACTATCCCGTCCCTACCTGCGTGCTACTCACTGTAACACTGGGGAAGGAGCAGGGTGCCAGTGTCTTAGAAGCATGCCCAGCTGACCATGACCAATCACTCAAGACTGAAATACATGATTTATAATTGCACACTCATTCATCAATGATGAACATATTATTTGCTCCTGATTTACATTACGCATTAACATAGTGCATCGGGAGGTTTTAATTGTTTATCATAGTAGGTGGACACTTGGATTGAATTCATCTCACCCCTGGTTTATTTTCCAAATAGACTTAACATTAAGAACTCGTACTCAACTCTCATTCAGTATTTTCGAAAATTATCCAAGGGGGTGGGGTATCTAACAAATTTTAGCCAGCTAGTCAATGATAGGGATGAGTTCAAAACTGAACCATGCCAGCCTTTTGCCACGTAATCTCACTTGGAGTAATCTCGTGAGATTACACCACAACCAAAACTCATGGCATATCTTCAGTGACTATGGATATTAATGCAGTTCCCTCCTATTTTTTAAGATATTATCGTAAAACTGGATGAGTTTTAATCTTGGCCACCGTATGCCATGACTGGAGTTTGGCATAGTGATTTCACGAGGCGAAGCAGAGTGAAGTCTGGAGTCAAAACTCTAGGAGTGGAATGCGGTAGCTACGATTAAAACGAATCCGGTTTTGATTTTATCCTACCCTGTCTCATCGATTTAAGAATATTACGTGATAACAATTCTGTATGCTACTAGTGGCATATAAAACTCCGTATGCCAGTCAGCGTGGCATACGGAAACTTAATGTTAAGCCTATGGGATTTTATATTAGGGGTAGAACAAATTTCAACTACCAAACACCAAGGTGAAACCCTACTTGGGAAGGTGGGTAGGATCCGCAGCACTGGGTCAGGTAGCAGATGGCAGCCAGAGGTAGGAAGGGAAGGCTGGAGGAGGAGGAGGAGGTGGGAGGAGAGGGGGTGATATATCCAGGCGTTGGGAGCCCGCACTCATTGCCAACAGCCAATCACTCATTTTCTCGGTTACTGGAGGAGGCTGGCAGGGGGATATTAATGAGCTTAGTAATGAATCTATTGTATTGTTTACAGCGGGCCTGCCTCCCCGCACACCTCGCACAGAGGAGACAGATGGCATTCCGCTGTAGACAAATATTATAGCGACTGAGGAATGTTTCACTGAAGCACCATAAAAAGCGGTACTAGAGAAGAGGGGAAAAAAGTCCCCCCTACACATATTTTCTATACACGATCCTGGCCACAGAGTGGAACTTCGGTGGATGTGATGGGTGTAGTGACGACTGCAGGAAGGAAGCGAAGGCAGGAGTGACTGGTAAAAGAGACGTTCTGTATAGATAGGAGACGTGATTTATAGATAGGAGATGGTCTGTACAGATAGGATACAGTCTGCATACATAGGAGATGTTCTGTATAGATAGAAGATGGTCTGTATAGATAGGAGACAGTCTGTTTTAATGTGGCATGACCTAAGAATGCTATACAAGCTACAATATCAGATGACAATTTCAGTTTGTACAGAACAAGGCGTTTATGCCAAGTTCCGTACATAAAGTTAATTATTATCGAGTTTTGTGGCTTGCACAAGCATCGTAGGTCGTTCTATATATACTATATACCCAAAATTAATAAAAAATGAAAAATGATTGAAAAAGGCTGCAATCATAGCTCAAACGTTGTGTAAACATTCACTGTTCTAATAAAGCCATCAATAAAACCAAACACGGGATGTTGTGGAGTTGTGGTTGTCTAAAACTTTTACTTTTATCAATAAAAATTGTTGATTTGATTTGGCCTAAGAACTAATATATTAGTCAATACGTATGTACCAGTGTTCCATTTTTTTGAAATACGGAACACTGTTCCGTACGGTAACGGTCCATATTTACAGTATATATATATATATATATATATATATATATATATATATATATATATATATATATATATGTCATAGGTATATTGTAAAGATAGGAGATGGTCTGTAAAGATAGTAAACGGTCTGTATAGATAGGGAACGGTCTGTATAGTCATGTGTGTATATATACATGATGTTTTTTGACATAACAAAACAATGTGGTGACTACAGGAATGATATAGGTAGTCCCCCATCACTGAGGGCAAGGGGTGGTGTAGAGGGGCATACATATAATGTGTCAGACTAGCCCTGTGTGACTCATTCTGCCTATACACATTACAGGTATCTGTCACGTATGTTTAACTATGCAGGATATCCGATATGTTTGGCCCCGATCCGGTGTTGTATTATCAAAGGGAGTCCTGAAAAAAATGAAAGGCATTTGGGGCCTTTTTGATGTCGTAACCTGGACCTCTTTCAGTAGACAAATGAGGCCTGGCACTGCTCCTTTTACAGCTTTATCAACCACTACCAGCATATAAGGCCCTCTACCTTAGACTCTGTAACATGCTTTAATATCCGCCTAATACAGAGTGTTCATAAAAATATATGGGCAGCCTGTGTCTACATACCCGGAGCAGACAGATATCTTGTATCATCCAGGCTCGAAAACCCGGCTCATAAAGAAAATTAGTGTGCATGAATAAATATAGTGGGTACGTAAAATGAAATAATATAGGTACGCCCATTGTCAAGAAAAGGTGGATAATAAAAAAAAAATACCCAGTTGCCTCTGCGCAATACCCTTGCATGCGCTCTGAAATTACTATGCGTCAACACCTCGGAATATTCAACCGCTTTTATCTGAAACCAGTAAATATTGTGTATTCATTGCCTACTTTACATCGAAGCATACTCTGCCATCAGATGTTCCGGCAAACGTACATGTCTTTCAGGATATTCAGAAATTTACCTGGATTAAATTACAATCAATAATAGAAATATCAAAGCGTATTCCATAGTTAGTATCTGAAAGGTGTGCGTGGAAATGTAAATCGTTCATTCGTATTACATTTGCTCATAATCAGTCATTCCTTTCAATTTTTATCCAGGGAAATGATTAATTGCACGCGTCGGTGATATTTCATTATTGCGCTTTGACATCTGAATATTTCATCTTGATCAGTTTTGGAAAACCATATGATACATCACTATTCTATTCAAATTGTGTTATTTAATTGTGTCTCGGGAAATTTGACCTTAATATAACTGGGCACTTTATCATATTTGTAAAATTGAAAACATGTATGCAGCATACACATTGAGGATCAAATTATGTCACTGATTTGAGACCTTCGTCAAATGTCAAGTACCATCTTTCAATAGCAGCACGTCCGCCTACGACCAGTAAAGAATCCCCCAATCTATTACTACTATTATCCATGCAGTACACTATTCGTATTGGCTTTTAATTTGTAAGCACTGGCTTCTAACATAACTAAACCAGAGGATTAATGATGTTGTGTAACCCATTTACTGTGATAATATAACGTATCAAAACTAGCAAACCTATTAGATTGGTCATACGATTATAATCTCTCATAAATGAAGGGGTAGAAAAGAAGTTACTCATATCCATTCAATTGCCAGTCGGTCCGTGACTGTCATGATATTTATTAGACAAGAATCCCAGATGTTTGCAACATATGTGTGATGCAAGTCTACTATTGGTGATAAATAATTAACTAGAAAACTAATTATGCATCCCTATTATAAGTACTGTCAATCATAGCCTTAGCTAGGGTTTAAATGTAAGGTTCCTTGCCAAGTTCTTATTATTAGTCAAATGCATTCCGAACCATTTTCGAATCTAAATCATCCTTGATGCCTGGAATACATTACCCTATCAATACAAGTCTACACACGTTAGATCTAAGTCACGTATATGTCATTAGTATTCATCCATGTTAAAAAATGTGGCGAAACTATTTTGACATTATGAATGTGTATGAGAAGTTCTAACAGTGAATCTCCAGGTCGCCTGTCGGTAGATGCAAGCCGCGTCGTAGCAACATACAGTTACTGTTCTTTATATTATCACGAGGTTTATGAAAGAAATCTCTCAGTCTGTTTCTCTAGGGAGACATGGAAACATACATTTCCTCCGTCGGAAGGCCAATTTACTTTGATGTTCACGACGGTTCCTCTGGCTGAGTATTTAGACGAAACATAATCCTGCAAGGCCTCACATTAGATTCAACGCGACAATAAAACACTGAAACTATTGAAGAACATAGACATTATAATCTTGATATGAGGAACGAAAGGTCCTACTTTTGAATCATCATTAAGATTATGTATCTGATAGTGCTTGAAGTCACCTCTACGCCTCTAAGCGAGGTACCTAGTAGTATGTAAAAATATCAGTTTATATCAGGTCAAATTCACTCTCTGGCTTACTCATTCACTCACTCTCTCACCTATTCATTCACTCAGTCACTTGTTTATATACTTGTTTATACAATATCATACCTTAAGCTGTAATGAACCAATATGCGCAGCCCATATTTATAACACCATGGCAATACAGGTGTTGCCGTTCAGCGCCGCCCAACGGCCCACTGTCTCGTTAGGCGGCCGCTCGGACAAACACCGCGATTCCAGCGGTATTCATATAGAGAGACACACAGCAATCACACCTAAAGTGTGAACGGTGGGTGTGATTGCAGGAGTGTTGTTTTTTGACAGATTAAATTGTTGGAACAAACAAGGCTATTGTATCAACAAGTCTGGGATGTCTAAACTTTATAGTTGATAATTATCTTGGGTTCAGCTTGGAAAAAGGTAAGCATATTATAGCTAGGCCTGTCAATGTATTAGTGTGTATTCAGTTTCGGTGTCCATGTGTTATCTAAGCTATATCTAAAGTATCATTGAGGTGATATACATGTACATGATACATCAAATTGGAGCTGGAATACCATAGAATACGATGAAATCATTGTTATTTCTCTGAAAATGAGATACACAGATCTTATGAACGTATTACGCTCATATCCTGATAGATCCAATGCTAAAGAATACGTTGCCAGGGATATGTTTGGCTTCAGACATGGCGTAGCTAAGCGGATAACGTGCTACACCAGCCAGTGGAAAAAGCCCTATTGTATAACATCATCGGAAGCCTTAATCCTAAAAGAAAACCTCTATTGGAACTTGAATCACTACTTAGTTCGTTTGTTATACTAAATGAAGTACTTGTTACTAACAATTTAGACGACAAGAAAATAACACCCTTCTCACTATAGGGTATTGATTGCTATCTTCGTCAGGGCGCCACGCAGGCCGACACCAACACACTATCCACAACCGCCTGCAACAGCCAAGTACCAGATCACCCCAGTAGGCCGTACCAGACGGGGCTTTTGTGGAAGGTGTGCCAGTCCCATGCAATCTTTACATGACGATTACGTCAATCATCCCCCATCAGTGCCCCACGTTGCCCGGCACCCCCTCCCCGCTCCCCCGCCTCTCCTCACGACGAGCGCGGGTCGAACCAGCTCCTTATCACAGCTCGCTCCCATCCTCACAGGAACTGCTATTCACCTCCACAATCTGCCTTGTGTCCCCTTCTCCATAATTCTTGACATTGTTCCGTTACATTTCATCCGAAACAGATACAAAAAAATGGGAACCAAGAACTTGCAGTTCCCCAATAGATAGCTTTAGCAGAGAGCTTCCAGGAAACTTTCTAGTCCACTGAGCAGTATTTCCTGACAAGGATTTGTCGAGGACTGAAGTATTTTTGTTGCCTGAGAGCAGGGACTTGTGCCGCCGTCCATTCCCAGGCCCGACCAGGTTCGTTATGCATATCACCCAGAGATGTGATTTCGTATGTGATTTCCGCGTTTTGGTTGGGATTCTGTAAGAAGGGGTGTCAGAGATAGAGGACCCCCTTGACGCCACCTACGAGGGGATGGGGGGTGGGGACGGCGGTAGAGCTGGTCGGTACAGACTGGGAAGGCGGGATGGATCGTTGGCGTGTTCTTGGATCCTTGGATGCGGATCCAGACTTGGGATCTCTGCGGGCGGCGCCGAGAGGGATCCGGTGTGACCTCCATCACGGGCCGGGCGGGAGAGGGGGTAATAAACCTGAGCGTAAATCACAATCAGGGAGATGGGGCTGTGAGATGCAGCTGTACTCCCTGACACGATACCCTGCTACCCTGTTACCCCGCCACACCCTCCACCACTATCTGCCTGTGATAGATTACGATAGCCTTATTCACCCTACTACCTACCACCACTAATATGACTGCTGCTTCCAGGGCTACCGACTCATGACCGTCACAAACTACTACCACCATCACCTACCATACATGTCCAGCTACAATCTTTACTATCTACTATGATTAACATTATCAATACTATCACTGTTACCATCTATGACCATTACAACCACGACCAACTACAACGTCTACTACCTACTACTTACTACCATTACCATGACTAATATTATCACTACGACCCACTATAACCATATCAACCACAACCGCTATCACCTACCTCCACTGCCATACATGTCCAGCTACAATCCTTACTATCTATTATGATTAACATGACTAATACTATCACTTCTACCATCTATGACCATCACAACCAGAACCACTGCCACTGGGATCAACTACAACGTCTACTACCCACTGCCATTACATGACCAATACTATCACTACGACTGACTATAACCATCACAACCACAACTACCATCACCTACCTCCACTGCCATACATGACCAACTGCAATGCCTGCTACCCACTGCCATTACCATAACTAATATTATCACTATGACCGACTATAACCATCTCAACCACAACCAGCATCACCTACTTCCACTGCCATACATGTCCAGCTACAATCCTTATTATCTATTATGATTAACATGACTAATACTATCACTTCTACCATCTATGACCATCACAACCACAACCACCATCACCTACCTCCACTGACATACATGTCCGGCTACAATCCCTATTATCTATTATGATATACATCATCAACCACCATCAACTAACTCCACTGCCTATGGGATCAACTACAACGTCTACTACCTACTACCATTAATAGGACTAGTACTATCACTACGACTGTCTATGACCATCACAAACCAGTACCACCATCACCTACCTCCACTGCCATATATGACCAGCTACAATCCCTATTAAATACCATCATTACCATAACTAATATTATCACTACTACTATCATATATGACCATCACAATGACTACCGCAATCACCTACCTCCAACATCATACACAACCAACTATAACCATTACACACCTCTACCACCACCACCTAACTCAACCACCATACACTACCAACTGCGATACCTACAACCCACTACCATTACCATAACCAATATTATCACTACGACCGACCATAACCATCACAACCAGAAGCACCATCACCTGACTAAACCGCTATACACGACCAACTACAATGTCTACTATCTACTACAAATGGTCGACACCCAATCTCCGCAGGATCGTCTGCAGTTGAGCACAGCCTTAACACTATAAATACCGCTTATCACCTTATCTCACCCCTGGTATTTTGTCTCCATAGACTTAACATCAGGAAATTATACTCAATACCCATGAAGTATCTAGAAAAAGTATTCAAAAGGGGATTTTGTCACATATGTTAGTCAAAGTGAGGGGTTAGATAAATTCAGAAACCTATTCCAGGTTATGGTCAGAGCTCGATCTCTTCTCGTTTGAATCGCTACGTAATTCAAGTGGCTTCGCCTTGTGCATTACCATGCTATTCAAGCTCGATCAAATACTTATTCTGACCGTTAACCTTCACAGGTTCCTCTTTAGTACTTTAAAGTGTTTTGCTACCAAAACTGAGTCATTTATCTCCTTGTACCTTTTTTCATATGGTTCACTTCACAAGCAATGCGTGCTGGTTATTCTATTTCACTGGGCTGCATGATTACATCTGCCTACATTTAGGCTTATAAGCCTGGCATCAAACGGTAAGCATGATGGTATTAATGCATGACAGAGTGTCTGTGTGACTAATTAATTGAAGGAGGAAACTAGAGCACAATGTGGCACAAGGGCAAAAACCAAGCGAACACACTCATGACGAAACATCGTCTATCTTGTTCATCCTCTACACTCGTCACTGTTTATCTGCAATGAAAATAAGAGTTCTATATATGCAATACAACGGATATGCATTGGTGTATTATGCTGCTATAAGCCCGTTTCCATTGGCCGACGTAAACAGCACCTGAGTTCTCCAAATAAAACTATTTTCCACTGGCCAAATATTTGCAACCGATCGGCAGTGAGGAACCACCGCCCCTAGATTGGTGAATGGAAACAGACATGCAGAGAAGTGTGTTCTGATAACTTGGGCTTAGATTATGCAATAAGGCTACCACTTCAATGAGAGGACAGTTCTGTTGGTATGGACTTATCAAAAGTGGCAGAAACAAGGCATACTCTACCTTGAGTCGCCCTGATGTTCAAATCAAAGTGTTTTCATCTGTTGATCATATAAGTAGCTGGTGGCCTCATTGCATAATTTTCGCCTAATCAATCGGTGACCATTTCATAGGCCTAGCTATTGTACATACAAAATAAAATCGATCGGTGATTCCCGATTGCAGATCGGTGGCGAATAGTCGGCCATTGGAAAATGGCTTTGAGGCTGAGAATGCGGGTGGAGACTGACCCGGCGTTTACACTAGACGATTATAGGCGGCGATTCTTGAACCTGACAACTTTCAGCCGTAAAAATCTAGAAATCGTCTAATATAAACGCCAAGTGTGTGGCGACTGCAGATCGTCTGATTACGTATAATTATGCAATAAAGCACCACCTCAAGACTATTGGACGCGCTCTGACCCCGGCGACTATTTCAAGCTGCCTTGAATGAGTCTTCTATACGAGCAGCGATTCTGTGAAAACTCATAGTCGTCAGTGTGAACGCTTGGGCAAATTCTCACATAGAAGACTTTTGCAGTGGACATTGCCACCGCATGGCCACTATTGGCTGACGATTTACAGTCGCCACGTATCTAGTCGTCTAGTGTAAACGCCGGGTAAGATAGATCAGTGTGACTGGAACTTACACGACTTACAGACGCCCCTACTAGTGGCACTGCTTGGCCGGCTCGGCGTTGGCTTATTGCTATTGATGATGCCATTATTCTGACCCAGCCTTGCGTGCGCCAAGCGTATGACGGCTTTTGCAGCCCAGAAGTCCAATATAAGCCGGACACGTTTTGCCCGTTAATAGATGTGGTATCGAGGACTAGGAGCGACTAGAGGTACAGACAGTTCGAATATCACGATCTTTTTAGCGTGGGCGACACGCTCATATACTCTGCCTGAAGGTTACAGTGGTCACGTAGACTTCCTGCTTGCTGCATAAAACTAACCTTCTATCTGCTTTCTAACACTGTGACATTAAGAAAGGAGCAGAGGGCCAGTGTCTCAGTGTATTAGAGGCGTTCCCAACTGACCATGACCAATCACATGATCCTGAATAAAAAAGAACAGGCTGAAATACAACAATGGCCCACTGGTGCTTGATATATTTGTATCTTAACAAGGCAGTTGTAGAAAGGGCAAGTTGACTGGGCAAGTAGGTAACCAAGACGACCCATAGACTGAATATAACCCAAACCTTTTAAATCTTATTCATTTATGAGTACACACTCTTTCATCAAAACTGAACATACCATTTGCTCCTGTTTTATTTGGATGATAACCAATGCTTTATTTGGCGATGAAAACCAACGAGCAGAGGTACTGAACGATTCGAATTGAAAAGAGAGTCACCCTCAAATGGTAAAGAGAACCGTAATTAGGATGTTCATTGATTCATAAACATGATATCTAATGAGCTTATATCATATCTAATGAGCATATCTTGAGGAAAGACGCATATGGATTCTCATGGACATTCCGACGCTATTTTTCTTTTGGGATAACGTAACATAGATTATTAGAGACCAGAGACTTGTAGAACAAAGTTTGCCAAGAAGATTAAAAGGATACCTTGAACGAGAGTTATCATCTAATGACATTCAAGTTCAATCGCTTACAGTCCAAGCTGATGGAAGGTCGTCTAAAAGTGTAGGACAAAGTTTATCCACATTGTCCCTGGGTCTCATTGGAGACAGAAAAGGGTCTTCATTTACCAACCTAAATTATCAATCAGGCCCCTGGGTTTTTTAAGTGTAGGACACCTCTTTTACATCAGTTGCGCATTATATGTAAACGATATAGTGATAATCAATAACCCTATAGATTTTTATCTTTCCAAAGGGATACAATTCATAAATCTTTCGATCTATAACGCGTGGCATGCGGTTCAAAACATAGAGTGTTTAGAAGGCAGAGCTGACTGCTATAGTAGGAGTGAGTTAAAAATTATGTGTATGGTGCGTGTGGCCGAGTTCGGATTAATCTTCTGTTTATATAATCTGAGTCTTTCTGACCATGCACCACAGAATGAAGCCGATAAAAATGGCATACATCCTCTGGAAGGCAAATCTCTCCCTCTCAGATAAAACACCTTCTTTTGGTCCCGATGTCTTATCATTCATACCAGATAGCGGGGACCGCCTTAGTGAACACTGCCATGCCTGGTAGCAGTAACGGAATCGATCATCATCGGCTACCATAATGAAGGTGACCTAGCATTGACCCTGGAGGCACTGCGGCTCCGCCCAATTGTACCTCGGCGGGGCCCGGCGCGACTTTTATGGGGGAGATAGCATCAGGACACCGGGAGGGCTGGACTTGGTGCCGCCGCGGGGTGCGGGAGTATATCAGAGACACGCGTGTCCGGCTGTCAGGAGGCAGACCCCAGGCCGCTGTCCGCCATCTCCCAGCACTCATTGTGCACCGTATGTGATGTACAGCGGAGGTAAACAAGCAACTAAATGTTGACTATGCTGACGTATGGTGTTCTTAATCCTACTCCTTGTCTTCTCTTATCTTGGCCGTATTTAAATCAATAGATATCGTTGGGTTTATGAAGGCTGTTCGTTTCTAAATCAGGAATGGTTTTAAGATGATAAAGTGAGAATTTTATGGAATATGGGAATAGGTTTAAGATTCAAGAGAAGGAGACGTTTATGTTTAAACCAAACAAAGAATACCTTGTGTACTCTATATGACTAATAAAAAGAGCTAAGCTGATTTAAAAAAAACAAATCGATAATCATTGAATTGAACAAAGCTTAATCTTTCCTCGTCTAGGTTTTCTGATTGGGAAACCAGAAAGCGTTATGAAAACGATACACGTAATTGCTTTCTTTTCATAATCTAAAAAAGGATACTCAAAAACAGATGAAACTCAACAAATGAGAGCAGAATTCTAAATCTGCACGTATATAATAACGGTCTATCTGGCAAATCTGCTAGACAAAACTGGATCAATAATTTACTATCATCGATTGATTTTTCATGGAAAACAGTTTCTAAACCGACCGAATCATTAATTCATGTTCAGCGTCAGTAGTATGTAATCACTGCATGAATATGCAATGATATAATGATTGATTACCGTGCGAAATGCAGGGTTAAATAATGATACAGCTCATCTCTATTTCATAAACCTGTTTGAGGACGACCACCCAGCTGTACCCCAGGGTGTCATAAGGCGTGTTGCTCCTGGTGTATCTCCATTGTTGGGAAATTTTCCCTTGCACCCGTTTGCTGCTTAAATATATACATGTATATTTCATATCATATTATCAAGGAACGTCACGAAAATTCACATGATTGTTTATATGGCGTGAGTTGTCTTCGCGAAATGATATCAGGAAGCGGAGCTGAGTGATATCTGAAGCAGAGGAAAACGAATGCCATATATATATATATATATAGAATTATATGAATTTGAGTGATGTTTAGATTTTATCCTACCCTGTCACATGTTTTTAATTTCATATATCACCGTGGCATATAAATATTTTATGGCATAACCGTGACATACAGTCTACTACGTTAAGTCTATAGAGATTTATATGAGGGGTAGGATGAACTGAGTTATCCTCCTATCTTGTTCATGCTTTACCGCTTTACCGATCACTCTGCTTTACCGATGACTCGTAATTCACTATAACGTGTACATGCATTTTCCTCCTGGAATATTGTAATGCTGCTGTATGGGTTTGTTGTAATATCTGTCTTCGTTCCTATGACAGGATTGGATGAAAAATCATGTATCTCAGATCTGAATCTGATCTGATTGTAACCCACAGAGTCTCTGTCAACAGACGTCTAAAAACCTGACGGCTGTAGATCGTCTAGCCAATAGTGTCTCGGTTACGCAATATCGACCGCAATAGTCATCAACCCGAGAATTCCCTCAAGCGTTTACGCTCTTCATATGTACCGATGTCTTGAAATTGACAACTGAAAGTCGTCAGATGGTGCAAAATTCTGGATTTGCCGTCTGCGATTGTCTAGTGTACAGTACATTTTGAAACACTGGCCCCTGCCTTTCCTGTAGCAGCCGTGCTATGGGTGTTGCTGGTGGAGCTGGCTATTGACAGCATCTTACCTAACCATCATGGCTGAGTCAAGAAGATCCCTTCAAGGCATGTTGTGTTTATGTTCTAGTATCTAATATCTAAACTACCTTTGACACTCTACATCATTATCACCTATATAGTATGGGAAAGGATCTGGAAATAATTGTTTTATATGTTCTGGGACGGCCACGCCTTATTCAATCACAGCATTTGAAAGGAGGCCAGTGGTGCATATAATTTGCATTGGCTGCTCCCTGTAAAGTGTCAAGGTAAATCAACAGGAAGATGTATGAATTCTATTGTCTTAGGACTGCCGGGTCTTGCATGCACATTTTGTCTGAATGCCTTCCTCTAATGTTACTAAATGTCCATGTGCTGAGTTGCTGAGATTTCCTGGGTGTGCTCTCGAGTTGCTCGCATTATACGGCGTTAACGAAAACCTAAATGATGAAGTTCACATACAGGAGGCTCACAATCGATGCTGTGTTAAGTCTCACTAAACCTACAAACTACCTGGGAAAGTTGATAAATCTTCCTCACATGTGCCTAACTCTCAGACTCTTTCCCTCCTAGATATACAAGATTCTTTCACATATGCGTTGGAGTCAGTCGGTAAATTAGGACATTGCTTCGCATGTGATTTGTAATCAGCAAATCACCGTTTTTATTGATATTTGAAGGTATATAGATAGGGGAACCAAGTACTCGGTAAAAAAAGAATTTCCTACGACGGAACCGCCAGTCGAGTCCATTGGAACAAAAAAAAATACATCCAAATACTCGGTAAACCTTCGAAAAATTACTTCCCTCGGCCAAAGCCCTCGGGAACTAATCTTCTCCAGCTTTACCTCGTAACTTTGACTCTCTTTCACCGGTACATAGTTTCCCTATATTCTGTTTGGAAACTTCACAATACGCTGTAGAGATTCCTTTTCAACATTCCTGACATAACGTCGCAGGTGTTGTTCTTCGAGCCTCCCGAGGAGCAGCTAGAACCTTCACGTCAGACCCTGTCAGTCTGCTGCGTGTTTTAACAATTGTCAGTGACGAGCAATGTAGTTTACTACAGTTACTATTGTCAATGTGCTTCAGTAGCACCCATTGTGGAACCGCCGGCGGATTGAAATACAACTAGCAGGAACGGTATCAGAGAACAAAATACCCTAACAGCAGCGAACTGTGAGCTGTTACTGATGTAAGCTAACACAAGATACTTATGCTGTACTATGAGCTGCTATTGCATTTATTATTAGGTAGATGACAATATATAAGCCATTTTCCACTGGCAAACTAAAATAGCACTGATTAATCTAGTTCTCCTAAAGTCAGTTGATAGTGACCAACGACTACACATCGGTATCTAAAGATCTGTTTAGGCTGTGTATATGCCTTGTTTTTGCCACATTGAACAGGTCAATACTGACAGAACTGTCCTCAGATACAATGACCATCACTGACGATTGCAAACCCCTTTGATTCTGTCAGACATTGACCAAGTCAATCATTGGTGGCCTTATTGCTTAATCTATGCACAATTTAAGCGGGCGTCCACCAACCACGACAAGGCTACGACAATGGGTTCCTGACAAGGTCCACGACAGGCCTACAATTGGAAGGCCAGTCATAGCCTTGTCGTGGTTGGTGGACCCTAGTTCCCAACAAGAGGCTACGACAAGGCCACAGCAGGCTGTGACATGAAGCTTGTCAGGGGCCTGTCAGGGGCCTTCCGACAAGGTTACGACAAAATCGAAAATTTTTGCCACGACTGGAGCCTTGTCGTGGTCTGTTGTGGCATGTCGGGAGGTTGCTGCAGAGGTCTACGATAGAATATTTAGGTGGAGTATGCAACCTACGACACGCCCCGACAACGCTGTCGCAGAGCTCCCCTTCTCACGACAAGGCTGCGACAAGGCACCGATTGGAAGTTTCTTGTCGGCGCTTGTCGTAGCCCTGTCGTGGTTGGTGGACGCCCGCCTTTAATCTGTGCGCACTTCTCTGCATGCCTGTTTCTATTCACCGATCTGGCGTCGGAGGTTTCCAACTGCAAATCGGTGGCGAATTGTTAGCCAGTGGAAAATGGGTTTATTATGAATGACATGCTGTAAATGCTTTAAGGTAGTATGGACGAGGAGTGACCAAAGAAATAGCTTAAGGTATTCTCACTAGGAAGTATCATATCGGAGTTTAGTTACCAAGGGATTTGAATAAACCCTGAGCAAAGTATGCTGAGGTATCTTTAAGCCTATAGCTCTACAGTTTGTCGAGATGAAACATCAAACTCAGTCAGAAAGTTATAGAGGAAGAGTGGAACACTGAGAACATTGTGATATCTGCAAGTTCAACGAGAGGTATTCCTTCACCATAAATTTGAGAAATGTAACTAAAAGTTAAGAGAAATGTAGACTTGAAATATACAGACAGGGATACGATCGGATTCAATATATTAGCGTCGTTTCATAGACATCCAATGATTCGGAACTGCTTCCAAAAAGGTTGTTCATTACAGTTCATCACTGTTGTATACATTATAAGTCGTGTATCTTTAGGCGTTAATTATCTCGTTATTGTTAAAGTGGATATAGTCAATTAAAGTAATTCTGACATCAGATGTGATACATAACTCCCAGGCCCCCACGTTTGTTGATGTCTAGGGACTAGAAGACTATCTAGGTCCAGTAATTCTAGTGGTACAAACTTGGCCATCAGCTGAGCAGATCACCCTGTGTTTTGATAGGATCAAAGCAATAATCACCCTGACTAGCAGAGTAGGTATAGAAATTCATCTAATGGGAGGCAATTGACAAGAATACCAGTCAATATGTAGACTGATGCCTTCTTTATTGGAACTATGCTTGATAGATCCTTATTGACGGAAAACCATGTAGACGATACAGATGAACATGTTTATTCATGAGAAATATCAACTTTATTTGATACCAATAAAGAAAATATTTTTAAAAAAGGAAAAAAAGGTATAATCCGTAATAATAGCACCCTGTATTTTCTTCTCTTTTTTAATAATTATTTATTGTATACAGGGCTTGCAGCAAGTTTTTACAGACAACATATTTGAGTCATGTTACGACACATCATGTTAGATCAATACTGGGCTCCATATAATGTTTACAACAAGGTGTTTGAGAAATGATGAGACAGATGATTAAAGATGAATTTTGAATTTAACCTGTGGATTTACCTTGTTAACGTTGGGCTTTAACCGATTTCATGAGCTCTTTTTGCGATGGACAATTCGGATTGATATTGTTAACCTCTCCCACGCAGTTACCCCGCGCCAGTATGCTTATTGTTGGACATGGCTAATTTTGGACGTGGTCATTTGAATCTAATTTTATCATCCGATCTCGTTCCCAGTTCCCTTTAATCTACCCATCCCGCTTTTGATTTGCATTTATAGATCAGTAATAATAATTGCCATTTTCCTACCTTATAACAGCCTAACGATATTCAGTACTCAGGTCATCCTTTGGGGCCAGCTCGAATGGGAGCATTGAAATGCATACTAGGAAATGTCTGATCCAACATAATTTACATTGTGTGAATGCAAAATCTACAGCCATAAATACAGGTATCACGGAGCTGGTCATAGTAAAATTGTATTGGAGTTAAAATCTATTTGTAATTCGGAGAGGTATAGAATAGACTTACAACCGCAGCCCGACAACCACAAAGACACCAGCATAGGAACAGTACACATTGCAAGTCTCCAAACACCATTCCTATACAAATCATACACATTCTTAACAGTCTAATTACGTGTTGCCTTAGAAAAGTATAAAATTTATGAGAACTAAAAATATATAAGAGGATTAAAGAAACACCAACATGTTTTGATCAAAGTCGTCTTTCCCAACAAGTTTGAGGCGGAGTGACAGGAACGAGGCGCCTGCCGAGTTAATATCGCTTAGCATTCAAATGAACGGACATTGAACCCAGCTGCAAGGCTGATTCCGCTTCCAGTATAAATAAAAGTTTTTTTTTTAAATAGGTGGAGAACAATGACTATGAGCAAAACAAGTTGCTTTCTG
Source organism: Alentia gelatinosa (assembly GCA_950022655.1). Taxonomy (NCBI): domain Eukaryota; kingdom Metazoa; phylum Annelida; class Polychaeta; order Phyllodocida; family Polynoidae; genus Alentia; species Alentia gelatinosa. The sequence goes on from OX465586.1 coordinate 51,189,283, forward strand.
TATTCATCTCATCCCTTTACACACTAAAAGCATGGACGAAACACAGGATATAGACCATGGAGAACGGATTACAGTACAGGTAGGGGCATAGAGTACGATATACCAATGTTAAGCCTATGGGACATAGATGCCTGGGATGAGATAAAGGACTGTAATTGGGTGTGACACACAATTCCTCATATCCAAGATCTGGTGCTATTAAAACCTGACGTATAAACAGTTAAAGGTACATATCATATGCAGCTATATGTGCATGATACCTCGTTAATATCGTAGAACTGGATGAGTTTTAATCTTGGCCACCGTATGTCACGACTGGAGTTTAGCACAGTGACTTCATGAGGCGAAGCCCAGTGAAGTCCGGAGCCAAAACTCTAGGAGTGGAATGCGGTGGCCAAGATTAAAACGAATCAGGTTCTGATTTCATCCTACCCTGTCTCCTCGATTTTTCAATATTACGTGATAACAATTCTGTATGCCACTAGTGGCATATAACACTCCGTATGCCAGTCAGTGTGGCATACGGAAACTCAATGTTAAGCCTATGAGATTTTATATTAGGGGTCGCATAATAACCTGTACCAATTTCTATTCGTTCCAAGGCAGGGTTTTGTCGTTCGCTGTAGAATGAATTTGTATAGATGTTCAAATAGACGTTCGGGAATATGAAATGCCTTTGTTGGTTCGAGTGTTGACTTGCTGCCAGTTTACGGTTCACTGCTGTGGTAACCGTGATATGAGGAAACCTAGCAAACACAGAAACAAATAGTACTATAAGAATGGACAGCACAAAGTAGAGGCAATCCCTTAAGTGATATAACCCCAATCAACTACTCAGTCTGTGCTCATGACTGTAAGAGAGAAAAATCAATGTTGCCGAAACATCTGCAGTCAACATTCCATTCTATCAATAAAAGAATCACCAAAATAAATCGTGAATTAAGCTGTCATATCTGGCTTGTATCCTATTGGGAATCATTAACACAAGATGCACTTCATACATACATTAGGCTATAATCCGAATCCTATAATCCCTTAACATCAGAGAACCAAGGATTAAATTATCTTAAGCTAGGTAATATCTACCCTTGCCCCATGATACAGTCTCCTGAAGGACAGGCCAGGTTACTGCAGATAGAAGAAAGCACGTATAAGGAAAAACCAAAATCTGTAAAATGCATATTATGTCCTTTATCAAATATCTTTAACACCGTGAAATATTCCTAAAATGAGAATGCCTTGTGATGCATCAATTTGTGAGATGTTGTTGACCTTTTAACAAAATTCACTTCCGTAGCTTGGCCACTTGATCGCATAGCGTCGAATATAGCAAACATGTTCCCATTTCGCGCCACAATGTAAGTGGATCCTGTAGCGTTGACAGCACATCAGAAAGCTTGCAGCATTCCAGACAAAATTTGCGACACGCGACATCGTGTATTATCAACACAGATATTATCAACTCAGGTGTTCAATGCATGCTTGAAACGGCAAGGAATGGACTCTAGACAAACTCACAGCCATTCTATGTGATAATGACCAGTACCCCAAGCACAGTATCCAAGAACATGTTGAATATCTCACATTAATACACATGTCCTAGTAGGTCCTTAAGTATCAGAAACCAGAGACGTTCGACTGGAGGCATTACTGGAGAGGCTACTCAGTCGGGTTATATAATACGGTAAATTGGCGGTCACTTCTATCTCGATTCTGTTCCAACTAAGAGATTGGTGTGGGTCAGTCCAGGACTTGCTGAAGAATACTCACTCTCGGGGCAAGCAATTCTGTTCTTTGTAGGTTGTGACAGCCAAAATGCTAACTAAGACATATTCATAGCTCACTTAATTGATAATAAAATCTTCCATTATTATGATTCTATTAAAAATACACATAAAGGGAAATGATCAGGGTAAAATGGCCTCAAAAGGAGGGAAATACACACTCTCCAGCCATAGGTCTAGGTCGTATATGATGATCTGCAGAGGCAGAGAGACAAACACGTACAGCTAGTGGCTCAATATGCCTCGGATTTAACCCAACCAGGCCTAACGTAGTAGTTCTGGTAGCCAGTGTAGTTAAACGTGATCAGTAGTGGGTAGCGGGGGGGGGGGGGGGGGTTTGGCTACGGTACAGAATATCGCAATGGAATTTGGTTGAGTGCAATAGCATCGAAGTCATCGGACAATAGGTATCTCCCTCTTAATCTAGTATAAGCCAGATATCATTAAATCCCCCGTCTCCTCCCCTCCACAACAGATGAGAGTCACAATATTCATATTAAATTGAATAAAACCTGGTGCACATGAACGTGACCTGCAGATGTTCTTTACTGCTGATCTCAGGTGTCTTGATTACTGTATCCTACAGTAGTTATCAGATTGCCGGCGTCACACGACTTGACGTGGTGATTCCCTGACTGCTATGTCGGCAAGAATTCCCTGCACACGTCCTCCGGCGGGCTGTCGGGAGGCGAGGCCGCTATTTCATCCCCCGATCACACTTTGGACAGTCACGTATGCTGTGCGTATAAACCACATAAGGAAATAATGAGAATTGGCAGCGGGGATTATGACTTGCTGGCGCGTGGAAGCAAAGTTAAAGCTCGGCTGGCGCAGGTTCGCTCCGAGCTCAGATACCGATGGCAAGTTTCTTTATAAAAAAGTTGATTTTATGAGACGGAAAACCGCCGTAATAAAAACGCTAAAAGTACGCCCGAGATGCCATACGGTATGTTTGAAGGGCGCGGGGGATGTGTGGACTTATAGTAGCGCCTTGTTTTAACCTGTGGCTCGTAATCCGCTCAGCTTTTGATCGCTGGGCTGCTCCGCCGAGCTGCTCCATGTTAAAGGCATATCCCACAATACACAGTGGCGCCACCTGGTGATTATCAAATACCGACAGTTACCAATTCACAACTGTTAATTTGACTCCTTTTAATACCAAAATGAAGTATAAGATACTACTGAGTTTGATATTACGCAGCAGGTGAATTGGGCCAATTAATTTGACTGTATTATATAAGAAATGCATTGAAAAATATGGTATTATTTAATCATCGTAAAAAATACAGTGACCTCTGATTTTGTTTATTGAATGTGTAGTGTCATATATTTACTATATTCTGTGAAAGGCTGAGGAAACTTACATGTATTTTACTGTGTAAAAAAGGAAGATTTTGGAACTTCGATATATTCCATTATAACATCAATCTAGCTTGGTGACCCCCCCCCCCCCCCTCCCTCCAATTTTAAAGTTAGATATGTATCTATAACTTGGAGATCATCATATTCAATTCTCAGGATATTGAAATGGGTTTCAATTTCCAAGGCACATTGTCTGATATGCCTTTAAACCCAAGGTCGCATGAGCAGCTCCGAGCAGCTGCGACCGACCCGCCTCCTCCGCGCCCGGGTGTGCAGCCATCATTCTGCACCTCTGATAGTGCGTTTTTTGTTGAGCACACCCCTCGTTTATTTTCATGGCCGAGATGCGTTTGCACATCATATCTCGTTGTGGAACTCGCATGGGTCTTAACTCTCAGATTAAGGGCTTGCAGTGCAGCTATCGAATTTAATATCGAGGGTCCGTTTGGCAATTCAGGATCATACATGGTTACCATTTTCTGTAACTTGTACAAGTGTTATTGTTTGAAAATATTTAAGTCTGTTCACTAAGACAGTCGTAGCCGTCGAAAAGGTCATCTATGAGTGAATAAAGTTGACCCACATCATCACTGAGTCTCTATGGAATAGAGATAAGGGTCTACTTGTAGGGTCCCAATTTATCAAATGCATCCCTGATGTGTTCAAAGGGGATGACTTATCCGTAAAAGGCAAAATGGACTTATGGATACAATAAAGTAGTCCCTTGCATGTGATTCGGGGGTTAATCAATTTGTACTTTATCATTATTAGTTGGATCGGTGACCAATCGGGTTATGGGCTATGGGGTCAGGGATCGCTGAATCAATGACCTCTGGGTCGGAATAGAGGTCAGCCCCGCCCACTGGACATCTGCCCCGTATTTGATTGACAACTCCCCTGCTTTAGGGACCTCTCTATTTTCCTCGGTGCACCTCAACTGCATCTGACATGGAGAAAGGCACGCACGGGCGAGGCAGGGGAGAAGGGTTGGACGGAAATGAATAAAAACGAGCCTCCCACTCAGATATGGCCCTTTTGCATGGCCGCTGCATATAACAGAACAAGGCGTTGATTCCTCTGCAGCTACAGCCAATAAAAAACACCACACGCGCCACCGCAAGAGGCGTGAGTTGTAAGGAAGATGGTAACCTCCTTTCACACAGTGTTTCCCATCGCTCCCAAAAGCTCAGTGACGCCATAAACGAGCAGCTCCGTACCTGACCTGCTATAGCTTCCGGGTCAAGGGTCAATGTGTTTAGCGGGCAGCCATGTTTATCACAACGCATGGACGTGACTTGAGGGAGCAAGTGCCACTGGGACAATGGATCGGCTGCGTTCGGAAGGATAAATATACGCTCTCTGTTGTGTTTACCTGCAAGAGTCTAGACTGTGAGGCTCCGCTTTAGTTGTTCGCAAACGAACGCAGCCGCCCCTCGTCCCAGAGGTTTGAATGCTTCAAAGTCTTCTCAAGTTCCCATGTTCCATTTTTAATTAAAGTTCGGTCGTTATCCAATGTAAGCAAAGTGAGGGGTGGCCTTTTTTATAGGGAAATGTATGTACGGACACAGAGGAAAACAACGAAAGACCTTTTTTGTATGTAAAGCACGTTAGGTCCAGCGTCCACCTACTACGATATGGCTGCGATATGGTGTACGATGCACCTCCCGATAAAAAACAAAAATCGCCTCGGAAGGTTACTTAATATCGGGGCAGTTGACCACGTTTCTGCGATTAGACACCGATAAAAACCCCATACAATGCGTGGTGGATGGCATGTCTAGACATATGTCTACGATTTTGCACCTTGCCGATATGTCTCCGATATTTGGTTTTTGTATTGGTGCCATATCGGCAGGTCTAAGTTTCTATCGTAATAGGTGGACGCCAGGCCTTAAAGTAAGGAAGCAGACTGGGAACATTTTGTTGTTTACACGAAAATACCCAACATGATGACAAATCATCCATGGCTGAAATACCAATAATCGAATTTGACTGAGACATGAAGAGACAAAGACTAGCCGTAGCTGGGAGAAGCACCAAGTAGAAAAACGACAGGAAATAAAGAAACAAAAGCCCCACACCATTAAATGATTGCGAAACAATTAAATACCCATCTGACAATCAAATTCCTGCTGCTTAAACGGTGCCGTCATCACATGCCTGGCAAAGGAAATGCCTTGACAAATTATACCCGAGGCATGACTCATGATTCCGTAGCACTAAAGCTTTCTGGTGATCGACACTCGTGCTTTGTCGCTGGGGACGGGGCCGGGGCGTGCTTGTCTCATAGGTGAGAATATTAGACCTCATGGTGATGATTTCTGACGGTTACTTGAGGCCTCTGTAGAAGCAGCGCTCGGAAATCCAGCCCCAAATTAACTGCCAACCCCCACGTCACGACAGCCGCCCCTCCGAAGGCGAGTTTCAACTGCAAGAAATCATCAAAGCATTTCTCAATTCAGAACAGGTAGATTAACCAGGGAAGTTTTCAATTTTACACGGTTTAAAGAGAATATTGCAACAGCAGATGAATATTCTTGCTAGAGAATGTGCTGCTATTGGTACATTTTTGAAATAGTCGATCAGAATAAATATATGTTACTAATTTATTGGACGGCCATGATTATCCTTTACACATAATGCACTGACTTATATCTCCGGAGATTCAATTACCTTATTTACCATCAATTACAGAGTCTCAGTAAAAACGCATTAGGTGTTTGTAATTTTCAAGGAGCAGATTACAGAGGCCTGTAATCTCCTGCTCACAAATGTAGTAGAATATTAGACCTCATGGTGATGATTTCTGACGGTTACTTGAGGCCTCTGCAGAAGCAGGGCTCGGAAAATTCAACCCCAAATTAACTGCCAACGCCCGCGTCACGACAGCCGCCCCTCCGAAGGCGAGTTGCAACTGCAAGAAATCATCAAAGCATTTCTCAATTTACAACAGGTATATTAACCAGGGAAGTATTCAAATTTACACGGTTTAAAGAGAATATTGCAACAACAGATGAATATTCTAGCTAGAGAATGTGCTGCTATTGGTACATTTTTGAAATAGTCGATCAGAAGAAATATGTTACTAATTTATTGGACGGCCATGAATATCCTTTACATATAATGCACTGACTTATATCTCTCGAGATTCAATTACCTTATTTACCATGAATTACAGAGTCTCAGTAAAAACGCATTAGGTGTTTGTGATTTTCAAGGAGCAGATTTCAGAGGCCTGTAATCTCCTGCTCACAAATGTAGTAGAATATTAGACCTCATGGTGATGATTTCTGACGGTTATTTGAGGCCTCTGCAGAAGCAGGGCTCGGAAATCCAGCCCCAAATTAACTACCAACCACCACGTCACGACAGCCGCCCCTCCGAAGGCGAGTTGCAACTGCAAGAAATCATCAAAGCATTTCTCAATTCAGAACAGGTAGATTAACCAGGGAAGTATTCAAATTTACACGGTTTAAAGAGAATATTGCATCAAAAGATGAATATTCTTGCTGGAGAATGTGCTGCTATTGGTACATTCTTGAAATAGTCGATCAGAATGACTATACGTTACTAATTGATTGGATGGCCATGAATATCCTTTTCACATAACGCACTGACTTATATCTCCGGAGATTCAATTACTCTATTTGCTATCAGTTATAGAGTCTCAGTAAAAACGCATTAGGTGTTTGTAATTTTCAAGCAGTAGATTACGGAGGCCCGTAATCTCCAGCTCGCACAAGTAGTAGTGAACAGAAATAAGTCCCTAAAACGCCACCAAGCCCCTAAATCAGAAATTCATAACAATCTGACAAACTGCTGTAATGTTACTAGACACCTGTGAAATATGAAAATAATAATGATTTTGGTAATGATAACTAAAAAAAGAGTGCATGAAGAGTAAAAATATGGCTTTAGACTAGGAAAAAGGTGTGAAATACACATGATCGGGTATATTAATCTCCACGCATAAATCTCGCTTTAGACTAAGGGAAAGGTGTGAAGAGCACCCGTCTCAAGAACATTATTCTCTATTTGTGAATCCTGCTTTATACCAGGGGAAGGGTGTAAAGTACACACGTCTCAGGTATATTAGTCCTGTGAGTCAAGCTTTATACACTGACCACAGTCCTCACCCATCCCACCCCCGCTCAACAGGTGCCCCCCCCCCCGCACCTCCCACGCCCTGTCCTGGAGGCACTGCAGTGACCTTCACATTGGCCGCTTCAGGAGGGGGACACGGCAGCAGAGGCTGGCAACATGCTGGCAGCCCGATCGACTTGTGGATTCGGGCTACGAAATGTCGGGTTGCGTGTATTTTTGTGTGTGTCATAGAAAAGGGAGCCAGAAAGGAGAAAAAAGGGGAGCAGTCGATACAGGGAATTTCAGAGGCAGTCAGCTTGCCGAGAGAACAAAGGCGAACCCGATAACTGTAGCTTTGAGTTTCACACGGTGGCAGTGATGTTAACAACCATGTTGGATATTTTGAAAGAACTTCGCTGACTCGTAAAATAGGGAATGGCTTGGCTTTGGTTTTCATTTATCAACTGGCCTGATTTTATCCATCCTGCCTCTTTTGTCACAGCTCTGAACTTGCTTGCTCGTCAGTTTTTAGAACCTTTTTAGAACCTTGGAGCAAAATGATTCGCAATTTTATATGGAGTAAGGAGCATATGGTTTATGCTACTGCCTGCAAATAAACTCCCTTGCACATCTTTGGAATGTATTGCTAAATAGCTTTGGTATTAAGAAAAAGACATTTGATACAATGTTTAGCCACACACCCAGGAGGACATTCTGTCTATACATATGAATAGCTTTGAGAGATTCCTGAATCAAGATAATGTAGGGTCTTGTAAAGACTTGCTCTGAGCAGCTCGAATGAGCAGATTCGAGACCTGATCTAAGATTAACACTGAGCCCCGGCAGCCAACGGCAAAGACCTAGGGCACCGCTGCCGATGGCCCCGGAGTCATAGATGTTCATTTATGCTGAGCCCACGGTGGCCAAGGTTTCGGGATGTTTAAGGGGTCTGTTTTGGCCATGGTTCCCTGAATGGCCGGCCACGGTCGGTCATGTCCTTCACGTTTTGGTTCTCTGAATGGTTGCCTGCAGTTATGTTGTGTGGCGGTTGCTATGTCTCAGTATAACTGACATTAGCTCTGTGGCCGACCTTTCTTTTCTAAAGATCTTTATTTGCATCAATGAGTTAAAATCATTCTTCCAACAAACTTCAATCGAAATATGTATTGCTGGGGAAACTTTTGTTGATTCAAATTTCCTCTCGAGCAGCCACAGCAACCCTGGCGTGTCACGGTCTGTCACGTTTATCCATCCCGTCCCCCTGAGTCGTGTCACGTCCCTCACGTTTGTTTACACTGTACTCCACAGATCACCAAAGCGTGGCCGCTGTGGTCCAGTGTAAACCTAGCATGAGCATCCCACAGCCTCCCACCTAGACTTGCTCAAGTCTTTGATTATGAACATTCATTAAATGATTAAAGAAAATCGGAATACAATTCATTTATAGTATGTGTTCTTCTCTGACTGGCCCATGAATCAAAGACTTGTCCACTCCAACCAGAATCTCCTGTTTATGACCCAAAGCCACTCCCTGCAACCCTATACCTCTCTCTACCCCTCCCCTTCCCTTCCTCCAGCTCTCTGGCCGCCTGTGTTGTCATAGCAATATATTTAGCCTACTCCTGACTATGTCTCGATTGAGATCAAATTGAGAGGGTATCAATCACCCATCAGATATCCTGACCAGTAGCCAGACCTCTCTTTGGTGAGTGTGGTGCAAAATCGCACCAGTCTACATGGCCGATTACGGATGAGACCAGTCCCTGTGTCACTCAGAAGGGGTGGAGGGGTAGGACACAGGGACTGAGGCCAGTCTACCCCCCACCCACCCTGCACAGACAGATGTCGCGGGTGCAGAGCCGCCCACCCAGCCACACTGGGTCTAGTTCTGAATCTCTTCCCCTCATGAGCTCCTCTTCAGCGCGCGGCATTGGGTGGCGTTTTTGCCGGTCTCCGCCTGTCTTCTCTGACCACTTGGTATTCATAGTCCCGGGCCCGGGCCCGCTTGTTCCCGGGCGGCGACTCGTGACGCGTAGAGCAGCACATCGACACCTGAAACCAGCTCATCAGGAGAGGCCCAATACCAGTGCTCCGATCGGCCACTTCGCTGTGCCCGGGCATAATGCCGCTCAAACACGTCCAATTCTCTGAAAAAAATACCCCAAAAAGAACTGAAATAAGACAAGCAAGTATAGCGATGAATATAGAGGAGATGGCATGACGATCATATAAAATCTGCAGCAATAATCAGCAATCGTTATATCATCTAAAGCCAGAGACACACCAAGCGAGAAACGCAGCGATGTCAAGAATTGCCAACACAAAATGACATGCTTGTGAGATATTATTTCATACTTCGCCTGAGTATTGCTTCTGAGATACTAAATTATCGGTTGGAGATATTCTTATGAAATAATATCTCATGTACATGCCATTTTGTGTTGGCGAGTATTTTATTCGCTGCGCTTTACGCATGACATGATTTACAGAATTACAAAAGAATTACAAAAGTACACCAAATAGTTTTGTTTAGGACATTTTCATATAGTTTGAGGTTTGCATTTCTGAACACCTTTCGCTACTACAGTTATTACTGCAGGGGCAGTACAGGTGGCAAGAACTATGTGATGGAATTATGTGCTGTGACATGGAATTATGTGCTAGTCCGATTAGTCAGGGAAAATGTCGAAGTCCAAGAAAATGTATACATATGTAAAATATCTAAAGGCTTTGACTGGCTGCCTGTGTCACGTTTCCCGTGTAATTCATGATGACGTGTCTCCGGCTTTACAGTATCCTGAATATATGTCTGTGCTATACATTGTTTTCCTCTATTCTAGCCTTGTAGCCTTCTGCTTTGCAGCCGCTCGTGATTTATTTTCTTAGTCGACAAAACAGAATGGGCCAATGAATCATGGGATCTCTAGAATAGAAACATCATACTTTTTACCTTAGATAGAATGTATATACTACATGAACTACAGTAATTGAAGGCACAGAAAAGAATTCACAAGCAACATTAACTTTTTAAATATATTTACCTTCGCATTTCACCGTAACATATTATATACCAACGACGTGTATACTGTAGATACACATCATTTCGACATATATAACGCAAAAAACGCCATACAAAACATATGGAAAAATACGGAACACTGTTCCGTAGTGTTCACTAAAACATGAGCTGTTAGTCCAAATTCGGGTAATTTTGTTTTTTTTAATTTCAGGTAACAAGATATAGAACAACCGGTCATGCTTGTACAAGCTGCAAAACTCAATGATGATTTACGGTTAGTATAGGACTTGGTGTTACCACCTCGTTCCGTACAAATCGTAAACATCTTCTCCCGATTTCTCTATGACATTTAATCATGAACAAATGTCGTAGACACCCTACAATACAGTTTCCTCATCGGGAACAAACCGTAGACAAGTGATGTACGTTGTTGAGCAATCCTATGCACGTGACCAACTGCCTCGATATTAGCTTACCTTCCGACACGATTTGGATTTTTTTTCATCGGAAGGTGCATCGCGAAGCCTATCGCAGACGTTTGGGGCTCGGCTGACATCGACCCAAAGTGGATTTCTTTTATCATTCACCATTTTAACGACAATACAGCACGTTCACCAATAACCTGGCGATGTTCCACGCGGTTGTCACATATAACAAGTATGACATTAATACAAATGATATACACAGACAAAACAAGACACCACATTCACATTTACACACAGTTCATCCACGATCTATATACAATACAAAACAGACTTGATTCCTATCAGACTTATGACTTTCAATATTACAAGTCAGGTCTTTTGACCCTAATCAATACCAATTATTCTATGTATTTCTCCTTTTACTTTGTTTTTAAATAAATAACCTGGTTCAGATTTTGTTTGTGTTTCGATTTGTCTAGTAAATTCTCTGGCATTATTTGGATTGTTTGAATGTCTGGTATTTCTCAGATTCGACTCTCAAAAGATCTCACATGTAAAAAGGAATTGCACAAGTGGATGCAGTGCAGTGCCTTTGTCAATTTACGAAGCCATTATCAAGACTATTGAGACTTCTGACAATCGGTATCTTAATGAATCCTACATTTATCCATCTTGGTGTAAGCACTTTGCATCATTAATAACCGGAAGGGTAATCCCTCCCTGAACACAATTGATTATTACTGTAAGGTGTATATTACCACGCTAATTAGGAAGCTGGTCGGCTTAGGACCGTCCAGCGCTCATGCTAATTACCACCAGAGGGTGAGTCGACCGTCAGCTGGCCCGCCCTAGACTTGCTCAAGTCTTTGATTATGAACATTCATGAAATGATTAAACACAATCAGAATAAAGTTCATTAAAGTATGTATCCTTCTCTGACTGGCCCATTATCAAAGACTTGTCCAGTAGGAACAGGACCTCCTGTATATGTCCTCCCCCCCCGTTGCTCCTTTTATCCTACCCCTAATAAAAAACTCCATAGGCTTAACATTGGGTCAATGTATTCGGTCTGGAGATCAGAAAAATGAAAAATATCGCTCTAGTGGGATACACTTTACAAATGACGTCATCTGTTAATGTAGAAGTAATTAAGACGGGCGGGGTAGGATAAATTCTAAACCAAACTCGAGTTAGTTGTGTTATTGTTCATCGCACTCCGGCAAAGATCGCATATTACTGCTCTCGGCTCCGCCTCGCGCAGTAATACGCGATCTTGCCGTAGTGCAATAAACAACAACACGACTAACTCTTGTTTGGTTTCTCCATAGTAATCCTACACCTCCTCCTAACCCTCCTTCTCCAGCTCCTCCGGCTTTCTGGCCGCCTGTGTTGTCATACTAATAAATTCTGCCTGCTCCTGACTGTGACCAGATTGAGATCAAAGTGAGAGTATCAATCTCCCAGCAGATATCCTGAACAGTAGCCAGGATATCTGTATGGAGAGTGTTGGAATAGAGGGAAACTATGTTCCAGTGGGAATAAGTCAAAGTTTTGAGGTAAGGCTTTGAAAAATTAATGCCCGCAGTAATTTTTCCAAGCTTTATTTCCACTGGTACGTGCTTTCCCTATTCCTATATACCTTCATATGTCTGCTAATATCGATAAAAACCAACGTCTCTGAATGTCAACCTGGACAGTAAACGTCAACCTGGGCAGTAAACAAAAGTTATTCCACCCCCAACAACGTTATGCAATCATAGGTTGTTCGCTCATGGGCATATAGGAATACAGGATCTAAACAAAAGAGCGCAAAAATCCAACACCATTACCGATTGTATCAGTCCCTGCATCCCAGCGAGGAGGGTAGCCACAGGATGCAGGGACTGGCGCCAGTCTAGGCCCGCCCGTGTGTGTCAGCCTGGTAATTAGCCAACGTCCAGGTCCCTGCGAGACTCGACCTCTGGTGTTTAGGGTGTAGGGTGGCCGAGGTAATGTAAGCAGACTGACCAACAAGCCCTCAATCCATGTCTCCTATGGATGGACAGGCAGTCATCATCACGACGGTCCAGTGAGAATTTCACAGCCGATAAATTATCGGTGTCCTAAGGTTATTTGACCCCAGGGTGCAAATCAACAGAAATTCTAAGGGTTGACTCATCAAAATAATTGGCTATTGGATTAGGGTTCTTATGATAGGCTTGGGGCAGGGCTTGTCTAGGGGGACCGAGTAATGATGAGAAGGTGAAGGGGGCCTCAATTATACGACCACTCAATTGTAATAATCACAAAACTGTTTATTTTAGTCTATATGTGTCAGAAATAGGCAGCTCAGTTTAAAGAAATACGAGCGTATGTATGAGACACATTAACAGGCGGTCTTGCACTCATTTTCGGAAAACTTGATTCAAGTAATAAATCACCATCTTAAAGTCGAATACAAAGCTTTGCATCCAGGTTTGGGCAGACGAAATTTGTCATCAGGTAATCTATGCTTTATTTCCCCGCTACTTTATTCCTCTTATTATCATACTGAAGCCACATTCGACTACGAAGTAGATATGTGCCTTTTAGTATATTTGTTATCATTGCTTGCGAATCAAATCGATGCTACTCGTCATGGAAAAGTGTGTTCCATAAATATAAAAGGTCCGAGACTTTTTTCATACAATAAGATAAATACATGGGTCACAGTCCGCTATTTGTTCGGAAATGGATTGAGAATCATATGAATAGACAATATGGCTACTCCACAAGTTTGGATGCGCCGCAATTATAGACATCCAAATGAGTGGAGTATTGATTATTTTACGATTCAAGTGGGGTTCTGGATTAACCTCATCCCTTTCACAGACATTAGAATAGCACTCCAATATCAGAATAATTTAAAATACCTCGCAAATCCAGTTAGGAACATAAATTTCCATGTTGATCTCTTGTGTACTCTTGTGTACCGTCTGTATTCCTGCCCGTTGATTGGTCAATCAAATATGACGTCATCTCACATCACTCCACCGTGACCATAGTATAATATTGTCATTCTACTGGGGTGATTGTTGAGGATCCTACTATTCCTATGGCTAAACTTGTACCGGAGGTGAGATCAATAAACAGATATAACAGTCAGTTCAATGAAGTCCGTGTCAGATTTTTGAGATCTTATCAGGACAGAAATCTCGCTCACTGCTTCATTTCTCATGAATCTACGAGGCAGAAAATCGTCATAAAAATCTTATTTATGGAAGGGTTGCTTTCTATGGCGGCTCCATATCATGCTGATACTCTCCCATAAAGTGTATATGCGCAGCTGTGTAAGACAAGGACACCTTTATTACATCTAAAAACGTCCCGGATCTATCAGAATGATGTGAGTAATACAAAGATGTTATATGTCTACAGTGACAGTACGAGTTATAGCCATCGAGTATGGATGAGGTATTACTCTTGTTTTTGTTCCCGTCTTATAAATATGCTCAACTTTATTGTGGCAAACGCCCCTTTGGTCCAATACTGCATGCCTCAAAGCTTTCATGTGGATAATAAAAAAAGACATGTGCCTGTATATAATTACTTCATATGGGACTACTAAGTTATACTTCGTGACATTTTAAATCAGAGAATATAAGTTTCTTATAGATTGAAGACTATCCAATGACAACTATACATCATATTACGCAATTTGGCACCACTTAATGACTATACAACATGCTCTGACGCCGGTGACTATTTCAATCCAGCTTGAAAAAGTCGTCCAGACATCCGTTCCTATAAAAAATCGTCCAGAGTAAACGTTTCATGACATTCTTGGGTAAGCAGACTCACCAACATGTACCTGTACTTTTCTGCAAGAACATGCACTTTGAGTACTGGCATGGTTTATCAACCTATAAATTCCTAGTACAAAACAACAGAGATAATTGAAAGATCAGAAAATGTAAGGAAAGACATTAAATAACAGGAAATATTCCCACCACTAGTCACTCGTTTGACAAGTAATTCGATACAATACACTACTCATTTACAACTATCACCAAACAAGAAACGCCTCTCTGTAGTCATGTAAATGAACAGCCCATTCTTGGCCTAATATGAATTACACTTGCAAGTACATAAGAGATTCCAAGATTGGCGAGCTGCAGATCTGTGCCTTCTTCTTCTAGATGAGGCATCGGTCTTTGTCTCGCTCCTTGGGGAGGGGGCCTGGGTTGCACTCCACTTCTGACAAATTGTTCGCCAGCAGAGGGTGTCGTGTGGCTCGAATTACAGGTTCACAATCATCGCCGCGGTGTTTCCGCGTGTCCGTCTCAAGGCCAGTTTACACTCGCCGACGAAAACGGCGCCAATTAATTCAGTTCCTCTTAAAGCCCGTTTCCATTGGCCGGTTATTCTGCACCTATTTGCAGTCGGGAACCACCGATAGATATTTTTGGGTACACTTACGAGAAACGAGAACTGTAGAGAATGCTAACCAATGGATTTCACAGATTCTTTCACATAAAATGTGTGTGTACCTGGAAAATACAGTAGAACACACACATACAAAACACCATCACCGACAAATTGATGGAGGTTTTAGTGTGTTCAGGGGCCCGTTTGATATTCTAGGTACGTACATCTAGACCCTTTTCTGAACGCCATAAAGACCCAGGAATGATATGGGTCAACTTTATCAAACACTCATAGACGACCTTATGGACGGCTAATACTGTTATAGTGAACAGACTTAGATATTATTGTATGTTAACCCTTGTACAAGGTACAGAAAATGTACCCTCCTACATTATAAAACAGGCCCCATATCTCGATGTACTAATGAAAGTGCAATGAATGCACATGTTTAGTCATACAGTTCAAACAACGCAGGTGTTAGACAAAGCAAAGAAGTTCGAAGAAAAAACATAAGAAGTGTAAAGGTAGAGGTTGCATTGTTTCATTAACGTATAGCTATATGATGGAAATAACAGTAGATATACTGATTCTTTCTAGAACCATGAAAAGCCCCAAAATGGCGATATAGTATATCATACTTTAACCCTTAGAAATAGTGATCTAATAATGTGGCGTCTCCACCTGCCGACTGAAACCTCACTAATAATTTTCACACTCTACAAAAGTCGGTCAGCTGCTCTTTCTGTGAAATGTCTGTGGTACATAATCGGCATTCTGCACTACTAATATACGATGGACGCTGACTGACGGGACGGTTCTAGGGTGCAAAAGAAGGCACACATGGTCCCAGACAGGCCACGGCACACCCAGCATTCCAACATGACTACCAGGAAGAAATAAATCCTAAACACCTCTCTATTTCACAATATTGGTTTCTAATATTCTCCTAATTTTAACACATTCTTCTACAATGCAGAAATTCGGCATCGTAGAAAGCGTCAGTGTGCATCGGGAGTCTTGATTTATGCATCGGATTAGAATGGTGCCCGGTCTTATCATTTAATAACATCCAAGCTCAATTCATGTCCTACTTGAATAACGTTGAATAAAGAGTGAGTGTTAAATATATTATTCAATAGGACTGTCATTGGATATTCCTATCCTCATCCTATGCTTAAACTTCTTTGTCTTTTCTGTATTAATTGTACTCACTGTGTACAAATCGACATGTATTAATGAGGGTTTTTCTTAATTGATTAGGGTGAAACACGTATGCATTGCATCGCATGTGAGAAGACCGACATTTGATCTGCCCGGCGGAGTACTGCGCATGCGCATGATCTGCAGTATTTACCCACGAGCTTCTCCTATTGGCCTTTTTCCCCACAGGCTGGTTTCACACCTTAACTACGTGGAGCCTTACGCAATGCCTGCAACCAAACAAACACCTGACAACGTATTCTTTACCATTGGGTGGCCGAGTGAATAAGCGTAAAACGTTTTTAATAATCATGTTTATTTTGTCCTGAGAAAGTCCAGTGATTGCATCGTATTCTATGGCATTCTACCTCCAATTGGATATGTCATACATGCTTAACACCTTAATGATACTTTAGATATTGTTTGGATAACACAGGGACACCGGAACTGGATGCACCATAACCCATTGGCTAGCCTAGCTACCAAATACATATCTTTCTCCAAGGGAAACAAACCCAAGACAATATTCAATCCTGAAGTCTAGGCAGCCCAGACTATACAGTGTCCATGTTTGTTCCAGCAGTCCAACCTGTCAAAAACAGCACTCCTACAATCACACCCACAGTTCATAGTCGAGGTGTGATTACTGTGTATCTATGGGCATGAGGCCAGACTTGGCGGTGTTTGTCCGAGTGACCGCCTAAGTAAGGAACTCACCGTTCGGTGGCGTTTAACGGCAACACCTGTATTGGTCGACACATGAGGTGCATATCATGTGACATTTGTACACACAATATTAACTGGTTTCAGAAAAAAGCGGCCGTATGCTCTGAGGAGTTGATGCGTAGTAAAATCTGAGCGCAAGCGAGGAAATGGCGCAGAGTAAACTCCGAGGAGCATACAACAGCTTTTATCTGAAACCAGTCAATATTGTATTCATTATCCACCTTTCCCTGACAAGTGACGAACTGATATTAGTTCATTTAAGTAGGCACTATATTTGCATATGCACTATTTCTCCGTATGCCCCGGCTTTTGCAACCCGGGGCACACAACATATCTGTCTGATCCGGGTATGGTCATACACAATCCCTATGTGTTTTCTATGACCACTTTATATTAGGCGGATGATAATTTCGCAGCCTCCCGTGTGTCTCCGTACGACAGCCGTACTAAGCGTGGACGAAAGAGGCCGAATAATATCCAACTGAAAATATGCAGAGCTTTTTACCTCACATGTAACCATCCGCCTGCTCAGCATAAGACTGTGTACAGGCATTACGGATGAGACATGAGTTTGTTCAGCATAAGCTTGTATACGGGCATTACGGATAGGACATGAGTTTCCTCTTGTATCTATTAAATCTTAATCTACTCCCAAATCGATTTACACTGTGGCATACCTTCTCCGCCCTATTCATGTTTTACCTTATTCATGTGATTTAACTTCTCTACCCAAGATTTATTTATGAACTTGCTTCAAATTATAGTATTTGCACCTCCCCAATTGGGAAGTGATGGTGATTTAGGATGATCAGTATTAACTGCATATTTATGAATGATGATTATCAGAACATATAGTGTCCAGAACCCAACTTTCTAGCTTATCCTGTGGTATCATCCCTGATATAGAAAGCCAGTAAATATATACACTGACCACCATTGAGCAGTGAGGTTACCTGCCTATTATATACGGGCAACTTGTCGCACTGGACTGACCCCAACCAATGCTAATTTACTCAACTTTTTAATCACCAAGCTCCATTTGTTTCTCTATACCCACACCTGGGGTCCATCCAACCCCTTTTCCCTTCCAACACCTCCCCGCCCCCCCCCCCCCCGCCCCCGCCTGGCTCCAGGCCTAGGTCGCCCCCTCATGTGCACCCCCTCCTGTACATATTGATTGCTACCTCTGGCACCGTGGGGCGTGTAGTAAGCGCCGACGATGCTAGGCGGCGCGGAGGGCCGTCGGGGCGGCGGGGCCGGCTCCCTCTCTCCCCCGTCAGTCGGCCGGGACTTGGCGCTGTGTGGAGGCGCTGTGGTGACGGGCGGGCGGCGGGCGGCGGACTGCGCCACGCTCTGGAGTCAGTCAGGATCGTCTCCCCACTGGAGGAGGTAGAGGATCGCAACACGTGCCGGGGAGGTGACGCTACAGGAATATAGGGACTACACAGAGGGGTGTGTGTGAGGCACCACGTCTACCACCAGCACGGCGTGTTACTCGCACCATCTGGAGATTCACTCCCTCAGTCCATCACCCATTCCTTCACACGGTCATTCCCATTCCTTCTGAAGGCCATACTAAAAGGCTACCTGCTGCACCACCACCGCAGCCATCCAGGCGCTGCCCGGATAGCACCTTGGCACCCAGGAGGAGACCCTCAAAGGCCCGGAGACGGAATTTCTCTCATCGGACAGGTCAGCCGCGAGGAGTCATTGATAACCAGTCGTTGTTTTTTTTCCTCCAGGTGTATCTAGATTTCCACCCAGGAGTTGCTCCAGTGAGGGCCGGCCAGGGACTGTGTAGAGGCGTCAGGCGGGCGCTGGGTGTAGAAGTTCTACACGTGTAGTTGTAGTTGTATAGTAGTAGTAGCGCCGTTAGGGGCTCGGCGTCGGGCGCGGGGCTACCGGCGCTAGCGGCAAGCCCTGGAGGAAGCAGGAGCGGTGGGAGAGTTTACCAGGACGGCTCCAGGAGCAGAAGTATAGACAAGGACGGCTTGGGTCAGCGACGGGGCGGGAGCACCAGGCTGGGCTTCCGTGGACGTACAAAGGGCTTAATCTCTACATCTCTCTGCATACGTACCTTGATAATCCACCTACTCCCCGCACCAGACCTTGCTGACCGCTCTCACCTACGAGAGCCTCACTAGCGTGCACTCTCCACCCACCTCGCCCCCTGACTCAGTGCCCGGGTGGTGGTAGAGTTTCTAGTGGTACCGGGAGACCCTGGAGGACTGGCCCTGGATGCACGCCACTGGTAGCAGGAGGAGCTGACCAACGCACCACAGGCAGGCGCAGGATTTACCACATCCGGAGCGGAAGGCGTTGCAGGGCGGGGCCCCAGGAGGAACCCTGGTGGCGCAGGGTGGAGGCAGGTAAGTGTTCTTCTCCATGTGTGTGTCTTCCCCTTCCCATGCACTCCCCGTCTCTTGACCTATTCACATGATGCTGTTACCAGAGGTCATACAAGCCCCGTACTGATAGGGGCTACAGGTGGCTTCCTATTTCCCCACCGCATGGTGAGCTGCTCGATGGAAAACCCGGGGAGGGGCTCGGTCCAGACGGCCGGCGCCCCCGTGAGTTCCCTCCGGGGGATGGGATGCTTCTTAGCGGACCGCGCCCCCCGCACCGCCCTGATTGATCGTCCCTTGCGGGAGCAGGCTCCGCTCAAGACGGGCAGCGCCGGCGAACAGGTTGGACGGGAGGGTGTGAAGGTGCGTGGGAGAGAGGGGAGGCGGGAGTGTGCGGAGGTGTGTGGGAGGCAGGCCCAGGGTCAAATGGGGAACGGGGGCAGAGTCCATTAGGCCAACACTTCCCACCTCCCCGCCCCACGCTCCCTCACACACCAGCTCTACCCTGGAGGCATGTCAATGGTGTCAGGTCCTCCAGGGGGAGGAAAAGACTGTTCATGGCACGAAGTCAGGAGTCAGGCCCCGGAGTGAAGGGGATAAGAGGGCTGGCATCCTGTAGCGTGCAGATCCTCCTGTCCTGCCGAAACAGCTTTCCTCCAGCATACATGACCCACAAGGCCTTCCAGACCACCACCTTCACACCACCTCCTTATAACCACAACACAACAAGACACAGCCCGCTTACAACGTGAAACCAGGCACTTGAAACAATCCTTTTATTATAGATCCGCCAACGATGTTGCTATCCTGCGACCTTTCCCACGTCCGCTCACTCTGGTCCACATTGCCATTCTTATGTATCCTATCCCGTTCCCACCAGCCCCCCCCCCCTCCCCCCACTAAAGGCCACCTGCTCCCCAGGACCGATACGCCTTAACATCCCCATCTTAGAGAGTTGAATATTCTCTGTAGTATCTCCATCCACCATACATAGTGACATGAGACGCGTTGGGCACTGACTCCATCTGTTTACTTATCCTAGGAATAAGAACGAAAGTTGATATATATCTAATATGTATCAATCGAGATATTGACTCCTCTACCAACCACACTACGACGATCAGCGGTGTACTACAGTTGGTGATACGGGTAACCACTAACCCTTTATTTATCACCCTCCTCGCGATACAATCAACACGTTGCCTCACGCAATCACCAATCTACCACCCTTGGTCACAACCATTCATTAATTATTACGCCTAACCTTACTCCTGGAGGCTGCTAAACAACACCCCCTCCCCACTGCCACACGGGGGTATATTAACTCCACCCAATATCACGTGGGCCCTACTTATTAGATGCAGGATATTACTGATTAAACAAATACCGTTTCCCAGCATACCACCAACTCTATTTGGTATGTATTCAGTAAAAGGCCCTTGTTAGCAATATGCTATCAAGTACATACCATGAGCGAAAATACCGTTTTCATCTCATTAATAAGCCTACGCACGAACTGACCAGGATATACGATATGGCAATTAACAAACGTCTCTATAACCAACTCACACATTGTGAGCTTATCCCAAACGCTATCAATAACACCTACTGAGCAGTTCCCATTGATTCATCTGTGACTGACTTAGCCAGGGAGCTGTTTAGAGTGCAATTTTACATACACACATATAGAAATGACACTGATATGTTTCACAATCACGACATAAACTGGTTTGCCGGCGCCAGTAGATAAAACCAGAAAGCGTTGCGCAGAAGGGTACGTTATGACGCCTGAGCGGCTCAGCGGGCATCTGTGTCGAGTCTCTGAGAGCAGCTCAGCGCCGGTAGCTGGGCGCGAGGCCGACGAGCCGACGAGCGACTGGAGGACGTGATGGACGAGGAGGGAAGCGCCAGACGCGCAATCTAAGCCGGGCGCGCATACGCTGCCTCTGTACTGCAGCCTGGCCCACACAGCCCCAGTCACACGCCGGTGAAGTCTGGCCCACACAGCACCACATTCACATACCATTGAAGTCCAGCACACACAGCCTCAATCAAGCCCCACTGAAGCCTGACCCACACAGCCCCAGTCACGCCCTACTGAAACCTGACCGACACATTCCAAGTCGTGCCCTGCTGAAGCCTGGCCCACACAGCCCTAGTCACACACCAGTGAAGCCAGGCCCACACAGCCCCACATTCACATACCACTGAAGTCCGGCCCATACAGCCTCAATCAAGCCCTATTGAAGCCTGGCCCACACAGCCCCAGTCACACCCGTCTGAAGCCTGACCCACACAGCCTCAATCAAGTCCTACTGAAGTCTGGCCCACACAGCCCTAGTCACGCCCTACTGAAACCTGACTGACATTCCAAGTCGTGCCCTGCTGAAGCCTGGCCCAAACAGCCCCAGTCACACCCCTCTGAAGCCTGACCCACACATCCCTAGTCATGCCCCTCTGAAGCCTGGCCCACACAGCCCTAGTCACGCCCTACTGAAACCTAACTGACACATTCCAAGTCGTGCCCTGCTGAAGCCTGACCCACACAGCCCCAGTCATGCCCCTCTGAAGCCTGACCCTCACAGCCCCTGACACATCCCTCTGAAGCCTGACCCTCACAGCCCCAGTCATGCCCCTCTGAAGCCTGACCCTCACAGCCCCTGACACATCCCTCTGAAGCCTGACCCTCACAGCCCCAGTCATGCCCCTCTGAAGCCTGGCCCACACAGCCCTGGTAATGCCCCTCTGAAGCCTGACCCACACATCCCCAGTCGTGACCTGCTGAAGCCCAGTCCACACTGCCTCAGTAACGCCCCTCTGAAGCCTGGCCCACACAGCCCCAGTCACACCCCTCTGAAGCCTGGCCCACACAGCCCCTGACACACTCCTCTGAAGCCTGACCCACGCAGCCCCAGTCACACCCTCTGAAGCCTGACCCACACAGCCCCAGTCACACCCCTCTGAAGCCTGACCCACACAGCCCCGGTAACGCCCCTCTGAAGCCTGACCCTCACAGCCCCAGTAACGCCCCTCTGAAGCCTGACCCACACAGCCCCAGTCACACCCCTCTGAAGCCTGACCCTCACAGCCTCAGTAACGCCCCTCTGAAGCCTGACCCACACAGCCCCTGACACACCCCTCTGAAGCCTGACCCACACAGCCCCAGTCACACCCTCTGAAGCCTGACCCACACAGCCCCAGTCACACCCTCTGAAGCCTGACCCACACAGCCCCAGTCACACCCTCTGAAGCCTGGCCCACGCAGCCCCAGTCACACTCCTCTGAGGCCCGGCCCACAAAGCCCCAGTCATGCCCCACTGCTACAGCAAACTGCTGGTTTCACGCCAGCTCTCACTCTACTCCCTTCTATCTCTGGTTTCAATCCAAGTACGGGCTCTTGAGTACGAGCAGATTCAGTTTTTGGATCAGGGGGAAATATAGGCTGATGCACGTTCGCAGCTGTCTTGGTATTAATCACCAACGAATAGTAAAAACTAAAATACTAATACTACACTGAGTTAAGAGAATTCATATAACTAGAACGTCCGTATCTTTCTTTATTAACAATCATATTTGCAGTAGTAAGACCAAAAGGAGTACCCAGAAATAGTATATTGCAAAGAGCAAACACTACAATATGGACATGGAAGATATCCGTGAGGATATATATATATATATATAAATATATAATTATATGTGCATACATACATGCACATACGCATACATATATTTTAGGGAACGTCAATAAAGGATACAACCAGGAAACTAAAGTTCACACACGTTATTGATGCCCCAGTCACACTGGCGTAAAATTTGGCGTTTTTATACGTATTTGAATTGTTGGAGACCACGTATTAGCTACGGATTTGGAACGTATTTGTTTGCTTTTCTTTAACGTTTTAGTACGCTTCTCAACGTTCATCAACGTTCATCAACGCTTATCTACGCTTCTGTATGCATTGTGGCGTTTTTCGGCGCATTCCGACTTTCCTTTACGCATCTCCGCGTATTGCGGCGTTTTGCGGCGTATTTTGAGATTCAAAAATGCGTTGAAGAACGTAGACGTGCGTACACGGAAAAACGCCGTTTTTTACGCCAGTGTGACTGGGGCATGAGTATATATTCAAATAAATCGCACTTCAGAGGTCAATAGTAACCCCGGAAGCGTTCATTATTCTTTATATGCTAAGTTACTTTGATACAAATCTGGGTTTGGCTCAGCCAAACCCTGAACTCACTACAATAGACATAGGGGCCATCCATAAAGTACGTACGCAGAAATTCCGAAATTTCTGCCCCCCCCCCCCCCCCC
Source organism: Alentia gelatinosa (assembly GCA_950022655.1). Lineage (NCBI taxonomy): Eukaryota > Metazoa > Annelida > Polychaeta > Phyllodocida > Polynoidae > Alentia > Alentia gelatinosa. The sequence goes on from OX465586.1 coordinate 51,212,925, forward strand.
TCTTCCCAATTTTGTACGCAATAGAACAAAGAACGAGCATACGCTAAATTTCCGAAATTCTTGACCCCCCCCCCCCCTCCCCACACACATACCCACACCCTCAGTGCGTACGTACTTTATGGATGGCCCCATATCATATATTATGGTGCTGTGATATTTGCATCAACAGAATAGGTGTTAGGCCATACACCTCCAGCCGCAGGTCCGCAGCCATCTTACCACAGCGTATCAAAGCCACGTCACGTGAGGAGAGGCACGTGGTCAGGCAGTGTGCGCGCGCACGTCTCTCAGTAAACGAATCGAGACACGTTCTGGCTCATATATGTCTGCTTACCAGCTACAATGCCTGCATCTATCCGGTAGAGCTGCCTCCAACTCCCCCTGAATATATACATACAACTCCCCTCCCCCACTCCCCCGGAATATAAACATACTACTCCCAAAGCTACTTGCCCCTCGGACACATCCTATTGCATATTAAAGAAGAAACCAACAAGTTTTGGTCAAAGTAGCGTTCAAATGAGTTGGGGAACAACTTTGACCATAACGAGTTGCTTTCTGTATTCATCTCACCTCGTACACGCTAAACAAATGGACGACACACAAGATATAGACCTTGGCGAATGGACTGCAATACTCATGGGGCATGAAGAACGAGATCCCTATGTTAAGCCTATGGGAGAAAAATACAAGGGGTGAAATGAAATTCATATATACTTCGTAGAGAAACATGAGTATAATGCACAATTCAGGTTGGATATTAATAACTGTGTATTATATATACATATGTATATATATATACATATACATATATATATATATATATATACATATACATACATATATATATATATATATATATATATATATATATATATACATGTATTTATATATATGAAGGAAATAGGTTTAGATATATAACTGCATCTAGATAATATATCCAGCTCCGGTTTAACCTTAGCGAGACATTTACCTGTACTTTATAAATGAAAGTTACACTGTACGATGCTTTAAGAATGTGATCGGGAAGGTACATTGAAATGATGAGAATACAAAGCTGTCAGAACGTGACCTTACTGGGAATATCATCTTTCAGTCTCCTCTTACAAAGTGAGAATAGCCATCCAGGCAATTTTGAAATTGATATTACTACACCGACCTTTCATCATTCATGATGGCCTGGACCGAATACGGCTAGCGTAACGGGGATAAAGAACCATGTGTATTGATGAGTACCTCGAAAGATCTCTAAAAGCCTTAGCCTTTTGTGAAAAACTTAACGATATTACTGAATATGTTTTATTATACATGAAAGAAGAATTAGGTGTCATTCAGCCATAAATCGTACCATACACCTCTTCGGAGAACTGAACATATCAGAATTAAATCTGGGGTCTACCGATTTCGCAAGGGAAGGATCATTTGCGAAAGAAGTGCGAGGATGGGAGTCTATTAATGCAGCTCGCTGTCCACGTAAACAATATGCTTCCTAGAAAGTATGAAGCCACAAAACGCGGTGTACGCTGATGTGTCTTTGCATTGAGCACAACAATCCATGAGCGCCATCGTAGTAACGGTGGAGGGCCAACACAACTAATCTACTGTACGAGGCCGTATCATCACAGTAATGGTGGATGCCTGACACTACTAGTCTACTGTACGAGGCCGCATCATCACAGTAATGGTGGATGCCTGACACTACTAGTCTACTATACGAGGCCGCATCATCACAGTAATGGTGGATGCCTGACACTACTAGTCTACTATACGAGGCCGCATCATCACAGTAATGGTGGATGCCTGACACTACTAGTCTACTATACGAGGCCGCATCATCACAGTAATGGTGGATGCCTGACACTACTCGTCCATTGTACAAGGCCATGTCATCATAGTAACCGTGGACCACCCACGCTACTTAACTGCTGTGCGAGGCTGTGTCATCATAGTAATGGTGGATACCTGACACTACTCATATGCTGTACAAAGCATCATCATCATAGTAATGGTAGATGCCTGACACCACTCGTCCATTGTACAAGGCCATGTCATCATAGTAACCATGGACCACCCACGCTACTTAACTGCTGTGCGAGGCCGTGTCATCATAGTAATGGTGAACGGCCAACACTACTCGTCCATTGTACAAGGCTGCGTCATCACAGTAATGGTAGACAGTCAATACTATCTATCGGCTGTATGAGGCTGTGTCATCCTAGTAATGGTAGACAGCTGACACTACTTCTCTGCTGTACGAGGCTGCATCATCATAGTAATAGTTGACAGCCAACGTTACTTGTCCATTGTACAAGGCTGCGTCATCACAGTAATGATGGACACCCATCATTACTGGTTCGCTGTATGAGGACGCATCATCATAGTATGGTGGACGCCTGACACTACTTGTCCATTGTACGAGGCTGCATTATCACAGTAAAGGTGGACAGCCGACACTACTTATCTGCTTTACAAGGCTGCGTCATCACAGTATTGGTAGACAGCAATACTTTGGCTGTACGAGGCAGCGTCATCATAGTAACGGTGGAAGGCCAATACTACTCATCCATTGTACACAGCTGCTTCATCACAGTAATGGTGGACAGCGGACAGTAATGGTGAACGGCCAACACTACTCATCCGTTGTTCAAGGCTGCCTCAACAGTATTCACAGTAATGGTAGACAGCCAATACTATCTATCGGCTGTACGAGGCCGCGTCATCATAGTAATGGTGAACGGCCAACACTACTCATACATTGTAAAAGGCTGCTTCATTACAGTAATAGTGGGCAGCCTACACTACTTATCTACTGTTCGAGGCCCGACACTACTCCTTCACTGTACGAGGCTGCAACAGCGGGAAAATTCCTCCTGTGAATAAAAGGCATTTGCGAGAAAGCATTGATACTCGCGTCTGCAAAACAGTCCAGGCACATCGTCCACCGACGCTTGTATGGAGACAGCGATTGTTTTTGCATATAAACGTAGATGTGGAGATCTATAAATCCCGGGATAGCACCTGCAGCATGGCATAGGACCGTGAGCTGGCTGCATCCTCCTGTGTGAATTACACAGTGAAACAATCGACGTTACCAGAACGAGATACATAGTACGGGAAACGAGCACGTGACAATCATCCATCTACTCCAGTGGGTCCAGCCTCCATCCATGTGTCGCTGTAGATGTAACCTTCCGCACAAGAAACTGGTAGATATATATTCAGTACACAGTATCGCATGCCGGGATGATTTAAGATGTGTCTCCCGCCGAGACCAGTGGTCTGATCAAAAAAGCATCTACGAGCTGCTCGTCAGGTAGAGATATGTGGGTGTGAGGCGTGAGTGTATTGCGTGGGTGTGAGGGCTGGATTTAGGTGGATTGGGTGTGAGGGGTGGGTTTGGGTGTGAGGGGTGGGTTTGGGTGTGAGGGATGGGTGTGAGGAGTGGGTGCGAGTGGTGGGTGTGAGGGGTGGGTGTGAGGAATGGGTGTGAGGGGTGGGTGTGAGGGGTGGGGGTGGGTGTGAGGGGTGGGTTTGGGTGTGAGAGGTGGGTGTGAGGGGTGGAGTGAGGGGTAGGTGTGGGTGTGAGGGGTGGGTGTGAGGGATGGAAGTGAGGTGTGAGTGGTGGGTGTGAGGACTGGCGTGAGGAGTGGGTATGAGGACTGGGTGGATCTAGGGGGATGGGGTGTGAGGGATGGGTGTGAGAGGTGGGTGTGAGTGGTGGAGTGAGGGGTAGGTGTGGGTGTGAGGGGTGGGTGTGAGGGTTGGAAGTGAGGTGTGAGTGGTGGGAGTGGGACTGGGTGTGAGAGCTGGGTGTGAGGGCTCAGTGTGAGGTGTGAGGACTGGCGTGAGGGCTGGGTGTGAGGGATGGGTGTGAGGGGCCGATGTGAGGTGTGAGGGGTGAGTGTCAGGGATGGCTCTGAGGAGTGGCTTTGGGTAGTGGGTGTGAGGGGTGGTATGAAGGGTCATTGGTATCCCTGTGGGGTCGAGGGTGTTGTCTGAGATTCTCCCTGAACACTGGTCTCCAGCCCACCTCACCTCTCACCAGCCACCAGCCTAGCAGAGACAAAAGAAGGGGCTAATAGGGTTGATTACTGACACTTGGGGAATGGCCAGATTTGATTATGCCCGACTGCTATGAATAATTCACAGGCGATCAAAGATGAGCTTCTCCTGTTGCGGCTGCTCCTGTGGTTGTCGCGTGAGGCGCGTGTGTACGGGCGGCGCTGATAGGCCTGACCCTGGAGGAAGATGAAGCACGTGGTCCAGGTCCAGGTCTGGTGGTAAATTAACGGCCGGCATGGGAGCGCCGAATATGGTATGACAGTCTAGGTAGGATAAATAAGGAATACTCCCTCAACCAGCTAAGTGGGCTTCGTAAAAGGTATGCCCAATGAGAACAGATCATGTAGACTAGGAGCAAATAGTGTGTTCATCGGTGATGAATGAGCATGCAATTATAAATGAATAACAATTATAAGGTTTGGGTTACAATCAATCAGTGGATAGTTTTCTGTTACCCACTTGCACCAAGTAAATTTGCCCATCCGGCAACTGCCTATCTTGAATCCAAACTTATAAAGCAGATCTTGAGGTATTTTGGTCTTGAGTGATGGTCAGCTGGGCATGCCTCTAAGCCCCTGTGACACTGGCTCCCTGCTCTGTTCTAGGCGATGTATATAGCAATTGCAAGCAATGGCGCACTTTTCAAAGCATGCTGTGTTCAAAGAGGTCTTACGGGCAAGAGGAATGCCCATTCTCTTTGCAAGGGAATATGGTGCCTATCTCGTTTGTTTGGTTCTTGCAGAGCAGAAATTAGGATCATTTCAAAATGGAGAATGGAAAAGTGAAAAATAGAGAGAAATGTTGAGATTTAAAATAACCGCAGTTGTAATTTATTCTCTGAATATGCAGCAGAATAAAGCATTACTTTTAATTTCTCTTTGTCCAACATTCATCACCTTTAATACTGCATTAACTAGTCTCAGATATTGACCCCTCCTGGATCGGAACACCTTTGTGACTGGGCGAACCTCCTCATGGTGCCTAGCCAAGTGTCTTCATTTATCACTGAACATTTTTTATAGAGACCCGAATCGTATCAGGAGAATTTATGAAGGAGAGATAGTTATTGCCTGGGCGAGGTATGAAGGGTGGGGGATTCTCCCATAAGGATCGTCTTTACGACCCTTCATGTCTGACCGAGATAAGCACAGCAGATAGCCGGCGATATGATCAGCACCGACTAGCTACCACCATGCCGTTAACTTATAAGTGCCCCGCTTGAAGGGAGAAGGCTGGCGGTGGAAGATGCCCATCTTCCGAGGTCAATATTCAAATTTCCAGGCCTCCTTATACTCTGCGTCTACTTCAGTTACCTCTTGGTGTCCCTCTACAACCAATCAGCTCCCAATCCACACTGTTGACCTCTCTGTGAAATAAAAAAGAATATAATAAAGGCTGTTATAAACGAGAAAACACGGAAATCCCTTTTAAGACCGCCGAGGGGAGTCATCTATCAGAGTGCTGGGCAGCGGGAACATGGAGTGCGCTCCGACTTGACTAGCAGTTTCTCTCCGGTTTAAGCTACTGGGGGGATCTAGGGATCCTTCCCCCCAATCTCAGATATCCTTAAGATCACTTCAGAGACTACAGCGGCTTTAACCAGGAGATCAGAGACCAACCTGCACCCAGCTCGTGAAACGACTGCTTCGTCTCACCGTGCCAGCTCCCAGCTGTCTGTGCGTAGGTTGTTATGTGACTGCCTGTCCTGAGCCATGGCTTCTGGGGAAGATCATGTACTACAGTGGCTTCCCAATGGGCAGGTGGCCCGTAAAGCCGGTGAACGTATAGTGCCATGTGTCTGGCACGTGAGGACTGTACATCTAGATAACAACCTGATATATATTCCGAATACATATACGCCAACTTTTCCGTTACTATTTTTTTTTTCTTCAAAATTTCTTTATTTGATACTCCAGTATACAGGGTTTTGATAGTGTATGACAGTTTTGCGGATTTATGCATCAAATAAAGTGGCCGCGATGTGTCAGCTCTTACATGTCGAGCTGATGTTCTTCACATTAGCCATCCCTGGTTTTTTTACGGTTCCACTTTGAAGATACATTATATATTACATACTTCTTAATACAGGCAATCCACGTCTCAGCCTTAACCATTAACATTTCCCATCTTGGCGATAATATGCTTAGTTCACAATCAATGCTACAATAAAGTAAGGTACACTCACAGATCAAGATAGTTTTCTGGCTAGGCAGGATTATTAAATTCGCCTATATATGTGCATGGGTATATACCTACACCGGGTCATAACATAACAATGAAACCATAGGGACATTGAATAATAAGAGCTTGTCTGATAGAAATACCATTGTGTTAATATAATGTGGGGTAACTTTAAGCTATTCATTGGCGCAGAATGACTGCACCTATTACACATTAGAAACACCCCAGGGAAGCTATTACATTGTAGCATTGAGCGTAAATTAATTGCTCATCAATATTATATATATATATATATATATATATATATATATATATATATATGTCTCTCTCTCTCTCTCTCTCTCTCTCTATATATATATATATATATATATATATATGAATATATATAAATATGTATATATATATAAACATATGTATATGTATCCATTGTATATATATCCATAGTGTGTGTCTGTCGATGTATAAAGAAACTAGAAGGAGTTACATTGTAATGAATCAGAATATTCCATTCGTTGTATAAGTATCAGCACCATCATTGATCCAATGTCCTGTCACAGACACAAGCTCTGTAGAGGCAACCAGCCCTACTGGCTTCCGTCCAAACATCCCCACTCCTCTTATCGTATCAGTGGATCTTAATCCCTCCTGTCCCAGTCACACGGGGTTATAGGATCATCCACGGTCTGTGAGATCAAAGATGATCCCTCAACTGCCTACGTGAGTCTCCCCTGCAATCACCGGCCTGTCGGGCCGTCGCCCCGGTGTGGCCAGCTGCGCCCGCCCACGCCCGCCCGCGCCGCCTGATCTATGGCCAGTCGCAGCTTTGTCAAGGCAGCAAACAGTGAGATCCAATCACACAGATGGTTGCTTATGTAAGGTGCTGGAGCAGCCGGCCGCCCCTGGGGTAGTGATGGAGGAGGGTTCCTCCATGGTGAACACCCACCTGATGAAGGTGTGGGGAAAGCACTGGAGGCGCCACCTGGGGAGGCTATTGTTCACAGTCCCCATCCCGGGCACAGCGGGGGTTGACAGCACCAACGTCCTCCAGTGTATCTGCCGCTGTCTCTCTCCTCCACGGCCTTATTCCCTGATGAGAGCTGATCTTCAGACTTTTAACGTTAACCAAAACTCCGCGACTAAACAGTGTAGCATATTGCGATACCCAATAATATGGAAGTCACCCTCAATAATGCAACCATGGTGCCTATCCACGGAAATCAACTCAAGGAATGGTGAACGATTTATCAAGAACGTTTATCATTCATATTTTAGAAACTAGTAATTGAATTGAGCAATATCCTATATATTCACTGAAAACACGTATTAGAGATCTTGAGAAACTCATGATTTTCCATGAATAATTGGGAACTAAGTACTTTCGTTTTTGAACCAATCTTAGAAAGCTACACATCGCGTTTACTCTTCGACCCGCTTACTTGAATCTTTCAGCAGAGACCAATATTCTTGGATGAAAAAGATCTCACACATCTAATTCTATCCCACACGTTATAGTATAAGCAAACAGATTTACTGTAAATATTGTGTGTAACCAATATAATTAGAGTATGGCTCTCCGAGCTGCCTTCCTCCATCATCACCTCCTTAGCGTCCTCCGTATCCTTCGGTCTCCCGGCCTTCCCGGGGATCTAATACCGGTTGCTGTGCTGTGATTTCCTGTGAGGCCAGCTGCGCCAGGTTCTGTCTGACTTTAGTCTATCAGCGATTAAGGCCGAGGGATATATCACACCTTGGTTCTGGGCCTAATAGGCCGTCTCCCTGACGCTGTCAGCGAGGCGCACTGACTTAACAACCCCTGATGTGGCGCTGAGGCTGGCAGCGAATCTTAGGTTAAGACTACGACGTGAGAATGTGGTATAGGAAGAGAACCTATATGTGGTATGTTTGAGGATTTAAACTCTATTCATAGATTGTTTAGCTAAAGGGCTGATTCCACTAGGGCGTGCGAATATCTGGTTGAATTGCTGTAGTAGAGAAGTTCCCTTTGAGCGGCGATAGCTGCTGCACACACAGGGGTATGTACACGACTAGATCTTAGAAGATTTTATCACGATTCTTCATGATGCAGCAAGGTGCTACAAGACACAGCCTGACCTTGCCAGGCAAAAACATCTAGTGGAGACACTCCTCAAGAATGCCCTGAAATAGAGCATAGAAGATTTTCCTGGTGGATGGAATAACATGTTTTAGTAACTGTAAAATCAGAGGGTCACTTTTATCTATTGTCTATTAATTTGTCTTCCTTATGATCACACTTTGTGTGCATCCTACATGCTACTTGCCCTTCATCACTAAACTAAACTCAGTAAATGAGTTCGTATGTGACAAAATGCACAGGTACTCAAGATTCTCGTGGCATTTGACGGTGTTGTATGAAATTATTATGGTTTGACATCTGCATTGTCTGACGAAGACCTGAAAAACCTTTGCTCTAGCATGATGATACATTGACCTTTATCTAATATAGGAGGATCTTACAAATGCTCCGTAATACGGATATAACAAGTACAATCTTACCTTTTTAGCTGACAATATACATAGATGTCAAGCTATTATTTTCATATTATCCTCTCTGTTTATGTGCGGTTTAATTTGCCAGGTACGGAGTGCACGTAGAGGGCACAGAGTGATTGCTAGTTCTGCCATCATCCGCTAGGAAGTTATAAGAATACACCACTGTAGTCGGGGGACAATTACTATTAATCTATGGGTAATTGTGAGATGAAGCTAAAACCCATTTATGGTAAGCGAAAGTTTGTTTTGATAACTGAATCTACCACCTGTTTTTTTTTGTCTCGGCGACGGGGATAAGATGGCCGCCTCCATAACACAATAGCTAAGTGCCCTATAGGTCAGAAGCTCAGGCAGTTCATGCGGTGGGTCATACCGGTTGTCTTCCAGGAGGCGAGTATGTCATTGATATGCGACAGACACGTTCCCTGCCTCCTCTCGATGCTCGTCCGAGCTGTTTTAATTACGCTCGTCGCTGTCACCACCTGCTATGCCAAGACACACAATGGCAAGTCGGATATGGCAGGGTGGGACTTGTATAAAGAGATGCTCACAAGGCAGAGCCGTGCCGCTGATGAATGACCGTATACCTCAGCTGCTGCGTTGTAGCGGGTATCACATTGGGCATACTCCCAGCAGCTCATTAGCCTTGTCATATCCCGAGCTTTACGAAATGGCAGCTGCCTCTGACACTAGATCCCGCTGCTATTCCAGGAGATGTGCAGCGTCATTGAAAGCCTTTGATGCGTCGTAATCCGCTCTTTGTTTGGTAGATCCAAACCGAAGCGAAGGTATAGTTCATTTGCCAACTTTTAGGCTTATAGTATTGACCTGTAAAGGGCATAGATGCTAATGTGTGAGAGCAACTTGGATAGGATCTTGAATAATCATGGACATATCATGGACCGGCATTTCTCATAATTACCATTATTCTCGATCATTTAGTCTGATCTTCTCGCGAGAAATCATGGTCAATTATGGACGGGATAATCTCAGTCGGAGTTAATCGGATAAATCCCAGCAGCATTTGCATACATTTTTACCACTATACGTTCTAATATAGAACTGCATCGGGAATCGTATGAATAGACATTACTCCACACTCGTCATCGAGGAAAAGCGGTAGTGACGATTATGGCTCATCCAAACAAGTGAAGCATTGTTTATTTTACGATTTGAGCGTGATTCTGGATTTATTTCATCCCTTTCACTGAAATAGCATTGCAATATCGGAATAATTCAAATTACTTCGCAAATACAGCTAGTAATGTGAAAATATCCATGTTGATACATTGCCTATCTTCTCAAGTCCTGCCCGTTGACTGTCACTGACTTCCACGCTCCCGGCGTAGTATTGTCCCTTTACATGGGTGATTGTTGCGTATATTCTTTAATGTTATTCCTATGGCTAAACCTACAACAGGGGCAAGCGAAAAAGGGGGCTGACAGTTTTCATATTGACCAAAGTGATCAGGACTAAACTCAACTGGATCTACAAGGAAAAGATACATGAGAGGCATTCTATGACTAAACATCGTCAACAGTGAACGGCAATATTGAATTTATTGCATGCGGCAAGCCAACTTTGCACATTGACACATGCATATTGCAGCATAACTACATCGTGTCTATATTTGTATTGAGAGACAATTCAAAAGTATGAGCAAACTAGGACAACGTCTACTGTCACTGGAGTTACGCATGGCATGATAGAAGACGGATTTCCGCAAACCATGCAGGGGACTGCATGTGATTTGGATATGATTTGCAAGTGGCAAGGTTCCATTAGAGATTTAGTGTGAGGAAGAAAGGTCTGGAGAGTTCAAGCTAGGATGTAGAAGGCATGCATTAGTTGGCTCTTGCCAGTATGGGAGGCACAAATCTATATCAAATATATATTAGCCTGGTATAAACTCCATAGTCTTAACATTAAGAACTTGTACTCAACACGCTTGCGAGTATGGTAACTCATAGTCAATGGGCGATGTATAGATATTTCCAAGCTATTATAAAATCAGAAACATTTTCACATAGACATTCATTTGGCTGTCGACCTGTTCATATTACTGCGCACTCCAAACTCGATGTCGAACGGGGACACAGACCAAACACTCATCAATTTCATTCTAAAGTGGGATTCCCACGGTGGGATTCATGTACCTGACAGGGTGATTATCTGAGACAAATGCTGATGGTATTCTGTGCTGGAACATAATCCATGTTTGAATCGTAGATTCCCATTTCCCTGAGATCAGTATTATCTGCTGCAGTTGTCGGCGACAAATTACCCCTATTGAGGTACAGAATCCCATGAGATTTTGATCAATTCTAAAGTCTAACGTTTAAAATCTATAGTGGAATTCACACGGTGGGATTCCTGTACCTCACAGGGTGCTTGTCTGAGATAAATCCTGTTGAGATTCCATTGAGAACACAATCGCTTTGTCTGAATTGTAGGTTTCTATTTCCACAAGACAAGTGGTATCCCCTGCAATTGTTGGCAATTACCTCTAACAAGGTAAAGAACCTCATGAGATTTGATTTTAAGTGAGATTCACACGATGGGATTCCTGTTTTTCACAGGGTGTTAGTCTGAGACAAATCTTGCTACACGAACACAATCCCTTTGTCTAAATGGTAGGGTTACATTTCCCTGAGACATATTTTCCCCTGCAATTATTGGTGACATTTGCATATAAAAACGAACAAAATCGCATGAGATATTTAACCCTGTGAGGTACATGAATCCCAGCGTGTGAATTCCACTTTAAACAAGTTTAAAATTTACAGGGGTATTTTGGTGGACAAATGGACCCACTGCTGATTCGCCGACTAAATACCCAACCTAGCAATTAGGAGGCCAGCAAGCAGCGTCATAGGTTTTTCACACCATTCACCTCACCTCCGGTACATAATCTCAGACATAGTCCCAGTGAACACTCATTCTGGGACTATGTCTGAGATTATGTGCCGGGGGGTGGTCTTTCCATGTGAATCACATTCACCAGTTTCCCTTGAGACTGGTAAAAGCATTTTACCATGAAAGTTTTGTACCAAGGGAAAATAGTCTGAACCTAGGGGAAGTGTGTGAAATACACCCGTCTCAGGTACATTAGTCTCTACGTTTGAATCCCGCTTCACAGTAATATCATGGCAAAACCCTTCATCATCACATGTTATCTTTCATTATGCACAAGATATAAAACAGAGGGGAACTAGATGAATTGAAGATACTGCACTCATAGTGACGGAAATGCATACATAATTATATTTTTGAGGCTTGGATTCTGAAATCCAAGTATCATTTCCGTTAAGATGACAACCTGAGCCGTAAGGAAATACCAAACCGCCAGAAGTAATACTCTCATGAAATGGGTTCTGTTATAAAGAGCATAGAAAGCAGCGGGGTACCCGTTGCTTGTCATTACTTGGCACCTGTTATCTGCACCAACCAGGTTCCCTTTAATCAACCCTGGCGCTAAGGCGGCATTAGGTCCTAAACACATTTTCTGTTATGTTTATTTCTTAATTCATTAAGGCAGTTCGCGTGGCATTAAAACCAACTTCATTGTCAATACCCATGCCTGTCCTTCAGTGTCTACCTCTACTTACACACCCATCCCTGCAGCGGCTCAACCAACCACAGGCATTTCTCTTCGTTGGGATAAATGCATGATCGAAGTCTTTCATGCTAGGCAGGATTTCTGCCAAAAAAGGAACGGTAAAACCTGGTAATTCAGGATTCGTAATCAGTCAACTCGGGAAGGGAAAGAAACCGCAAATGGTATGGTGAGAGGATTTGCATGCGTTCCAGGACGACGGGTTCTCAGTAATCGCTATGTGTCATTAAGGTAACCATTACCCACAACGTTATTTGACATTCTCCGTTTTGTTTCCCCAAGGAAAAGAGCCACAAAAAATCATGATGGATTAACAGCATTAAGAATTCAGTCTGTCGGGCTTCGTCCAATAAAACTCTCATTTCTTTTGGTTAAATCTGAAACAGTGCATGCAGGCCATGCAAGAAGTACCACGCTAATAAAAACACAAAAGAACTACTTCATGTAATATAAATAATGTGCAAATAGCAGGAAATTTGTGAGCAACAAGATAATACCTGATCCAAAGAACAGATGCAAATTTCCCATTCTTCACTGGCATCATTATTCATCCCACCAGTAGCATGAATTATCATAGAGGGATTTGAGTTTTTACTGTTTTATTTTGAATTTTACGAATGAGCTCGACTCAATATTTGAGGCACATTGTTGCGCGCGCCGCCTGGTGATAAGACGTCTCATCAGTCACTTACCACCGCCTCACCTCGCCGGGAATTCCGCTCAGAACACTTCTTGCCCAACCGCAATAATGTCAATTTATGGCCGGCAGTTCGGTCGGGTGGTGAGTTAAGTCGCTACGTGGGGTACATAGGCATTAAGGCGCCGGGGTTCCTCCCTAATTACACGACGGCCACGCTCAGCCACGCTCTAATGCCCGCCCGCTAGTTACAAACCAATCGTGGGATATTGACTTTTCATATGGGTCCCTGCCCCGGTTAGTCTACCATGACTTGGTGTGGACAATGTCATAACGTTACCTTATGGGAGGGTAACGTTATAAGGCCTAGTTTATCTGTTAACAATGTCAACAGGAAAATCGGCATGGAAAGTTGGTCATTTCATAAGGTTTCTATTGGGTTACAATAATGTTAACCCTTAACTCTCTATGTGGCTGTTAAGCCTGTCAAAAGGCGATTGTATCAATTCCAATTTTTCATGAATAAAAAAAACCAAAACAAACAAACTGGCATAGTAATAAGAGATAAAGACTCTTTCTATTCGCCGATTATTTGGCACCAATCTACAATTGATAAGCACTGATAGATCTTCGGGGTACACTGACGCCAGATCAGTGAATGGAAATAAGACCCGCACAGAATGCTTACAGATTGATTTTGCATATATTGGCAACAAGGCCAATTAAATATGTTTGTACCCAGAGGATACGGTAGAAACAGTGCATACAAAACGCCCTCATCGATAAATTGATACAGATATACAGTAAGTGGCACTACCGACAGACTTTCAGGGCAACCCAAAAAATATCTACCGTTTTCGGTAGCCAATGTAAAAAGGCTTTATAAGCCCTAGGTTATCTGCACACAATGTCAACGGGCGAAGTGGCATGAAAAGTTAGCCAATTCATAGTATTCCTCATTGTGATACAATACTGTTGACCTTTTAGGCCCGGCGTCCACCTACAACGATAGGAATTTAGGCCTACGTATATGGCTGCGATACAAAAAGTGAATATTGGAGACATATCGGGAAGGTGCAATATCGTAGACATATGTCTAGACATGCCAATTCACCACGCATTGTATGGGGTGTTTATCGGTGTATAATCGCAGAAACGTGGTCAACTGCCCCGATATTAGGGGACTTTCCGACGCGATTTTGTGTTTTTTTACCGAGAGATGCATCGTAGACCATATTTGAGCCATATCGTAGTAGGTGGACGCCCGTCCTTACTTTCCATATGGCTCATAATCTGGCATAATAGTCCTCAGAGATTAAAAAAAACCTATTGGCTGACTATGTGGCAGCGATCTGCAGTCGGGAGGCACAGATAGATACTTTTTGGTATACAGAGGCAAAAATTGCAATCTCGACGATGAATTGATACTGATATATACAGTCAGTGGCGCCACCAACAGACCATCATGGTAACTCAAAAAGATTCCCGCTGTTTTAATATGACAATGGAAACGACATTCATAGACAACACTTGGGACAGATGATGCCTAAAATCGTGTATGATCATGATAGATAATGCTCCATTGTGGTGTGAGAGATGCCAAATTGTGTGATGATCTGATTGGGAGATTTATTGATTTATGCATTCACCTCTTATCGTTGTAAACCGAAATAGTAGATAATCTTATCTTTGAGCCCATGTGCATAGCTCTACAGATATCCATGGCACAAGAACCAAATATGGAGATCTATGTAAACATGTTCGAGGTTATAGTGCACGTACCTATCTTTCAGAATTCTGTAGGAAGTAACACGAGAAATGCTAATGATGCTTGCAAGATGCCTCACACTGAGAGTCCATCCAATCAGAAAACAAACACGATCTAATCTTCCCAAAATCAAACCAAATCACCAAGTTCTTGATGAGAATGTGACAAAATAAGCAGCCAAACAAACGGCTAAAAGCATTGTCAATATACTCTTGAGTTTTGTCTATGGAATTAACTCGGCTTCACCTCGTGATATGACTACGCCAAACTCCAGTCGTAGGATAGAGTGGCCCAGATTAAAACTCAATCAGTTTTACGATAGTGTCACCTACCGCTTGTTTGGATGTAGTACGGAATATCATCTCAAAAGAGATGAGTGCTCATTCTGTTTGGTATATTAGAAAAACACATCTTGATAAAAAAAACCATTCCCGTAACATTCTACAGGGTCGAGAGAACCCATATGCACTACTCCCCCTGAAGTCGTAAGCTTAGCATTCAGATCACCAACGTCAGCAGCGTAATCAAGGAAATAATTCATGTTACTGAGCGTTTGTGTTCAACTTTTATGGACTAAAGTGCCTGCCGTAGAGGACAATTAGTTGAATCACTCCGCCAAACAGAACCTTGTCAGAGGATAGTGATGCTGTTATTCGCAGTCTCCACTGCGATAATTTGCTGACTGCAGGTTGTCATAATGTCATTAGAATATTGGGTTTCTTGATCGTTTTTCTTCACTGCTCATGTATGGGGAATGTATATGGACAATAAAGAATTTACCAGCAAATCCCTATTCAAAGTGGTTTGTTGATATTGTTAAAACCTTACCGAACAGACTTTATATAAAACGATCAATACGACTATCAAATATAGCCTCTGGCATTATATGACTTTTTTATCAACAGTTCTCCCGTATTCCTTTGGCAGAGCATCAAATATCGACTGATCCATGGCAAGTGATCTAGAGGGGTAAAAGACCTCTGGGACTACAAATCAGGTGTGGTAGATTGTATTTAAGAAATGTCTTCCTTGCAGCATAGGTGGTGGGAATGGATACAATATGAATAAAGTAAGTATAGAAAGGTCGTGTTTGAAATGCATATATGTAGCGCGAAGAAGATAACATTGTTGATTGATTTTTTCAGAGGTATTTATAGACAATCCTAAGTGGTTTTCCAATAGATTAAATTGAAATATTAAAGAGTATGTCATTGGGGACTGTTTTCTTGCACTATTTGCACTATTGATGGCTTTGAGGCCATAATTAATGGGTTTCAAATCCGGAACCAATGGTTATAGTTTATGGCATCATAATAGGAAGAAAGATAGTGTATTGCTGCGGACTAATACATTTTCAATGGGGAATTTGCAACCGATAGGTAATAAATATTTATATAGATTTTCAGTTATATACATATATATGCATGTATATATTCGACCCTGCGGAACATCAACCATACGAGGATTTCCTAGAAGTCAGAGCTGAGCTTTTAGCCATAGTATTCGCAATATTGCTATGTTAACTAAGTAAACGTTATCTATATTGCATTATGTATGCCCCATGTGAGTCATTGGAAGATGATGTTATCGCACACTGTTACTTAAACAGATGAATAATGCTAGTGGGAGCAACGACTTTCCAGTCACAGCAGCCAGCTGAATTATTCATTGTGCTTTCCGGGAAGATGTCCAACCAGTACACAATATTTTTTAGGGTGGGCTATCAGATATGAATACAATAAACTACTGTTTATGAAACATCAATACCATTATTCATAACACATCAAGACACCCTGCCGACTCCGTTGATGCTGCGGTTATTGTTATTGAATTACGTCCCGCATACAGACACGATGTGGATGTGGTAGCACCAACCAGTGGCTGCTCCAGGCTTAAGGCAGCCACTTCGACATAACATCGACTGAATACTGATGTCACTGAGACTGAGCTAATGTAGCTGCCGTGGTGAAGCCACGTCGAGCCTCATTATTTTGAACAAGAACTAGGTCTTCCCGTTAGTCTCCTCCCATTCTCTTCAGCTGTCAGGGGATCACTCTTACCGATGCTGATACGGGTTTCCATCCCTAAATCTGTATTCAGTATTACCGGGACCACATTCTCGTGGGATTTAGGTGCCGCCGCTTTCCACGAACGTTGAAAATGATCACATGGCCTAGGAGAAGTCCGGTTACCTTAATGCGCATGCGTGCCTTATCTGTCAAGGGAAACTCTAAAGAAAATCTTGATAGTCCAACAGTAGCAACTCCAGTTTTCATCGTCATCCTTTCTGCATTGAAGATTAATTTGAAAATTGAGTATATTCTAGCCAGAGCCATCCGAATTAATCTCTTCCCTAATGCAAAAAGTATACCATTTCTTGCTTTCTATGTAGATGATATTATTTCATATATTATGACATAACAACATTGCACACTGATAGAGAAAATAACTGTATTCGCCGGCAGGAAAAATTATCTTATCGTTAGGAGCTACTCTGTGTATTGTATCTCTCAGCCAACCGGATGAGTAATATTGAACCACTAAAACTTGCTTAATATCTCGATTATTTCCAAGAGCCAGCAACCCATGCCCTGACATTCCTCGTTTGATAAACACGTATTTCATTGTTAAGTATACAGGCCCGTGGTATTTTGAAATAGGCCAGCACTTAACCTATAAATCGAAAGCACTTAACCTATAAATCGAAAGCTCACGTTACGGTCTTCTACAACGACTTAGGATTGGAACTGCTAACCTTTTAAAAATAAACACGTTCATTGATATTGATGATTCATCAAAGTATAAGTTGATCATCTTGAGGTATAAACTTGGCTTGTGTAGTATATTTAGCCTGGTCTAAATCAACATTTTACAAGTAGTATACCGACAAACACGCGCACAGTAAAACATAGCGCCACCATAATTGGTATAATTGGTTTTAATAGGATCGCAAATTTATGTTTACGATTAAATTAACTATCCGACTAGAAAATCGTTGTTACCGTGATATCAGATCAGATCCCTATATTCACACATATCACAGATATCAGGGAGGATCTAATGATGGATGTATGTATGCCTCCCCTCTCATTTGTTACTCTATTTTGGAGTGGGGCAGGTTATGAAAATCAAGCCATATAAGACTTGATAACCACCCCGATTTCGCTGTCATCTAAACGACCTATTTATAGGAAGACTAGAATAATTACAATCGAGACTATGTAAGCTGAACGATGTATAAAGATCTTCCGAGAAGTACAAAGTTACTATGTATACACTTGACTTGTTGACAACGAAATAAAAGTTCTGAAAAAAAAACAAAAAAACAGTATCGCTAATTTTAACGATAGGATACACATTCAAGGGAACATATAGAATGAGACAGGAAAAGATTCATTATTTCTTTAATTGAATACAGATGGCAACCTTGTTAAAACTAGTCTGATATATTGTGGTGTGTATCTTTAGAACAAGATGGTACGGGTAGGGATGCCAACACCCGTCATTAGTGAGAATATCAGACTAGGCCATTTTTTAACCAAATAGCCTGAAGGGATGAGATCCGCTGACGATCCAACATGATATATAGGTCCTCGTAAAAAGTATCTCCAAAAGCCATGCTGCGATACAATTATGCGATTGTGATGTGATCCGCTAAATTCCGGGAGCAACGGTAAGGCCCTCGGATCGCTATTCTGAGATCCGCAAAGGTTTCTTAAACGTGGAGCAACGGCCCTCAGAGGAATCAAGAGCCACAAGCTGAATAATCAAATTAACCCAGTTTACTCTAGAAAACCAAATAACGATAACCATTACTGACTTTCTCAAGGTGAAACCGGCAGAAAATAATATTTTTGATGTTCTTAAGATTGCTAGAATTCGTCAGGAGGTGGGTAGCGCCAAGTGGCTTTGGTTGCTCAGAGTAAGGACGTTGTCTGAGTTTGTTGACTTGCATTACTGCCGCAGAGCCGTGCTTCTCCTGTCTCGCACTGGAGAAGGCGGGACAGGCACCGGCAGCACCCCGGTGGGCTCGTGAGCTGCTCCCGTAATGAACACAGGGCTGGGAGCGGAGCCCGGCCAATTTGTGAGCACATTCATTAGTGGCGCGACCCATCGGCGGGTCGCCACTCAAGGCTGGACCATTGTGTAGCAGCGTAGAAGTCATCAGTTGTGTGTCCTGTCGTCCTACTCTTATTTACCACATGATCATTAGCCGTCCAACCCGAACGAGCTCAGTCTCAACGTCCTCAGCTTGGCTACTGTCACTGATGTTTGCTAACACTCCCATTCCCTTGATACATTTTGTTTGTTCAGTAGAGCAAACCGTACAGGCTCACGATGCCTAGAAGATGGGGCACCGGCAAATACCTCTCAGAAGGCCTCTACACACTATAAGGCTCGGCACTCACTTACAATGAAGCAGAAATAAGACCTTCCGATGCACAAAATTGCCCGTATCGTAGTATGTCTAGGGCTGGGGCTTGTTGAATAATCTAGACTCGTACATCAAGACCAGTTGTTTTTTACTCCAGCAAAACCCAGGCACGGTGGGTCGACTTTATCATGAGCAACATCATCTAGGGCTGTCTCTACGAATGAGCTTGAATATTAATAAGCGATAAACCTTGTACAAGGTCTCCTTTTACCCTATACCTTCGTTCCCTTAAGTTATTCAGCAAACCCCAAGGACGTGAGGGTAGATTGCCGGAGGTCATAGCGTGTTTGAGGGTATAAAAAGAAGATAACTCGGTACCGACGTAGCTCCAATTCATCCAGTGCAGACCTGACTAAGTAGCACAAGGTGTTGGCAACGTACAAATTCAAGAGTAGAATTATACTAATGAGGCTATGTATTCTTATAGAGATATATGTGGCGTGAATTAATACATCTACCAGACAGCTTCTGGTGAAAGTCTCGTCTATGGCTGACAATTACTAATGCTCGAATGGCGTTCTACGATGCATTATGGAGTCATTAAGCTATATATTCCTACGGAAGATGTAGCCAAGGCAGCGAATGCTGGGCCGAGACATACCCAGAGGCATAACAAAACTAATTTCCTGAGTCCTGAGAAGACTTTCTGGCTGGTTTCTGTCAGAGTTGGTTCCCACGAGACTATGTCTACTACTATATTTCTGGTGGACTATGCGCAGGGATGTGATACTAAGAGTAAACAGCCTTTCAGTAGAGATGTAAAGATAGGAGGAGGGATGAGAGGGATGTGTTGTGTTATAGTAGTGAGGGTTGAATTATGACCAAGATCTGGTGTTCACACTAGATGACTAAAAACGCGAGAACTGTGGATCGTTTGGCTGAAAGTCGTCAGGTGGTGCTCGATCACACAACTTCGGCTATAAAAGTTGTTAGACCAAGAATTTCCTCTAGTGTTTACACTTAATGATTTTTGATAGAATTGTACACTGACTGAGTTTTTACAGAATCGCTATGTGCCTGGATGATGATTTCAAGCCTGTTTGAAATAGTCTAGCATCTGTTATATATATCTAGTCGTCAGGTAGTGCCATTATGCATAGTCTCATGTCATCAGACGATCTGTAGTCGCCACGTGCTTGGGGTTTACACTAGATAAATTCTAGCCTTTTACTGCTGAAAGTCTTCATGTGGCGCTAGATTCAAGAATCGCCGCCAATAATCGTCTCGTGCAAACGCCGGGTGACCTGCGTAGACCTTTCCTGACCAGGGAAACAGCAGTAATGAGTTCTCCAAAGGAGCGCCTCCTCCTATTTAAACTGTTTCAAAGCCACCGTGTTCTTAATAGACCTATGATCCCTTCAGACTTTCCCTGTTTGGTACTTTTCCTTTCAGGGCCAATTAAGCCAAGACCCTAATTAATAAGTAGTAAGGCGAAGCACATGTAGCAAATTGCGTTGAAGGGAAAGTCATGGAAGGTTAATTGTAATGGCTTCCATGCAGGAACACATTATGAGGCCATAGCAGGAAAGCTCTGTTGCCTTGCTATAATGGGGTGTATGTAATATTTATAGACATCCGATGTATGTCCTCCATAGACGGGATAAGTGCCATTTTAATGAAGCGATATCGTGTAGTTAAAGGGGTGATAGTCCATCTATCTTTGCCCAATTAATTTCATTCCACACCAACCTCGTAATTGGAACAGCGTTAACCTGCAATACACAGGAAACCAACAAAAGTCATTTAAAGATTTTAATACTGATACAACTCTCAATCAAAGTGCTTCATGAATAGGACCAGGGACTAGACTCTGTAAACAAGGAATAAAGTATGTTTGTCATTTATAACTCCAACATAGGACGCGTGCATGATATCTATAATTGGATTAACGGATAATCACCGCAGAAACGAGAGCAATGTATCAACATAGGTCCCCAACACCTCTATTGGGATATGTTTTCAGTTATAAGATAGAGGGCATATATTCCCGGTTTATTATCCATCGTATACAAAGCCCCCATTGAAAATGTATGGGGACACAGTAAACCATGACCCAGTGTATAAAACCTGTCAGATACCATAACTGTGGTATACGGATTAAAACCTGTGGTATACGGCTTCAAAACCATGGTATACGGGAAAAATAGTCCCTTTTGGTATAGAGCAAAGAAATAGTCCCTATTGTTATACCCGCTAATATGACAATTACTGGGTTAAATTTATTCGAAAATATGGATAATAAATGCAAGAAATTATTATTTTGTGGACAGGCAGCTCTGTAAACCACTCTGGGTTGACGTCGTAATAGCGCTCGTGTATTACGACGCGTCAATCCCTCGTGGTTTACTGCCGCCTGTCCACAAAACCATCGATTATTGTCTATTGATACTGGTGAGTGCATGTGCTCAGATTGCTTGTGTGTTTACACATGTACAGGCTGCAAAACAGCGCACAGTCGTCTCATCTTCAAGATGATTTATAATTAGAAGGAAACTCATGAGATGAAAATAACTTGTTCTGTACTCCACCAAGTTTGACCACAGAGTAATTCATGAAGCGAAGCTGAGTAAATGGTGTAGCAGTCAAACAAGGTCTAGTGCAGACCAAATTAATTATATCGTGTGTGTGTTTCTGGTTTGAGATAATGCAACTATACTTTCTTACAGAAAAACCGCACCAGATAACGTCTCGGATCTGGATTCAAAATGAAGGTATTACGCGGTATACTTCGGTCCCAGCGATAAATAAGGATGTGCATCACTTGATACTGCTTGAAACTGCTTGGGAGTAAAATCCAGCATGTCACAGAGGAAGAGAGAGAGAGAGAGAGAGAGAGAGAGAGAGAGAGAGAGAGAGAGAGAGAGAGAGAGAAAGGATCTCGTATACACCCCCATATTCCTACTTTAGCAGGATTTACATTTGTAATATTTCAATTTTTTGTATTTAGCGTAAAGTCAACAGCCTTTGCAGAAAGATTAGAGGTATAAATCGTGTATCTTCCTGGTTATGCCCTAAAAGTTGGAATAGGAACCATTGCCTGCTATGGGTAAAAACTAATCTGATCGGGGTGTCTAGTTAGTTGGTGTCGTGACATTGCCTAATGAGGACCGGATGTGGGTTTTGCTGGGGACGCCGGTAACCAGCATGGCGTGATCTCGTCGCGTGCGAGACCACTCACTTCTGACCCACGCGAGATGTGGCGAGAAGGCACGAGACCTGATCCTCTTGCGGCAACAACACCTCCCCAAAACAAGACTCAAACACAGGAGGACCGCTCCACGGTGGATTGCATGTTTGCGTGCGCGGTTCACAACAGTGAATGGATTGAAAAAGCCACAGGCAAAAAGGACAGCAGCCAAAGGCAGGACCGAGGCAAAAGCGAGAAGACACCGTGGAATTGATAGGCAGTACAAAGAGCCCAGGAAAAGGAACAACACATGGAAAAAAAGCACAGAGTGGAAAAGAGCCCGGCCAAAAATCTCCCAGGGAGAGAAAAATGAAGGCAACACAACGCGAATACGATCCTAGAAACCAGGAGATCAAGATGCGTAAATCCGAACACGATCCGTCATGCTAAGCCATTAGGCCGGGCTTAAGGCGCACTCACACTAGGCCCTCTAGGCACATCACGTAGACTGTGCCTAAATGGCCCCCTCAGAGTGTAAATAGCCCTTCCTTTATATCCCTCGCGGGGCTGGCCGGCATGCCCCGAGCTTGTTTTTAACACGTTGCCTGGTATCCTGGTATCGATTCTTGTCGGTTGTATGTGGCGGGGAGTGGAGGCGGTAGTGGGCGGTGTAGGGGAGGTGTGGGGCGGGGGAACTGGGAACAACAACATGTTGCGTCTGGCTCCTTCCCTGCCGATTCTCCCACGTAATTGTCATCGGGATCAGGGAGCGCAGATGTTGTATGGGGAAGCAACCTCGTTTTATGCCTCTAGTGGTAGATTCGTAAATCTCCCCCGAATGGTCCGAACATAAGCTACCTCCAAATGCTGATTAGATGTGGTCCAAACTCCGCTAAACAGAATATATCTACACATTACCGAGTTGTGCCGGTTGTTCGCACTTCATTATTGTCAATCCGGTACGAAGTCCGTTGTACCACTACATAGGAATTCTAAAAGTGACATGTTTTAGAGGGATCCAAAGGAATGGAACGAGAAAAATTGGGGAGCAAGAATAATAGGGAGAACGAGGAAGAGACGTGAAGAAAGAGAAAGACAAATAAACTGAGGCTATTGACGGTAGGTAAAAAATGTCCTAAATAAATAAGGAAATTAGATTAGAAATATATCAGACACTTCTACCTACTTTAGTTCTTCTTGCTGTTCTAATGTAAGTATGGCATCAATCAATTTCCTTAATACATGAGACTGTCTCCTAACATCTGCAATTCATCTCGTTGTTTTTCCCTTCCTCCATCTCTAAAAGCAGAAAAAAAACCACACACAACAGATTGTCTCATCTCGGTGATAAAAAAAAGAGTCTGCAAGATGAGGAGTTGTCGCAAATTAATGCTCAAATGTTTCCACAGGGAACACTGCCTGAATCCCACCACCACAGGTATTGTGTCCCCCACCACACGCAGCCTGGCGGCTTGGCGGGCTCCGATCCGGCCGGGCTTAGCCGAGCCTGGCGTGTATGCGTATATTGGAGCCTTGATTACGCGAGCACAATTGATGAAGGTGTTGATGCCCCTCTATATGGGCCCCAGTCTGCCCAGTTCCCGCCGAGATAACAGATAGCAGGCACCGACTGCGACTGTCATTACCGCCAGCCGCCTTTGCTCCCCTCATCGCAGCCACGCATTAGATGCGTCTAATCCCGGGGCAAAATTAGAGCCGCGGTGCTCTGCAAGCATCCGGCCTTGGTTTAGATATTCTCCATCCGCCCGCTCACTACCAACCTGAGGCCATCATAAACGCCATGAGTACCTGCAACTGCATTAGCGGACTTATGAAGATGAGATTATATGAATCGCAAGATTATTCCTGCTTCCCGGAATGCAGCCTTGGATTTCAGTGTTAAGCACCGTTCTCATACAGACTTGACAATCATTGTTATACTGTGAAGGCGTTGGCGTTTGGGTTCGCTGACGACCACATTTCTGAAATTCTTATTAAGAAATCCGAAGACTGGAGACATCCATCGCCAAGTGAACAAAACGATTCATAAAAACTAAAAATCATTTTTAAATGAAGAGATCTGGGAAAGGATCTGCTGAAATGACGTATAAAAAAGTGAGATTTGTTAATATTTACGTCATATTATAGCATTGCTGTACATGTTTATCACAACTGGCATGTACATCAGAGTAAACAGGACCGATAAATTCCAAGTTAACTTTCCATCTGAGAGGTTTCATCTCTCTTTTTTCAACTGAGGCGAGTTTTCTCTTTACCTCATTTTACCTCTGCCGCTGTGCCTGGCGCATAGAGTAGACGATTATAGGTGACGATTCTTGAATCTAGGACCACCTGAAGACTTTTCTAGACGACTAAGATCATGGCGACTGTAGATAGTCTGACAAATAGTCGTAAGGTGGTATTCAGTTGCACAATATTGGCCGCCATAGTCGTCCACCCCAGAATATCCTCAATCATTTACACTAGATGACTTTTTAAATTCTAATTCAAGCTGGATTGAAATAATCGCCGGCGTCAGAGCATTCCGTATATAATCCTCAGTTGGTGCCAAATTGCATGATATGATATGATTAAGCGAGCTATAGTCCTCAGTGACTTGGCTTTTAGACTAGACGATTTTTAACCTTTTACGGCTTAAAATCCTCGGGTGGTTCTAGATTCAAGAAACAGCCAGTGCGTGGCCACTACAGATCATACACATCATATGATTACATAATTTCGCAATATCTAGCGACAATGCAAATGATTTGATGCCGATGTTTATTTCAATGAGACTTAAATTAAACCTAAGCAAATGATGATTCTGTAAAAACGCAATGGCCATGCGTTTCTATAAAAAGTCGTCTAGTGCAAACGCTTGAAGAAATTCTGAGGTCGACGACCTTTGCCACCGATATTGCGTATCATCAATCCGTGACACTATGCAACCGAAAGAAAATACCTGTCTTACTTTTCCCTTCACAGACGGTCAAAACCGGTGCTTACATTAGTACGCTTTCGCGAAAATGAAAAGTCAGGCTTCACACCTTACAGAATTAAGCGTCCAGACTGACCAGGCTTAGTCCAAGGGCATACTACTTCCCTGTTATCAGTAAGTGAAATCTAATTGGCGTGGCTAGAATCACTGTCGACCTCTGCCTGAATTTACAGGTACTCCCTTCGATCGTACCGTTGATCTGTGTCTGATTTTTATCTTCTTATTGTCACTGTGCAGTCGCCACGCACTTGGTGTTAACACTAGACGATTTCTAGCCGTCTTTTGAAAATCGTCAGGTGGTGTAAAATTCAAGAGTCGCTGAATAGAATAATCTAGTTCAAACGCCGGGCTAGACGCCATGTAGTAAATTGAAGGCAGGTCCAGTACGCATTGTGTCCTCCTCTATTGTCGTCAGTAACCTAACTCGACTCTGCGATTAAAATCTAGCTTCTACGTCATTGAGATGTGTGTCAAAAAAGTCTTCATTCTCACTAAAAATCTTTTTTTTTAAACACGAAAGGGTAGTATTCGAGACATAAAGGTATATGATAAAATGGCATACGGAATAGGATGCAGTACAGAATTTATACTGTATAGGGAGCAGCAGTAAGTACTTCTTAAAAGTACTCGACGGGCATATATATGATACATAGACACATACATACATACTTACATGTACATGCATACACATCCCTCTTTCATGATTCTCTTTGTCACTCTCTTCTCTCTCCCTCTCTCCCCCCACAATCTGGTGTTCTTCCATATTTTTCCCACGCGCCTGTTCGGTGCACATCCTGCTCACAGGAAGCGCCCCATAGAGGGCACTCTCCTGGCTGAGCCGTCCGTTTCCGCCACCTCTCTACAGCTCAGTGTTGCCCCGGAGCGATCCGTGCGACAACAGGCGGCGGCACGACTTGCTCGGAGCTGCTCGGAGCTGCTCAACATGTAGCACGCTCCTCAGCACGAGCAGCTCATAGCCCAGCTACTGGTACATTAAGGACCACGTAAACCGGGCGCCACTCTGTTTCAGTAGTGTCTATTATCATATACCTATAGCCGCATATCCTAGGTGTATTGCCCGCTCCTATCCATGTCATATTCATGGCCATACAACACGTACGTTGCATGCGGGGTATACGTATACGAGGTATGTTCAGCAGCTAAACCCAACAACTCGTCAAAAAGTGAAGGTAGAAAAATGGCTATTCTAACGTATACAATCATACTAAAACAGGCATACTGTGTTTGTACATTATAGAGACTTGGTAGAATGGACGATCAGATGAACCTCTGCCTCCGACATCGGTTCCTCTGATCGTCGGTTTTACCGCGTATTCATTACATACAGGCACAGTAACCATGTTTCGGCATATAACGGAATTCACATGTTAGGATTCATTTGAATAAATTGTCTAAGGCACAACATGTGGCTCCTACTTAATACAAATTTAGTGAAGGAATAGATCAAATGCAAACCCTGATATATTAGAACCTTGTTCGGAGCGTATTCAACGGAATTGTCCAAATTTACATACAGAACTAACCCTCAATCTGCTTTAATTCCTAGTGTTTCCAAAATCAGTGAGGATACAGCAACGGCCATTTCTGTTACCACATCCATCATATTTGGTACAAAACGAATGTTCAACATTGGCATTTAATTCCGGATGATGCAAGCTAGGTGTGAATATGTTGACAACGGACCGGACGCTTCTCCTGGTGCTTTGTGTCATTATATTCCTCCATAACGACTGGGCAGGGTACATGTGTAGGGGTCGGGTCAGTCTAGCAGTGGTGTGTTTGATTGGTCTGTATATAAGGCCGAGTCTGTAGCAGGTTGACAGGTTACTCTGTGTCTTCCTCTGCCTTGAGCGAACCCCTTGGAGCTTCAAGATTGGTAGGGGTTCTCCAAACCCTTTTGGTGGTTGAGTGAGGGAACTTGAAACGGCTTGTGGACTCACTCACCTGGCTTTACTTGGCACTCCGGGGCCAAGCTACTGTATACAGAAAGGTATTACAATGATCATACCTAAGATCTCGGAGTCTGGTTTTGTTACCAGCAGGAAAAATAGTAGTTGATTCGTCAACTCCTTACTCACTGAAAGATAACCGAACCAACTTATTTAATACAGCTTAGGTAGCACAGGCTCACACCGCGGGAATAGATAGTATATAGACAATAATCGATGGTTTTGTGGACAGGCGGCCGTAAACCACGAGGGATTGACGCGTAGTAATACACGAGCGCTAGTTGATACTACATCAACCCCAAGTGGTTTACAGAGCCGCCTGTCCACAAAATCATCGTTTGTTGCATTTATTATCCATCCTTTCGAACAAATCCAATCCAGTGGTTGATATATTAAAGGGTATAACAATAGGGACTATTTCTTTGCTCTAAAGCAGAAGGGACTTTTTTTCCCCTATACCATGGTTTTGAAGCCGTATATCACAGGTTTGAATCCGTATACCACAGTTATGGTATCTGACAGGTTTTATACACTGGGTCGTGGTTTACTGAGTCCCCATACATTTTCAATGGGGGCTTTGTATACGATGGATAATAAAGTCTAGTTTTCTAGAAGTGATCCGAGAAAGAACAGAACCAGCAGCCCCGCTACACATGAATATAACCAATATGATTACGGCGCTACCTTGTGTCACAATAAATTAACAAATAGCAGCAATACAAAGCCCTTTTATGGTGTCGGGATTCAGCCGACTTCAGTTGAACCGAAGATTTGTGTTGAGAATTAATCCGCGCATTAATGCTTAAAGCCAGATTATTGGCGCTAGTTAGTAATCCATTTTCAGCAATTCCCCTCCGGCGCTGGGCTAATCACAGGCGCAGAAAGCCTCTGCTATCTGCCCTGTTCATCACTCCCAACACTATTGCAGTCTCAACCCAGTGTACGCCTGATCATTCACAGTAATACCTACTCGCTCATACCTTCCTTTTAGCTCGGGAGACTCATCTATTAGGTTCTGTTAGTGTTCCTTGGTTGTCAAGCGGTGTAACCGCTGCTCCGTCATTCTCAGTCTGGTGCTGTGCTTGCTTGGCCCTCTCTTTCCGGTATGATATCGTCGTTTGTGTCTACCCAATGGCCACCTCCGGCGTCTGGTCACCGCTACTGACGGCTTGTTGGAGCAGCTCCTGTCTGCTTAACTGAGCAGCTCTTGCCGCTTGATTACAGACACAGCCTACACTCCGAATACCAGGCGTGCTGTGATCAATGGACACGTGCTGGAACGAGCAACAACCTCAGCACCTCAAGACACACATTGCCGCCACCTCGTACATTCACACACGCACGCATACACAGCCCCCTCCTGCCCACCCAGCCAACCCCTTCTTACTCCTCCCACAAATCCATTCTGTTCACCCAACCCTTCTACTTCCCACATCTCTCTCCTGCTCACTCAGCCAACCTCTCCTCCCTCCCACAACCCCATCCTAACCACCAGCTAACTTCTTCTTCCTCACACACACCCACCCTGCCCACCCTGTCAACCTGTTCTTCCTCCTACGAACCCACTCCACCCACATCTCCATTCTGTTCAACCAGCCAAGCCCTTCTCCCTCCAACACCCCTATCCTGACCACCAGCTAACCTCTTCTCACTCCCATACCCCTGTCCTGCCCACCTAGCCAGCATCTTCTTCCTCCCACACTCCAATTTTGCCCACCCAACCGACCCCTTCCTCCATCCAGACCACCATCCTGCCCATCCAGCAAACCCCTTCTCCCACCCACACCCCTCTCCTGCCCCCCAGCTAACCCCTTGTACCTCCCATACTCCAAATTTCCCCACCGAGCCTACCCCTTCTCCCTTCCAGACCCCCCTCCTGCCCACCGAGCCAACCCCTTCTTCCTCCCTCACCCCTCTCCTGCCCACCCGGCCAAATTCTTCTACCTCACACCCCACCATCCTGCCCACCCAGCCAACCCCATCTACCTCCCACATCCCCGGCCTACCCACCCAGCCAATTCCTTCTCCTTCCCACAAATCTGTCCTGCCCACCCAGCCAACCTCGGCTTCCTCCCACATCCCCACCCTGCCCACCCAGCCAACCCCTTCTACCTCCTATTCCCCCATCCTGCCCACCTAGCCAACCCCTTTCCTCCTCCTGCACTCCTCAGGGGGGATAAATCTCTCCCTCTTCCTGCTTCACTGACTCGGACAAATCCCGGGGATTTATTTGTGTTTACACTCAGGATCGATATCCTCAGAGGGAGGGGCTGCATGCCATAGAGGGCGGGGTGCTGGGTGGGGGAGGGGAGGGGTAGGTAGGGAAGGTGGGGTGGTGGAGTGGTGTCCAGGACACTACTTACATGCACACATTGACAAGCATAGCTCTGGGGAATGTAAACTTCCCTTTTTATTTCTAATGCAAACCCACCATCACAACTGCCAAATGTGCCCCGGGGGTGATTCATGGGAGCAGGCCAATCGGTCGTGGCTACCATGTAGAGTACGATAGGCATGGCTTTGAAGGGAGAGGGTGGAGAATACACGTTTTAAATGTGGTGTTAGAGGAGTGAGTGAGGGGTCGAGGAGGAGGTTCATCGGTCCATCTGTGGTGTGCAGTCATGTGCTCCAACAACAACATCATGACTCATTACATGTGATTTACAGGTACCACAAGATCAAAGCCAGGAGCCATGTAGCAGTGTGTGATGTGAAATGGGCGCTGTCGGGCATTCAACCTCAACCCCCATTAGCACAGGTGTAAAACAGGACTGAAGGGTCATCCTCCATGTGGGGTTAAAACTCAGTGTCCGATTCCTCCTGCAGAGATGGGGATCAGCTCCAGGGAGGTAGGTGTCAGGTACACAGGACACTGGCCATCAGAGCGGGTCCACAGGGGGCTGCCCGGGGCATATGTACGCCATCTAGTGACAGGTACAGACATTATCCTCTCCTCACCTGCCAGGCAATCTCAGGGAACTACTGGGACTTCCCTCTAGGCCTTTAAAAGAGGAACGTGTCGCCGGATACTGACAGAGGTAAAGGTCCAGGAAGGCAGTAAAGCACATACACAGGAGGAGGTGAGGAGGAGGTATAGACAAGGCGACACACGAGCTCCTAATCCCCCACGGAGAGTGTAGAAGCGATAAGTCTGCCTGAGAAGACTGAGCAGGATTACCGGTATACACACAGACAGTAAACAAGCACAGGGACTTACAGGAATTGTCACACTTCTTCTGTGATCAGGAAGTGCGTGATGTGTGAGCAACTCGTAGGTAGGAGCAGCTCAACGGATTTACAAAACGCCTCTCAGAAGAAGAGTTTTACTGATGAGCTGTCTATAAGATAAAACAGAATGGCAACGCGAGGAAAATGCTCATCGAAGCCAAGTAAAATGATTATCAAAGCCCAGTAAAATAGTCCTGTGCAACGTCATGGAACTTCTAGCTTATAAGGCAGATAGCTATTATGTTATGGGGGCAGTCATCTTGCCACAATCCCCCAAGAAAATAGAGTACAGTTATCCAGGAGTGGTTCCAGCCCTTTTTCACAATCATGAATTGATGATAACAATTGATAACAGCTTTAGTGTAATTTTTCTTTTCTGTGGATGTCGCTCGAGATCCTGGTTGGAAAAAACAACACCAGTTGTCCCCTGACTACAGATAGGCCTGGAGTCCACCTACTATAATCGAAATTTAAATATCAAAATAGTCAAAATATGGCACCCCTCGCATAAGATCTCACTCTCTAAGTCGTATTCTGTACAAGGTTCTCACTGCGCTCTATGGGAGAATAATTCTTAACGAACTAGGCTTAGAGCCTTGAGAATCCACTGGCACACCGTATTTCCGCTAGGTGGCATCATTACTATAGGAATCTTTGGGTTGCAGCGATGTCCGTCTTTAGCACAGGAGGCAGGTCAGGTCCTAGACTGGCCTCAGTCCCTGTATCCTACCCCTCCACCCCTTCTGAGTGACACAGGGACTGGTCTCATCCGTATTCGGCCGTGTAGACTGGCGCGATTGTGCGCCACACTCCCCAAGCATAGGTCTGGCTACTGGTCAGGATATCTGCTGGGAGATTGATACCCTCTCACTTTGATCTCAATCGAGACATAGTCAGGAGTGGGCAAAATATATTGCTATGACAACATAGGCGGCCAGGGAACTGGAGGAGGGGGAGGAGGAGGAGTAGGAGGAAGTATAGGGTTACAAGGGGTGGCTTGGGGTCATAAACAGGAGATTCTGGTCAGAGTAGACAAGTCTTTGATTCATGGGCCAGTCAGAGAAGGACACATGCTATAATGAATTGTATTCCGATTTTCTTTAATCATTTAATGAATGTTCATAATCAAAGACTTGAGCAAGTCTAGTCAGGTCCATATCATAGACAAATGTCGAGATGCCACTTTGCCACATGTCATAATGGGTTCTCCGGTATAAAACTGGTGATCGCGGTCCCGAAGCACCTCACAATGTAACCTGTACATTAGTGCAGATCTTAAAGTAGCATTTATTTATCGTGAGGTGCCTCATAGGGCATATCATAGACTGCTTTTAGCTCAGTGGACGCCAGGCGTTATACTATCTTACGATTTCCTGGTGGATGATGGTGGAGCCAGCAATCACTCTGCGTCCTCTAGCGAGCGCGGTTATATAGAGATGTGTGGCAGCATCTAGTGCGTTTTGAGGCAGCCATCCCTTGAGGGCCTAGGCCAGTGAAGATTCCAGACATCATGTTCCTTATTTGTGCTCTGTGCAATTACAAAAAAATATATACACAATATTCACTGGTTTCAGATACAAGCAGTCGTATGCTCCGAGGAGTTGACGCGCAGTAATATCCGAGCGCATGTGAAGTCAACTCTGAGGAGAATACAACTGCTTTTATCTGAAACCGGTCTATATTGAATCTATTATCCACCTTTTCTGGGGGGCATGGTAATATCAGTTCATTTTTAGGTATGCATAATTTTTCAGTAGGTACTATTTTTCCGTGTACTTGCTTTATTGGAAACCGGAGCATACAACATATCTGTGTGCTTCGGGTATGGTGATACACGCTCCTTGTGTGTTTTCTATGGGCACTTCGTAGCAGGTGGATGATAAAATGTATTCTTATATCGTGGAAGGTTATCTACGATACTAGTTGATAACACCCTTGGTGTTGTCTAGAAATCAAGAAATCATTATCCACCTCTGAAAGATTAGAGATGCGTGCCTGCAGATGTTGGGATACACGAACGACCATTCTCAAACCATCTCCATACCCTGTACACTAGCCCTATCTCCGAGCCGAGGTTTTTATTGAGTTTCATGCCTCACCAAACGGGATTAAGCATTGGCCATCCGACGTACCCGAGGCCACGCAACCACCAATAAGATAAACTCATAATGACACTTATGGCATCCCAGCCACGGCATATAGAGACCATGTTCCCCAATACTGCTACCAATAGATGTCATCCTTTATGATCAGTTAGTATTAGACGGCATGGTCCTAGAGTACCATCACGAGAACCATTAAGCATATTGGTTAGGACATCCCATTTAATGGTTTCCTATAGATACATGCCAGAAACGCCACAAAACCATATCAGCCTAGACGTCAGTGTACCGCTATTGTTGCCTGGGCCCTGGAGGGGGTTAAAGCCGTAGCATATGGGGCCCCAGTAGTCTCTCTCTGGGAGGAGCTAGTTCTTGGATACTGGAGAAGGGCGTTGGTGGGCCTATCTGTTTCGTGGCTTCGGCGGCCGCTAGGGCCCGTTTTTGCATGCAAGATTCATGCAGGCAACCACATAGCAACAGGTTCGGCTCCTTTGCCTGCCTGCCAGCCCGTATTCTAGACAGAGGAAAACATATCAATCTTAAAGTCTTATATGAACCGTTCATCGCTTCATGTTACATATATAGAAAGCTAATCCTTTTATCAAAAGGCATATCGGACAATTTGCCTTGAAAATTAAAACACATGTCATTTTCCTGAAAATTTGATATGAGGTTATATATCTAATCGTTTTTAAGTAGAATGAATCTCGAATGAACCAGTTTCTACTGATTATTGACAATATTTTAACATCACCAAGTGGCGCCACTCTAAATTGTAGGATATGCCTTTAAATCTAAAATTAAATGTGTTACATGATAGTAACCGATAAAATATGGTTACCCGGCGTTTGTATCATACGATTGAATACATGACGACAATAATATCTCCATCATAAACCTACAGGGTGTGTGTAATTCATTTGGCGGATATTACGGGTGGCTGTAATGTCCGGCCTATACAAAACGGAGATTACGGAAAAGTACAAATTTGTGTACAAATTAGTGCATGAGAAGATCGCACAACATTTTGTCTTTTATTTAATAACTTAAATCTGCAAGATTTAATGATAAATACATTATAGATTGACTTCAGATAAAAGTGGTCGTAATCTTCTAGGTCTAAACTCTACATAATATACTCGTCTTAGCTCGGATATTACTAGGTGTCCAGTATTGGGAGGTTACGACCGCTTGAATCTGAAGCCAAGGGTTATTACCTATACACTTTTGGAGAGATTAAAAAAGAATGTGATCGATTACCCCACCCCGTCATCTGCAGGGAGGAAATAAATGAAAGCTTGAAATGCAAATTGCATCCATATTGACCAACACAATGATGAAGCGGACTAATCTGGTCATCCCATGTCCAGGAAAACCGCAGGGTTGGCTTTATCTAACACAGCACGAGCCAATCAAAACTGAGGCAGGGAGGCAGCTCGTGTTAGCCCCCAATTAACAGAGCCCCGCTTCCCTGTTGCATGTTTAACGCAGGGATGGGTCTCGGTTATCTAACCTGGCGTTAACACTAGACGACTAAACACGTAAAGACTGTAGATCATCTAGCAATAGTCGTCAGGTGGTGCTCTATTATGCAAGATCCCCCCGCAGAAGTCGTTGTCCAAAGAATTTTCTCAAGCGTTTACACTGAACAATTTTTTATAGAATCGTATTTTTTGAATTTCCCCCTAATGCTGTGAGCAATCAAGGTATATTGATCCTGATTGTCATTGATCAAGTCAGTCAGTGTTGGCTTCATTATGTAATCTTCGCCTAATAAATCAGTGACCTTTTCCAATACCAGGCTGTTTCCATTCACTGATCCGGCATTGGTAAACCAAAGATAATCGATCGGTGGTTCCCGACTGCAGATCGGTGGCGAAGAATGGGCCAATGGCAAATAGCCTTAAAAAGCCTCAGTGATATGATGGAAGCATACTCGTTTAACTTAACCTTCTCTACACTAGATGATTGTTTGCGGTGATTCTTGAATTTAGCACCACCGAACGATTTTCAGCTGTAAAAAGCTAGAAATCGTCTTGTGGCACGGCAAGGGGGTGGGGACTGTTCTGGTAACATCAGATTGCACAATACCGCACCACCTGATAACTATTGGACACATTCTGACACCAACGACTATTTCAAACCGACTTAGAATAATGGTATAGAGAGCAGGCGATTCTGTGAGAAATCGTCTCTTATAAACGCTCTTGGGGAGGAACAACTATGCCGGCAAATATTGCGTAATGGGGCACCACCTGAAGACTATGGACTAGATGATCTACAGTCGCCACGTATTTAGGGACCTATTGCAAACGTCTGGATAAGGTCCGTTTCCATTGGCCGATTTCCCGTCACCGATCTAGATTCAGGAACCACCGACGGACTTTTGGCCTTGCTGACCCAAAATCAATCAATGGAAATGTTGCAGCTCGTGAATTGACCCACGACTCTGTCTGCTTAGATTATGCAATGTGGCACTACCTACCACTGGCCAAAAGCTTGGTCACTGAGTGAAATCTACTACCCTCACCCATTTTTCTATACCAACACACAGTCAGTGGCACCACTGACAGACTTTCTGGGTAACTCAAAAAGTCTACACCATTTTCGTCGGCCAATGGAAACGGGCCTATATAGAGATCCAGTTCAACCCCAATCTGGGACAGAACTGCCTTTTGGTACGTCCTCTACACACGGAATCCCTAAGTCAAGTCCAGGCAGACTTCGTACCCGCATCCCTATTTAAGTATTCTAATTTGTACCTATTGGTCATATTGATCCTGATGTCTTTTTTGTGCGTGTTTTTCTTGGCTAGGGTTGAATTGATTGTATTTTGCTTCTTCCTCTTTGGAAAATCGATTTTGATTACTATAGCGATCCACGGCTGGGCATCAATCAGGACCTGCAGTCAATGGTATTATATAAAAGGCCTCATGCGGTTAGCGTATAGTGTTTGAGTTTTCTTTTAGCTTAGTGTGCGGGAAGAATCAATATGATTAGGGGACTATAATAATGGAGTGTACCGCCAGGGAAAGGGTTTTGTTTTTGTGGACAATCTCTGTAGCCGTTGGGTATGTCGGCCACTTTTTTAATCGTTTCTTTTCTTCTTGTAAATATAGGATTATATTTCCTCTTAATGTTTTTATAGCATACCTATGTGTAGAACACACAGTGCAAAGAATCCATATCAGTTGTGATGATAAACCTCGCTGTCATTGGTCGACGAAAACGGTGGAGATTCTTCTAGTTACACTGAGAATGTGGTGCAACCCATTGTATGTCGGTATCAATTAATCAGTGAGGGTGCAACTGTGTTGGACATACTTACGTCGTCACTTGATATCTTAGATTTTTTTTTATTGTTGTATGTATAATCAGTTGAGACGAAGTTGCCTCTCACAAAACTCAGTTATGTATTTTCTTCGAGTATTTTCGTGAAAAATGTAATGATGACAATGTAAGGTCCAAATATGCCAAGGACCTGTGTAACACTTGTGCATGCCAGTAATTATATAATTATCGATCATCTGCCTGTAAGTCCAAGGTTTGGACATAATGATCATCCACGAATGGTGAGAGCCGGAGCCTGCGGAAGATAGGACATACATGACCCTCCAGTAT
Source organism: Alentia gelatinosa (assembly GCA_950022655.1). NCBI lineage: Eukaryota > Metazoa > Annelida > Polychaeta > Phyllodocida > Polynoidae > Alentia > Alentia gelatinosa. The sequence goes on from OX465586.1 coordinate 51,249,203, forward strand.
AATAAAAAAAACTTTTAAAAAAACAAAAATTGTATGCACAGTCCCTGCTGCATTGTCCATGTATACACAGATTTAATTGGTTATATTACATCATCTATGCCAAATTAATCACTGAGCATTCTCTGCAGGTCGCTTTTTCATTAACCGATTTGACATTGGTGTACCGAAAAGTCTATCAGTGGTTCTTGACTGCAGAACGGTGCTAAATAGTCGGCCAATGGAAACAGGTTTATAGAGATGTCCCAAGGAAGCTATCCATACTTGCTTTAAATTCGAACAGAAACCAGTTGAATTAAGTTTTTTTAATCGGGAAATTGTCATTTCTGACACCTCCTTTATCAATAAAATCCAATTAGAGAGATTTGATTACACTTTTGCAGATTATGCATAGTTTAGATTGATGGTGTGAATGGATGCGGCCTAGAGCAATACATCACACAGAATGATGAAATGCATGATTATGTAATTTAGATATTAAGAAAATAGATGTATTAGTAATGACAACTCTTAAAACACGACGCCATGAGGTGTCCAATGTGGCTGCTAACAAAATATGCGTGACTGCCTTCTTGATACCCACGCCTTTCCTAATATCAATGTATATCTAGTGTTTAGTGTTCATTAATTGTAATCCACGCCATTCATCATGGCATACTCATATTTCCACATAGATTACTACGTCCTGGATGCCAATATCAAGTGTCTAATTGTGAGAGGCCTGACTTCTAGACGTCTCCATACTGAGACTTGGTTAATGAGGTTCTTGGCGGGGACACGAGTGGATAATAGGCTAGACAGTCGCCTCCTTTGATGATAGCTGACTGCTTTATTGGCTTTTCTATCCTTAACTACCGCTTTCTTATGAGGAGATCAAAGGCATAAGCGGTTCAATTTATTAGTCGTTCCTTATGGTAAACCATCGGAAACAATAACAGGATGGAGTGAGATATGATTAGAAAATAAGCAATGATGCTACAATACAAATTATATCTAGCTGTATCAGAGGTCCTCTTATCCTTAACAATAATCTTTTTTTTAATAGTTATAATCAAAAGTCCAAAAATATACTCACGAATATAGAAAATGTAAAGCGAAATTATAATAACAATGGAATTGGTAGGATTATCCTTGTAAAGCTGGAGACACACCAAGCAAGTCAAGGGAGCGATTCCCGGAATCGCCAAAGCAAAATGGCATTTATGTGAAATATTATTTCATAGTAATATCCCCTACAGATAATTTAGGATATTAAAAGCAATAATCAGGTGAAATATGAAATAATTATTCACATATACGTTATTTTGTGCCGTAAATTCCAGAAATCGCTGCTCCTTTTTTCCAGGCATCAGGATGACCACAGCACTGTGTTGTGTGACTATCAGATGGGACTCCCTGAGGCGGCCGGGTGAGAGTCAGCGCCCCACCCCCACCCCACCGGCACCCTGCGAGTCCAGCACCGCATGAAATCAGAAGTCTCTCCCTCAATGACCCCGCATAATTAACCACCCCAGTGGGCACCGATTGAAAATAAAACTAGCCAAACGAGGCAGATTAATGACAACAAAACACTCCCCAAAGCAAATACCGTGTGGATTTGAATCGGCGAGGTTGGGATAGAAAAGCACTGGGTGGTCGGGCACGAAAGGGAGGGGAACTCTCAGGGAGAGGGTGGTGGCAGGCAGGGAGGGAGCGGGAGGCGGGGGGAGGGGGGTGAATGGGAGGAGCGTGGTGAGCGGTCTGGGTGGGTAAGGTATGTGTCATGCTTGGCTAACCTAGTGCAACGGACCTTAATGAGTATATGATGAATAAATGTTATCTAAATTACGACGCAAATGACGTGGGCCTGGTTTTAGTCCTTCCTCTATCGGTCGTTGTCGCTCACCACCCCAGGGGTCCGTTGAATAATTTAGGGTCGCACATGAAGACCCTTTTCTGTACGGTTGTATGGATGATGCGGGTCAAATTTATCCAACACCTAAGGATGACCTCCTGGACTGCTGATACTGTCTTAGCAAAGATACTTAAATATTATTAAATGATAACCCTTGTACGGGATACAGAGAAGGGTCTTGATGTACGATCCTAGATTATCAAAGGGCCCCTGGTTCCCCTGTGCAGCACGGGCATTGTTTGAAGAGCAGGCGGGGAGGGAGGGGAGAGGGACGTGGGTGTGGACGGGCGGGGAGGGAGGCTGGTCACAGTTGACGATGCGTGAATGCAGCCAAGGCCACAAATCACCACATTTGGACTCAGCCATGCGGCCCGTCACAGGAGAGCAAATCAGGAGTGTAGGGAAGACCGCATACACCGCCGTTATCAGAACCTTTAAAGGCATATCCTACAATTCGCAGTAGCACCACCTGGTATTTATCAAATAGAGATAGTTATCAAATCAAACTGTTTTTTTTATGAATTATTCCGATACCAAAAGAGTATAATGCAACATTTTGTCGAATCTGGACTATTAAAACTGGTAAATGGGCATATTCATATTTCACTGATTTACATAGAAAATGTATTTAGAATATAATTTTCTTCTTTCCAAAACAAGAATGGCGACTATATAATTGCCATATTTTGTGGAAGTTTGAAGAAAATGACAGTTTAGGACTGGCGTCCACCTACTACGATATAGCTTCGATATGATCTACAATGCACCTCCCGATAAAATAACAAAATCGCGTCGGAAGGTCACCTAAAATCGAGGCAGTTGACCACGTTTCTGCGATAAGAAACCGAAAAAACCCATTAAGATGCATGGTTGATTGGCATGTCTAGACTTCGGTCTACGATTTTGCACCTCCCCGATATGTCTCCGATATTTGCTTTTTGTATTGGGAGGTCTAACTTTGTATCGAGGTAGGTGGACGCCAGGCCTCACAATAGTTGAGCATCAACTATTTAAAATTTCTTTATAATATTGTCATGATATTGTCTCCAATCAAAAACTAACACTATGAACCTTAATTTCCAAGTTAGATATGTGTTCTACAACACTTTGAGATCATCACAATAATCCTTTAGGAAAATGGCATGGGTTTTCATTTTTAAGGCAAATTGTCCGATGTGCCTTAAAGCACCCCATGATAATTAATACACACGCTTGAGAGCTCTATAGTACTCATTAGGTTGTCATCCTCAATAAACAAGTCCTTTTCCCAGCTAATTCAAAGCAGTCTATCGTCGTCTCCCATTGTCGACTGTACCATAAACTCTTTTTGGGGCGGGATATTATGTTACCAGTCTTTATAGCGAAAGGTATTACGCGCGGACACAATTGTCGTGGTTATCATTTATTAAGTATGCCACATAAATATATAGGGAACTCTTCATCACAGTTATATCGGGCTATTTATTGGACATTGTGTAAATCACCATATATAGCAGTTATATCGGGATATCTATTGGACATTGTGTAAATCACTATGTAACACACACACACAAATATATACACGTATTTCTTTTTATTTAATCAAGCGAAAAATGATATGAGATATTACATTCGCCAGCAGATGTTCTTCCATATTACAGCCAGGAAATAAGACAAGTATAATAAATGTACATTAACATGACAGGACATGACATAAGACATCTGATACCAAAAAATCTCACCATATATATATATATATATATATATATATATATATATATATATATATATATATATATATATATATATATGTATACTTTACATAGAGTTAGCGAACTTTCATTTTTGTCAATTTAACTGATTAACTAGTTCCATTCAAAGTAACTTATATATTCTCATCACTGATTTAAAGAGAGCTAGCTCTTACTGTGTAGTCATAGTGATTATATCCTGCACGGTGCCAGATACATATGATCAAACAATAGACTGCCTCTGGCTTGGCTACAGACTGTTCTATATTGGCAACTCTCTAGCATCTCCTAGGACAGAGCCTGTCCTGCTCGCGGGGCTCTGGTGAGCAAATCATTACGCGCTCTCCTCTGCTGGTGAGCAGCTCCCGCGCCGCCGGCCCCGCTCTGCCGCCGGCCGCACGCGCCCCGCACGCCGCCCACACACACGGGCAAACAGGCTGATTGCCGCCCTTCGTCACCAGCCTGCGAGCGACCTGTTCCCATCTCTGCTCGACTGGCACTGGCGAGTATCTCAAGGATTGTGTACGGTGAGTGCCTATGACAGCTGGCTGGCTTTATGCCATTCTCCAAGCGGAGCCGCCCGGCCAATCCACTCTCGGGAAAGCCGCCTGGGAGGGTGGTTTTTCCCTTGAGCATATACACCACGCTTTATATTTTCTATGAAAAGAAGCAGAGTGAATCATACCATCAAGGACAAGTATATATCACTGTAAAAACATCCCTTGTGCTACTATAAAAACATCCCATGTGACGAGGCGGTCTTTCTCAATTCAACCAGAGGGAAATCTATGGATTTGACTGGATCATTAAAAAAACAGATTATTATACAATCATACCTAAGAATAATCAAATACACACTTGGCAATCACCACAACCAAAGCCTTAGTGAGTTACAGAGCCCAGCGCGGACCCAGTTCAGGAGCGACATGGTAAATTCAGAAATATGTGTATCTAAGTGTGCAGCCTGCAGATTGGTGAAGGGTTGCCCGGTTTCAGTGCCTATTGCTGACCCAATACAATTTGTGTGCCAGTTGTGGTAGCAGTAGGAGTAGTAGTAGTAGTATAGGCAGATGGGGATATGGCGCTGGAGACATCTTCCCGCCCACTGCTGTGTGCAGAGAGGGCCATTCTCATGGCAGACCCAGGAGGATGCACTATTGTGATCATTATGCCCACCCTTTACTCCAGTGCCCGAAGCCCCTCACATTATCGTCTCTACGCCTTTGCGTGAGTGGGAACCTCTCTGTATACTTCTCCGGAGCAATCCAATCTCGTCCAGGAAGGAGACGGGTGGAGAGTGAAGCTGAGAGGGTGGGGAGGGGGTGGGGAGGGAACAGGGGGTGGGGAGGGTTAGGCACGTTACAGGGAGGGGGAGAAGGAGGGGAGGAACAGGGAGTGGGGAGGGTTAGGCACGTTACAGGGAGGGGGAGAAGGAGGGGAGGAACAGGGAGTGGGGAGGGTTAGGCACGTTACAGGGAGGGGGAGAAGGAGGGGAGGAACAGGGAGTGGGGAGGGTTAGGCACGTTACAGGGAGGGGGAGAAGGAGGGGAGGAACAGGGAGTGGGGAGGCTTAGGCACGTTACAGGGAGGGGGAGAAGGAGGGGAGGAACAGGGAGTGGGGAGGGTTAGGCACGTTACAGGGAGGGGGAGAAGGAGGGGAGGAACAGGGAGTGGGGAGGGTTAGGCACGTTACAGGGAGGGGGAGAAGGAGGGGAGGAACAGGGGTTGGGGAGAGTTAGGCACGTTAAAGGGAGCGGGGAGAAGGAGGGGAGGAACAGGGAGTGGGTAGGGTTAGGCACGTTGCAGGGAAGGGAGGACAAGGAGGGGAGGAAGAGGGGTTTGGGAGAGTTAGGCACGTTACAGGGAGGGGGGAGAAGGAGGGGCGCGAAATGGGAATGGGGAGAGTTAGGCACGTTAAGGGGGGGGGGGAGAGGATGGGAAAGAACGGAGTGTGGGGAGTTAGGCACGCTACGGGAAGGGACAGGAGGGGAGGGAACGGAGTGTGAGGAGAGTTAGACACGTTACAGGGAGGGGGAGAAGAGGGGAGAGAGCAGAGTGTGGGGAGTTAGGCAGGTTACAGGGAGGGGGACAAGGAGGGGAGGAGGAGGAGTTGTGGAGAGTTAGGCACGTTACGGGAGAGGGAGAGGAGGGGAGAAAACAGGGTGTGTGGAGAGTTAGGCACGTTACGGGGGGGGGGGGGAGAAGAGGGGAGAGCGGAGTGTGGGGAGAGTTAGGCACGTTACAGGGAGGGGGGGACAAGGAGGGGAGGAGGAGGGGTTGGGGAGAGTTAGGCACCTTACGGGAGAGGGAGAGGAGGGGAGAAAACAGGGTGTGTGGAGAGTTAGGCACGTTACGGGGGGGGGGGGAGGGGAGAGCGGAGTGTGGGGAGTTAGGCAGGTTACTGGGAGAGGATAGAAGGTGGGCGGCTAGTTCTGCTCCTCAGCCATCTGCCTTCATAAAATCACGAGTACATTTGGAGATGTCCTCTATCTTTAGGGAGACGGCGGATGAATCGCTTGGCCTTATTCATTCATTAGTTTTATTGTAGGCGGTTGGCAGTCGGCAGACACCTGCGAGCATTGCCGTACCGCGTGGTAGCAGATAATTTCCCCAGAGTCTTTTTGAATCCATTAAAAGGACAGACCGTGGCCCTCGGACCCACACTTTATTTGTACGTCTGTCAAACTGTCAGTCAGTCTTCTGTGTTTTTCTTTCTTTACCCATATTCCAATCCAATGACGGTGTATCTCTATGTCGTTGCACACTACGATTTACATACCATAGAAGAGCGATTTCTCAGAAATAGAATTCCATTATATATAATCATATATTCCACACCCATGAGAAGGTTATAAGAATGGTGAGAATCGATTATCTTGTATCAAATTTCTTGCGCTGTCTCTACCTCAACTCAAATCTCTTTCCTGACGAGTTCTGGCGAGTTTCAATTTCTATTGACAAAAATATGTACCCAGCTCAAGTATTTGCATCTTTTCATTTTGACTTCCCTTTTAGGTTATACATCAAAGAAAGGGTGAGGGTCTGTGTGAAGGGGCTTGCAGTGATCAGTAATATTCCACCGACATATCCAAAAGAGAACGTCTGCAAAGTCTTTCATAACACGCATCTTCAATTACCCCCATGTCTATAAACGTGATATCATTATAAAGCAAGCAAATAGAAAGCGGTGAAATCAATCTTTTCATATGAGACTCGTAATGGTTGTTTTATTATGTGCATCTTTGCTCCCCTTTGTCCTGGCCTTGGTTGTTCTTACCAAAGGTCTATTCCTTAATACACGACATAAATGGTGGCTGTTTGGAAAGGCTAATGGCATCAGAGAACACAGTGACTTCCCGCATCTATCAGAGTAAGGCATTGTGCCCAGGGCTATGACTTCTATACATCTCCTCATTTACCTGAGCACCTAATGTGTGGGGACTGCCATACTAAATACTACATTAGACCCCCTGTCCTATCTAACATAGGATATATTGTACCCCTTAGATATACTACCTGTTATATCAGCCTTAACATACGACGTTCTGCGGTTATTCAATGTTCTTGCCGTCAGTGCGCATCTTTTGCACAATGATCTTTCAAGCCATAACCTTTTGGATCTTAACATAAGACCATTTTTCAATGGCCGATTATTCGGCACCGATCTGCAGTCGATTTATTTGTCTACACCAAAGCAAGATCGGCGAATGGAAACCTCCAGACATTTGAAAGGTCACATATTAATTATGCATAGATTATGCAATAAGGCAACTGTGACAACCGACCGACTTGGTCAACGACGGACAGAATCAAAGTGCTTTGATTTCATCAGCGAGGCTCGAGGTTTCAGCATGAATATTAAATCCGCATGGGGGATATCTACATACAGTCGGTGGACCCACTGACAGACTTTTAGGAACTTAATTAATCGGTGCCGTTTTTGTCTGTAGTTAAAAATAGCTTATATCCATCTCCGAAATACATACCAAAAAACGCACGTCATGCTTGCGCAGGTTTGAACCTGCAATTCCGTGAGAACACCGACCAGTTTGTTCTGGACCACCTAATCTATTTCACAGTATATGAATAACTATTGAGGCATTTCGGTCTGCTTTCTAAACGAATTTCAAATACTAGGCTTATATTGGTAAAAGTAGAATGTGAATGAGGGAATTCTTACAAAACCCAAGACCTGAATAATCGCTAAATTATGAGTTTAACAATTGTGAGGATTTTCCTCTTTTTTGTTACAGCGGTAACACGGGTTATCTATATTTGCTGCTGTCTACATAGGGTATGATGAGGTACAGAGCCTTGTTCTAGACGTGGCACAATATGCATGTATATTATCATCTTTCGTATCGCCTCAATGTATTGTACGCCGGTATGAAAAACACATTTGCCGAGTTGCGATCGATGCAGACACATTAATGATACTGTATCTTGCTTCTACAAAACCAACGCGAGTAACGCTTGGGACAGACGATGTAACTGACAGGATTACAGCTCTTCACCCTCCAACACCCTCCGTCGCCCTCCCTCCCCCTCCCACATCCTCCCTCGCCCCTCCTCACGCATCCCACTCCCTGCCACTCTCTCCCACTCCCTCCAACTCCCTCTCACTCCCTCCCACTCCCTCTCACTCCCTCCCACTCTCTCCCACTCTCTCCCACTCCCTCTCACTCCCTCCCACTCTCTCCCACTCCCTTCCATATCCTCTCACATCCTCCAACACCCTCCCACACCCTGCCACACTCTCCCACATCCTCCAACATCCTCCGTCGCCCTCCGTCTCCCTCCAACATCCTCCCTCGCCGTTCCTTACCCCTCCCACTCCCTCCCACTCCCTCCCACTCCCTCCCATATCCTTCCACATCTTCCCACACGCTGCCTCGCCCTCCCACACCCTCCCACACCCCCGTCGCCCTCCCTCTGCCTCCCACATTCTCCCTGGCCCTTCCTCACCCCTGCAACCTCCTCACATAAACTCCCACACCCTCCCACATCCTCCCACACTCATCGTCGCCCTCCCACACCCTCCCGCTCCCTCCTACTCCCTCCCTCATCCTCCCTCACCCTCCCACAACCCTCCCACATCCTCCCAAACTCTCTTACACCCTCTCACATCCTCCCACACCCTCCCTCGCCCTTCCACGCCCTTCCACACCTTTCCACACCCTCCCACTGACTCACACATTTTCCGACACCCTCCCTCGCCCTCCCACACCCTTCCACACCCTCCAACAGACTCCCATACCCTCTCACACCCTACAGCATCTTCCCACTTCCTCCTACTACCTCTCTCGCCCTCCCACACCCTCCCTCGCCCTCCCACACCCTTCCACACCCTTCCACACCCTCACACACCCTCACACACCTTCTTACCCGTTCCCACACCCTCCCACACCCTCCCACACCCTCCCACACCCTCCCACCGGCGACAAGTCGCCCACTCGGCATGTCCACCGTGTCGGAGCGCTCCTGTGTGAGGCCTGAGTTGCCGACACGGCGACAGTTTCACATCACAAGTTCAGTTGCCATGCACTTCTTTATCCCACTCCTGTCTTCAGAGACTGGCACTACTCGGCAAACCTAACGTCGCTATGGCAACAGGTATTCCTGTTTTGCAGCCTACCCGAGCAGATGACAAATGAGCGATAATTGAGTCACTCATCAGTCTACATCTCGCTTCCGGCGGCGGTTCTTTGTTCAGTTGAATACTGCGTTGTATTTCCCCTCCGTTGAGAATTTATAAATATTATTCTACTTCCTAGAACAGATGTGAGAGCGAGCGCCTTGTGAGAATTAAACTCGGAGTGAAAGAGGAATGTTCATCCCATTATTTTATCGCATTTGGCAGCTTCGAGTTCTCGCCAGAACACGGCACGGTGCACGGGACAAGGCTGAATGTGCGCAAACACAAAGTAAACCATCAGACGGGCTTAACAGTAATCTGCAGTACACAATCGGAAACGCCAATCTCACGATTTTCCCTTGTTTTTCTTCAAACTTTGTGGAACGTTTATTTCAATTAGATTTACATAAATATTTACAGAAGAACGTCGACCTGCAATGAACTGAGATTAAATTTATATGAGTAGGTGGTAATGAGTTTGAATCATTAATGAGAAAATACGAAAACATTTTACTCTATTGTCGCAGTAGTTGCAAAATATACAAAAAGGTCCAAGATTTGTAATGTTGTCCGCAAAAGTTTCAACCCAAGGATTTTCTCAAGTGTTTACTCTAATCGACGTTTTATATAAATGTCCCTCAAAGATTAATTGAGTCAATCTAGACGATTTCTTCAAGCAGCCTTGAAATAGTCGACGGTGTCAAAACGAGTGATCCTTCCTTGGGTCGAGTTTTGGTATTGTTTATGATATGATTTCTTTTAATCGCGAATAAACAAGGTTTTGTTGCATCATTTCAAAAAAGAGATTTCATATCAAAGATATACACATGTACATCATATGAAGGCGTTGCATTCATACCTCACGAATATGTTCATGAGTTTGTCAGATTAATGTACGAATTCATGCCTTCAGGCTAGTGTCCAGGTAAGCAGCAATTCTACTGCCTATGTCCCAAACACATCAATTCAGCCTAATCGTTCATAGGGCAGGAAACGGCCAAGGTAATGTGTGATCATTAGCCAGCTCCCAGACCGGAAGCCGGGCTAATTGCCGTCTCCATCTGACAAAACGCACCTATTATCGCCCGACTGCCGCTCTGTGCTTCAAGGGGTTGTTACATCCGGGCCCTCCACACTGCAGCTGACCACTGGTCTGAGGCTTAGTGCTGATTGGTCCCTACCTGCCTTTTACTACGGCTACTTCACCATTAGCTCCCCACTCGTAAAGTTTCACATGAAAAGATCCATGTCCGGAAAACCGGAAGTTGCCCGCATCTTATGCGTCATGCGCAGAATGACCGCTGATTAGCCACAAACTGGACCCATGTACAAACATCACCTGCATTTGTTGGAAATCCAATTTCAGGAAATTAGTGAGCGGCGTTTGACTGCTGCCAATGTAGTTCCCATAGCGGAAGCCATTCTGTTGGCTGCCCATGGTTCTGTCATCTATTGAAGCCACGACCGTAAGCCTTGTAGAGGAAGCTCGCAGATTTAACTTGAAGGCTGTCGGTCCTAGAAGCAATATGATACCTGATCCGAGCTACGCTTGTAAGGATTTTTCAACTCGCAATAGGGTTCCTTTAAAAAGCTACATTAAAAGGGTTTATTTTCATTAAGGTGTCAATAGAAATAGTTTCGATGCGCCGGTGAGATGTCAGTACAAGCCGTATTCTACTGAGTGGTATTGGAAGTGTCACTGCATTATATCACCATGGACCTGTTTCACTAGTTTCGTGACATATCTGTGACACCATACAGACATTGGGGTTGTCTAGTTTCGTGACAACACAAGTAGCTGCCCCTAGGAAAAGACAGACCCCAAACATAAGACCAGAAAAGCGGCACCAACAGTGCAAGCAAGAACAGACAAAACAAAGTCTATAATCGTTCCAAATATGAAGAAGATTGGCTGCTCCGATATTTGACATCAACTGTGACATGCGTTTTGAAACCCGACAAAAAGATTTCCGCTGTTGCTTACACTGTTGGCGCCGCTGTTGATGTCTGTCTGGGCCTAATGTCACAAAACTACTGAAACAGGTCACAGGTCCGATATGACTGAGAATCATCGAGATCAGCCTGGTACCTGTTGAATAATTTAGGGTCGACGATGAAGACCCAGGGAGAATGTGGGTCAACGTAATTCAACACTCATAAACGAGATTGAAAATTATTCAACCATAACCCTCGTACGAGGTCTCCTTGTGCATTGTTCTTTCCTGGGCATAAGTTATTCAATAGGTCTCCTGGTTCTCTGATATTAGCATTCTTGCAAGTTTCTTGTTTCAGACACATCTACATGGAGTTCAAGTTGTGATAAAATCCCTCCATATTAAGCACTCATGCCTCCCTCAACGATGTTTAATTACAGCAAAGACTTCTTCCCGTATTAATTCCTCCCTATAGCTGGTAGGCTTTTAAGGGTGTGAAAGGCTCTGGTGGGCGCTTTGTCCGTCGCTACTTCGTGATGCCAGTTAATTGAGGTCTACTCGGTCCACTCGGCCACTGGCTAGAGGACGACATTGACCAACACCCGACCCTCTGTAAAGCAGCGTGGCCACCCCTGCCTGCAAAGCTCCTCTCCAAGGCAGCCTCTTGTGTTCCCCGACCCCCACCTACTCAAGGACTCAATTACACCAGGACTCTCGGGCAGCGACAGAAGAAATTCAATCTGCCTTTAAAAAGAAAAAAAAAGTGAAACTAAGGATTGAGAAAAAAGGGATTGAAAAAAAAATTAAATCGAGGCAAGGTGACTACCCATCCATGCATGACTCACCGTAAAACGCAAAGGGAAGAAAGGGAAGTCCTTACCTCATGCGGTCGTTTCATCTGGGTTCTCCAGGGAAGCGCTCATTCGTGCCGGCAATTTAATTTGACTAGGATTTAATGTTGAATCCTTTAAAAGAGAAGGGAAATGGCAGAAATGGGTGGGGAGACAACGCCGCGTTGTGGTGGCAGTACCACCAATACGGCCCCCATGGGTGGCATTTAGCTGCGCACGAAAAGGTCATTTGGAGTTTGGATCCTTCGATCCTGCTCGCGTCGGGTCAGCAGCGGTCGATTCTATTGACAGGCCCCCCGCCTACACCCCGCCTGTAATGCCCTCACAGACTGGCCGGCCATGATGGGCTCTTTATCCAGGTATTTTCACACCTTCATTGGCCAGGCGTGGAAGTGGACAGGGCTTTTTTATGCTTCCATTACCGCCCAATCAGGGAAACACGCCAACCTGTTAGGCAGCTTTATTTGACGGGCTTCGGTTGGCAGTTATTGTGTGCGGAGGCAGCTGGCCGGTGTGTTGTGTCAGGAGGGTGTAAATTGGTGTGAATGGGTGTGAAATGCGGCCGAGGGCCAGAAGGGAGGCGCGGGCGAGTCCTCGGCTGTAAATGGAGATGTGGGGAGGATTCTGAGAAGGTAAGTCATGCAACAATATCAGTTAGTTATGAGACCATGAAGGGATCGTCTATTTTGACCATAGAGCCATATGGAGGCGGGCTTTTCCAATAACTTACTATATGATGCGCCAGCTTTGCAGTGTCCAAAAGCACGTCCAAAAATACGACTATATATATATATGTGTGTGTGTGTCTATATATATATATATATATATATATATATATATATATATATATATATATATATATATATATATATATATATATATATATACATACATAATCAGTATTTACAATTCCTTCCTTATCGAATAAGATGCATTTGTATTCAGGAGTTTCCCTTTAATAAATTGTATTATCGTAATGTGGCATTTCCCCTGCTGACGAAAACCCGGCTAATGGTGTGCACCCTTGGGAATATTTCTGTGCTAACTATCGTTAACCCCAAAGTACGCACTCTGTTTCTACCTGACGACCATGTGTGCCAGGACCACCGATTATTCGATATGTACAGGGCCTGATCAGCCTGAAGACTAACCCTCCATAAACTAGGCTATAGTGGCTTTGAGAAAAAAAACGCTGTTTATTTTTGGAAATGGAGGCGGTCACCTACCGAATTTTGGTGGCCAATACCGACTAATTAAACTTGATTTGATTTGGTCGGTAGCCTCAGAAGTCGGTTCGTGGTGCCATATTGCGTAATGTTGGAGAGAGTAATCGTTGATTCTTTTTGTTTCCACCTCACTCTTATTGCACGAGTCGGTGGTGCTAAATGCCATAATCGGTTGGCGGTTTAAATATCATATTCAGCGGTCGTAATCGGCAAATGGAAACGCCGCATAAGTTTTGATGAATTCCTAGAATTCATACAGAAAACATATACGGAGAATCATCCACACATATCGTCCTCAAATGTATAGTTACACAGAGCAAGAAATCTCACCATCCTGCCAAAGATGTCTAACCTGTGCTTTTTTACTCCTTCAAAAATGTTTGGGGCTATAGTAAACTACCACCCATTGTTTTCAAGTGGCCATAAACCATACCCATCGTTTACGGCTTTCCCGAACTTTTTTACCGAATTTCTAGGAAAAGGATTTATCATTTATAATCATGGGTAAGAAATCGATGGTTTAAGACGACCAGCTCTGTAAACCACTCGAGGTTAACGACGTTATACGCTCACTATCACTCGTGTATTCCTAAGCGTCAGCCTCTCGTGGTTTACACAACTGATTGATAACTGTCTATGCTATGTTGATATCCACCTTTATTCAAATTCCATTTCATGCCCCTATCATGCTTACAATTATCCATTCGCCGAACACAAGTGCCATCATTATCCTTATACTCTAGATGACTGCTGAATATCATCTTTACCTTCATCGTGATTCCTAACAATAAATCTCAACCTTATCCCCATTCCTCTCATCTGTCATATGTCACCGTTATCTCCTCCTCTTATACCTCACAGTAAATCTCAATATAATCCCCATCCCCCATCAGTACCCCGCACCTCCCCCGCCCGCTGATAGCGTGTCAAGTGTCGCCAAACGTTTACGGCGTCTGCGTCGTGTGAAATGAGATTACAGTAAAACAGATCTCATTTGAGATACCTGTAGACTGACGGGCTGGGTGCTGACATCACGTCATGCCTCCTCTTCTCTAATCACCCCACTGATCCGCGCGCGACATTCAATCTGAAATAGTCTACACCGAAATTAGTGAGAGAAGAAAAAACATCATGACACTTGCTGTCAGTAACCAAGGTCAGCTTCTCCGTTTAAAGGCAGAATTCCACTGGACCGACAGTAGCCGATTCCGTAGCCAGACAAGCGCCGATTATTATCGGATGCCCTATAATTTCTCGAATCTTTGAAAATGGTCATTTATTAAACTATTATTATCAGAATTAAATAAATTACAATACGTGGGCTTCCTCTTAAGGGCCCAGGAACAGTTGATCGGGTGAGAAATCGGCCTGGTGGATTGTGCCCTTTATCTGGGTCTGTGTTTCTTTCACGACTCACATCGTTGCACCTTTATATCGGTTTCTCTCCACACGTCCTGAGTTTAATTGAAAGACTGGCAAGGACCCGCCTTGCTTGCCTCTAATATAGATGATATAGATGCCGGCAAATGATTTACGATAAAGGCAATAAATGCAAGGCGTGAGTTCTAGGAGGGGATAATTGGTTTCAGCTAATATCGCATGTCTATAGGGGCCAGCGAATCCTGATTTGGACGACTTGTTTATCGTGTGAAGCCACAGTAAAAGATCAAGCCGCAATTATTGTAAGTGCAGTAGATGATGCCCCCGGGAGCCCCCCAGTAAGAATAGACCAAATGCAGTAGCTTCCATTTCTCCGAATTAAACGCCTTAGTCTGAACTATAGAGCCTGGATATTGGACGATGGAAGCACCAATTGATGATATTTTTATGCTCCTTGTGCGCAGGGGAACAGGAGATTGAATCCAGTTGCTGCCAGGCGCTAGTTGACAAACACTCATTTCCTTCCTGAACCAATAGCTGTTATTAACTACGCGGTGCATCCGTTAAAGTTCTTCATGTCGTCGCTACAGTCTCGTGCCTGGAAGTATCCTAATAACCTGACACCGTGTAATTATAACTTTCATTTGATTATCTACAACTCGCGTTCATGTGGTGGGGCGTACTACTAGGCCTCCCCACCCTCTACCCACTCTCAGTCGCCTGATGTATATTGGCGTTCTCCCTAACGCCTCCGCCTCCGAGGTTGTCCCAGGCGCAGCAGGCTGCACACCATGCCTGAAATCAAACTGGCGATCGGCGACAGCCACCGCCGAGGAGATTCGATCGGCGCCGAGCGAGGGCTTCTGTCGGCGGACGTGCGGAGCGGTACTTCCGGCGCGTCCCCGCGGGCGCCCGTGTGACAGAGTTCCCCCATTCTCAGGTCGGTGAAGGTGGTGCCACCGGGCGGGCGGGAGGGAGGGTGGGAGAGTGCGAGGGAGGGAGGGGAGAGGGAGGGAAGGAGGAATAGCAAAGGGGATAGGGAGGAGGGGATAGGAAGGGAGGGAGAGTTGGAGGGAGATGGGGAGGAGGGATGGTAGGAGGAAGGGGAGAGTGGGGAGGATGTAAGGTGGGAGGGAGGGAGGGTGGCAGGGAGGGAAGGTGGGAGGGAGGGAGGGAAGGAGGAAGGGAGGGACGTAAGGAGGGAGGGAGGGAAGGTGGGAGGGTAGGTGGGAGGGAAGGTGGGAGAGAGGGAGGGAGGGGGTCGCTGTGGCGTCCGTCTACTCTAGCGACGCCCCGCGAGCGTTTGGAGTACAACTCGAGGTCGTTATCGGCTGACGCCTACTCTGGCGCCACCCGATTCTTCTCCCCTTTTTTTGCCGTTTTACGACACCACGTGACAATAGCGCGAGATTCACGTGAGATATCCACCCGGGGTGGCCAACGACCACGCCCGACGCACTGAGAAGTGACGGTCAAAATGACAGAGATGGCGCCTGATATTTCACACGGCGCGACGGATCATAGCGGAACGGGTCTAATAAACAGCCACCATCATGTCTAGTCATGGGTCAGTGTGCTGGGAAGTGCGTCCCCAGGCCCCCTACTTCCGCTGCCGACGGAAATGCCCCCCGGTCCTTCTCCCTCTGGCGGCCGGTCGGTGTATCACTACACATCTGGCGGAACACGCTCTAAAAATGGCGTCAGGCTCGCAGTGGCAGGCCACAAAACCAATCTCATATCAGGACCCGAGACACCGCGAACAGGATCTGAGCGCAGATATACATTCGGGTTGTCACAACACGAACAGAAAATCCAGCTCAGAGCTGTCCCGAGATACACATCATTCCACTCAGCCACCCCCGTGCCCACCACCCTCCTCCACTTCCCGACGCCTAATTATCAGTCTAAGAGACCCGCCTTCCCTGCAGTCCGGCTGTCCGCCCGTGACGGCTTCAGAGGCGTTTCTCGACGGCCCCCTCCTCTCTCTCTCTCTGCGCGTTACCGTTATGCGGCGTTTCCACCTACCGATTATGACCACCGATTACTGGATTTAGTACTGCCGACCGATTATTTGATCATTTTTGTACAACAATCGTCAGATGGAAACAAAATAGGCTAACGATTTTCCCCTACAGTATGAGGTAATATAGCACCATTGACAAAATCTTCATTTTTCCACCTTCATTTTCGCCAAAAATCAATGTTTTTTCCCAACCGCAACCAATTTCCATGTTAAGCACACATGCACATTGAGGACCCCTCCCCCCTATCAATTGGTGCAGATGGAACACATAATCGATAGTAAGGGGAAACAGTATATGCGTTGGTGTCAATGATTATTATCATGGATACATTCTCGAGTAGGATCACCGACCAATTTTTGTACAGTGTGTACATCATTGGTGGCGTTTTATGTGGCGTTTCCACCCACTGATGAAAAAAAAATTGTGAACCGTTTTGTTTCCACCTGACAATTATTGCAACTGAAGTAATACATAAATGTTTGGCGGTGCTAAATACCATAATCAGTGGGAATAATCGGCAGATGGAAACAACACATTAGTCTGCAGATGGAAACGCCACATAAGAGGAAGCTGCTGTGGCAGGGAGGAAGGAGTTGTGTGAGCAGCTCAGACCCATTGTTGGAGCAGCTCGGTATATGGTGTGGGAGCAGCTTAGAATATGGTGTTGGAGCAGCTTAGAGTATGGTATGGGAGCAGCTCAGAAAGTGTGGTGGGATTAGCTCGGAATATGTTGTGGGAGAAGCTAGTAATGTGGTGTGGGAGCAGCTCAGAATATGGTGTGGGAGAAGCTAGTAATGTGGTGTGGGAGCAGCTCAGAATATGGTGTGGGAGCAGCTTTGAATGTGGTGGTGGAGCAGCTCAGAATATGGTGTAGGAGCAGCTCGGAAAGTGTTGTTGGACTAGCTCGGAATATGATGTGGGAATAGCTCGGAATGTGGTGTGGGAGCAGCTCAGAATATGGTGTAGGAGCAGCCCTGAATATGGTGTGGGAAGAGCTTGGAATGTGGTGTGGGAACAGCTTGGTATATGGTGTAGGAGTAGCTCTGAATATGGTGAGGGAGCAGCTAGGAATATGGTGTTGGAGCAGCTTGGAATGTGGTGTGGGAACAGCTCGGAATAGAGTGTAGGAGCAGCTCAAAATGTGGTGTGGGAGCAGTTCAGAATATGATGTGGGAGAGGCCCGGATATGGTTTGGGAGTATCTAGGAATATGGTGTGGGAGCAGCTCAGAATATGGTGTGGCCGTAACTCGGAACGTGTTGTGGGAGCAGCTCGGAACGTGTTGTGGGAGCGGTCGTAAAGCGCCTTGCGCGCTGGATCAAACACGATTGGTTTCCACCGCTTGTGGCCCTCAGGGAACTAGACGATAAAGGACGAGATTAATGATTATGTTTTACATTGCCAGCTACGATGTCGAACGCGAAATGATGATATCTCATAAATTGAACTACAGCAAGGAATGCATTCCTAATTTCTAATTTATTGTCCATGCTTCTCTAAGAAACATTTTCTATATCGGACGATTCAACATAACCGGGTACGAAAGTGGCAAAAAAAATTATTTTTGTTATTCAACACAGTTAACGACAGATACACGTTCACCAGTTTCCTAGTGATCTTCCACGAATTTGTCACATATAATCACAGAACAGGACATAGCACATTACAAAACGGTAGTACAATAAAGCTAGTATTGATATGAGTGTTAAATTCAAGAATCGCCGACCATCATCGTCTAGTGTAAACGCCGGGTGTGCCGCTAGACGCATATACATGAGACTCGACCCAACCCCGACCCTCAGCCGAGCACCCCTATGTTTGATGCATCGACGCCCCTACGTTCCACTTTCATCTCGACACATCCGGGGTTTGTTGTCGTGGGCGAGCAGGAAGGGGAGCGGGATATGAAGCCATGCCAGGATTTGCTCCATGTCCGGCTGGCGCCTGGGGCCTCTAGGGAGTGCTCAACACTTGTCAGCAGATGTCAGAGGGAGTTGCGTGCAGTTGTAACGAGTGGCTCTAAATTCATACTGAACGCCCTAGTATGAGCAGATATGAGCTGCTCTTCTATACTGCTGTACCGTCCACCACACCTCAGCCCCTGTTATTTAGTGTACAGCAATGCATTATTTTAGGCCTTGGTGCAGTTTGCCTCCCGCTATTAATTTCACCACAATATACATGATACCTACCGTTTAATCTTATCCTCACTTCCACGAGTAGACGATAGGATAGTCCTCATATCATGTGATATTTGATAGCACTTCAGAGATGAGAGAAATAATGTTGAAATGCCAATTGAAATCGATGCTCACCTGGGTAGATTATTTACAAGTCTCCTGTCACATGGACACCTGATAGTCATTGTATATATTTATTTTATCCCAGAGGTGGTCAGTGTCGGGTAGTGTTTACACTAGACAATTATAGGCAGCGATTCTCAACTTTAACACCACCTGACGAATTTCATCCGTAGAAAGCTAGGAATCGTTTAATGTATACACCAAGTGTATAGTGATTACATATCGTCTGAATACGTCTCATTATTCAATTTTGCACCACCTGGTGATTATGTAGACCACTTGAAGGCAAATGGCTATTTCAAATTGGATAAAAGTCTAGACAGCTGGCAATTCTGTAAAACTTCAGTCGTCAGTCACCTCTAGCATTGGCCAAAAATATGTGCTCTGCATCGACAGCCACAGCCTTTTACTTAACCCTTCTTTACACGCGATGTTTAATGGAAAATGGATATAATTACCTGTTGTTTAGGTAGGGTTATCCTTCAGGAATCACCACCCAAAAGTCTAGTGTAAAGGCATTTAAATGAAAATTCATCGTCTAGTGTTAACGCTCGATTCGCTTCTTGAGCCAGCGATTCTCAATGATCACATTATGTAATCGAGCACCACCTAACGACTATTAGCTAGATGATCTACAGTCACGTTTTTTTTGTCGTCTAGTGTAAACGCCGGCTAGATCGTAATGCTTCAACAGTCCGGAATCGAGGTTGATTAAACATAATACAATTTAAAGCAGTATAATGTTTCCCTGCTACTATTCTTTTAGGCAGAAGAAGGAGGGAAATTTCATATATATTAGTTGGACTTAAAATATTTTTTTTAAAAAAGAACAGTAGAATAAAAACCCCAGTGCAATTCAATTGATATGTTAGTTCAAGAACCCGTTTGGGAAATCGTCTGGCGGGCTATTTACAAGATGATATTTAGTAAGCTACTTTACCGTCACCTGATTTGGATCAAGTGTTTATCACTGAAGCGGGCGGCTGCATTACAGGATGATCTTATTGAGATTGCAATTAACTCTGTCAAACTGGTATCTCACTGCTTCATCGACTGACACAAGGCACATGTGTACTATACGGAGACATGGTCGGTAGGACTGAATTGAATCTGTTCCGTGTTGCTTTGTGTCAGAGATAATCGCCGAGATCTTCTGACACAAAGCAACAAGGAACGAGGAACATATTTCATTTAGTCACACAGGCTATGCCTTCATATTATCATATACCTAAAACATCATAAAAAAAACGCCATTTTACAACAGGTCACGTAGTACATAGTGTCCGAACTATTAGTTCTTGCACATTGTGCACGAAAAACAGCCGTACAACTTACACATAAGTGTCAGGCATTTGCGCATTTATTGATAAATGAGCGCGGATTTATAGATAACCCACATGCAGGCAGTCAACTTGCCATTTCTATAACTGCCTGTCTAGGATCCAAATATAGCAAGTACCAGTGGGTCAATGAGGCCTTTCGGTCTCTAGTGATTGGTCATGGTCAGTTGGGCATTACTCTAACACACTGAGACCCTGGCCCTCTGCTCCTTTCCAAATATATCCCGTTAGTTCGCACAAAGGGATAGTGTTTTTGTAGCAAGTTCAAAGTCTATGTGACCACTATAACATTAAGTCAGTGTATACGGACGCGTTCTCCGCGCTCAAAAACAACCCTTCCACCACCATGAGCCTCCGTCAAACAGCACGTTACGAGCTCCTCAAGTCTCTCTGAGCACACTCCTCGCTTTAACAGGCGCCGAGCAGCTCGCGGGGACAGGTCGGCGGCCTTCCCCCCGCCGGAGACGGCCCAATTCTCCGGGGCCCGTGTCCCGGTAACAAAGCCACGGCGACGGACAGCCTTGTTCGCACAATCACAGCCGCAAAGCTGGCCGACAAGGAGGCAATCTCAGCACAAGCCGCCAGCAACCTGCCTCAAAATGAGAGTCATCCACGCACTGTGTACCGAGGGCCGACCGCCGGGATCCCTTTCGGGGGCTTTGATGAACGAGCCTTGGAATCTCAACCACCCTTTATTTTCCTCTTATCAGGGAGCGTCGTACGTGAGTGAGTCCCAAGTTGGGCCCCGAGCTGCTCACAGAGAGTGGGCGGGGTCGGGGGGAGGGGTTAAAGTCGGCGGTGAACAGTATCACACTCTCCTAATTCTAACACGGGATTTCTAACGCAAACTCCCCTCTTATAGGATTATTCCAGTTTGATGCGTTCAGGCCTTTTCTTTGCAGGGAGGCTCATTGGTTTGATTGAGGGAATCCAATATCTTCATGATTAGGATTTCTGTTTTGTCTTAAATTCCATGGTTTTAGTTCACTTAATTTCACATATCCCAGATAAGGATCGGGAGGATTCCCTTATTTCCGTCCATCCTCTGTACAATGCTTTGGAATGTATATTTTTATCTGTTATTTGTTATCAGATCTCCCCTAATATCGCTCATCTAGATGTTGACGGACACTGAGCCACTCCCCTATCGCATCTTGAAGGTCACAACACCCTTTACGTGAGACTGATATTCGATTTCTATCTCGCGGCTTCCATCTTAAGGCCATCAGAGAAAGTTAAAACACGCAGCTTCTCTATTAAAGAATAATTGGGGAGGTTGAGAACGTAATTGATTTGGGGATCAAGGGGACCATTTCTTATCTTGGCCACCATTGTCAGGGAGAGGAGGCTTGTAGTCCAAATGGCTTTTGGGCGGTTTCGGGATGATTCACAATCTTTTAAATCCGAGTCAAAAATGCGGGAATTTCCTCTTCTTGAATGACTGAAAGTCTCGGTGTCAATGTATTTATAATGATGAGTTAAAACATCGATACGTTCGGAACACTGGGTATGGAAATTATGCTGCTACTGGTTTTATTGCAAAGTCATTTCCTATATGACCCATCGGTGGAGTCTCTCTAAGTGGTTCACATAGTGTTATGGCAAGGGTATTGCTGGTGATGAATTTGTTACCTGATTAATCAACCAACTAATCTCATGGGCCTACTGTTTTAGCAGTGGCATAAAAATCCTATTTGTATAGCATCAAATCAGATCTTAATGGAGTTGGGTAGCGCGTGTGATTAAAGGAGAGATAGCATCATGAAGCTTTCCTTTGATTAATTGTAGCATTAGTTTTAATCTCAAGATACTATGTCTTTTGGACAATTAACGAACAGGTTTCGCCACAGTCATCTCTGTAGTGGGATTAGTTGTTAGTTAAAGCATCACTTTCAGGCAGCTGTGGGTTAGGCGCATGAAAGAAAAGTCTCACTAACTTTTAATTACATCTACAGACCTGCCAGAAAATAACAGCAAGTGCCATCAGAAATATATTCTTATGCTTTCTGATCTCTCTGTTAAATATTACCAAACTCTGTGATAGAAGCCAGTGCTGATAAAGGTATTTTCGACAATATCAAAGAACTACTGTATGTAAAAGAAAGAAAGGAAAAGTTCGAAAGAACTATCTAAGAACAAATATTGAAGCAGTAGCCCTTGAAAATGGAAAAAAATCTGCAAAATTAACTAATACCCATTGTACTAACTAGCTGTAAGAGACAGGAGAAGAGCGAACTGGCAAGA
The DNA here is from genome assembly GCA_950022655.1 of Alentia gelatinosa. Taxonomy (NCBI): domain Eukaryota; kingdom Metazoa; phylum Annelida; class Polychaeta; order Phyllodocida; family Polynoidae; genus Alentia; species Alentia gelatinosa. The sequence goes on from OX465586.1 coordinate 51,271,760, forward strand.
TTTTGATAGAAGTATCCAAGAGTTATGGTATTGCTGGGAATAAATAAGAGGGAACTACTTATTTCTAAAAAAGGAAAAGGGAGAAAATCTGAAAATGTCTCTAACATAATACAAAACGGTCGATTATCGGACGATGGAATTTTAAAACCTTGTTTTCTATGTCTAAGAAAATAAAAAGATCTCTGCCCCGCCCCCTTGAAAAAGGAAGCTCCCCACAAAAAGATAAGTGGAAAATAAAAATGAAAAAAAAACGGAGCAAATGAAGACCCCCAACCAAGCATTTCAAGTGTGAATTCTCCAATCAACCTGCTGGTCCAAAAGTGGTGAGAAACCCACAATGGATAAACCGTGTTTTTAGAAGAAAAAAAAAGAAAACTCTCGTCGCTTAATTTGTGAATTCCTGAAGCAGCTGACCTTCATTTACCGTAAATGAGAAGATGGATATTTGGAGCTGACCTTTATTTAGTGTAAAGTAGAACAATGAGGAGAAGGAGATTCAGTGAGAGGGCGACAGGAGGGACTCGGAGCCTGGACCCGCCAACAACCAAGCAACTCCAGTTAAAGACGTCAGAAATAAGCCTTAGAGAACGAGAGAAGGGCGGCGAAGAAAAGAAACCCAAAGAAAAAAGCTGAAGGGAAATGGCAGGGCTTTTACTTTGTGGGCGCGGGGCCGCTGTCAAGGTGGTAATATGGCGTGAGAGCGTACTTCTGGCCTCCTGGGCGGGCACTGGAGGACGACCTTAATGCGGGCGGTAGACGGGCAGTCCGACTCCTGTGCGGATTACCGGGGCACTGCCTGCGGGCCACAGTCACAGGCCTGACAGACGAAGAAAACACCCAGCCAAATCATTCTACCCCAACCTACGACAACCTTGCAAATAACCATTAAGCAATATCCTGCAGAGTCGTAGAAGGACTTTGATAGGTTGACAGCTGAGATGTCAATGACGCGAGGATGTTAATTATGAACTTAATCCTGTAGCAATGAATGTAGCCGCTAGTTGCGGGCTTCATCGTAAAGATCCAATTTGTATGGCAGTCTGATACAGGGTAATTGTTGTTTACGTCTGATTAGAAATATATATAGATATATGAAGTATCGTGATGGAGCAATGATTGTATGTCCTGTGTTGCTGTTCCCTATCTCTGCTGTGGTAAAATTGGTGAAGAATGCTGTAACGCCTCGTTTACACTAGGTGATTATTGGCGACGATTCTTGAATTCAAGGCTAGAAATTGTCTATGCTAACACCAAATGAGTCATGACTACAGATTGTCTAATTATGTGAGATAACGCAATGTGGCATCACATGGCGATTATTCAGATGGGTAACTGTCAATGGCTAGAAATCGGTACATGTATATAAAAACTGTAAACGAGGAAATCGAGCACCACCTGACGACTATAGGCTAGACGATCTACAGTCGTCACGTCTTAATCGTCTGGTGTAAACGCGATGTAACCCGGCGTTTACACTAGACGATTATAGGCGGCGATTCTTGAACCTGACGACTTTCAGCCGTAAAAGTCTAGATATCGTCTAATGTAAACGCTAAGCCCATGGCGACTGCAGATCGTCTGGTTACGTCCGATTACGCAATAAGGCACCACCTCATGACTATTAGACACGCTCTGACCCCGGCGATTATTTTAAGCCGGTTTGAAATAGTCGTCTACATAGGCGGCGATTCTGGGTAAAGCCATAGTCGTCAGTATAAACGCTCAGGTGAATTCTGACGTCGACGACTTTTGCGGTGGACATTGCCACCGCCTGACGACTATTGGCTGACCATCTACAGTCGTCACATATTTAGTCGTCTAGTGTAAACGCCGGGTAAGGCGACTATCTTTGTTCTTTATTTTTCTGTATTATGCTGGGTTGAATAAAAAAAAGTACGAGTCTATTGCTATTTGATAATTAGACTGTTGTACTTCGTCTTGCTAAATGGTAGGATTACAGATGACGAATTACTCTCCCTATATTAATTAATGAATCTACAGTAACACTTAGACGATAGAGTAGTAGAATAATACTATTACATGAGATTATCCCCATTTCAAGAAATAAAAGGCTCTTAAATCCAAAGATAGGGGAGCCACTCCAGAAGCCGATTTAGAGCTTGAAGGTTATTCTATACTTGCAGTGAGATAAATACACAATATTTCAGACACAATCGGTCGTATGCTCCGAGGAGATGACGTGTAGTCATGTCCGAGGGCATGCGGAGTCAAGTCTTAGGAGTATACAACCGCTTTATCTGAAACTAGTCTATATTGTTTTTAATATCCACCTTTTTTGACAAGTGGGGTACCCATGTCAGTTCATTTTAGGTACGCACTATTTTTTCATACGTGCTATTTTTCCATATGTGTTGTATTTTTTTCAGCCTGGAACATATAACATATCTGTATTCTCCGGGTATTGTGATACACGCTGCCCCTGTGTTTTCTATGGACACCTTGTGTTAGGCGGATAATAAAAGATGGTTCGATGTCGCAGCCATCACGTGTCACACGGTAGGATTCTAATCAACACCAAAGTGCTTCTAAAAACAACCAACCTTCATTCGATTCATTCAAAATAGTGATGCACTGATGCTGACTTGGACTCCTGACTTCTCGTACTTAACGCTCGCCAGCCTCGGGGATCATGACAGAGCGTTGCCGAGTCCTGTCCGGTCTTTGAGCACACGAGCCTTGCCAGTTGTCTGAAGTAAATCGATTCGGGCGGAAATACAGACGGCAAAACAGGATGTTATCGATGTGCAGTAGAGAGGGGACTCTGATCCTAGCTACCGGCCTCCACTAATGGACAAATCCGACGTAAATCGGCGGAAAATCGCTTTGTAACTCGAACTGATGTTTCCAATTGACGGTCGGTGTGGATGGCTCGTGGTTGGATATCGCGGGAGTCCCGGAATCGCTGATAACGATGGGACAGACGAGGTGCGCGGAGGATTGTCCGGCCTCTGGTCGGAGGGCGATAATAGGTGGTCACTGCAAGACTGGAATAACGTTAGAAGTCGCGTTAAGACCTGGTCACACGTACATGGCGTTTACACTAGACGATTCTGGCCAGCGATTCTGGCATTTTGCACCTCCTGACGACTTTCAGCAGTAAAATGATAGAAATTGTCTAATGTAAACGCCAAGCGAGTGGCGACTGCAGATCATCTGATTACATCAGATTATTCAATTTAGCACCACCGAGCGACTATTGGACATGCTCTGACGCCTGCAATTATTTCTAGCTAGCTTGAATAAGTCGTCTAGACGGGCGGCGATTCTGTGAAAACTTAGTCATCAGTGTAAATGCCTGAGTCCATCCTGAGGTTGACGACTTTTGCAGTTGACATTGCCACCACCTAACGACTACTGACTTGATGATTTACCCCTATTTGGTCGTCTAATGTAAATGCCGGGTCAGAAAGAAATTGATGAGTGTTTTGTCTTTGTCCCTGTTCACCATTGAGTTTGGAATGTGCAGAAATATGAAAAAGGCGATATCAGAGTGAATATTCCGAAGCACTTCAAACAAGTATGCAAACAGGAACACAGACCAAACACGAATATATTTCTGATTTTATCTTAACTGGACATATTTATCTGTATATCGCCCATTGAGTACGAGTTACTGTTCTCACAAGCCTATTCAGTACGAGTTCCTAATGTCAGACTTATGGACGTTTATACCAGGCTAGGGAGATATGCAATTGGCCATCATATGGGATTCATACCTAACGACTGATGCACCTGACACGTGTGTAGTTCACACCTTTTTCAAGAGTACCTAGACCTAGACATAGTCGCGGTGAACACTCACCCGGGGGTACCCTTAAAATGAGGGATGTGGCAAACATGTGATTCTTCTTGCTGGCTTCCTATTGGATAGGTTGAGAACTTAGTCAGCGACTCAGCAGTGGGGCCATTTTTCTCACCAAAATTCCTATACAATTTTTAAATGTGTTTAAGATAAAAATCTGCGAAACCCACTGTCGCTGACAGTTGCAGGGGGAATAGAACTCTACCATTCAGACGAAGAGATTGATTTCCAGTAGAGAATCTATGCAAGATTTGTCTCAGACAAACACCTTATAGGGTAAGTGAGTCCCACAGAGTGAAATTCATTGTGGAGTGGGATTCACACGAAGAGACCCATGTACCTGAGACTGGTGTACTTCACACCTTTTCTCTAGTCTCAGACAATTCTCGTTTGGTAAAAAATTCTCATGGCTAAGTACTTTTATCAGTCTCAAGGAAAAATGGCGAATTTGATTCACATGGGAGGACACACCTGGTACATAATCTCAGACATAGTCACAGTGACCGCTCACCTTGGGACTCAATTACCCTTGATGTGAAGGGTGTTACAAACATGTAATTATGCTTGCTGGCCTCCTATTGGCTAGGGCAGGTACATGGTCGCAGCAGGGTCATTTGTCTCACCAAAATGTCCCTATAGATTTTAAATCTGTTTAAAGTCAAAATCTCATGAGATTCTGTTCCTTGTTAGGGGTGATTGTCGCCGACAATTACAAGGGGAAAAAGTTGTCTCAGCAAAATGGAACCCTGTCATTCAAACGAGGAGATTGTGTTCCAGTACCAAATCTCAACAGGATTTGTCTCAGACAAACACTTTGTGAGGTACATGGATCCCACCGTGTGAATCCCATTTAAGGCCTGGTCACACCATGCGATTCGGGTGATATGCATATGAAGCCACATGGCAATGTTAAGCATGAGATTTTCAAAAGCTGGATTGCTCGACCGTATCCTTTCTATGACGCCTGGCATATGACTACCAGAGATAACATACACCTTTGTCATTAGACCGTGGGTTTCATGCAGGGTAACGCTATCGAAATGTGAATAGCATTGCAGGGCATCAGAATGTATAATGGAGAAATGAGATTCTACCTTATCATGTGACCAAAGTGTGTCCTAATATGGGCATAGCCTCGCTAGCCGATATCGCCGTGTAATATAGATGGTATATTGGGGCACTTTTGCCTGACAGCACGCATGCAACATGGGCGCTGCGAAGCGCATGCCTCAAACCTATTGATATGTATGGCGTCGATGAAAATGATTATAAAGTTTAAGCAAGTTTTGATTTTCCGTTAGGACAAATAGACAAACTACAACATATAACTATTTTTATAAGGTCTATAACATATAAACACGTGACTGACGGAAACGCTGGAAAACAAAGGATGCATCGATTTAATTCATTGATATTCATGAACATATGCATATAAGGTACTCCAAAAGTAAGATGCAGAGTAAAAACATATCAATGTATTTATCATGTCCAAAGAATTAAGATAAAGCTTATATGCTACTTTATTCTCTGACATATTGCAGAAACAGGATAAACGTATCATTTGCGATATTAATATGACAGAGACACAATGTTGTTTATAGAAACAATAAAAGTGTAACTTTATGAGTTGTCGATGTAATATGAATATCATGAAATTAGCTGAAAGCCTTTTATAGCATGGGATATTCTCTTACAAAGAAGAATTTTGTTTTATCTATCTAAATTGTCTCTCTAACTGTACGCGTATCTTCAATATCCCCAGCCTATATATATGAACTCTAAACTCAACACCACACAGTAGTTACCATCGAAGCAGGGCTCAAGTCCCAACACCATTTCACATATCCATCAGTGTCCGAGCTAAGAACTGACATCTGCCCTTTTCACACAACTGGAGCGGTTCTCCAGTGTCACCCCGGCTCCAGGGTGGAGGGTAGGAGGGAGGGGATGAACACAGCGCCGTCCAGCCTGCTCCGCCTCCGATACTGCCCTTTCTACCGCCATCCACCTCACACATTGTACAGGTAAACAGCTTAGTGGACACGGCGGGCCGCCCTGGAGCGCACACCCGCCCTTCCCCGCTCCCCCCTCCGCCGGGTGTAGGCGTATAGCCGGCCCCACTCCCCCCCCCCCCGGATCAGGTCCCCGTGTAGAACCACCTCCTGGGCGGTCCACACAGGAGGCAGACGGGAGCCAGGGTCGCCAGTTACACAAACGGAATGAGGTTCTCCTGGCGTCCTTCACCAGACCCGGATGGTGCTGCTGGTAGGTGGCGAGTCCTATTAACAGGCATGGAGCTCGCTGGCGACCAGCGCAATGTCACCCAGAGCGCCCCCTATAGTTGGCCCTTCTCCACGATCAATGCCCCGCCCCCTATAGGTGGCCCTTCTCCATGACCAATGCCCACCCCCTATAGGTGGCCCTTCTCCATGATCAATGCCCTGCCCCCTATAGGTGGCCCTTCTCCACGATCAATGCCCCGCCCCCTATAGGTGGCCCTTCTCCACGATCAATGCCCCGCCCCCTATAGGTGGCCCTTCTCCACGACCAATGGCCGCCCCCTATAGGTGGCCCTTCTCCACGATCAATGCCCCGCCCCCTATAGGTGGCCCTTCTCCATGACCAATGCCCACCCCCTATAGGTGGCCCTTCTCCACGATCAATGCCCCGCCCCCTATAGGTGGCCCTTCTCCATGACCAATGCCCACCCCCTATAGGTGGCCCTTCTCCATGACCAATGCCCACCCCCTATAGGTGGCCCTTCTCCATGATCAATGCCCCGCCCCCTATAGGTGGCCCTTCTCCACGATCAATGCCCACCCCCTATAGGTGGCCCTTCTCCACGATCAATGCCCCGCCCCCTATAGGTGGCCCTTCTCCATGACCAATGCCCACCCCCTATAGGTGGCCCTTCTCCACGATCAATGCCCCGCCCCCTATAGGTGGCCCTTCTCCATGATCAATGCCTTGCCCCCTATAGGTGGCCCTTCTCCATGACCAATGCCCACCCCCTATAGGTGGCCCTTCTCCACGATCAATGCCCCGCCCCCTATAGGTGGCCCTTCTCCATGACCAATGCCCACTCCTATAGGTGGCCCTTCTCCACGATCAATGCCCCGCCCCCTATAGGTGGCCCTTCTCCATGACCAATGCCCACCCCCTATAGGTGGCCCTTCTCCACGATCAATGCCCCGCCCCCTATAGGTGGCCCTTCTCCATGACCAATGCCCACCCCCTATAGGTGGTACTTCCGTATGAATAACACCCATCCCTCTACGTGGTGGTTCGTCCATGTTCAATGCCCGCCCCATATTGTTGGCCCTTACTCATGACCAATGTCTGCCTCCTATAGGTGGCCATTCTCTGCAAGCTCGGTGGCCAAGTGGTATGGGTGTTCGCCTCGAGCATGGGAGGTTGTTGGTTCAAACCCCGCTCGGGTCATACCAGAGACTTACACAAAAATGGTACCCACTGCCTATTCAGCTAACACCCGCCATTAGGACGAGTGGAAGAACGGCTATATAGCCGAATTCCGAGATTGTGTTGTACCACAATATTCCCTTAAGAATTGCTAGAAAAAAAGTCCAACCACTTCTCCAATTCTCCATGATTAATGCCGACCCCCCATAGGTGGCCCTTCTTCATGACCAATGCCTGCCCCCTATAGATGGCCATTCTCTGCAACTGATGTCCAACTACTATAGGTTGCCCTTCTCCACGACCAATGGCCGCCCCCTTACTTCTCAACCGCCAGCCTTACTCACATCTTTCAACATTTTCTGGTGGTTTGGTTCGGATATGTTCCTTAACAATATCTTATAAATTCGTGGGGTTACACTGTAACTCGACCGTGGATTAAAACAACCCACAAATGGCATTTAAATGGCAATAGGGACGCCTTTAGTTACTAGGAAGGAAAATTTATAAATATTTTTTCGATATCGGGTTCCTGAATGGATAGTTGGTGCTGCCTGATGAGGTGCGGTCAGCGCTGCAGAACACGGTAGAACTCGAGAACTTGATTCTGACCGTGCAAAGCAAAGGGCTGGAGGTGAAAGTTTAAAAGAATAAGGACAGGAGATGGTGTAATGCAGTGGGCAATGGGTGGTTATAATCTGCGGGTGGCAGTAGATGGATGGTGGATGGTGAAGAGTGTGAGGTGGGTGGCAGATTGTGAATTGTGGGTGGCAGGTCGAGGGTTACAGGTAGCAGCTGGTGGGTGGTGGGTGGCAGGTAGTGAGTGGTAGTTGGTGGGTGGTGGATGGTGGGTGGTGGATGGTGGGTGGTGGATGGTGGGTGATGGATGTTGAGTGGTGGGTGGCTGAAGGTGGGTGGCGGCAAATGGGTAGTGGGTGATGGGTGGCAGGTAGTGAGTGATAGGGGGTAGTTGGGGAATGGTGGATGATGGGTGGCGGGTGGTGGGTGGCTGGTGGTGGATGGTTCATGGTGAGTAGTCGGTGGAAGACTGTGAATTGTGGGAGGTAGGTCAATTCTTGCAGGTCATGGATGGTGAGTGGTGGATGAATGGTAGGAGATTGGTAACAGGTGGCAGATTGTGAGTGGTGGGTGAAAGAGGGTGGGTTGCCGATGGTTGGTGGTGGGTGGTAGGTGGCAGGTGGTGGATGGTGGATGGTGAATAGTGTGTGGTGGGTGGGAGATTGTGAGTGTTGGGTGGTAGGTTGAGGGTTGGAGGTGGTGGATGGTTGGAGGCAGGTGGGAGATAGTAAGTAGTGTGTGGTGGTGGTAGATGGTGAATGGTAGATGGTGAGTAGTTGGTGGTGGGTGGCAGATTATGAGTGGCAGGCAGTCGATGATGTATAGTTGTTAGTGGGTGGCAGGTGGAACGATGGCTGGTTGGTGTTGGGCAGCATGTAGTGAATAGCAAGTGACAGATGGTGGGATGTAGGTGGCAGGTGATGAATAACAAGTAATGTGTAGCAGATGGGTGATAGTTGGCAGCAAATGGTGGGCAGTGGGTGTTGGATGGCAGGTGGAAAAGGATGGATCTCTCTTTTTTCACAATCAATGGACAGCGAATGGCACGCTCAGGCAGGTGTGATGCTATGTTGTAAATACAGAGATACTATCGTAAAACTGGATGAGGTTTGATCTTGGCCACCGTATGCCACGACTGGAGTTTGGCATAGTGACTTCATGAGGCGAAGCCGAGTGAAGTCCGGAGCCAAAACTTCAGGAGTGGCATGTGGTGGCCAAGATTAAAACGAATCAGGTTTTGATTTTATCCTACCATGTCTCCTCGATTTTGGAATATCACGTTATGATAATGTTGTATGCCACTAGTGGCATATAAAACTCCGTATGCCAGTCAGAGTGGCATACGGAAACCCAATGTTAAGCCTATGGGATTTTATATTAGGGGTAGGACAATATAGGCGGAACCTATGAACATTTAGGGTCAGAACTTATATCCCATCAAGTTTGAATCGTGCAGTAATTCATAAGGCAAAGCCACGCGAATTACATAGCAATTCAAACGAGATTGAATCGAGCTCTGACCCTAGACTGAAATTGGTTTCCGAACTTATCTCATCCTCCACATTGCTTAATGGGCTAATATTTGTGATATAATCCCCTATTGGATATTTTTTCTAAATGTTTCACGGGCGTTGGATAAGATTTCCCAATCTTAAGTCTATGAAAAAAAATACCAGGGGTGAGATAAATGTAAATATCAAACCTACATTGGCGTACATGTATAATTCCTGCTGCGGTCGACAACCAGGTGGATGTGCAGGTAAAACTGACCTCAGATTACCTCACGCACTGACCAGAGGCTCTTCCTTCTCCCCAAACACCTCCTAAACACCATACCACACCAGATACAGCCCCGCTGAGCTTCCTTTAGGTGCCAGCACCCCAGGCTGGCAGGCCGTCCCCACGCGAGTGGCTCGGAGCAGCTCTGGAAGCGGCAGAACCTAATCACAGCCAACCGTTTCATTAGTGTGAGCTGGTCAGGCCGCCGGCCAAGACAGACACAGGCACAGACTTTGAGGCCCCGTGTTTTGCACCACGAATCTGGCATTTCTCTCTGTCTATGTGCAGGGGATGGGGAACGGGCTGGGGTGCAGGGGATGGGGAACGGGCTGGGGTGCAGGGGATGGGGAACGGGCTTGGGTGCACAGAGATGGGAAAATCTACTCCTACTTGCATTAGGTTGAGAAGTCTTCTGCAGGCGAGGATAGGGTGGGCTGCTTCTAGGTAAAGTTGAATGTCTTTATTTTTTTAGAAAGCAGCTTTTATTTCCAGAAAAATTATCAATAAGCTCAAGCGGGATACATCTAGATACCCTCATGAAAACTGTCGAGATTAATTCACATGTGTTTCGAAAAGTACAAATTTGAATGTCATCCATGAGTATTTGTTTTGTAGGCCTGAAAACACCGAGAGGAAATCAGGTATTTATATAAAACTGGATCGAGAAACGTATGAATAAACAATACTAATGAGCTTGGATGCGCTAGCTCGCTCATCGAAGCATACAGATTGACGGTTCCAGCATGATGATTCGAGTATGGTTTGGGATTTATCTCACCCCTTTCATGGACATTAGATAGCATCACAATATCAGAATTATCCAAAATGCTTACACAAATCTAGTTCAGAACGTATAAATCTCAAACCTTGATAGCTGATTGGCCAGTCAGTCATGACGTCATCTCATATCACTCTGCCATAGTCATGGCGTGTTATTGTCACTTTACTCCGGTGATCGTTGCTTATAATCGTTTAATGTTAATCCTACGGCTAAACATGTACAAGGGGTGAGATAATTTACCACACGAGATGCACTGATAAGTGTTTGATATTTGTTTTGTTGATATCCTAGATTCACCATAGATTTTCGTATTTTGAATAAGTACAGGAAATTACTAAAATACACGAACGACATATTACGGAATAGCTCACATTTTTGATCTATGAAATAACGAGGGTATTCCACCGACACTAGATCTCAGCCGACCTTGTAATCGAAATTTATACCTGTAATCTCACTTATGATTGTAATTGTATTATGATATAATCGTTATGTTGTTCATGTTCTATAGCTAAGCAATCAGATATAATAACATGAAGCAAACATAACTGTATGTCTACATACAAATGTGCATGACACATCGATGTCAGATCTTATCCTTTTCTATTCCAATGTTAATTGAGTGCATATTTAGAGTTATATAGTATATATATAGGTTTAAATGGGAGACGAGGTACCCGGGAAGGGGAGTATGGACCGCCCCCTGGGGTAGGGGCAGGCTCAAACATCCACCTCCCGAGCACCAATCATTCGCCTGCTCACGTCCCCGCAGTCAGCAGTCACCCTGCTCTAATGCCCCACCTCCCTCCCCACCACCAGTCTCTCCTCTTCGGAAGAGCCAAAACTTACCTCATCCCTCCCTCAGGGAGTCGGAGTATTGCGCCTCAATACTTTCACAACCAAATTGGACTGTTAAACCTTTAAAGGGTTTACCTTATAACTGATTGTTTATCCTACCTTTGTCTCCCGCTAGTTGTCCATCCTTATCATCTAGTGGTTTACATTAACGTTAATCTTATTACTAGTTATTGCCGTTATCTAAATTAGGTTACCGTCAACCGTATCCTAACTTTGTGTGAACTCATACTTGCCCTGCCCATACCCTACTAGTTATTGATAAACCTTGTTTACCTCCAAGTTTTTTTTTCAAAAAAGTGTGTTGGGAGACCTGGATTCAACATCAACACTGGCAAGATTCCACACTTAATTTTCATCGTCTCTGCATTCTCATATTTATGCTTAAATGAGAAATCCGATGATGATTTTCTCGTATCCGATTTTTCTCAATAACATTTTCTGGCGCTCGTGGGAAGCTGACCCTAATTAAAACCAGGGAGGACATTTATATAAGGAATCGGAAAGCTACTAATTCACCGGCGACAACCGCGATGGTGTCACTTCTCCAGGGTGGGTTTCACCATTAATCTTCTGGCGCCTGATTTTGCATACAGACTTGGACATTAGACTATTGAGTGGGGCATACCCCATGCTGGTCACACCTTTAATTAAAATGTGGATCCCGAGAGTATGATGTAGGCAGTTTACTAATCCCCAGCCTGTATGGGAACTCCAGACGGTAGGGGGATAATCTCTCCTTAATAACAGGCTCAATGCCATACTAAAGAAAGACTCCCAGTTTTATTACGTTTTCCAATTACTATTCTAATAGGATTTGCTCTGGAGTGACAGATCTATACTTATGTCTGTCACGATGGCACAATTCATCGGGCAATTGCAGGTTTCTGGAAACCATATATATTTATATATAAATAAAATATATATATATATAAAATATATTCATATATATATATATATAAATAAAACCGCGTGGATTATTAAGTTTACCAAAAATAGTGAGGTTCAACAAAAGACATCCAGATATTTGTTTTAGAAGTGTCTCTATGCTTCTTACTATCTGAAAGGAAATCTGTATTCCTTACTGGGTCATCTGGAAACCACTGTTGGTAGATACGCTTCAATTAATAAAGCTTTACATTGGACATTGGAAACGTTTGGCAATACTCATTTAAACATCAATGCATTATTTGAAACCGCACACTGAAATAATAGGTTTTTCCTCGCGTCCAATTCTAAGAGTAGTATCAATTAATACTTGATACTGTATTATTGCTTCTCTGAACAGCGAACATGTGGGAAAAAATTACAAATTAGGACAAGCAAGAATCCTGATACGACGGACGATAGGACTTTATAAGGCTCACAAGGATAGTGCCGATCACAGTATTGTAATTTGCAGTATGAAGTATTCCCAACTCCGGTAATTAGACGATATGATTAAATGTAGCTTGAGACTTCAATTAGACATACTGCTAGAGAGCTCAGTGCTAATGGATGTTATCCATTAAGTTTATATCATTGTATTGTGATACATCTGTGACTGGTCTCATGTATGAGTAGTACATTGAAAGCTGTATTTTAACATGGCGATACAAAGCACCCGCTCGCTCTGATGTGAATGTGCAATTAATCATATCAATTTTACATTAACCGTATTTTGCAGTACAAAGTAAAATCACAGATTGAAATCATCCCATCATTGTTTTCAAAAACCTAACAAACAGAAAAGGTGAGATAAACTGCATGATGAGAGTAGGTATCGATGTAAAAACTTTGAAGACATATAGCAATACTTCCCTTTTCTTTTTTTATAAATCGGTACATCCACTGCTCAAAGGCAAGGATTGAAAGAAAACCGTTCACACGGGCAAAGCTTTTATTCAGAATGATTGATGCCAGTGACAGCTCAGTGTGGAGCGACGTAAAACGCGTCCACCCTTAAGTGGCTGAAGAAGAATCCGATGGAAGTGATTAATTTTTGTTGATTATTGCGCGTGATCTTTTCTGGATAAGTGGATGGTGGAATTGATTGAAATCAATCCGATGTGTACTTTGATATGGCTCAGCTCCACCAGATTGACCTTCGCCACGCTTGGGTAACCTAACCGTGAAGAGGCTTGAGAAACAAGTGGTGGAGCAGTAGACCTGCATTGATTACCTTATCGATGCAAAGTGGAGTCATTAGGGAGACTACGGGCAGACCAGTTGGATGGGATTCGGATTCCACCACAAGGATAGATATACACAATAATAACTGGTTTTGTGTACGAGTGGCCGTAATCTCCGAGTAGTTGACGCGTAGTACTATCCGCGATTAGCGTAGTCAACTATGTCAACTATTAACCTGTGATTTTAGCATGCAAAGTGTGTTATGACAGTGATTTCCCATGGTAAATGAGATTATTATGATTGATTCTAAATGAATAACATTGAAAGAACATTCAAGAAACTTATTTCGAAGTATATGATGATTCGCCCTCATTATGGACAGGAATATTTTTCCGGAATCTCCTGCAGGAGATTCTGACATGCCTGAATCTCCGGGTAGCGAATTCCAGGTGCCCTATACATTTCCAATGGAGACTACGTAATAGGTGGATAATAAATACTGTGAAGGTAAATAATTCACAACATATCTTGTGTACCATTGGATAATTATCATATGTTTCTTACCCGCCCTATATATTGACACCTGTGTCCGTGCAATGCCTTTACTGCCCAGGGTGCCTCTGCACACACACCGATAAGAGCCTTTAGATTATAGGGCCATACATAAAGTACGTTCGCAATAATGGGTGGAACATGCGACATTTTGCGTACATACCTTTTTTAATCTAATGCGCACAAGATAAAGGTAGGGGCTGGGATGAGGGAGTCGATAATTTGTCCAGAAATCATGCACACGCCCTTAATGGATGGCTCCTTATAGAAACGGTTTTGTCTAGCTACAGAAACGCGTTTCTCTAGGACGTAACAAATCTTGGAATACTGGTTTTACCCGTTACTCAGAACCAACATGATCCAAAGCTTTCTCAGGCAATACTCTATCATGGCGGTCCTTGTGATCTTCAACATTCTTAAAGCTGACGGCAGCTGGTAGTGTGATAGGCAAAGTGCTGGCAATGGAGAGCCTGGACAAGGCCTTGAAAAACCTGACCTTTTTATGACGGCTTCTAACTGCTGGCTCCTGCAAGGTAAGTGACACCGCCTCAACCAGTGTGGTTATTACAACTAGGTGTTGACAGAAGTCCTTTGCAATACAATGAAATGCCTAGTGAGGAGGCTGGTATGTGAGCAGGCTTCAAGGCACTGGGCTTTCGGTTCATGTTACCTCCGTATCATAAGATATAGTTGGAATCCGCCTTGTGGTTTCCTTTAATCGTTTAAGGGCGTATGGGAAACAATATACCTTTGGATTTATCTTTCTGAACAAATTAACCACCGCCCTCTTTGGAATCAGATATCATATAGATCATAGTTCTAATGTCAAGTATGAGGATCGGGGTTTTCAGATGGATATGTTCCTACAGGGAAACAGTATCTGTGAATCTTTCTCCCTTAAAAATCAGAAATCCTGTGTGATATTTAGTTGCAATGTGTTTTAAATACAATAGAATCCTCAAATATTACTCCGTTTCCTTGCTTAGATGAAGAAAACCCATGAAAGAAAAATGAATCGTCCTGATTGATGCATTTATTCTGTTGTCTAATCCCTTCAATGGAGAATCCGAGAGGAGAATCAATAAAATCCTTAATAAACCATCTGCAAATGGCGCAAAGTAGTAATAAAATCACCTAACTATCTCGGGTATGGTGGAATAATCGTTACAAGTGCGTGTAGGACCCACATATTTCGTCGTGGCATTTGTTCTTTCATTGCCAAGCTTGAGAAAAAAGCTGCATGAGAAATATGCACACATAGCTTCAAACGCGCACGTGATTAGGTTGAACCGAGGAAGCTCGTTAATAATGAATGCGTCGAAAGGTCTTTCTCCTGGGGAAATATGTGGCCCATTAAAGGCGAGAAGAGACTTATTTCAAAGGCCCGTGCTACTCTCGTAATTCATGAGGCTACTTTTTACCCCATTTTCGTCGGAAGGCAGTGTGTCCTGGGGAAGTAATCTCGGTGAAAAATGAGAAGGGTATTTAAAATCGCGAAGTGTCAGATACGGCTTAGGCCTTGCTCCATCGAGGCTGAAGTGTTCGATAGTAGGCCCGGGTATAGTATACGGAGACTCGATTCTAGACTGATGTGAAAAGTGGCTAGAAAAAAAAAATTATAGAGAATAAATGTTATATTCTACCACGAGGTGTAGGGATTGACCGCGGCTGGTTCTTTGTAGGTTATGTCGCCTTCCCTTATGGTGAGAAGTAAGAGTCTCAGTCCGAGTTTTATAGCGTGGTATCTTCCCTCTCCTTTATTCAGCCCCCCCCCCCCTCCTATTCCATATTACCTCTAGGCAGTATTTAGAAATCTGGCAGGCTCCCAGGAAGTAGACTGCCGCCAGGAGGCGCATGGTCCGCCATCTTGGACAGCAGTCACGTGTGCTGGCCATAATTGTAACACGCCTCCGTTATCTTTGGTCCCTTTTCTATGATATAGTGGCGAGGGATATAACCATACATAGAAGGAAACTCATGAGATGAAAATAATGTCGTTGCTCCTAGGGATGTGAGAAAAGTGTTGCTCTAGTAATATCGGATTGCATCTTGTAGCATCGTTATTTTCATGCTGCATAGCTACCTTTTACAATACCGTATTTTCAGTGTCATAGGTGAAAGGCTCATTAGATTCCTAGTTTAATATAGATGGCGACATAATCATGATGCAAAAAATCTGGGGCAACGCCTTCAACCTCGGATCGCTATTCTGACTTGGTTTCTAATTTTATCTCACCCGTATACATGTTCAGGATCATTATCAATCAACAAAAAACTCACCCAATTAGCCATTGAGTATTAACGACCGAGAGTATGAGCTCCTTATGTCAAGGCTATGGAGAAAAATACCGGAGTGACTTAATTGTACCGACACTAGGCAGGTTCTAAAGGTTGAACGCAAAACCACCAGAAATGCCTCCAATGAATCTTGATGTGCTTCATTTCGATCTACTACCTCCCACCAATCCGCTATTTCCATGTACCTGTATTACCTCAGAGCTGATTTTCCCTTTAGCATCATTTAGATCAGGATCTGTTCTTTCTAGTACATTAATCAAGAGCACGCAATGAACCGAGGCATAAGATCAAAGTTCAGAGTGTCAAGTGTGAAAATCATATGATCATATTCGGATCCCTAACTTTATGAATATGGATACATAGCAGCCAGCCACAACACCCATGAGAGGACGGCCAAGATAAGCCTTTAATTGGTTTGTTGTGATGAATCAAGAATTGTATCATTTGCTGTGGTCATTCTCCTATAGCAATTGTTCTCTTGAGAACCCTATCTCCATGGCTTTATGGTGTATGCAGGAGCCTCTGCCTTATCCGCACCTCCGTCTTCTAATGAGCCCCTCCTCGGTCATCCCATGGTCATCAAAGTTGCATAGAAATGCTGATGAATGAGGTCTGACCCGACCTCGTACATATTACCAAATGCTTATACGTAAGACTCCGACCGTATCTTGCATCATACGCACCACCTCGGCCGGCTAATGCATTCCGTCCTGAATAAGTTGGTTTATACTCTGTCTTCAAGCCGCAGCCCGATATACGTAGAGCCGTCCGGTCCATGGAGATGCCAATGAATAAACATGTTTGTTATCCATGGTATACAAAGTACCCATTGATAATCTATGGGGACTTAGTAAACCACCACCCATTGTTTAAAGATCAGATACTATAGCCATGGTTGACATGGGAGATTCAAATCCGGGGTAAATGGCCTCAAAGTCATGGTATACGGGATAATAGTCCCTTTATTTCATAGAGCTAAAAAGTAGTCCCCATTGAAATAACCTTTAATATGGAAATTCCTGGGTATAATATTTTGGTGAAGATGGATAATGAATTCAACAAACGGTGGTTTTCTGGACAGGAGGCGCTGTAAACCACCAGAGGTTGCCATCGTAATACACTTGCTCACACCCGTCTATTACTACGCGTCAACCTTTCGTGGTTTATGGCCGTCTGTCCACAAAACCATCCATTCTTGTATATTTGCATCATGGGAGAACTATGTACCTTCACAGCTGGTTAATAGAGAATATGACCAAAGACCTCAGAGCTTGTGAGTGCACTACGTAGCCTATAAGAACTTCTTGTAGACCTTTTGGCACAGCTAAAAGTACCTGAATAACCCAGAACTACTTTCTCTTATCAGGGAAAACCTCCCGTTTGAAAAATACCCGTTTGTTTTCACACATGGTTTTCTCCCACTTAGACGTCTATGGCTCTGGTGCGAACAGGGCAACTGGGAAAAGCATAACAGATTCGAAAACTAATGGTTCTTTTCTTTGTCCAATGAAGCGGTTGTTTCGTTTTCATTACATTATACATGGCCAAGAAATGCCACCTTTCTCTGAGAATTTTACTATCGACTCCAGCAAAGCTCCACTAAGCATGAGCTATGCGCTTATCCCTAAATACGCAGAACAAAATTCCTATTCCCAAATAGTTCTGGCCTTTGCTGTAGAGAAGTATGGAATGTTGGTAGCTGGAAGGACCGTCGGCTGAACGGATGTGGCTGATTTGTCCCGCTATAATGGTATATATATTTAGCAGGCCTAAGGATGACAGAGGAGACGGCTGTCACCCGCAATGGCGGACGGCATCCAGGCTCCAGCATCTATAGATTGTCTGTTTCCTCCAGGGACTGTCTTGGTCCTTTGTTAGGGACGAGAGGATGGAGGCGGAGGGCCAGGGGGTGGGGCAGGGGGAGGGGGCGAGTTCCGGCATTGAGGTAAGTCACCGGTAGGGGGCATTTCGGAAGCGGAACATCCAGAGAAATCCCCCCACATTGTTTCCATGGTTATTTACAAGCCCTGTGTGCACCCATCGCACCCTGGAGGGAGCGCCGGACACAGAGGTCATTGCGTGAGGTCATCTCCAGGGGGTATTGGGAAGATAGGAGAGGGCCCTGGTGCCGGTCCCCAGCCACTCATGGGAGGCACCTCCTCTTGAACTGATATATTCCGAGGTAGGCCATGACGTTAAGCCCTATTGCCCTTTCTCTGGCCGTCCCCGTTCCCAAATTCGCCAAATGCTCCTTTGTGGGGTCAGTGCTGCCTCTCACGGCTGCTCTTAATGCTACAGGCTGCTCAAAGGCCCCGGGCATTATCTACTTACTGCGAATTGGCCGTCTGACCGTCTGATGGCGCTGCAAGGCAGCTGTGATGTAGTAAGACACAGTAAATCCGAACAAACTGCGCACATTACTAACAATATCCACAACTCCTTCTATAAATCTAGCCTAGTCGTAAACCGATACTCCACACCCTGTAATATTTGGAAATATTCCATTCTATTGTCCACCGAATATACATAGTGCCCATAGAAAACACATGGGCAGCCTGTATCTGCATACCCAGAGTATATAGATTTGTTGTATGTTCCAGGCTGCAAAACCCAGCACATAGTGTGTATTTAAAACTAGTGCGTACCATAAATTAACTCTTATGGGTACGCCACTAAATAACTAATAAGAAATATAGAATGAATACAATACAGACTGGTTTCAGAAAAAAGCAGTTGTATGCTCCTTGGAGTTGACTCAAGGCAACATCCTCGCATGCCCGCGGATATTACTACGTATCAACTCCTCGAAAACCAGTCGATATTATGTATATATTGCCTTTAGATGAAAGAGGTTTTCGAAAATAGTATAAGGGATAGAAGAGAAAAACAACTCTATATTTTCTGTTGCCTAGGTCTTAAAGGAATTGGATGTATTGGTGCCGTAAAACTCTATCTTGATGAAAGTATACAAAATACACCTTAAATCTTGTTAATGTGTGTATCAGCATTGTGTTCATACATGTTTTCAGTAATCATAGTTTGTTTTTCATCAGTATAAAATGGACGTTATTTCGTGATATACAGAAACCGCCTAACGATTACTGAAAAAAACAACTCCTTTAAGCATATGGTCTTTGGTACAACATTTACAGTCGGCTCATTGCCCAGCTCACACGCCGGTGTCTATTAGACCATGAGGCACCCAGACTGGTATTCACGCACCTGTCACAGGTGGCAAACCTCGAAACACCAGAGATCGATCATCTGGGTGGAGCAAAAGTAAATGACGTTGGTGGCGTAAATGACGTATGGATTCAGTATTTCCCCACAGGAGCGTATCGATCAGAGAAAGCGTCCAGCTCACTGCTGTTTCCTACTGCTCACATGTGCTCACTACTGCTCATAGTGTCCCGCCAGACATACAGCAAATAGAGTCTGCTCAGTCACGTCTGCACGGGATCCATTCATTGAAACCATCTCTCCCACGCTCTTACCCTCATCCTATAGTCTGTTTTTCTTTTCTTTTTCTGGTTACATCTATTTGGATTCTACCATCACTCTGTCAATGTATCCCCCTCTACACCTCTCCCAACACCCTCCCCAACTGTCTGTCTCTATCTCTTTCCCTTACTCCTCGTCTCGTGCGGTGGAGCGGCCGCAAATCACCACCGCTTCACAGCGTTGCTACGACGACCCACTCAGTGCTATTCATAGAGCTCAGGACAGAAGATGCCCTCAAGCTCTACGGCCTGGAATTAACAATCACAGTAAGTATATCCTCAGGAGGAGCCGCGTTTTTAAAGGTGGGGCCCTGGAACGTGGATAAGGCGACAGCCGCGGGCTAACCAGCTCTAAATGAAAGATTCCATATGCCACTACGCCGATAGCCGTTTCTGTAATCTTTTCATGCCGTAAAGTGGCTGGGTATCTGCTGATTTACTCAGGTGAATGCTGTCTACGTATTTATTAATGGATGCACTTGTGGGAAAGGGAGATGAATAAACAATGGAGCGGCTTATGTATTTATGAACCATCGTGCAATTGATAGCAAAGACGATTTGAAAAGAAACTACATAGTAGCACACAATATAAAGAGGGGAACCCTCCGTAGGGACTTTAAATGATAGTTGAATTGGGGCCATCCATAAAGTATGTACGCAGAAATTCCGAAATTTTTTACCCCTACCCCCCTCGCGATTATGTACGCAATAGAACAAATTAGGAGCATACGCAAAATTTCCGAAGTTTTTGACCCCCCCCCCCCCCCACCCACCCTCAGTGCGTACGTACTTTCTGGATGGTCCCATTCTGTATTTTCTCTACTGCAAGTGACAACTGAACCTTCCAGGTTATCTCGATTTAGATCCCTATAATACAAAAGGGTTTTTAATGTATGCTCATCTTTTATCAGTTGAGTTATCATGCTTTTTTTTGTTGATGTATTGATTTGGATCATCAGACATTTCTGCAGACCACATTAGTCCTTTAGACATGTGATAGGCGCATCATACTGTTGTTGATGTCAACATCCTCCAGGGTTCATTTGATGTCATATTTTGAACTGCAAAACATCATTGCGTCTTCTTCCTTTCTCCTTACATTTTGAAACGTCGGTTAATTGAAAATTCCTGATTCTGTTTTCTACCGGGATTCTTTTCATCATTAATCAAAGATGAATTTCGCCAAAGAAGATAATTCAAAGTTCATGGAATCATAATCACGACAAAATGTAATGTCCAAGCAATGGACACTTTGTTAACTACTTACGATGTGGATGTGCCACAATATTTTCATAAAGGCACTATTAATTACCTACTAATGGAAACGTGAACCTGTATCGCTATGTCAGTTGAATTCGCAATATTTACTGATTTCCTATACTAGTGGCCATATTCTCCCAGAGGTTGGCACGTTGTGAAATCCAATTGTTCCAACAATTTAATCTGTCAAAAGACAACACTCACCGTTCACACTTTAGCTATGATTGTTGTATATCTCTATATGAATACCGCTGGAATCGCGGTGTTTGTTCGAGCGGCCGCGTTACTAGATAGTGGGCCGTTAGGCGGCGCTGAACGGCAACACCTGTATTCAAGGTCCCTGGCTATGATATACAGGGTCGCCATGTAAAGGTAAAGAGGTCAGGTCAATAGGAGGCGTGCCGGGCTTACCGTGGAGGAGCCGTGGGACATCACCTGGCACCTCAGCGGTGTCTCCACGCGACGCCCATTTGTATGTGAATTCAGATTGATGAGAATGGAGATTTTGATGCGGCTACCTTGGGCCTACGCCGTGTTTGTGGGCGGATCGCCACTTCATGTTTCCCTAATCAGCCTCCTATTGCTTATCTCCCCCGCTGTAAGGAGGCCGCCATCCACGGTCCCAACGTCCACAAAGGCGGGGAGAAGGAGCACCTCCTCCCGCCCTGGAGGATTGAGCGAGCTGCTCGGCCCCTCCCCTGTCTCCCCGCCCACGCCCGGGATGCGGCTCTAGGACGGAATGGAGGAGAGAAAAACACCATAACGAAAAAAAAAGATTCACCAAAGCAAAGCAGCAAACAAGGGCGGCCCTTGCCTGTAGCTCTGCTTATAACTTCACCAACGTTTGACTTCCCTTTAGTGGTCTACTTCATCGATGCCTCCTTAAGTTGTGAGAATTTGAGCACGATAAATGCCACGATCTCTTCTGTTAGGTCCTTAAGCAGGTGAGAATCTATTTGTGAGGATTACCTGGTAATTGATATTGCAGAAATACAGAACAGGGGCATTCGGAATTATTTTAGATACTCATTTTATGCAATGAGCTCAATGTATAGAGTAGATTAGAAATTTAACCTCTATTAGCACAATGGAAAATAAAGATTACTTCAACACTTAGAAAATGGTGTGATGAAGATGAATTGTCTGCCGATCCGGAAGGGAATTTTATCGGGCAGAAGGAAGAGGATAGTGAAATCTCCTGTGGCAAGTTTTAGCTGGGATCAGGAAGCCGACCCATTGCCGGAAGAAGCCTAGACAGGGAAACAACTCCTCTCCTGATTCTCCTGAGCTCAGCATCATGTGCCTGTGACCCGGCGTTTACACTAGACAATTCTGTCCAGCGATTCTGGTATTTTCCTCCTCCTGACTACTTTCAGCAAATTATAGAAATCGTCTAATGTAAACGCAAAGTGTGTGGCGACTGCAGACCGTCTGCCTATGTCAGAATATTCACTTTGACACCACCTGATGACTATAAGACATGCTCTGACGCCCGCGACTACACAGGCAGCGATTCTGTGAAAACTTAGTCGTCAGTGTAAACGCTCGAGTATAATCTGTGGTTGATGACTTTTGCGGTGGACACTGCCACCACCTGACAACTATTGGCTTGATAATCTACAGTTGCCACATATCTAATCGTACAATGTAAACCCAGGGTAACGCAGCATTTCCAGCTGACGACCGAATGTTCACCATATATGCGGTCACTGTAAAATCAATTGTTGGGTGATGTCACTTGTGTATTTATCTCTGCACATGATCTTCGAACCATAACAGCCACACCATTTCCACTTGACGACGAAGTAGGGCCACCGGCTCTGTGTCACATACTGGTTCACTTCTGGTTACGGATCATCATTGATCTACGCGCGGCGCGAAATAAAGATGGAGTTGAGTTTTGGGAAAATAAAATTTTTATTGTTGTGTATAAAATTTTATGATATACATTTTTAATAATCATAAATGTATGAGATTATTAAAATGGTAGATATTGATAAATGATTGATAAGAGTAGATATGTGTAATATAATGCGATGAGCAAGGCGAATATTAGATGAAAGGATGTGGGTGGGTGGGAAATAAATATGTGCGGTGTACGTTGTATGAGCAGCGATGTGTGAGTGAGGGGTGTCGCTGCGGGCCGGGTGTAGGGAGAGAGGGGTGCAGTGACTGTTTGTTTGTGAGTATTTCGAACCGCGGAGCTCAATGACCCGCCAGAAGCCACAAACCTCTGCCGAACCATGTACGTGTACCTGTTTACAAGTGTTTGGTGAGACAAATAGTTGTTCGGTGGTGATAAGATTGTGTAACATGGGGATGACTAGTCTCAAAGCTTTATCCCCGTTTCCACCTTACGATTATGTGAACGAAAAGTGTCAAATATTCGGAAGGTGGTGCTAAAAGCCAAAATCACTGGCCAGAATCTTTAGGTGAAAATGCTGCATAATCTTATTTAAAGTCATTTCCCATTGGCCAGCTATTGACCACCGATCTGCAGTCGGGAACCACCGATCGATTTTTAGGTTATTCCGACACCAAATCGGTGAATGAAAATAGGCATTCAAAGAAGTGTTTACCGATAGATTGTGCATAGATTATGAAATTAGGGCACCATTGACTCATTTGGCCAATGGCTGACAGAATCAAAGGCTTTGGAATCGTTGGTGATGGTCATTGTGTTTGAAGGACAGTTTCGTCGGCATCGACCTGCAAAATGCAGCAGAAACAAGGCATACAAGACACCTTCACCGATTTTGAAAGACCGACGTGTAGTCGTTAGCCACCATCAACCGACTTTTAGGAGAACTGCATTAACCGGTTCCGTTTTCGTCTGCCAATGCCTTGTACCAGACGATGGTTGAACGAGCGACCTTTAGACATCAGATTAGGTTTAATTGTTCCTGATCAACTCCTAATACGGAGACTTATCCATTAAGACAGGGTCTTTAATGTATTTATGCGCGCCCTTCTTTGAACCAGAATAAGGCCTTAGAATTCTGAACCTTGTTAGGATTAAAGATTTTTCTTGACGCTTTACATAAAACAGTATCACTCAAGTTTTACATTGATTTATGACAGGCTTCAACAGTTTACCTAAAAAGAAAAAAGTCTGATATATGAATCGATTAGTCAAACACCTGACAAGGCCAGCCGACGCCAACAGGCGCTGCTTTCTATCATACATCATTACCTAGCCTGCCTGAATCGATGTCCAACCTCCGGTACCTTAAGGCCTCAGCTCTTTAGGAGCTCGACAGCAGCCTAAGTGACTACATACATAGGCCTGGTCCCATGGTGATTCTGTCTGGTTCTCTGGCTATTGAGAAGTGACTAGTTGGACCCAGCACCATTCTCCCATTCACTGCCTTTAGTAACACATCGTTGGCTCGGACACATTCCACCGTCTGTCCTCCCAGACATGGGTACCAAGTCCTAAATGTGAGTCCTCTACGGGAGCCAGAGGCGTCTGACAACGCTTTAGGAGCTGCGCGGTGACGCGGAATCTACTTGTGAGTAATAGGTATCGATTAAAACAAAGCTGCGGATAAAGTCTGTGCTTTGTAGATGGTACTCGATCTGCCACACCGTGGAGGGGTTGGGCGCGGTAGGGGGTAAGGGGGACGGGGGGATAAAGCCGGTTTAGCCGAATATGGATCAGCCATAGGGAGTGTTGGTAGTAGAACAGGGGAAGTTTCCTCAGTGAGGATGGTGTAGGCAGCCACAGCATCTATAGAAGCTAGATGACTGAATTAACCAGGCATTGACCGCATGGTATAAGTGCGGGCATATTACATGAACGTCCCTGTGCTGAGAGATTACTTGGTGGCAACAGGTAGGAAAATCCCATCGGCTTCATGTTTTTCTGTTTAATTTCCATCCATATTGGCCACAAAATAGTAAAAAAAACTGGCATTTCTCAGCAAGGTTATTGGGATGCACATATTTGGATGTGGCGCATCGATGTAGTGATGATTTACTTTTCGTATTCTATCAGAACACAACTTGCTTGTTGGTACAAATTCAATGAAATAGCTTGCGTTTTACACTTTGAAAATAAAATGGGGAGTTGGGGGGGGGGTATGTAATGAACGTAATGAACCCTAGTAAGCCAGTCAACAGAATAAGATAGAGCACATTGGTAATGGTGAAAATGGACCGGTGCTACGACAGAATTCGGATTTTTTTGTGGTAAAAATGGGAATTTATCAAGTATCCATTGTCTGTAATAGATAGACAGTTCGTATACACATAGTGTGCCTCCGCATGAGAAGGTTCCTACATATATTACCAAAAGACACTCTACACTCGAAATAGCAAGATCACAAAGGAGAGAAAGGCCAAGCTTTCTGCGTGAGAAAACTCAGTGTTAGGAGTGACCCGTCAGGATTTAGACAGGAATTGTGAACGGTCATGCTGTGAAGAGATGAGTGCCAAGGGTGTGCCGTTACTGTAGAATCCCAGTCACGACGACGTGTTTTTTGCATGAGTATATAAGGTGGCGCAGTATAACAGCAGTCCTTTTATACCAAGAATCTAGGAACGACGGACATTCTTTCAGAGAATATCCCATATACAGGAAAGTTCGAGCTTGTAAATCGGCATAACTTCGATTTCATTCAAAGGCGACTCTGCAAGTTTCAATGTAAGTATTTTTACCAGTAGTCTTCATAAACTTCTTTTGATAGTTCAATTTGATATGAAACTGAAAACGTAATTGAAATTTAGCTCAATAATTTGCGATGTCGCTCGTAAACTGATTTTATTCAGATTATGATTATAGGTAAAACAAACACGAGGGGAGCTAACTGACTCCGGGGGGGGGGGACGTATGGATCAGGTTGAAGAATATTCAAAATGCATTCAAATGATACTTAGTGACAGCTTTTACATAAACCCGGAGACACACCAAGCGAGAAACGCAGCGATTTTCAGTATCGTCAACACAAAATGGCGAGTATTTGATATATTATTTAATAGTAATATCTACCATCAATAATTTAGCATCTCATAAGCAATAATCAGGTGAAATATGAAATATTATCCTACCCCTAATAAAAAAACGCCATGCGCTTAACATGGGATTTGTTTATGTCACGGGTGTGACATAAAGGGTTGTTTATGCCACTACTTTCAGATACTTAAAAAATATAGGAACAGGGTAGGATAAAATCTAGACGTCACGAGTTTGAGTCTGAGTTTATTTATGCCACGCATTTTGTTGGCTCCATAATTTCACGAGTCGAAGACTCAAACTCGTGACGTCTCTTGATAATAACTCACATACACGCCATTTTGTGTTGGCGATTCTGGAAATTGCTGTGTTTCTCCCTTGGTGTGTCTCTAGCTCCAGGGCCATTTAGCTACCACATACACATAAGAATTGTCATCATGTGATGTATTCAACAATGTAGCTACTTTAATATGGTTAAGCATACTAGATTTATTGGGCAAACTATCTAATCTCTTTTCATCTACACTATCTAACCATCTTGCTTTTTTCAGATGAAAAGTTTTATTCTCACAATAGGCATACTCATTCTTGCAATGTCCATGGAAAACCTATACGCTCGGAAATGGGGCAGAAAGATGATAGTATGCCGTCTGAGGAATACCACTGCCAATTACACTGTGTGTGAGAATATTGGAGCTTGTGTCGGAGACTGCTCCATCTACTCGGGGTGTAGAAAATATGGTGATGGCATCGAGGTATCTAAATGCAGAATGGACGTAAGTTTATTTGAATTAACCTTACCATACCATTTTCTGTTGTTGAAAGTAGAAGATTATTGGAATCGACGTATGATCTTCGCGGCTAGGCAATAATCAGTATTTATATAAAACGTCCTGACCATGCTTTACAAGTCACAGAACGAGATTGTAATTTACGGTTTGTACGGAACGAGGCATTTATGCCGAGTTCCGTACAAACTGTAAATTATCATCGAGTTCTGTGACTTGTACAAGCATGGTTGGACGTTATATATTTACTATATACCCCCAAAAAACATTTTAAAAATCATTAATTTAATTTTTAACAACCGATATGTTAATAAACGTGTTTGGCAAGGTGGTCCGTATTTTAGTGTACGGACCAGTGGCCCATACAGTATTTTTACGTTATATGTCAAAATGGTGCGTGTTTACAGTAAATACGGCATGGGTATATAGTAATACACGTATTGCGGAGTTTCCACCTGATGACTCTGGCCACCGTTTCTGGCTTCTAGGACTGCCCACCGACCATTTGACACTTTTTGTTCACTTAGCCGCAAGGTTGAAACATCGGATAAAACTTTTCAATACAAAATTGACCCTTTCTCTGAAAGACGACGATTTCTACCGTAACCCTATTTACACATACATTAGAACCATACCAGTGTGTGAATTTAAAATATATACTCCGATACTATCCGATATTGCCGGAGCAAGGTTTTTCCCACATTTCCAGGAGCAACGGCCCCCAGGTGAAAACGGTGTGTGTGTATGTATGATTTGGGGTTCACGATTATGTGGAATCATTGAATCTCAAGTGCCACCACTCGGCTGCAGATGTTCAGGAATTAACTATTGAATTTCTTTTCAGGCGACTGCAAATGATATCTGTTTGAATTCGTTACCAACGGCAGCCCCAATTCGTTACCAATGGCAGCCCCAGCAGCAGAGGCGGTCGTCCAGGAGATGGTCCTGGTGGCGAAGGGGTTGAAGCATTGATGTAGGGGGAAGGTGTATTATAAATCTGCATTCGAAGAGGAAATGATTTACTTTTAAGTACTACAACTACATTACTTCTGATTGCATAAATTCAATTTAAACATATTTGGTAGTATGCACTTTTTTTGAAAGGATTTAGTATAGTTCTCTTTTCAGTGCCAGGTCGTTTGGTTATGTTTTGTATACGGCACCAACCTCATTATAGTACTGATGAATGGTACATTATTCTATATATCAATATATTCAAGCACATCTAGAATTGATATGGGTTCAGTGATAATTCTTATATATTGATTGTCTAAATTAATGGGTTTAAAATGAAATTAAGCAAATAGGCAATGAGGTCCTACAAATTCAGTACTAGAGATAACATATTATACAACACAGATATGTCTAGGTTCATCTATCTTATTTGTAGCCTCATGCACTAGGAATAACAAGGTTGGTTTTAATTTGAGGCTGGAAGTATGTAGATCTCCAAGCAGAGGCCAAGATATCACGAGGGTGATTCAATCCGGGCACCTCACTCCCGCCTGAGACTTTGAACGTTTTAGGTTAAAGGCACCTCTGGATCATGTACTAAGCACGTTAATAAATATTCTGCATTGCACACTGAGTCCTTGTCCACCTCATTTAGGAAAGTCTTTAAATCAACGAGCATTCAATTGAGTTTAAGTGTTGTTGAGCATACAGGGATGTCTCAAGACAATGGCCATGTGTTGTGCAATACTTTATAGATATCATGGCAAGACTAATGACATGGTAAATAGGATATGAGGAGCAGAGGCATTCCCACCTGCCGATCATGACCACCGAATATAGTATTTAGCAACGCCGACCGACTGTGTGATACTTTTCGTACAATAATCGTCAGGTGAAACAAGAAAGGTCAACGATTTTTCTCCCCAACAATACGCCATATAGCACCACCGGCCGACTTTTGAGGCCACTGACAAAATCAAACCATTTTGAATTAGTCAGTAGTGGCGAGGAAAAATCGGTAGCTACCACCTCCATTTCCATCTAAAAACAGCGTTTTGCTTAACGCCACCGACTTCTATATTAGTTTAGGGAGGGTTAATTTTCAGTGCACATGAAACACATAATCGGTCATGAGGTGGAAACAGACTGTGTTTTTTGGGTTAACGAGTTTTAGCACAGTTACATTCTACAGTGTGCACATCATCGGTGGCGATTTTGTCGGCTCCTTAGGTAAAATATGCACATGTGTTTGATAAAAACAATAATAATATAATAATCGTAGATGCTGCTCCAAGGCATCAATAGGTTTCCACTGATTGATGCCTTGTAGTACCATCCGATGAGAGAAAGCTGGGTATTGGAAGTATCTCAACAATTATGATCTCACCCCTGGTAGTGGTACAAGTTTAGCCAGAGGAATAACATTAAAGCCAGAGGAATAACATTAAAATGAAGATCACCCTAGTAAAGTGACAATACTGTACAATGGTTGTGGCAGAGTGATGCTAGATGACGTCAAATGCAATTGACAAAGCTGTAGCCAGGATTTCAGAGAGCAGAGAATACATCAACATGGAGATTTAAACATTTTTAACTGGATTTGCGAAGTAATATGAATTATTCTCATATTGTGACGGTATTCTAATGTCCGTGAAAGGGCGAGATGAATCCAAAACCAAACTCCAATCATGAAATAAACATTACTCCACTCGTTTGGATATGCCGTAATCGTCACTGGGCTTCACCTCAATGATGATTGCGGTACATCCAAACTTCATGGAGTATCATACGATTCTCGATCCAGTTCTATATGAGTATAAGCCGAAATAATTCAATATTATCCTCTTAAAGATGATAAGACTAACATGTAACAAACCTATGAACTTCAGGCCACCTTTGGTTAATGTCGAGGTGCAAGTGTACTCAAGATGACAGGCCAAAAAAAGGCTTTCAAGTCACACAAGGAATGTAAAAGAGACAAGAGATCTTTGTCCTCTGAAAGGAGAATCACAAAGCAAAGACTTTCGAATTGGAGAAGCCATCTGACATAGACATGCTTTCTTCGCGGTTAGATGCACAAGAATATCAAGTAATGGGGTATCTGCATGTGCTTCTATTGAGGTTTCTATGTATATAACCACCAAAAGGCGGTAATAATAGAGGAAGGCAGAGACAAAATTCAAAGTCAAAGGCGGTGAAGAATGAAGACGGTAAACTCAATATGGAGACGGTATGTTCCTCAAACACAAAGAGCATAACGTTTGTTTCTATCTGAGTATGCCCAAGACTAACTGACACACAAACTATCTATTTCTGTTTGCTACCAAAAATTTCCATAGCTACATATGTTGTGTATAATGCGTGTTATAAAGGCGAATTCCTATTTATTTGTAATTGATCATGAGTGTATAAGGCCCGCCACCATTATAACTAGGAGTAGATCGGATATTCATAACCAAGGAATGATCATGGAATTTTAGACAAATAACAATTCAAAGACTAGGCTTGAATTCAATCTATGAGTCATTTGCTGTGACCCACCCAGTCAACTATCTTCTACGACTGCCGTGTTGGGTACACATATATCAAGTATACCAGTGGGTATACTAGTGATTAGTCATGGTCAATTGGGCTCTCCTCTAGGACACTGATACACTGGTTCTGTGTTCCTTTTCCATTGTCACAGTGTTAGTATTTAGATGGTGACGGGTTTATTTTTTGCAGCACGCTCAAAGTCTATATAAGCTTTCTGACCTTTAGTCAGAGTATATATGTGCGTGTGGCCCACGCGCAACAAAATAACTGCTATTATTCCAGCCTATCTTTGAGTTCCTTAGTTATAGATTGTTACTAGCCTTGTTACAAACATGGGTGGCCTCACTTACATTCACTTTCGGTCAATTCTCTTCAGCTATGGATTACTTGTAAGTCTGAGAATGATTCTCCATTTACAAGCGTTGACATCAGGCTTCTTCTCTACTCACACCGTACTCAGAGACCTCATGTCTTAACCTTTCCAACGGCTCCCGCACACTCTCCATCTCAGAAACACAATCGGCTTAATCAAATCGAACGGAAACATCTTTGCCCGGCCGGAGTCAGGGAGCAGCTATCAGGGACGTGGACCCTGACAACGCCAATTACCTGGCGGGGGTGGCTACAGTGCCGGCCACAGGGCCTCCACCGGCCTCCACCGAGCCTCCACTGGGTCTCCACCTGGCCTATACCGGGTCACCACTGGGTCTTCATCTGCCCCCTATGGGCCTCGACTGGCCCCCACTGACCTCCACCAGCCTCGACTGGCCTCCACTAGCCTCCACTGGCCTCCACCGGCCTCTACCGGCCTCAACCAGGCCTCCTCCAGGTCCAATGGTCACCACTGGGTCTCAATTGGGCCTCCACCGGCCTCCATCAGACCTCCACTGGGCCTCGACTGGGTCTCCACCAGCCCCAACCAGGCCTCGACTGACTCCCATCGACCTCCAACAGCCTCGACTGGCCTCCATCAGCCTACAATGGCCTCTACCAGGCCTCCACAGGCCTCTTCCAGTCTCCACTGGGTCTCAACTTGGCCTCCACCGGCCTCCACCAGCCTCCACCAGGCCTCCACAGGGTCTCCACCAGCCTCCATCAGCCTCCACTGGGTCTCCACTGGCCACCACTGGGTCTCAACTGGGACTTCACCAGCCTCCATCGGGTCTCCACCTGGCCTCCACCAGGCTTCCACCAGCCTCCACTGGGCCTCCACCGGCCTCCACTGGGCCTCCACCGGCCTCCACTAGGCCTCCACCGGGCCTCCACTGGGTCTCCACCGGCCCCCAGCGGGCCTTCGCCGGCCTCCACTGCACCGGCCTCGACCAGCTTCCACCGGGCCTCCATTGGCCTCCACTGGCTTCCAACGGCCATGCCCCGCCGACAGCTCACCACCGTCCTGCTTTGTAATTGCCGCGGGGGGCACTGTCCACTACGCCGGCCATATGAGCACTCCCTCATCCCCAGTTACCAGAGAGAGGGACGCTATCCCAGCAGGTCCCTCGTTGCGCTTGGGCTTACTAATCTCTGCTCCAACCCAGTGACTTTTTAATCTCTGCCCCAACACAATAACTTACATGTACTAATCTCTGCTCCAACCCAGTACCTTACTCTCTGCTCCACCCTAGTAACTGCTACAACCCAGTGCAGGTCGGTGCTGAGATACAAGCAGGGAATGAAGCAAGGCGCAGGATCTTTTCTCGGAGAATGAGGGAGGGGAATGGATTATAAGCGCTCGTCATGGGGCCGTTGGGGATCCTCCGCGGGGAACGAAATGCCTTTTTCTTACACAGCAGAGTCGCATAAATGAGACAAGGGATGAGACTGAACCGATAATACACGCACTGAGTATCATGTGGGATGGCAGTAGATTACTGCTAGTGTGCTGGAGTTTGGTTCAACGTATATCTATGACCTACCTACTGCATTAACCAAGAAGGAAGGCGCAGGATAGAGTAGCTGTGCTTTAGGGGCAAGGAAAGGAGGTTGTATGATGGGTTAAACGAGTACTACGGCGATGTCAGCGGCGTTG
Source organism: Alentia gelatinosa (assembly GCA_950022655.1). NCBI lineage: Eukaryota > Metazoa > Annelida > Polychaeta > Phyllodocida > Polynoidae > Alentia > Alentia gelatinosa. The sequence goes on from OX465586.1 coordinate 51,303,976, forward strand.
CCATTTTGAACTAAACATTCCACAGAAAATAGTCTGAGTTTGTTTCTGAAATATTATGTGACCCAATTTATCATAGCGGAACTTATGTCGCACAACACATATTTCTAGGTAGCAATTCCAGGGTATAGAGCAGATCAATACCTTTCCATAGAGCCTTGACACTAGAGGAAACACTATCCCTCCTGTAGGTAGTTTGATTTTTAAATTAAAAAGGCCCACAGTATAAGCATCCTCCATGGCCTTTGTTCTGTACAAAACAGCCATGTAGGACTTCTTTGAATGCTACATTAACACTGTTAGGAATTTACTTTGGGTTTTAAAATCCGGAAATGGCATGACAACATTATAAATGAAAGGAATCTGTCAGAAACTCAATTTCTGTAAAATACACATTTTATTCTTCAGACTCCATTTCTGCAGCTTGCACTAGAGCGAGATAGGGTATACACGAACAAATTGTGACACAAATATGAAGTTTTAAAAGATTGCTAAAGCTAGATGCTAGCTTTTGTATTTAATCACAATCAAAATGATACTGACAATTAAATTTTCAAAAAATGAAAATCTGATAAATCAATTCTTGTCGGATCTCTACAAAAGTCGGCCGCCATCGACCATACGACGTCGGTTGGCTCTATTATTCTTTGGTTTCTACACTATAAACATGTGTGACGGACGCTCGACTATATAAAATTTTCGTCGGTTCGATGAAAATTGAGGTCCTGCCGGGTGCAGAACAGTGTCCAGCGGAGGGCAGGAAGTGCAGGGTACAAATGGGGCGTACATATGCCGGTGTACCGGGCTTAATGTGTCTCGCGTGTACCTGTTTGAGCGGCTTTTCTCCTGCCGCTGGCGTGCACACAATACGATCCTGTCCCTATAAGCTGTCTCAGTTTACTCATCTACCCGGCCTGATGGGCTTTGCCTACCGTGTGGGGGAAACAGCCGTGTTTTGCAGGCTCCACTGTTAGCTGGGGGAAGAGTCTAGTGGTGTATGTCGTGTATGGAGAACAGCCATGCTATGCAGGATCCACCGTCAGCTGGGGGAAGAGTCTAGTGGTGTATGTCGTGTATGGGGAACAGCCATGCTATGCAGGATCCACCGTCAGCTGGGGTAAGAGTCTAGAGGTGTATGTCGTGTGTGGGGAACAGCCATGCTATGCAGGATCCACCGTCAGCTGGGAGAAGAGTCTAGTGGTGTATGTTGTGTATGAGAAACAGCTGTGCTATGCAGGATCCACCGTCAGCTGGGGGAAGAGTCTAGTGGTGTATGTCGTGTATGAGGAACAGCCATGCTATTCAGGATCCACCATCAGCTGGGGGAAGAGTGATGTGTGTTGTGTGTGGGGAACACAGCAGGCTGTGTTCCGCAGGCCCCACCGTCAGCTGGGCAAAGTGTCTAGTGGTATATATCGTGTGTGAGGAACAACTGTGCTATAAAGGATCCCCTGTCAGCTGGGGGAAGAATCTAGTGGTGTAGGTTGTGTATGAGGAACAGCCATGCTATGCAGGATCCATCGTCAGCTGGGGGAAGAATCTAGTGGTGTAGGTTGTGTATGAGGAACAGCCATGCTATGCAGGATCCATCGTCAGCTGGGGGAAGAATCTAGTGGTGTAGGTTGTGTATGAGGAACAGCCATGCTATGCAGGATCCATCGTCGGCCTTAAGAAGAGAGGTGAGTGTTGTGTATGGGGAACATGGGAGACATGATCTGCAGGCTCCACCATCTGATAGGGGAAGAGAGGTGTAGGCCTATGTCATGTCTGGGGAACATGGGAGCCGAGCTTTTCATGCTCCACCGCCAGCTGGGGGAAGAGATGTGTATGTTGTGAGTGGGGAACATGGGCGCTGTGCTCTCCATGTGTGTCTTCCATGCTGTACATCTAATACAGAAAGTAGTTATTTTAAGCCAGGGATACGCCAAGCGAGAAAATGAGCGATTTCAGGAATCGCCAACAGAAACTGCCGTGTACATGTGAGCTATGTTTTTTATTTTTTATATTTTACTTTATTATTGCCTTTCAGACGCTATATTATCACTGGATTAGACAGTTTTTCAGAATTTATGACCGTACACCAATGAATAATGGTATCTCCTTTCTATCAAAATGATCACAAGCTCGATTTATCATGATTAAGTGATTATAAATAGTGTGATTATATATAATAGTTGACAAAATATCGTTCATACAAGTATAATGAGTGTTGGGTATAGTGGTTCCAGGTTAACGTCTATTTATACAATGTATCCCTCATAGTAATTATGTTAATATGTAATCCTTAATCACAAATACATTCATTAGCTACTGTTATTTTACCAGGACCTGTACAAATCCAGCCAGGAATTCCTGAACCTATTACTTCCTGAATACATTATGTTCAAGTGCTGGGTTCTGCAACCTATATCAGCACTAAGTACACCAAGGTCCGCAGGGAAATACTATCAAGAACCGCTGCCATCTTCCAATGACGCCAAGTCTCCCATTAAACACCCAACGCGCTATGTCCCAGCCAATGGTCGGGGGAACCTTCCTCTGTAGTAGTCCCAAGGGGAGAACACAGAGAGCACCTAACTGCGGAGATTCCTGTGGGCTCATAGAAGCCTATAATGCAGTGCCCGGCTTCCTACTCCTCGTGTAAATACCAAGCACGGAATAGATGAGCATGTCCTTGTGGCATGTAAAGTAACCCCGTTTACATCAGACGACTAAATATGTGGTGACTGTAGATCGTCAAGCCAGTAGTTGTCAGGTGGTGGCAATGTCCACCGCAAAAGTCGCCAACTTATGAATGTACTTGAGCGTTTACACTGATGACTAAGTTTTCATAGAATCGCCCCATGTCTTGACGACTAATTCATGATGGCTAGAAAAAGTCGCAGGCATCAGAGTGTGCCAATAGTCGTGAGGTGGTGCCAAATTGGATAATCTGCAGTCGCCACACGCTTAGTGTTTACATTAGACGATTTCTATCACTTTATTGCTGAAAATCGTCAGAAGGTGCAAAATTCCAGAATTCCGGCTAGAATTGTCTAGTGTAAACGCCAGGTCAGTGTTTTTATGTGCATAAGTAGGGTAAGTAAACTGCATTACTGAGGGGATGGTTTTAAGTCGGGATTGTAAACAAGTGTATGAATAATGCAAATGCTGTTCAAATTATCATCTCACGTTATCTGCTAATTTAATACAATTTAACCTCAGACTATCAGGTAGCATAGAACAGGGGACGTTAGACCTTACTACGGCAAATAGATATCTTAACACAAGCAACATTGCCAAATGTAAAATACGTTTGAATTTCGGACTAAATATGACAACAACAGAGAACAGTGATCTATTTTCTCGCATTAGTAAATGAGGTTTTAAAATGTATGCATATGCGTTGCTTGTAAACCACAATCACTAGTTAGAAATGCTAACTGATGATCTGACAGTTTGTGCACCACTGCCTGATATGACAAACAAAAAGCACAGCCTCTTTTATATCCTGCTGAATTAATTATTGAACAGAATAAAACAAATTTCTATAGCCAGTCTAGATTAGGAACACGTCATTGAGAGTAGAGAATTTCATAGAGTGGCTTGTTTGTATTTGATATTAAAACATGTATAACATGTACATGGAGGCACTTGAGGAAGAGCTTTTGAAAGGATACCACCTCCAACCGAAGGTCTGGGTGAGATATATAGACGATATATTTTTCATCTGGGAGGATGAACTAGTCAAATGGTTCAAATACCTAAATGGTGCAGAAGAGTCCATAGAAATTAAGAATGCAAACATCACAATCAAATCAGAATAAAGGGAGCACAGAAATACCCAAGCATTTTAATGAATGCGACCACCAGGGTATCAAGGATGTGGGTGTATATGCACTAGACTACGTATACAGGGACCCTTAATGCAAACATGCGAAAATCCTCAGGCAAAGTTGAGTATAATTGGTTACATCGCCTCAAAAGCCAGGGACCCATGGGGCATAATACTTTGTATTTGATATTAAGTATTTATTCTACAGGATCTTTTAAATGTTATCCCTCATGGGCTTCCATTATCTGCAGAGAGACGATTTCTTCGTCTCATGGGAATAAACACGACTGTAACACCCGGATGCACCGTCCCTGGGGTTAATCTAACCTTATTGATGTATTGAGAAAGTGGTGTGCATGTCCAGGTCCATAAACCGTGCTCTGATAGCAGGCCCTACGTGGGAACAGCGCAATACAAGGCGCCCCAGTTATTGCAGACATCACCTGTTTTATCCACGCCTCTAAGAGTTGATGGATCTTTTGTCGAGAAAAGGCTGCGGTGGAGATTCCCACTTTGGTCTCTGTCTCCCATGGAAACCAATATCACTGTTCGCCATCTAAGTACCATACACTGGAGTGAGGACGATGCCCGCTCACTACCCCTCTTCACGGCCCCATTCCCGCCACCCCGCCCCACCATCCTGCTCCCAATACCAAGTAGTATAATGTGTACCAGGCTGGTCGTTTTCCCCAGGCGAACCCACCCACAGTAAACGGCGCCCGCCCGCGCTGACAAGATTAAAACGGGCTACTGTCAGTGGTTGCCGGGGCCTGCGCTATGTTCCAGCTCCTCGTATTGCCACCAAACCCCGTTTTATGAGCGATATTAAAGGGTTGGGTCGTCGAGGGGCGGGCCGCGTTTCATTTGGCGGGGCTTGTCGCCCGGCGCGGGATGTGTCGGGCAGGGTGCCGGGTTGCGGCTCGGGGACACGGGGGTGAACCTGTAGACGGACGGGGAACCAGTCGGTAGCGAGCGGACATGATGAAAAATGGATGCGGCGAAGATCAGGTTGGTCCTATAGGAAGCCACAGTGAACCCGCTAAAACCGTACATACCCGTGCTCAAAACAGCATTTTTGGAGGCCAGTAAGAACGAGGCTTCGTGATAAAGCTATGTGGGGTGATAAAGCTATGTGCATGGGTTCGAGGTTAGAATTTCGTTTTTGGTCTCGTTTGCTACTATCAAAGTGCGCTTCACTACACTCGTCTCTAAATATGTCTATCTTAAAGCTACAATGACATTTGTTATGTATATAGAAATATGCATTTGAAAATTTGTTAAATTACACATTTTGAACTTATATAGTCAAAGTCCTCATCCTTTATCCTCACAAATGGTATTATTGCTATAGGGAGCCAAAGTGAGGTCACAGAAACGACAGATAATCGTTGTATTGTAGGATTTAAACTTGGAGGGTCTAGTGTTTAATCCAACATCTTAGAACAGTTTCCTATATAACTAAACCACACCCATCCACATTCTAGATAACCATATTGGATTTCGAAATTACCCTATAAGGACCTACAGTGTTAGTAATAAGCGCTAAGTGCAAATATCCCTTCCTATAATTTCTAAGAGAAATCCAATATATGGAAGGTTCTATTTTCATCACGCAGAGGTACTTCTTTTATGAGATAGGTTGCATCAACGTCAATATCTAGGTGGAAGGTTTTTAACTGCGGAACGAGGTTTGTATATCATGATGATCAGACGAGCAAAAAAGACTGAGGTCTGTTGCATAAATTATTTCTGCAAAAGTATAAGGTACAAGGGTTATCGTTTGAAATTATTGAAGCTTGTTCACAAAGACTGTTCTGCCTTACCGAAGGTGGTCCATATCTGTTGAATTAAGTTGACCAACATCTTTCCTGGGTCTCGTTTGCGAATAGAAAAGGATCTTCATGTACGAGCCTAAATAAGCGTTCTTCTTTTTATATATCTAAGTAATGTATTGAACGAGTGGATCATGGCTGATAAAGTGTTCCGTTACTTTCTCTGGTGTGCAAAAATACCTCGAATCCAACATAAAAGTGACTTTTAGCCATAGATCAATGCTGGCACGGTGTGTGAGGCGGGACCTTCACACACCTTACTACTGCCTCCGACATGGTACTTTCCGGCCGTCCAATCAGCAGGGATCTGGCGCCAACGTTTGATGTGGTTGATCCAATCTAAGCCGAGCCCGACGGAGCCGTCCATCCGGTCAGCCAGCGTCCCGTCCCGCGCCATACCGGATGTGAGAAGAACGAAGGCTGCGCACGCAAACAGCTGCATTATGCCGCCTACGGTGGCGCCCTGTGGCAGCGGTCATTTACATCCCGACCATTACTGGGGATTGGGAGGATGGAACGAAGGAAGATGGTGGAGTAAGACAGAGGATAAGGAGATAAGGATTTATACATCTCTTACACGTACGTGTTTACTCATAGAAAAACAGGGAAGGCAAGAGAAGGAATGTGTCTGGAGAAAAGTAACACGCCAGCAAATAGTGCTCACATCTCTCTCTCTCTCTCTCTCTCTCTCTCTCTCTCTCTCTCTCTCTCTCTCTCTCTTTATATATATATATATATATATATATATATATATATATATATATATATATGTGTATATATATATATATATATATATATATATATATATATATATATATATATATATATATTATACGCTTTACCTTAATATATAGATACCAATTGTATGTTTATACTAATAATATATATATATATATATATAGATAATGATGACATATAAGATAACTGCGAGGTTTGGGCGTATAAGTGTATTTATTGAAGACACCAGTCACCAAAAAAAACCCCAAAAAAACAACAGGTAAATGGGACTGGTGTAAGGCGAGTTGGACTCACCTGTATGTGGTGGAGCCACCAGTACTGGATAGTACGTCCGATACCAGAAGGTGGCGGTACCATATTTATAGCAGAATACCTTGTGGTGTTGTATTCTTACCATATATATATATACCAAGTCGTGCGATACGCGAGCAGGACGTAGATTCCACGAACATCCCGAGAGCCGGCAATATATCCCGAAAGACCTCCCGATACCCTACGATTAGAAATGGCAAAATTGTGGTGTGTCTGCAGGTCTCTTGAGATTCTAATCCGGTCGACACTCCCTCTAGGTTATAACAGTCCTTAACCCATTTTCATCCATAAACAGCACAGCATGAACTTTTCAGTTTACATGTCTAATTTCGGCATAAATATTTCTCCTCTGGCGTAAATAAGGTCGTCTTTTTTGGCGTGAATTATACGCTTGTTTCTCCAGGAATCCGGCGCTAGGCCAGTTGAAGTCATATGCATACGCAAATTTACGCTACTGTGAGGGGTTGTAAGGGGTGTGAGTAAACCTCTTTTTTTTAATTTTTCATCTATATGTATATACGCACACTCATGTGTTAATATTCATATATGCTGGGCGACAGGTGCAGCCGATATGTGTGCGTTTACACAAATACCAAGTTGTAAACACTCCATACGCGGGCGCCAGATATATATGTATTATAATGGAAATACTAATGTATACGGTTTATACGTGCGTCAATGCAGTGGTGTATAGGGCACAGAGTGATTATTGGTTCTGCAATCATCTGCCAGGAAATAGTTAGATATCGCAACTGTAGTCGGGGGACAACCACTATTTCCTACTGTCATAATCTATAGATAATATTGGGACGAACCTAAGATTCCTCCATGGCAAGCCAGAGAAAATATTTCTGATGAATTCCATTGATAATTGGCCCAGCCACCTGGTGTTTTAGATGGCGTCGGGAGGCAAGATTGCCGTCTCAATAGCCCAATAGCTATGCTCCCTATAGATTGATAAACTGTAATTTTCATGCTTTGCAGTAATAGAGATTATGATGAGAGCTCTCATCGGAGCAATATTCCTTCAAAGGATGAAACATTCAAGGTTCTCATCTTTCATTTCTGCAATCAAGCAAACATACACCACCATTAGAAACAGAGTAAGATCTCTTCAAAGACTTTGTGACGACGAGCTCAACGTGAAATACGTGTACATACTTGGAAAGAAACACAAACTGACCAAGACGAACAAACACAAGAGTCGGACTAATACTCTTACAGAGAGTACTAAGGGGGATTGGGGGGTGAGGGGATACCAGGTGGGATCCAGGTAACTCTCCCCCTAAATGCCACTATCCCATTGCCAGCAGTCTATTTGCTACACGATTCTGGGAGCGTGCCCTGAATGTGGCGCCGGGCGGTGGGCGACGGGCGCCGGGCGGGCGGGGGCCGGGCGCGGGGCGGGCGGGGGCCGGGCGGGGGGCCGCCTCGTCCCGCCTCAGCGAGCTGCTCGCGCCTTGTATTTGCTCGCGGCGCAGAGTGAGTCGTTTGCAGGCCGGGCAGGTGCGAGCCCGGCCATGTTTAATGTCCCGGCTTTTGTCCCTCGGCTTCTTTCGCTCTCTGTTTATTGCGTTTCCTGATGCCTATCACGCCCGCATCCGCTGTCATCTATTCGAGGCTGGAGCTTTGTTGTTTTCATTTGGGATCCACAAGCTGCTATTGTATAGAGTGTCTGTTTCCAGTTCATTAGGGGTGGACAATACGAGTATAAAAGGGAACCTGTCCCCGTATATACATCAACCCGCGATCCTGACTTTCCAGGTGGCTACATCATTGTAGATATTTGCAGTTCGTTGTGTCTCACAGATAAACAGACATCTGTTTTATTTCAAAACACTAAGAGTTAAGCTTGGATTAACGATAGTAATGCAACGATGGAGTGTTCTGACTCTGTGACTATTGAAAGGTATATCAGAGAGGCGAATGTTATCACCTGAAGAAGTGCTATAAACTAGTACGAAACGTCGTGTCCCCCTCTGATACCTTATATTGTCATAACATTGTCATCTTGGTTGCAATATAACTGTGTCTGTTTTTTGTGCTTTCCACTTCTCTCGTTATCTATAAATGCCCTAACTACCCTAAAAAGTTTTTTCTAATATATTCGACTGTTATTAGCTGTTTCGAGTCCTAATTTATATTTTAACAAAGTAAAGGATCAACAGTTGGCAATAAGCATGCTTTTCACGAAGGATTTGTTTACAAGGCACATACTCATATCAGCAGGTCTGCTATTGGTTGTGAATTTATGAACAGGAAATATAAATACTTGGTAGCCCATGGTATTTCTTGTTAGGGACCCTCATTGCTCCAGCTAGTGTATCCACCACTCATAACCCATAACACTCCTACCCGTTACAACCCTGCCTATTACTTCCGCCTTCCCCACTCCCCTCCCCTCTTCCACTCGCGGTCCTCAAAACAACACCATCCTCACAACTATTAGAAAGTTCCAGCCACACGAATCTTTATGATCACTCATTCCTCCTGAATTCTATTATTTTATATTCAATCTCACATTTATTTTATCAACTAGTAAACATTTTACTTGAAAACTTCATAAAATTATATTCACATTCAAATAGATAACATTTCATTTATCCTCAAGCTGCCATCTCAACCTTTCGTTTCACTTGGTGAGGGTAATGATACAAATAATAGATCTACTACGAGCTCTATTCTGTATTTGAATGTGAAAAATGGTCCTGAAAGGTTTCCTTCTGTGATGCTCCCCCTGTTGGCTGCCAAGTGCCTGACATGGTCAGATAATGAGCCGATATTGGTTGTATTGTATATTTTATAGAAATAAGCTTTTACAGAATCGCCAGCAGTCTAGACGACTAATTCAAGCTGGCTTGAAATAAGCCGTCTCCCGTCAAATAGCCTACATAATCACCAGGTGGTGTTAAATTGCATTATCTGACATAATCAGACGATACGTAGTCACCACGCACTTTGCGTTTACACCAGACGATTTCTTGCATTTTATATGTAAAACTCGTCTGGTGATGCCAAGTTCAAAAATCGCTGCCCATAATCGTCTAGTGTAAACGCCGGGAGAGTGATATAAATACCTATAAAAGATGTCTGGATACTCTGTACTGTCAGGCAAGACGAATTCGAAATAATAAAAAGCTAATAACCATAGAAAACATTTAAAAAAAGAACACTGGACTGCTACCTAAAAGATGTCCAGTGGGTGAGGATTGCAGCCTCGCGTATGCAATGTGTTTTTAGTGAACCTTCTCATTTTGAATTCTTATGCAAATGAAATGGGGCCAGGCGACCCTGGACAGACAGAGGCTGTTTTACCCAGCGGACTATTGACTGGGATTAAGAGTTAGACATGAAGACCGCCAGGGGGGGCTGTGGTGGCGCTGACGGGTCCCCGGAGCATGACGGGAAGTATACCCGCCCCCTGGTGGACGAGAAGGAAAGACTGTAGGAATCAATGGCGAGGCTACTGGGTAAGAAACGTACCACTAATGATGGGAGAATCATTTATAGGAAAGGAGGCAACAGCTGAGTCAATACGTAATCGTTTCGTCTGTGAGAACCTGCTTTGGTCCCCATACTGTTCCCGTTCTCAAGCCAACGATATATATATATATATATACTCCTCCTTTATTATCTTTGCTCGTTCTCACTATATTTATCATGCTCTATATTCCGTAATCCTTCTTCTTCTACTTCTTCTTCTCCTTCTTCTTCTTCTTCTTCTTCTTCTTCTTCTTCTTCTTCTTCTTCTTCTTCTTCTTCTTCTTCTTCTTTTTCTTCTTCTTCTTCTTCCTCTCCGCTTTCGGTACTGCTCTGCCTCTATCTCGATTTTGTTCTTTAAGTATATGTCTCACTCGCTTATAGTCTCTTTCTCTCCTTGGTCATCTACTGTCACTCCTCAGTCCATCTAAACCCTCCCATATATAGGGCAAAGAGTGATTGCTGGTTCCACTATCATCTGCCAGGAAATTATAAGATAGTGCTACTATAGTTTGGGGACAACCACTGTTAAAAGTTGCTATAGCCCATAGATAATCGTGAGACGAGACTAAAACCAGTGTATGGCAAGCTGAAAAAAAGTTTTTGATAAAATCTATTCATCACTGGTCGTGTCACTTTGTGTATAGGTTGGCATCATGGGCAAGAAGGCCACCTCTATAACATAATAGCTACGTGCCCTATAAGTACCTCCTCCAAACCACCTACAGTCAGCAGGTCTACTAGAGAGCCGAGGGACCGGTGAGCATCAGGGGCAAGATGGTCGCCTCCATAACACAATAGCTATATGCCCTTTAAGTACCTCCTCCATACAACCTACAGTCAGCAGCTCATCTAGACGAGCCAAGAGGGAGATGAGCATTCGGGACAAGATGGCTGCTTCCATAATACAACAACTACGTGCCCTATAAGTAGCTCCTCCATACCACCTACAGTCAGCAGCTCATCTAGAGAGCTGAGGGACCGGTGAGTATTATGGGCAAGATGGCCTCCTTCATAACACAATAGCTATGGGCCCTATAAGTACCTCCTCTATACCAGCTCCTCTAGAGAGCCAAGAGGCCAATAAGAATCAGGGTCAAGATGTCCACCTCCAGGACACAATAACTACGTGCCCTATAAGTACCTCCTCCATACCACCTACAGTCAGCAGCTCCTCTAGCGAGCTGAGGGACTGATGAGCATCAGGGGCAAGAAGGCCACCTCCATAACACAATAGCTATTTGCCCTAGAAGTTCCTCCTTCATACCACCTACAGTCAGCAGCTCCTATAGACGAGCTTGAGCTTGAGGAGCTTTACTATTAGGGTTTATTTGCCGGCTTGACCAGTACCAGTATTATTTTATTTTTCTTGGTGGGTTTCATTGGCATTCAGCTTCCCGGCAATTCACAGAAGAACTGTGACTGAAAAAAACCACCTGAATGCTGTGTTGACAAGGACTTTTTAGCAATGTTTTCCTGTCTTGGCCGCCTCTATAACATAATAGCTATGTGCCCTATAAGTGCCTCCTCCATACCACCTACAGTCAGCAGCGCATCTAGACAGCCAACAGGCCGATGAGCACCATGGACAAGATGGCCGCCAACATAACACAATAGCTAAGAACTCCCTCCATACCACCTACACTCAGCAGCTCCCATATAGAGGCCAAGGGGCCGATGAGCATTAGGGGCAAGATGGCCGCCTCCATAACAAAATAGCTAAGTACTTCCTCCATACCACCTACAGTGAACAGGTCTACTAGAGAGCAGAGGGACTGATGAGCATTAGGGGCAAGATGGCCGCCTCCATAACAAAATAGCTAAGTACTTCCTCCATACCACCTACAGTGAGCAGCTCATCTAGACGAGCCGAGCTGCTCAGGGCTGACTGGTCTCACGTCACAGATTGACAGTCACTCCGCCCACTGTCGATCGCGTCAAGCTGAGCGGAAGTCTCGGCAGCGCGGTGGGGGCCAGCGTCGTCGCCCGTCACTCGCCCGGGCGTCTCGGCTGCGGGCCGGTAGGCAGGAAGAAACGCCGGCCCGCCGCCTGCAGGCTGATCACCTCTGATGGTCCGTCGGCGCTACTCGCCCGGCGCTAAACCGTCTTTGTAGTATATTCTGGTGGAGTGCAGATAAGCGATAGCTGTCGGTCCTGACGAGTGCTGAAAGAAATAACGCCAAAGAGTTTGTCTAGACTAAATCAGCATGCTGGAAGCACCATCTATATAAGGTTTCCTAGAAGTATGTTCAATGTTACCAGAAGGACGATGCGAATGTGTGAATACTATAAATCATTCTAAAATGCGGTTAAATAATCTGTCGTTGAAGTACGCGGCACGAAGAAGATAAACCTCGTTGTTGTGTCGAGAGGGGAGGGATAATGTGATCAACAATTTTTTTGTTCAACATCTTCACTAGTCAAGGATTCAGCACACTGAGTAGTAAATGCCAGGCTTGTGATCTTGTAACCCATTTATTGATTGTACCAAGTAGATTACCAAAGAAATCTTAAAGATCATTTTCGCTTGCTCTGGCAGCATTCGGTTTTCTCTCTCATCTCACCACATCTTTCAATGATTGGTACCAAACCACTTTTAACAGCCCAGGAAAGCAAATTTAAAGACAGGCCGACGGCTGCACAGGGTTCCTAGGAAGTACCTCTACTTGCATTATTGATTTTTATTCAGAAGGAGGGGGAGACAGGCGGAGGGGGAAAGAAATTTGGATTTTCGTCATGGGAGCATGATTATCGAGCCGACCAGCTGGAAATGTTAAGTGCGTGACATGCTCATTCGCAATCGATGTGAATGTGATGGTGTTCGGGAGGAGGAGGCTGTGCAGCTCCCCAAATCCCTCCCACCTTACTCCACCCTGTCATATCAGCCCGAACAGCCACTGCCTTCCCCCCATCCCACCCTGTCATATCAGCCCGAACAGCCACTGCCTTCCCCCCATCCCATCCTGTCATATCAACCCGAACAGCTCCCCACCTCCCCCAACCCACCCTGTCATATCAGCCCGAACAGCCACTGCCTTCCCCCCATCCCATCCTGTCATATCAACCCGAACAGCTCCCCACCTCCCCCAATCCCACCCTGTCATATCAGCCCGAACAGCTCTTTGCCTCCTTCCCATCCCCGCCCGTTATATCAGCCCGAGCAGTTCCCCACATTCCCCATCCCAGCCTGTCATATCAGCTAGAAGAGCTCCCCGCCTCCCCCATCCCAGCCTGGCATATCAGCCCAAACAGCTCCCTGTCTCCCACCTATCATATCAGCCAGAGCATGTCCCCGCCTCCCCCAACCCAGCCTGGCATATCAGCCCCTGCCTTCCCGCTATCTCCGTCAGTCATATCAGCCCGATCAACTCCCCACCTCCTTCCCATCCCCATCCTGTCATATCAGCCCGATCAGTTCCCCGCTTCCCCCATCCCAGCCTGTCATATCAGCCTAAACATCTTCCCACCTCCTGCATCCCCACCCATCATAACCCCCCGAACAGCTCCCAGCCTTCCCTGTCCCTACCCGTCATATCAGGCCGAGCAGCTCCCCACCTTTTCCCCATCCTCACCCGTCATATCAGCCCGATCAGCTCCCTGCCTCCCCCATCCCACCCTGTCATATCAGCCCGAACAGCTCCCCTCCTCCCCCATCCCAGCCTGTTATATCAGCCCGAACAGTTCCCCGCACCCCCTTCCCTAGCCGTCATCTCAGCCCAAACAGCTCCCTGTCTCCCCCCCATCCCCACCTATCATATCAGCCTGAACAGCTCCCTATCTCCCACCTATCATATCAGCCAGAGCATCTCCCTGCCTCCCCCAACCCAGCCTGGCATATCAGCCCGAACAGTCCCTGCCTTCCCGCTATCTCCGCCAGTCATATCAGCCCAATCAGCTCCCCACCTCCTTCCCATCCCCATCCTGTCATATCAGCCTGAACAGGTTCCCACCTCCCCCATCCCAGCCTGTCATATCAGCCCGATCAGTTCCCCGCCTCCCCCATCCCAGCCTGTCATATCAGCCTAAACATCTTCCCACCTCCTGCATCCCCACCCATCATATCAGCCTGAACAGCTCCCAGCTTTCCCTGTCCCTACCCATTATATCAGGCCGAGCAGCTCCCCACCTCTTCCCCGTCCTCACCCGTCATATCAGCCCGATCAGCTCCCTGCCTCCCCCATCCCACCCTGTCATATCAGCCCGAACAGCTCCCCACCTCCCCCCTACCTCCACCAAACATATCAGGCTGAACAGCTACCAACCTCCTCCAATCCCCATCCATCATATCAGCCTGAACAGCATCCCGCCTCCTTCCCACCACCACCCATCATATCAGCCCGAGCAGCTCCGCACCTCCCTCCTCCCTACCCCCACCTCCGCCCGTCATATGAGTTCTGCTGCTTGTCGTCTTCATCACAGACCAATGTGTTCTTTCCCTCAAATTCGATCGCTTCGATTTACAAAGTATGCATTAGCACTGCGGGCCTTTGGTAAGAACACGTGTCGCTCTTTTACGGCGGGAATGAGAGGGGAAGGGATGAGCAGCTCCTGAGCAGGTCTCTATCAGCTCCGAGGGGACGTGTCAGGACGAGCAGGGGGCGGAAACGCAGGCCTGCAGCCTGTCAGTTAACTGCTGAGGCGTGGGTTCTACCAGAGAAATCCAATATTCAAGACAAAGAAGTTGAAACTCAACTTGAAGCTCAAGACATATGGTTAATGCCATTCATTTATAATCAGTTCGCTTTCGTTGAGATAAGCATTTTTCCGGGGCATCTCTATAATGAATGTGTACCTTATTGGCTATATATATGCATGTCCAGTGAATTATGTGCATATTTAACTCATTTACCAGGCATGGTACGTCCACAATGAAGAATCGTTTGTCACATAATACTTTTGTTCTGAATATTGTAGTATCGAAATGACACCCACAAAAATGTATGGAATTCTAAAACGTATTTGGTGGGTTTTTTTTCATGAATTCAAACTACATCCTCCTTTTCTTGAGGAGCTTAACTATTAGGCTTTATTTGCCGGCTTGACCAGTACCAGTATTATTTTATTTTTCTTGGTGGGTTTCATTGGCATTCAGCTTCCCGGCAAATCACAGAAGAACTGTGACTGAAAAAAACCCACCTGAATGCTGTGTTGACAGGGACTTTTTAGCAATGTTTTCCTGTCTTGTTTTTGATATGGCTTCTTCTTTTCTCTGAGGAAACAGCTAAAGATCCATTACGATCTAGAGGTGTCCGGTGTCCTATTTAATCTCATCCACATTCTACGATGATACTAAATATGTTCCTCATCTGGGAAGTTGATCTAACACGGCGGTAAGCCTTCACAGAAAGAAAGCAAAGTGGATTTTCCCTAATATGTGTATTTGACCACATAACCCCAATCATATCATTTCTCCATCCAGATATTTAATCTTGACGAATATTCCGATCGAGGAACAACAATAAAAAAAGCGAAATTCTCAGCTGTTTTTCTTCCAATTACCCATTCAGACCCCATTTGCTGACGGATTCATAATCACTGAATGTACGTAATACGGTATCGAGGTGCAAAACCTGTGGTAACACCAGAATAACACAGAGGAAACAGCACATACTAAGAGGTTGTTAACAGTAGAGAATGGATATACGCTAATAGCATCACTATTGCCTCCTTGTGATTAGAAATCTAGTCTTTATCTGGTTTACAGGGCAGCACTATGTTTATCTCCCCTTTCATTCCCCATCCCTCATTGGTCGACCTTATAGCGCCACAGAGAGCGCATCTCCAGGATCAATGTCGCGCTACTCAAAGCTATCACCGTGATGAGGCTAATGAGATCCAACGAATCCATGACAGTAAAACCTCTGAACTCCGTGCCCTAAAACCAGGTTGTCAGAGCGGTTTCACCACGGTGCCAGACATAGCCTTGGCGATTTCCTCTAAACCGACGATTATGGGTGTCAATTCTTGATTTTTTTCAACACCTGACGACTTTCAGCCATAAAAGGATAGAAAAATGTCTAGCATAAGGCCTGTTTCCATTGGCCGATTTCCCGTCACCGATCTACAGTCAGGAACCACTGACAGACTTTTGGCACTGCTGACCCAAAATCGGTCAATGGAAACGACAGAGCTCATGAAATGGCCCACAACTTTTTCTGCTTAGATTATGCAATGTGGCACCACCCACCACTGAGTGAAAGCTTGGTCATTGAATGAAATCTACTACCCTTCTATATCAACGCACAGTCAGCGGCACCACCGACAGACCATCTGGGTAACTCGAAAAATCTCCTCCGTTTCGTCGGCCAATGGAAACGGGCCTATAAACATCAGGCGTGTGGCGACTGCAGATAATCTTATTTCATCAGAATATGCAATTTAGCACGACCTGGCAAGTATACAACATGCCCTGGTGCTGCTTCACTTAGTCATCTAGACAGTAATATAGACAGGTGGCGATTAATTGCCGAGGTGCATTTTAAAGATAAATCATCAGTGCAAATGCTCAAGGAAACTCATGGGCCGACAACTATTATTGCCGAGATTCGCCAGACGATCTACAGTCGCCAGGTTTTTACTTGTCTAGTGTATACGCCGGCTTAGGAACACACGTGCCACCGACATCGGGCACATGTCGCTGTTGTCTTAGTCTTGTGAAGGAGGACGGATCCGTGGAATCCCCTTTTATGTTCGGACACAGTAAAGTTAGTCTACCGTGTAAATGTGCAGAGAACTGGAAGAAGACCAATTGTTTATTGCCTTAGCGGAGGATTTGTTTTCCCGCCTTCCCTGCAGGTTCTACTCCTGGCCGTTAAAAGAGGGGGCGTTGAGGTCGTTAAGAGGCCGCCCTGTGGTCGTAGGGCTTGGCCTCTTGCCCCACCCTATACCCCACATCCACCGCCCCAAACGAGCTACCCGTATATATGGGACGGCCTGCGGAGCCTGACCACGATTACCCCGCCACCTAGTGCTGATACACGCGGCTATAACGTGTGAATTACGACGGAGTGGCAAGAGAGAAAAAAAGCCTTTACGGGCCTCAGGAAGCCAGTAGAGCGACAAGCTCGACAGGAGTGAGCTTGTCGGCGTGTCTAATGGCGTGTTCGACTCGGGTGTGAGGTAACCCTTCATGTTCTGAAACCCCGGAAAGGATGGCATCGACTAGTTTCAGATTCTACCTCTCTGAGATCGGCGCTGATTTATAAAAAATGATGATTTTAAAGCAGGATCTAATGAATTATTACGATGTATGTAGCGATGTTTCAGGTTGGGATTAAGAAAGAAATTGATAAGTGTTTGGTCTGTGTCCTCGTTCGCCATCGAGTTTGGGGTGCGCAGTAATATGAACTGGGCGATAGCCGAGTGAATATTCTAAAGCCCTCCAACCGAGACTCAGACCAAGCACGAATATGTTTCTGATCTTATTTTAGTCTGAAAACGTTTATCTGATTATCGCCTGTTGAGTATGAGTTACCGTACTCGCAAGCCCGTTGAGAACGAGTTCCTTATGTTAAACCTATGGACGTTTATCCCAGGCTAAGATAAAGGGGAGACTCCCTCATACAGTGATGCCTCTTATTGGGTTATTTATGATGCAGAGTGTGTTGTTTGTTAATGTGTTATTCTTTACTTTTTTCATATACATATGGCCGAACGTATCATATACTCAGACATAGTGACACCTGATACAAAGCCCCCTCTCAGCCTGGCTTCCGCCTGCCCCCACCTGGGCACCTGTGTGTAGCATATAACCATTCAGATCAGACCCATCAGGGCGGTTTGAGGGTTCACCTGGAGGTCGTCAACCCGCTCTCAGCCAGCCCCGCGCGCCCTGGAGAAGGCTGTCATTAGCGACCCGCCCGCCGCTCCTTTCAGCATTTAGCCATACCCAGGTTCCGCTTCCGCTACGCTAACGAATCAATTTGGTCGCAGGTTCCAATGTAGGCGTCACACCTGCCAATCTAGGCATTCAACATCGTCCACCACTCTACCCGGCCGCACACAGCCTATGGCTACCCACTCAGCCATCCAGCTTCCCACCATGTCACCTGGATACCCACCCTGACATCTAGCTACAAACCCTACCCTGCCGCACACAGCCTACTGCTACCCACCCCGCCATCCATCTACCCACCATGTCATCTGGATACCCACCCTGACATCTAGCTACCCACCCTACCCCTGCCACACACATCCTACTGCTACCCACCCCGCCATCCAGCTACCCACCATGTCATCTGGATACCCACCCTGACATCTAGCTACACACCCTACCCTGCCGCACACAGCCTACTGCTACCTACTTTGCCATCCAGCTACCCACTCTTCCATCTAGCTACCCACCTTACCTCCGCCGCACACAGCCTACCGCTACAAACCCTGCCATCTAGCTGCACACCCTACCCCTGCCACACACAGCCCAACACTATCCTCCCCGCCATCCGACTACCCTCCTGCCATCCAGTTACCCACCCTGCCATCTAGCTACCAACCCTAGCCCCACTGAACACAGCCTACTGCTACCCACCTTGCCATCTGGCTACCCACCCCGCCATCCATCTACCCACCATGTCATCTGGATACCCACCCTGACATCTAGCTACACACCCTACCCTGCCACACACATCCTACTGCTACCCACCCCGCCATCCAGCTACCCACCATGTCATCTGGATACCCACCCTGACATCTAGCTACACACCCTACCCTGCCGCACACAGCCTACTGCTACCTACTTTGCCATCCAGCTACCCACTCTACCATCTAGCTATCCACCTTACCTCCGCCGCACACAGCCTACCGCTACAAACCCTGCCATCTAGCTGCACACCCTACCCCTGCCACACACAGCCCAACACTATCCTCCCCGCCATCCGACTACCCTCCTGCCATCCAGTTACCAACCCTGCCATCTAGCTACCAACCCTAGCCCCACTGAACACAGCCTACTGCTACCCACCTTGCCATCTGGCTACCCACCCCGCCATCCATCTACCCACCATGTCATCTGGATACCCACCCTGACATCTAGCTAGACACCCTACCCCTGCCACACACATCCTACTGCTACCCACCCCGCCATCCAGCTACCCACCATGTCATCTGGATACCCACCCTGACATCAAGCTACACACCCTACCCTGCCACACACAGCCTACTGCTACCTACTTTGCCATCCAGCTACCCACTCTACCATCTAGCTATCCACCATACCTCCGCCGCACACAGCCTACCGCTACAAACCCTGCCATCTAGCTGCACACCCTACCCCTGCCACACACAGCCCAACACTATCCTCCCCGCCATCCGACTACCCTCCTGCCATCCAGTTACCCACCCTGCCATCTAGCTACCAACCCTAGCCCCACTGAACACAGCCTACTGCTACCCACCTTGCCATCTGGCTATCCACACCACCATCCAGCTACTCACCATGCCATCTGGATACCCACCCTGACATCTAGCTACCCACCCTACCCCTGCCACACACATCCTACTGCTACCCACCCCGCCATCCATCTACCCACCATGTCATCTGGATACCCACCCTGACATCTAGCTACCCACCCTACCCCTGCCACACACATCCTACTGCTACCCACCCCGCCATCCATCTACCCACCATGTCATCTGGATACCCACCCTGACATCTAGCTACCCACCCTACCCCTGCCACACACATCCTACTGCTACCCACCCCGCCATCCAGCTTCCCACCATGCCATCTGGATACCCACCCTGACATCTAGCTACACAGCCTACTATACCCCTGCTGCCCACTTGGCCACCCCTCCTGCCACCCAACTACCAAACAGTGCAACCCATAGGACCACCCATCCTGCCACTCAATTTCCTAACCATGCCACCCATATGACCAACCTTGCCGCCTACCCTGTTGTTAATCCTCCCACGCACCCTCCTACCACCATGGCCATCCACACTGCTGTCCGCGTGGTCACTTGCCCTGCTGCCCACTGGCCATCTGCTCAGCTTTGCCATTTCGCACTCTCTCCTCTGCCTACACAATAATCCACTCGCCTGTCGCCGCGCCAACGCCTCTTAGCAGATGGTAGAGTCTTCTAATAGATACTTTGACGTCATTAGCATTAGATAAGGCAATTGAAGAAAGCACACACATGGATGAATATCAGAGACTGTCTGGCTGTTTAATCTCGGCATCTGATTCCTTGTATGAAGGATGAAATGAACAGAAAGCATCGGAGTGTATAGCTTCGAAATGCTAAGCAGTCTCTCTATACTGTTTAAACATTCATTAAGCACTAGCTTCCTTTTGTTATTGCCTTCTGTTCTTTGTCTGATTTTGAAAACAAAAAGACCGAACAAAAGGTTATGGGTTATCATAAAGGTGACATATCTAAAGCAGAGACAATGTGTGTGTATACACAGTCGGATACAATGCGAAAAAATATGCATACACCTAGTACACAGGGTATGCCGTATTCTATAAGCCCAATCTATGACAGTCTATTTACAAAGACATGGATTACCTTCAGCATACATGCTTGTCTTGTCTATGAATAAGTAGAGGAGTAGATAAACATTATTACAGTCATTTGAGTAGCATACTGATTTAATTCTTCATCCACCATTCCAGAAATAATATTTTGCCATTTCCTTAAATGAGAATAATTGCCACAGCAATGAATCATAGTCATAGAACAACAATAATGAATGCGCCATGAAAAATCAACGATAGAAGAAGAATGGTAAAGGCTACGTGATTGTCTGAGGTCCATTGTGGAAGACATTTTATTTTTCAAAAATTTCTTTATTGATACTCTTTACATTATCAAAGAATTACATTGGATTTCAAGCATGTGGCAATGTAGTACCAACAAAGTGGCCATAAGCGTCAGCTTTATCAGAAAGCTGATTTTCATCGCTAGGCCTTCACATACAGGACATGACAAAATATCTGTCTGGTACACATGTTACAGGATCATTACCTGTAGTAGACCTAGTTGACTTGTACAACATCTGATTTCATACATCAAACCAATAAATGTGAATGGGCTGGGTAATTCACTATCACATTATTACAAGCGAATGCTTGTTAACCATAGTATAGGTATGACAGTACAGTAATTTACTTCTAACTGGTGTTATATTGTAATATCGTCAGACTATAGGGATAGTCTCCAACATGCACTGCCTAGATATATATTTGAATTCTCTATATGTGGGAATATTACGCGAGACTGGGGAAAGTCCATTCCATACACTTGCTCCAGTATAGGGAACATTGCATTGTGAAGGGAACACACCACAAACACCCGCCAGTGTCCAGGGGTCGGGAAGTGTCTCTGCATTCCCACCACGACCACGGCCACATCTGATGATATGCAGAGTGCTACAAACGACTGCCAACTCCGCCTAATGAAGTCGGTGACGTAGGAGATTGGCGCGAGCAGTGGGAAAGTGGAGAGGAGGCTCCTGGTCGCGGATGGCCATCGGTGCCATATGTCACCTCATGGACCAATGACCTCTGCTAGGTTTACACTGGCACCGGAGACACACCAAGCGAGTTAGGGCAGCGATCTCTGTAATCGCCAACACAAAATAGCATGTATGTGAAAAATTATTTTACAGTCATATCTCCCATCCATAAGTTAATGTCTCGGAATCAAAAATCATGTGAAATATAGAATATAAGCGCACATATTCGTCATTTTGTATTGGCGATTCCGGAAATCGCTGCATTTCTCGCTTGGTGTGTCCCCGACATGAGCCACGGCAGCCCCGGTAGCCACGTTTTTGCTGAATCGCAGGGCACCGTTGCAGATAGTCACAGAGGCATAAATTTACGTTAACACTGAGGTCCATGGCAGCTGCCGTTTAGGGTTCAGTTTTGTCCACAGTTCCCTGTATAGCCAGCTCCTGTTGATTACGTTGTGCATGGTCCCTGTATGGCTGGATGCAGTTGGTCATGTCCCTCGCAATCTGTCGACGTTTCCCTGTACGGCCGCCTACATTTGGTCACATTCAGTCATGTTATGTGATATCCATCTCGTCTTATGAGGGCCCGGTACATTTCTCATTAGCACCATGGCTGCTGGGACAAACTTTTCATTTCAAAATTCTTCCATGGAGCCCACGTTCCCAAAGTCAAGCTACATTTGACGATGGCGGTCCGTTACATTATCTGCCATTCCTCTTGGCACACCATTGTCCATGGATGCCGTGGCCCCAGTGTAAAACCTAGCATTTGGCGAGGATTGGGTACGAGTCTGAGGGCAGCAGGGACTGGCCAGGGGCTGCAGCCTGGTCAGGGAGAGGCCACGTGGCAGGGCCGCTGATAAAGGGGCCTCGCCACTCTTATCATTCACGCCCGTGATTCCTTATCTCTTCTGGACTGGGAGACACATGGCAAAGACCGACAGCAGTCGGAACAGCGCAGACATTGCGAAATAGGAGGGGAAGATGGATGGGCGTTTTCCGTCCGGGTATGGGAGACTGGGAACAGGTGCTTGTTGTCGAACTTGAATGCAGACCACGATTTATACTGTTAACACTGGTGGGGATAGAAAGGTACTAGGGAGAGAATCGTCTCAACCTGAACCAGATGCATACGTGTATGACCTCCAATATAGATATATTCAGGGGAAAGGTATAAAGCACATTCCTATATACCTATGGCTGTACACTCTATGCTTACACCACGTTCTGGGGGGTGGAGTAACTTATGGATACTACCCAAGGTTGCCGTACATTACCCAAGGTTGCCGTATACTACCTAAGGTTGACATTTAGACCAATCAGCCAAGGCCTTGGGCAGTAATTTTTCCGAGCCTTACCTCGTAACTTTGACTTCCTTTCACCGGAACATAGTTTCCCTCTATTCCATTATATTCAAACTTGCGAGATTCTATTTACTGTATCCCACTTATAATAGGAAATTGGAAATCATGGCTCAGTCAGAACCAGGTGCATACGTATATGACCTTCAATATAGATAGATTCAGGAGATATAGCGCATATCATATCATATTCAGGCGTGTAAAATTCCACTTTCTATATCCTACTTACCATAGGGAGCTGAATATTGGACCAAGGCAATGAAATACATGTAGATTGAGAACACTCGTCCGGGAGATACACAAAGCGCAAGTCCATCGACATTTATCCTTATCTCCACGGTTCCAGACCTTCCCGACATACAGGCATACACAACATACAGGCACATACGGCATACATGCATGAAGGCATACTGGGCATACACAGCATATAAGTATACATAGACAATAAACGATGGTTTTGTGGACAGGCGGCCATAAACCACAAGAGGTTGATGCCTAGTAATACAAGAGTGCTAGCAAATGTATTACAACGTCGACCTTGAGTGGTTTACGAAGCCGCATATCCGCATAACCATCGTTTGTTGAATTCATTATCCATCTTTGCGAATGAATTAAACCCAGTAAGTGCCATATTAATGGGTATAACAATATGGACTATTTCTTTGCTCTATGGCAAAAGGATACTACTTTTCCCATATACCATGGCTTTGAGGCCATATACCACGGATTTGAATCTGCATACCACAGTTATGGTATCTGACAGGTTTTATATAATGGGTCGTCGTTTACCAAGTCCCCTTTACATTTTCATTGGGGACTTTGTATATGATGGATAATAAAGGTATATAATGTCATACATGCATACATGTCATACATGCATAAACAGCATACTATCGTAAAACTGTATGATTTTTAATCTTAGCCACCGTATGCCACGACTGGGGTTTTGCATAGTGATTTCAGTGAAGTCCGGAGCCAAAACTCCAGGAGTGGAATGAGATGGCCACGATTAGAACGAATCAGATTTTGATTTTATCCTACCCTGTCTCCTCGATTTTGGAATATTACGTGATAACAATTCTGTATGCAATTAGTGGCATATAGAATTCTGTATGCCAGTCAGCAAGGCATACGGAAACTCAATGTTAAGCCTGTGGGATTTTATATTAGGTGTAGGATAAAGGCATACATGGCATACAGGCATACAGGCATACAGGCATACATGTGCACGGCTGAGGGAATCTCTCTCCAAATCTCCAGCCCCGCCCTGGATTTCTCACTGGATTTCTCCGGACCAGATCCGGAACAAATCCCAGTGCTATCTCCCTCACAGCGTCCCCAGGGAGCGCCCCCTGGCCACAACTCCGTGAGACATTGCGAGGCCCATCTAAGCCTCTCATTGATCGCACCTCTGCCCTTTACCTAACTGTCGCCACGACCTTGGCCTTTGTCCAGCGTGACCTATCGACCTTGGCGGGGTCACCATGACTAAAGGCGCAGTGTCCGACAAGGGTCACGCATATCTATAATTGCGGCCGATATGGTCTTATTTTATTGCAGGCGGACTCTATTATCGCCCAACAGTGTTTGGCAATTAAACCGTCGCTAGGGGGATTAACTGATGTGTGACGTCATTCAGTGGATCTGCAGACGGAGACATCTTGATCTCCAGGCGTAGAGCTGGAGGGTGGATGAGGGGAAGTACTCAGCGCGCCTGGGGATTCACTGATCCATGCACTACCTACCAACCGTGTCGGGCCTCCTCACGGTGATAAAACCTGCAGTGTCTGCAGTAGACTCCTTTTGTCCGCCGACTTGTGGCCGAACAAACACAGCGATGATAAATACTAATCAGTCCACTCCACGCACATCCCGCGCTCACCATCAAATCCAAACTGCGACTTGCAACGGTCCCCAGTGTCAGGCACGTTCTACTGAAGCAGCCTCTTTTTTTCATTTAATGAAGCCTCCCTTCCTATCCCCGACAACAGCCAATACACTTTCCCCGTACACTGCAACCTCCGGATGGAAAATGGCGGAAAGATACTCGCTGGCGTTATGGTGACATTATAGACAGATTTGGATTGGAAAGGCAAGCCGTATTTTAACTAGATCCATAAATCTGGCCGGCGCTGGCGACCTCGCGGAAACTTGTGGGATATCTATGATAATATGATTATGGCTGCATGTTAGCGGCCTCGTCGGTCGACGCGCTATTGGCGCGATGGGGTCGAGATGCCCCCTTATCTGCGTGAGGGCGGCAGATGTATAGTGGGAGGCCGACCTGCTATAGATTTGCGCCACGCCTTTATTGGCTCCATCATACAATGACCAGTGTTGTGTTTTTCCTCAAGCCTCCTCCAGGGGCACCCCTTTCTATCGCTACCTCCCAGTCACCTCTTTCCTCCCCACCGTCCTATATCCGCCCTCCTAGGCGCTGCGCGGGGCACGCAGGGGTAAGTTGGGGGGATAAGGGCGATAGCATCTTCCAATATCCATGTACCTAGGCGTATTCGGCAACACGCGGCCCACACCCTCCGGGCGCCGCTGGGAGGAGTGGGCAGGGTGCGGCAGCAGGCGCCACAGCGTTGGGGTCTGGCTCCAGGGCGCCTGCTCTAATATTCCCCCCGGGCGCAGAGGGGCTCGGGCGCCAGCAACGATAGGCAGAACGCCCCCGGCAAGTCCATATTGCCACTTTCCTTGTGTGTATGAGCGGTGGCGGTGGCGGTGTGGTGGAGAGGCGGAGAGGTATTCGCTGATCCGCAGCGAGTAGGATACCAGGGAAGGTGGTGGCATATTGGTGAATGTCTGGAAGAACTGACGTCCTGGATCGGTGTGAGTGAGAATAAGGGAGGGATGGGGAAGAAGGGTAGGGGTCAGGGGATAAGGAGTGAGGGGCGTTGTCAGTGGGAAATGGCGTGGCGCATCTGCGTTATGACCGTTATGCTCTTGATCCGGTCTGATCCAGTCCGGTCTGCCGATGACCATCATCGCCAAATAGGCCCAGACTGAGGTGACCTTCAGGAGTGCTGCAGTTTGAACAACGGAAAGTGTCAAAATGCACTAGGTTTTGTCGAGTCGCTAACTCTCAGAATATAATCACCTTTTCTCTTTTTTAATTTTTTTTTAAAACAAACTTCTTTATTGATGTTCATAAGTTTACATTAGTGTGTTTCTTCGTTTATACATTTACATATTTCTTGTTATCAACAAAGGCGATGGCTGTTAGTGCCATATTGTACTGGTTTCAATCAGCTACCTACATTTTCCTTCTATCAATTGTAGCAATTAAATAAGCAGAAAGGGCAAGTATCAGGTACCTGTTCACTTGCACATCATTATGAGTGATTGATTGATTACTGAAAAAAAAAATTGAATTTTGTTGCAGGATAATAAAGTTGGAGTCTATACCTATGTTTTGACTGCAGTTTTGTTTAATGGTAAGGTTATCACTTTTGAATTTTGAAAACATTAAGTGATATCTAGGAGTAACAATAAATTGGAAAGAAGAGAATCCCTGGAGGGAAGAGCAACAGTTCTGTTAGACTGGTTCCCTGCAGGGGCAGAACTACCACAATCTCTGTCCCTCACGAGATTCCCCAAATAATTCATTTACACTTATTTACAATGGACGGCAATACAGGTTAAAGTAATGGCAGCCTTTCAAAGGATAAAAGGTGACTTATTAGTAGGGATGCAGCGTTAAGTCCAACAAGTGCCAGTCAGGTACCAGCTGACTGCAATCCCGTAATGCACTAAAAGAATGGCGGGCGGTACCTGGGAGCCGTTTAATATCTGAGCGGATTCCCTTCGGACGGTCATAAGACAGCACTATCATAGGAGGGAGCGCATTAGATAAACATGGATTGTCGTTGCGAAGGACTGGGAAAAGGATGGAGGCTTGAAATGTCCTTCCAGGCTGTATAATAAACCTGTCATTGTCCTGACCTGCATCCTGAAACCCCTCCTTTTGGAAGGACATCTCAATAGGTGTCCTTTCTGATGCTCGTAGCCTAACAAACCAGAATATAATGAAGGTGCACACTTGAATAGTTTTTTCAAGAACGTCTAACAATTATATGTAAATAACACACTCATTCTCCATTGAATAATAAGAGTAGACATTTTTTGAATTGGTGATGTGTTTGAACCAAGGACCTTTTGATTACCACTGATTTTAACTGGGCACCCCCTAGCGCCCGAGACAGATACATAGAACAACCAATCATAGGATGGCTTTCATCCTGAATTGTCATTCTGAAGGACTGAGGTCAGGAGTAGGAGAATAAATTATGAACTCTCCCATCCTGAAAGGACGGATGAATAATCTAGAATCGTACATGAAGACCCTTTTCTGTAAGCTAAGAAAACCCCAGGACGATGTGGGTCAACTGTATTCAACACTTATGAAAGACCTTAGGGATGGCTAAGACTGTCTTAGCGAACAAACTTAGATATTATCAAATAATAACCCTTGTATTAGGTACAGAAACGGGTCTTCATGTACGATACTAGATTATTCGACGGACCCCTTTCCTCACAAAACCTCTCCTCACATTGTCCTTATCCATCTCACTGTCCCCAGATATCAAACGGCCCCAAGGCCTATCATGTGAGGAGGACATAGGCATAGGTTTCCTGGCAGCAGTTCTGCATTGCAATGGTCACTTATGGCCACATCAGCAGAAATGTCAAGCTATGTTAAGTGTAAGTTGCCCTCACGTACCCACTGCTGACAAATCCTCCCTGACCTACAGAGAACTCCTTTAGAGGGGGCGTCCACCAACCATGACAAGGCTGCGACAACGGCTTTCCGACAAGGTCCATGACAGCTCTACGATTGGAAGCCTTGTCATAGCCTTGTCGTGGTTGGTGGACCACAGTTCCCGACAAGAGGCTACGACAAGGCCACGACAGGCTGCGACATGAAGCTTGTCGGGGGCCTGTCGGGGGCCTTCCGACAAGGTTACGACAAAATCGAACATGTTCGATTTTGGAGCCGTGTCGTGGCGTGTCGTGGCATGTCGGGAGGTTGTCGCAGAGGTCTACGATAGAATATTTAGGTGGAGCGTGCACTTCCCGACAGGCTGCGACAAGGGGTCACGACAGCTCCCCTCCTCACGACAATACTGCGACAAGGCACCGATTGGAACTTTCTTGTCGGCGCGTGTCGCAGCCCTGTTGTGGTTGGTGGACAGGGAAGTTTTCAAAGAAGGGTCTGGCTAGCATCCAGGGCCAGTGTTGTATATCAACATCTAGCTTCACTAGTATCTCATGAGATTTCTCATATATAGCTCACCTTTTCTTCTCTTCTCCTTCTCTTCTTGACATCCATGATGTGTATTTCATCCTTTCTTCTCTTTCCTTTCCTTTTTCAAAAATCATATTATTGCAAAAGTCCTATTTTTGTCCAAATGAGAAAAACACATTTTATTCTTCGGGATATTAAGATATAGTTCTCCACTTTACTTGTCAGTGTACCTTAATCATTAATACTATGAATACAAAATTCGCCATATGAAGAGATTTCTAGGTTCTCTTCATCTCTTAGTTCCTGATATCTGAAGACTTGTAGTTGAAATGGTAACTTTTTCCTCTCCTTTTGAAGCTCTTATGAATAAGGACCTGGGAAGGAAGCAGACAAAGGCTACCCCCAGCCTTTATCACATCACACCCTTTAGTGGCCCTCTCTGTCTCCACTTACGACACATTTTACAAGTTCCTAGCGTGTTGTCAACAACAAAGTCTAAACTCAATCAGCAGAACGTGTTTAAAACACGACAGCTTCCATTCACTGCTGGCTTTTACAGGACTCCTCTGTCATAACATTTCCCTCTTATGACAGCCTTCACTGCCTTCACTACCACACCCGACCCACACCTTCTAATACCCTCAGCGCTGCCCCTTTTTACATCCTTATGGTAGCCTCTCCGCGGGACATCTTGGCCGCTCCCACCAGTGTGCCGGGCGCTGAGGCCAGATGGCCGGTCAGAGTTCCCTTTACCGTCCTCCTACGACCCTCTCATGCCGCGCCTAAATGGAGACACAAAACACTGATCGGCCATCAAGTGACCGCCGGGCTGGCGGCCTCCAAGCCGAGGGCACATAAAGTTTGCATAGAAAGAGCCGCCGGTCAACATTATGACAGGAGAGGAAGGTAGCACGAGCTAGCCCGGTCTCAGGACCCTCACTGGTTCGCCGTCCCTGTGCCTGCTACGACCTTTGTATCTAGAGTTCAATGGCGCAGGTCCCAGCCCTCATATAAAACCTTATTGGATGCTCAGAAACTGATTTCATCAAAAGCTTCCATCAATACCTGAAGTACCATCCCACGCGTTCAATCAGAAATCCCACAATTTATGAATAATATTTATCTTATTAATCTCAGTCATTGTCAGTATTTCACTGACAGTTTTGACTCAACTGGAAATTCCTCTGCTATAAAGCCAGGTTATTACGGAGGGCGGAGGCAGAGAATAGTGCATACTCAATGATGCTCATCATACATATCTTTTTTTAACTGTTCGTGTCCAAAGGATATTGTGCACCAACGTATCCACAAAATAAAACAGTTCGGACTTTTTGTATGTACTCCGTAAATCCTTTTTATTGAAGATTTCTCGTAGAAAGACTTATGCTCGATACAGCGAAAATAGAATGTGCTTATAAATGTCGAATTTCATTAGTGATATTTCTTCATAAGGGTTACCTACACATATATCTCTAGCAGGACAGGACACATGACAGCTACAATAGGCGAACATCCTTCTGTTTGATTAAAACACTACCTGGGGACGAATACTACGAGATTTTCAATTTACTAATGTGATCTTTCCTGAACTTATTCCTGGAATACAGTCGCTCTCTTGCAAGACTAATTTGTAGCAAGCTGTTTCTTCTTCTGTGGAGCGTGCCCTTTATGAGGATAAGACCTCATTTCAAAATAGGATTATCTTCTGCTTAGAGATTTCTGATTGCAAATACCTAACATTCGGGAGAGGCGGGGTACCCACTACATATGCCAGATGTTGTAAACATCCTTCACACAGAACCCTTTTTCTTCCTCCGCAAAATCATCATACTGATTTGTGTAGACATGATATCTAAAACCATGGTTGTTGCTTTTTTTCTTATATACATAGACATCTTCTGGAGGGAAGCACCAGACAATAATCTCATTCAAGATCAAGTATAGCTTTCCTCAAACATGGTTTCCTCAAGAGAAATATGTATAAAATAACCACCTTCATCTCGTTATAGTAGATGCATGAATTCTGTATAGAAAACTGATATTTCAGCCCACCTAATTAGCTTGAACTGATAAGGCAATACGTGTCGTACTGCCGATAGAGGTAAATCAAGTAAATGGCTTCCCTGAAGGTCTATGGTGAAGGCCTAGTGGCTTCCCTGAAGGTGTTGAGCGGAGCCCTAGTGGCTTCCCTGAAGGTGTAGAGTGGAGGCCTTATATAGAACAGCATTGAGAATCATATAAATACTCAATACTCCATGAGTTTGGATGTGGCGCAATCATCATCGAGGCGAAGCCGGTTGATGATTAAGGCACATCCAAACGAGTTGAGTATTGTGTATTTATTGATGAAAAAATCCTTTTCCATACGTATCCCCCGCCTCTTCCCCATGGAGGTGTGTTGCGGGATGTTTTTGTATAGAATTTTTTTTATTGTGTATTTATGATTCGAGTGCGGTTCTGGATTTATCCCACCCCTTTCTATGACATTGACTAGCATCACAATATCAGAATAATTAGAATATACTTAGCAAATTCATATGACATCATCTTACATTCACTACGCCATGGCCGTGGCATAGTATTGTCACATTACCAGGGTGATCGGTGAGTATTTTTTCCTGATGTTATTCCTATGGCTAGACCTGTACCAGTGGTGAGATAATAGTGGCTTCCCTAAAGATGTAGAGTGGAGGCTGAGAGGCACGGCTTCCTTCAGGGAACTGCCTTTTATGAATGTGAATTTTTTTATTTTTTTTAATCAATAAAGTTTATTGACATAAAGTATTCGCCTCGGTAGGCGATCTTCCATACAATAGTCATGGACGATACAAGGTTACAGGACTTACAATACAAGTACACATTCACTCATACCAATAATTAACTATTAAATCACATATAATATCTTTTATCGATCTTTTGATCAAATAACAAATGCTCAAATAATTATATATAGTATTAATTAGTACACATTTACATGGAAACTAATAACTCCTTTTTAACTCTGTCTAGTCTCACAGAATTCAAAAAACAGATACAGATTGATCTTGTGATCAAATCAGTCATGCATGTTATCCAGTTTAATATCAGTTATTATATTATAAGATTTCATAGAGCTCAGTCTTCATAGCACATTTAAAGCAATCACCATTTGGAAGTTTCTGGGTTTCAGATGTGAATGAATACGCTCACATGGCCTTTCATGTCTGCAGATCATCCAAAGATAGGTGACGAATACTGTGTTTGGTTGTTAGTGACAGTAATCTGGATACTAAATGGCAATTGAGAATAATATATAGAGACATAGTTAGTGTCACTGAATGGAATCTTTTCAGAAATATTTTTATCAGAAATACTCACCGAGTTCGAAGAATGAGGTGAGTTTTTCTGACCAAAATATCGAGGAACAGATGGAATTCAGTCACACTCACTGTGTTTCTTTATTATTATATACCTTTAAACCATTAAAAATGCCATTCTACAACTCACTAAACAGTAGAATGAGTAGTCACGTGGTACAGAAGAACGTATGGATATAATTTCGTCCCTCAGTGACGAACGGCCAGACGAGGGATCTGTGAAACTATGGCTTGGCAACAAGCAAAGATGCTCGGCAGAAGGTGGAGATACGATGGAGGAAGGTGTCCGTTTACAATAATCTGGATACTATATATAGATCACCTACAAGTGCGTAGAAATACTACCATACGATAAGGGGAAGTATACATTGAGAGAAGGGGGACATGTGATCGGAGACATCGTACTAAGCGGTCCTCTTCTAATTACCCTGTTCCCAGACGAGTAGCTCTCAGAAGCCTCAGTAGCTCAGTGATTTGATAGAGTCACAAGATTCCTCTTTCCCTGCTCTTTTTCTCCTCCTCTTGGACCAGGAAGCCTGCTTATCCTAGGCGGAGATAGTTTGACTGGCACATCCTCATAGACACGGCACTGGAAAGACGATGGCGGTACTTCAAGGGAGAGAATGAAATACATGTCGAGATACGTCTTATTCATTGATTGTTCCGGCCGATACCTCCTGACTATATCATGTTTAATACATAACGTAATTGATTTTCATGAAACCATATGCCTTCACAAGCATAATTTTCTGTAGCCATGTGACCCTTTATTATGAAACGCAAGGAAAGCAGAATATCCGGTATCAATATTGGTCATCATCGATATGAATCGCCGGAATCACCCTGAACAACGATTTATATTGATAGAATGAACTTTATAATGTGAATTTGAAGGAGATGCCAATTTAAATACCGGTTGTTTCACACATCAAAATGTGATTTCTTAGAGTGTGCACAAATGTTACTTGAAAGGTCGCACGGATCAAAATATGGAAACTGTTCCAGAATACGAACCTATTCGTCTGGACATATATTGAAACAAGTCTTCGAACAGAGTATACATAATGCCAGTTTACATAGATGTTTCATGAAATAGAAAAAGGTATAGTCTTTTTATTGGATTTAGTTCAGATTATGCATTTGGCAGGTTGCAGTCAGGCGTGAATGACTTATAGGAATTTTGATCTCAGAACCGTTCAACTCTGAGCAAGACAAATTTATGTGTGTATTGTTCCACCTGTCCTCCTGCCCTTCTCTTCTCTCTTCCTGCACTCCTTCCATCCCATATTCACTCAAGGTGCCTGATTGATCCTTGTTCTCTGAAAACAATGAAGTCATTTCAACCACTCAACTGGTGACAGTTAATTGTGTTCTGACTGCATTTGAAAAGTCCCCATTTCATCCAATGTTCCTCCGTTTTACGTCGGTGTTGTCTGTAATGAAGCTGACGCATTGGTTTATGGTGATTTTTCTGTCCACCTTTCAGGTTCCGAGCACCGCCTAACCTCCGTACACACGCACTGCCCCCCGACATACGACCAGCCGCCGGCTACTTTCAGAAAACAAAGGTAAGCTATGACTCCCCCCTCCCTTCCCCTCCACCTCCCCCGCCCCGTATAGATAGTGGTTATTTCCGGATTTTCTTCTGTTGTCTGTTCGCCAGTGATTGTCTGTAGGTTGTGGTAAACGAGCTTTAGGTCAGCACCAACTCGTAAAGACGATAGGGATACACATATTAAAAACTCGAGATGGCCTCGGCCCCACCTTACTGGTCAACTCAAGCTGATCCAATAAAGAACCTGATAAGCTGATAAAAATGGCTGATATACTGTCTCCAATATGTTACTTTTATGCTTACCCTACGACTCTGACGTTGGGGTAATACATTTACCTCTTGACACATATTATTATGAAAGTAATAGACAAAAACTACTCAATGTAAAACTTACCATGAAAAATACTGGCCACACATTTAAACCAGCCTTCTGATAGCTGAGCGTAAGCCAGTCTAAATAAACGTCTGGAAAAATGTACTATGAATATATATATATATATATATATATATATATATATATATATATATATATATATATATATATATTATATATATATATATACAGTGAAGGATCGCTTAAGGGGCCACCCTCTGTTCTGAGCAAAGTGTCCCCTTCAGCGGGGTGACCCCTTAAGCGAGGTGTCCCAGAAGTGGGGTTTTATTTTATATATATATATATATATATATATATATATATATATATATATATATATATATATATATATATATATATATATATATACATGTTTATGTATTTTTCTGTTATTAAGCAGCGTTTACTTACCAAAATTATACATCAAGATGTCTGTGGTATGTCGATTCCGTACATAATCTTGCAGAGGTAATACATATTTTAGAATAAACAGCTTCATTGCACGTACAAAGCAGTGGAACATGCTATTCCATATTTGAGAATTCTACGTTTCTTGACGCAATATAATGTCAGTGTAAACATCTGCCGACTAGAGTGAACGTAATTAGGGTGGCAGAAAGCGTTCACATAAAAACGCCCGGTGTTGGAAAAGGTGCACGTGATTTATGATATATGGTGCTCTTTTTAAGTCAGGCAGCTCCTTCGAGACGGCTTTTATATATCAAATGAGCCTGGAGGAATATAGATATTAAGGCTTTGTGTCCAATAACACCTAGTGGGGATAGCGGGTGGGGGCCACTCTAATTGGTTGGTGTTTTTAGTGCTGGGAGGTACATATAGACGTGTACATGTAGGAGTCTAGTGAGTGGGCAGGAGCTCGGTATGACGGGCCGGGGGCAGTGGAGCACCCGGAGCAGCTCCCGGGGTGTAGCGGGGCCCCTCCCGCCCGCCCGCCCGCCCCCCGCCCCCCGCCGTCCTGATGGATGACTCTGTTACCGGTGGTGCTGCTGACTAAAGCAGTCCTTTAAAGCCAGCCCTGCCTCCAGGTACCCACCTCGAGCACGTCCTGCTAGACTAACACTGACACTCAGGCCAGGCATAGCAAGCTACCTTAAAGGAATATTGGACATTTACCTTGAAAAGTAAAACTCATGCCAATTACATGGAAATTGAATATATGATGATCAACAAATGTTATAGAATACATTGCTAAATTAAGAAGTAGGGTCACGATTTTGGTCTTTGATTTAGAATATCAAGATATCATAATAGAATATATTGAAATTTTCAAAAAGTATTTTTTCACATTTTAAAACCTATGCCATTTTCTTCAAACTTTCACATACTATAGTAAATGTGTATCACTTCACATTTAAATTTTTGAAAGAACTAGAGGTCACCGTTCTTGTTTTTGAAAGAATTGAAGCGTACCATATTTAGCAGTACATCTATATGAATCAATCAAATGTAAACTGGCCTACTTAACCTATTGGAATGCATTATGTTATACTCGATGATATATTATACCTCACTCATTTGGTCTTGGAATTAGTCAAAGGAACTGGTTTGAATTGGTAATTGTCAATATTTCAAAATCACCGGTTGGCGCCACTCTGTATGGCGCGATATGCCCTTAACTACTCCAATGCACGAGCATATCGAAGCC
Source organism: Alentia gelatinosa (assembly GCA_950022655.1). Lineage (NCBI taxonomy): Eukaryota > Metazoa > Annelida > Polychaeta > Phyllodocida > Polynoidae > Alentia > Alentia gelatinosa. The sequence continues at coordinate 51,339,168 of OX465586.1, forward strand.
GGTAATTAATTGAGGGATCAGCTGAAGCCTTTTCTCTTACCCGAGCCGTGTGACTCATGCTCGCACGCGCCACTCACTATAAACCCTCGAGTGTCCGTCTGAGGATTTAATGGACTGAGCCCCGCTAACTTCGCACCTCTTAGTGAATAAGGGATGTTGGCGAGCATCACGCCGGCATGGCGACTCCACCTCGTAATTATAATCATAGTTTTCCTGTTCGGCGCCGTCTAGTGGCGCCTAGCTTAGTGATGGCGTCGCTTGGTCAAACACTGGCCACTCTAGCTTTGTGTATAGGGGTGTCCAATCTTTTGCATCTGGTGGTTGGGATAGGTGTAGGCGTAAGACTGTTGATTTTGGCAAATTAGGATGGCTTGGGAAAATTACAGTATTGTGCTAATGACTATGGATTGTCTTAACTTAATAGTTGATAACTGTCTCTATTTAAAAAAAAATAAAGGTAAAGCCTATGTTGGCCGGGGCTCCTGCCATTGTTTTTTTTACCAACGGTGTGCATCGGTTTTGTGTTTTCTTAGGCCTTTTCCAACACACTTCGACATGGCTATGATAAGGTTACAATGTAAATTTTCAAATCGTACCCTGTAGAAAGGTGACCACAGTGCCGACACACATATACCACGACATAAGAGGTGAGCTGGGATGAAATGTTAAGTGCGAAGCCAAAGGGTATCGAATACCACCTATAATAATATTCGGAATATGAGGAAAATGCCACTCGTAATGATGGTCACTTTAGTACATGAATGTAAACTTTTGATCAACTGGAGCCAGGGTTTAGATGAGGAAATTAGAAGGAAGCTCATGAGATGAAAATAACTTCGGCAGTAGTCCACCGAGTTTGACATCGGAGGAATTCACAAAACAAAGCTGAATGAATTTTGTGCTGGTCAAACGAGGTGGAGTGCAGACCAAGTTATTTTCATGGAGGGGGTTTCTGATTTCATCTCACCCAATATACATGTACACGATAACGAACATTATTATTCAATAAAATGTCTCACCCCGTTAGCCACTGAGTATTGGGTACACTAGTTTCACAGCCTTGAAGTATGAGACCCTTTTGTGAAGCCTATGGGAAAATACCGGGCTGAGATAGTCATGTGTTTCTAAATTGGACGTTCATCACCTCGCAATGGCTTTAATAGGCAATATGAAACCATAATGTACCCTGCCAGCGAGGCTAGTTTATAGTATTTATATGAAAAGAGGCCCTAAAGCGATACTTTTGAAACGTACGTTATGTTGAGAGATTATAGTAATTGTGAAGGTGGCATGAATGGACGTTCTTTACAGATACTCTTATAAATATTCAAGTTTGCCTGCGGCATCGGTCAACTTCATTATCAATTTTACCGCGGACACATCACGTACAGACATAGTAACCCTGTTTTCGTATACTACATTATGGAGATATTTAAATCTGTTATAACTCCAACCAAAATGTTAGTAATTTTAAATCCTATATGAACAACTATAGCTCTTACATAATAACACTCCCTCTCCGCCTCCCTGGAAAACACATCCCTATTAGCAGGACGTTTCAGGAGATTCTGATGTAGATAAACCCGTCCGCGGAGTGAGGAGTGGGTCTTAAGAAAGGCATTGAAGAGTGTTTGGTCTGTGTCCCTGTTCATCATTGCGTTTGGAGCGCATAGGAATGTGAACGAGGTGATAGCTGAGTAAATGTTTCGAAGCGCCCCAAATGAGAAGGCAAACAAGGACTCAGACCAATCACAAATCTGTCTTTTTTTTAATCTGATCTTAAGCGGAATTCACACAGTGATTCGTGTACCTCCAGGATTGTTAATCTGAGACAGTTCTCCGGAGATTATTTATCGGTGCAAAGTCTCCTTGTCTCAATTCCCTGTAACAGATAAGGAGATGGAGAATTCGTCGCCATCAATTCTCCCTGCCAAGGCACAAAGTCTGAAGTAAATTAATCTTTATACAAAATTTGCCTCATACGTTTACGCGTATTTTCATCGGAATTTCCCCCCCCACACACATTACATAGTCTGAAGTAATTTGGATTTTACCCTGGACAAGTTTATTTGTTTATTGCCCATTGAGTATGAGTTACTGTACTCTCAAGCCTATTGGGTACGAGTTGCTAACATTAAGCCTGTGGACGTTTATACCAGGCTGAGATACACGGGGCTCCTCCACGGTTGGATCACTAATTAAAGGCGGGGCAGGCGGCCTGCGGTGTACATGACAGACACCAGCCGCTGGAGGCACACCGTTGTGATGACAGGGTCGTAGCGCCTGGAGGAGGGAGGGATGCTGAACCCCTTGTCTATCCGCCGGGGATGAGGAGTACTGAGGAGAACGGCATTCGTCCTACTATTTTTCATTGGCCGACGGAAATGGCACCGATTATTCTAGCTCCCCTGAGATGACCACTGCGCGAAAACCACCAGTTTATATATGTATACACCCGGCGTATATAGGTATGATTTTGCGTATGTATAAGGTAGTCCTATTTTCTGTTGTGTATATGCCTCATTTATAGACGTGTAAAATGTATACAACCCGCGTATACATGCCCCACACACGATATTTCTCTTCGTATACACTTTGGGGCCAATACAGCCATTACGCTGACATATATAGAAGAGGAAACGTGTCAAGATACAGCTGATACTTACGCGATGGCATATATATATATATGAATAAACTGATGGTTTTCAAGCAGTGGACATATTCACCTGCCGACAAAAAAGGCCTTCCATTATGCCCTCTAATATGCCCTCTATTATGAGCACCCTGCACAAATGTCAGTAGGTGGTTCCATTTGGGAAATCATCGGTGGGCACAATCGGTGGCGGTGAGCAAAAAAGCTATTTTCTAATGAAAATTAAGGGTGGCACCGACCGATTTTTGACCCTCAATTTCATTCAGCCACAAATGAATTCAACCTAGTTCGATTTCGTCGGTGGTACAAAATAGTCGGTGGCGCCATGTTATGTCGTTGATCCTTTTTATTTCCACCTGACGATTATTGCACTATTTATAAGCACCACATAGTTGGTCGGCGGTGCTGAATGCTACAGTCGGTGGGTGGAAAAGCCACATAGATATATGTTGGTGGTGCCACTGACTGCACATCGGTAACAAATCGTCGGTCTCATTGACTAATTAAGTCGGTGAGGGGTGGTCATATCATGGAATACTCACCAAATTAATCGGTGACCATTAAAAGACCAGGCTGTTTCCATTCTCAGGTGTGGCATCGGTATACCAAAAACACTGATCGATGTGGATCTTCCCCTATTGATAGAATTAATGAATGGCTGAAGTATATATAGATACATTCACTCATACCAAGACTTTGGAATCTATCTGTCATAATCTCCTTGTGGTTGACACTACACGATATCCCCGCATTCTCTAGGATATTACTATGTGTCAACCACGCGAAGAATACGACCACTCAAATAAAAATCATTGTAATATTGTATATATAGGCCTATCTAGTTAAAGCTAGTGTAATATCAACAGAATAGCATTGCCTTTCTGGGCCTTGCACCAAGTGTACTTTAGGTTAGAGGTCTTCTATGTACATCGAGTATAGACAAATAATAGGTAGTGGTGGAAACCTCGGCACTGGATAGCAGTAGGACAGAACATATAACAAACATATGACCCAATAGAGACATGTATCCTAACGCTCATATATCTCCGTAGACTTAACATGGTGTGACTGTATGCCATAAAATATTTATATGCCACAGGTGACATGAAGTTGATAATACATGACGGGCTAGGATAAAATGTAAACATTACTCACTTTTGCTACAGATATCATTTGGCTCCGCTTCGTGATATCATTCATATATAGAAGGAAATATTCGTTGTAATATAAATATTCGCATGTTATGTAGTATATATCCTTGCTCTATTTACTATAAAGCTATAAATATAGGGGGCAAGTTAAAGACATCAACCCAAACAGATATTTCATTAGTTGTCAGATCATATAATTTATTCAATAATTAGATAGCACCAAGGATATTCTACAGATATTCACTGGTGCACATATATCAGCGTGTACTCCTGAAAAGTGAAATTTGTCCCGGACAATATTCTTTACAATATATTTTCTGGAATGAGCACTTCATAGCCCCCTAGCCCTCCTGGTGAATGATGGGGAAGGTCGTGACTTCTCTACTATTCCCCATACTCCTTTCGTTTTATTCATTTTGTGTGTGTTTTTGTATACACGTACAGACACAGAGATATACGCGTTCCACCACATATGATGGATGGCCTAGGGCAGAAAAAAAGATGTTCCAGATGGATTATGTTGTAATGAAAATCCCAAACACTAAAAATGCCAGTCAAACGCAAGGTTGACATCACTACAATACAATTATCAACTCCCCTTCCATGCTCTATTCACCATCTGTATTGTCTCGCTTTGCGATCGGTGTCAGCCATCTGCAGATCATTTCCACCGACTGCCACGAATGAGAAAGCGCAGAGAAATGTTCGGTATGATCGATATTTTCGTTTCGCCCCTTCTACCACCACAGCCACTATAGCTCGCCCCGCTTATCTGGCTCCCATTCTCTCCTAGTGTCACTTGAAAAAACATGGCGGCGTTTTCACAGCGAGAAGGGAATCTCCCTTCAACACTGAATGGTGAAAATCAAACCTTTCGCCAATTCCCATTGGTAAACAGCGGCGCTATCCTGGGTTCCCCTCCCTGGGGGACACTCCTCCCCTGCCCTCCTCCACCCCCTCGTCCGATCTCCGCCCGACTCACACTCCGTCCCGTCCCCGGCTCGGCCCCTGCCCTCATGTGACGTTTTTACCCGTCAGAGGCGGCAGTCCTGTGACCCCGGTCGCGGATCCAGTTTCTCACCGGCCGTCGGAGGGGGTAGAGCCGGGAGGGGGAGGGCGTAGGGTGCCGGCCCTGGAGGAAGCCCGGAGCAGGACACGCCGGAGGTGTTTGTACAGACAGATACACACCCAGACTGATTGCCTCCTGGGCTTTCCTCCAGAGAATTGATTTGAAAGCTGACGGCGGCGGTCTATCTTGAGAAGAGCGTGCTGTCTTACCCCTTGTGTCAGCCGGCCCCGCCGCAATAGGCCTACCTCAACACCTAAATATCCCTGTATCACCCGCCACGTCACAATAGGCCTACCTCAGCGCCTAAATATCCCTGTATCACCCGCCACGTCACAATAGGCCTACCTCAACACCTAAACATCCCTGTACCACCCGCCCCGTCACAATAGGCTTACCTGAACACCTAAACATCCCTATATCATCCACCATGCCGCAATAGGCCTACCTCAACACCTAAATATCCCTGTACCACCCGCCCCGTCACAATAGGCCTACCTCAACACCTAAACATCCCTGTACCACCCGCCCCGTCACAATAGGCCGACCTCAACACCTAAACATTCCTGTGCAACCCGCCTGTCGCAATAGGCCTACCTCAGTGTCAAAACATCCCTATACCATCCGCCATGCCTCAATAGGCCTACCTCAGAGCCTAAATATACCTGAACCACCCGCCCCGTCACAATAGGCCTAACTCAGCGCCTAAATATCCCTATATCATCCGCCATGCCACAATAGGCCTACCTTAGGGCCTAAACATCCCTGTACCACCTACCCTGTCGCAATAGGCTTACCTCAACACCTATACATCCCTATATCATCCGCCCCGTCACAATAGGCCTACGTCAACACCTAAATATCCCTGTACCACCCGCCCCGTTACAATAGGCCTACCTGAACACCTAAACATCCCTGTGCCACCCGCCCCGTCACAATAGGCCTACCTCAACACCTAAACATCCCTGTACCGCCCGCCCCGTCACAATAGGCCTACCTCAACACCTAAACATTCCTGTGCCACCCGCCTGTCGTAATAGGCCTACCTCAGCGTCTAAACATCCCTGTACCACCCGCCTGTCGCAATAGGCCTACTCAGGGCCTAAACATCCCTATATCATCCGCCATGCCGCAATAGGCCTACCTTAGGGCCTAAACTTCCTTGTTATTCATCCCTCCACCGCGCCACTCCTCTTGGTCTGAGAATGGCCTTAGAATCACGGTTGTTGAATATTTCACTTGGTTGTAGTACAGCTGTAACTATAAACGGCCAAGGCAGAAAATGACTCATTAAAATGGATGACGTGATTAGTGTCAGTGCCTGCAGAGGGGAACCGTGAGGTCTTTATAGTTAAACAATAATTTCACCCTACAAACCAACAAATGAATATTAAGGGCTGATTCAAACCTTTCTCTGTAAAAAGACGTCTTATATCCTTGAGTATTTTAAAGGAGCTTTCCAGGTAGTTCCATCAGCCTTTGTGTACCATATATATACTTTCTTATCTATCCTCAAGTAACTACAAGGATAACAGGGTCCTATCTTCCCTAACTTTCTAAGCAAGTTGTCTACACAATATGGGCATTTAGTTTTAGTGCCTTTCCGGGAACCTGCTAACTCTACCTGCCTTGCATAACACACACCTACCTTTCTAAAATCAGACTAGAATACAACATTAGCTGTATACTGGGAGTACACAGTGTCCTAACCATGTAAAGTAGCACCCGCTCCTGCCCGCCTTAGAAGAGGGGCAGAGGCAACTCTCACTCAGCCTGCATTAAATAAGTGGGAAACTCTGTCCAGGAATTCACGGCACTACAGGAAACAGCTCTTAGGCAGGACGTACTTAGTGTGGTCAGTGGGATTAGGAGGAGACAGGCATCTGGCCCCATACCTCCAACTGGACCGCAATGATTCAAGGCCCAGGACACAAAGCTGTCAACAGAAAAGAGTATTTTTCAGCACCGTCCGACGCCCTTAATTAAATATAGATATATCCTGAGGTTTTATGATATGTGCAACAGAATGTATTTTCCTCACCTGATTGAAACTTTGCCAGTCAGTATGGTCAATTTGACATTTTTTTAAAATGAAATTGGTACCTGGATTCATTACATTAGCCATCTTTGTATATATATATATATATATATATATATATATATATATATATATATATATATATATATATATATATATATACACGGGGTGTCCGTTAGGCGGGGTTCTACTGTATATATATATATATATATATATATATATATATATATATATATATATATATCTAACAGAGGTTGATACTGTTACAATCGCACTGATAATAATCTAAATGAGTGACTCAAAGACTTCATCCCATTACAAGATTTGTTGATGTTGTTGCAATGACCGCTAGCTGCGGATTAACTGGTAATACATCTAGAAGTTCCCTAAAGCCTGGCTCTGTGTTTACTACCTGGGGGTAACCGTGTTGATCATAACCAAAGGGCGCCGCCAGCTGAGTGTTATAGAGAGCCAGCGTTTACTAGTTAGTCCAAGGGAAAGTTCATGTATGTTTCACAAATAAAGAGATTGGAATGTATTACTACCAATAATGAGGTGATGGGTGAATTTCATGGCCTTGCCTGTATCACATACTTATACTGAGGTTACTGACCTCTGCTATGTTGGTGCATTGATATAGGTATTTATTACAAGTGAAATGTGATGACCTTATTAGGACATCATCTCGTAACTTGTTTCTTTTGATACAAATATTCCACTCGTTCACGATATCGTGGAATAGTGTCATATAAAGGAACAAAGTATAAGTTGCCGTCCAAATAAGGTAAACACATTTCGCTAAAGTACCCCTCCTTTGCAGATAACGTCTGTGGTCTAGATTTATACTTTAACATCAATAGAAATAACATGAAATGAGAAAAATATGCTACTGATATCTCTCGGATGCTGCAATCATCGAGATTGTTCTGTAGGGGACGTGCCAATACTCTGCAAAGAAGTTCAGCTTTGAAGCAGAGCACATTTGGTTTTGATAAGTCCATCAATCATTAAATTTTCATCAAGCTGTTGTACAATTTTGCTTTTGTTAAAGCTTTAAACGATTTATAATCATTGGTGTTACGAGAAAGGGCCGATTGCTCGTTCCAAGGTTTACCACCTTAGTTCTCTCAGCCAGAAACAGAGCTCGGATAAATCGAGCATCCAACAGGATCATCATTACATTGAATACCGTACAGTAAAGTGGCAGACCGAACAAAGGAGCCACGCAATTAAATCGCCCGTCGTTTAAACCAAAGCGTGTTACATTTGAAAAAAAATTAAAAATATCGCTAACAAAAGGATTTCAAAGAAAAAAAAATTTGGTGTCGTATGTATTCTTATCATTCACTAACTGTCCACAGACGTATGCAGCAGACACACATATAATTGACTATTATGATTCGGTGTATTTTATTTCTACCAGATTTTTTACTCTTGACAATGATAAGGCAGTAGTATGCCTCTTTTCAACCATAGCCAGAAAGATATAACTTCGCGATACATCAAAGTAATTCTGGCTGTAACACCATGCATTTTAATGCTAACTTACACTTGATTAAATATATACAGATACATAATGTCTTTTATAAGTGTATGAAAACAGTTTGGATACATAGAGTGACTTCATAGAGTAGTGCATCTTGAATAATCACCCCTTGCCACCTTCGCCTTGGGAATATTTTTAGTTAGGTTCCTTATCTCGTCTGTTTGCATATTCCATAATTTGATTCCTCTCCCAAATGACCACTTCTTCATAGATTTATGTACATATCTAAGGAGAAAGAACAAACTCTGGATAGCTCATCCTGTTTTATCCTTATCTAGGAGAAATTGACAAATGTTCTTCGAAATAGAGGTGGGCATTAGATCTTGACAGTGCACTACAATATGTAGTTGGAGTTGAACGTGAGCACTCCTAAATCTGCGGTCGGTGTTACTTATTTACACATACTACATTAGATCATACTGAGACGGAAAATGAATAACCATACATATTTGATATTTCCCGTCTGCACCCTGACCGCTTTTGGTTGGCCCAGTTTACTACGTCTGTGGCATCCACTGCTCCGAAGAGGGCTCTAACCGTGTGGTTTGTTATAGCCTACTCGTATTTCTTAGGTATATGAGTCATAGATATTTGATGATACTAGCCGTATAATAGTTGACCATGGTAGAGATAGATGTTGTCAACCGACGCAGACGGCAAGCGAAGTAGAGCTATTTATAGGTTGATGCACTCATAATTTGAATATTGTAGATTGATAATAAATGAAAGAACAATAATGAATAACAAACACTAGCAACAGTTTTGGTGGAAAGTAGATCATATCAACTTTATTAAAAGTAAAAATGATTTATACACAGACTTACAACACATCTGGTGTAAGGGAAAGTGAGGTGACATAATTAGTCATAGACACCCTGTGAGGTTAGACACCATGGCACTCTCATAATATAGATATATCCATAGATACATGTGCGGTTATAATTAGCCAAAATCATATTATTTTGCAATGTGTTTCACCCCTGTAACAAGTTTAGCAAAAGGAATAACATTTAAGAAAACATATGCAAAATCACCCAAGTGCCAATTCTGTGCTATGATCATGGTGGTCGTGTGATGTAAGATGACGTCATAATCGACCGGCCAATCAGCAGCCAGGATTTGAGAAAGCAGACAAGACAGCAACATTGAGATTTATACGTACCTAACTGGATTTGCGAAGTAATTTGAATTCTTTTAATAAGGTGTTGCTATTCAATGTTTGTGAAAGGGTTGACGTAAAATCTAGAACCTTACTCTAATCATAAAATAGACAATACTCCACTCGTTTGGATGTACTCTAACCGTCACTCGGCTTTGCCTCATGGAGTATTGTCTATTATCCTACCCCTAATATAAAATCCCATAGGCTTAACATTGAGTTTCCGTATGCCACGCTGACTGGCATACGGAGTTTTATATGCCACTGGTGACGTACAGAATTGTTATCACGTAATCTTCCAAAATCGAGGAGACAGGGTAGGATAAAATCAAAACCGGATTCGTTTCACTATGCCAAACTCCAGTCGTGGCATACGGTGGCCAAGATTAAAACTCATCCAGTTTTACTATATTCATAAGATCGACCCAGTTGCTATAAAATGCTATATCTCTACAAACATATAGACCTATATATATATATAGGTAAATAAATGAATATGTATATGTGTATATATATATATTTATATATATATATATATATATATATATATATATATATATATATATATATATATATTCATATACATATTCATTTATTTATATATTTATTCATATCCGGTATTGCAATAAAAGAAACTAGAGAAACGGATTCGGTATAAAGGCATCCATCCAAGTACCAGGCTGAGATGGGAAACATGTCTGAAGCGGTTACTCTTCATCTCTCACGTTGAGAGAAGGCGGCCGGCTTATAACTGCAGAATCCGCTGACACATCAGACGAAGCGCCTGCCTCCACACCCTCAACCCATGTCCAGATCCCCTCCTGCACCGTCCCCGCCCTGCCCCGGCACCGGGCTCTCCAGGCGGGCGCGTGGAGGACAGTCAACGCCGCCGTCAACGCATCAGACCCAAACCCGGTATCATCAGCCTGATGAATCGACTGCTAATACGCCCGCGCTCGAGATAAATTGCAGCAATATTGCCGGCCCGACTTTGAGCCTGATGATTCCGGCCGCGGCACACGCCATCTGACGGCAGGCCGTGTGGTTAGCGCCGCTCTGCGCTGGGTGCCGGCCGGCTGCAGCCATGCCCTACCCCGATCCATCATGGCAGGCTGGCGACCAGCGACAAACCCCAATATCCTTCTCTAGACACCTCCCACTGGTGGGGAGATGTGGAAACAATGGGGCACGGTAAGGGAGGAGGCTTCGTGATGTATGGTTTTCCGTGTGGGGAAGGCGATGACAGTCGGCCGCCGTGTCGGGGATGAGGGGGGAGTAAAGAAAGTCAGAGATATGCTGTGACAGTTAGATGCACAACATAGTTCCATTGTGAGTGTAGGAATATAACCCAAGTCTATTGACGCGACAAGCTCGGCAGTGTGAGGGGTTCATACCAGTTGACTATGGCAGGCTGCGCAGTGCCATTGTGAAACGTACATGAATGTGTGCCTGTGACCCTTTAGCTATGTAAGATTATATACATATAATCATATAATTGCGGCAAGGTTATGTAATAAAAGTATCCAAGTATATCACTATCAACAAACTGATAACCGAGTAACCACCCTCTCGTAACTGGTGACGTCATAATTCCGAACGATTACGCCAGTCGCGTCACTGACATTGACGTGTGCAAACCTGTTTATCCATTGTGGTAAAAGTTTTAATTTTTGCACAATAAGGTCTCTGATTGGTGTTATTTCCACCAAACCAATTCACCTGTCTGTTGTCATTCATTTGTACCACTTTATAATATACAGCAGGCCGCCAACTTTATATATGTATATATATATGTATATATATATATATATATATATATATATATATATATATATATATATATATATATATATATATATACATATGCCGAGGTTCAATGCATTAACACGAAACAAACCTTCTGTTGCCATAATACACATGACCTTGACGACCCAATGCCAGAAACACTGAAATATTAATACATCATATCAAATAGGCACATAAGCCTGTGATGCATCAGGATTGCGACGTCGTCACTCAGAACAAGGTTTCTCGATGCATCACAGTAAAAGTGGTCATATTGTCTCATGGTATCCTCAAAGCATCTGAAGGCATACACCCTGGTATCGTGTCAACATGGGCACAAAATCATGAAGAGTCTGAAACATGAATAACATGCATCAGGGGGGCATTGCTCCAAATTTCTGCAGATCGCAGAATAGCGACCCGAGGTCAAAGACGTTGCTCCAGATTCCATCTAACTATGCCGCCATCTATATTCAATTAAAAATCTAATGAACCTTTCACCTATGTTACTGAAAATGTGGTGTTAAAAAATAGCGATACAAAGTGAAAATAACCATACCACATGACACGATCTGATATTACTGGAGCAACACTTTTTCCAAATTTCTAGGAGCAATGAATCCCAGGCAACGTTTTTGATGGACTTCTCGTTATTGATTTTCTATCGTTACGACGTCGACCAAATGCCGAGATCAGTAGGTTCAGTTCATCAGATGATTCAGTGCAGTGCCTTTCTTGCTACGCTCGGACTGATCTTCGGAGTTAATGACAGCCAGCCTTATATGTCCTGACCGCAGTTGGAGCGATAAAAGCGTGTGGAATCCACGAGCACAAGTCAGGTTCCGTAGCATCTAGACTCGATGAAAGTCTGGTATTTCAAAAAGGTACCCCAAGAACAGTATACCTGTACCTCCTGTGCAATATTCATCTCGAAAGGTGAGGCAAAAACAGCAACCATTGATATCTACGTATACATGTATTCCCTATCTCTCTGACGGTTTGGTTGAAAATCGTACTTCATTCATAAAGTCCCATCGTAAACCCTTTCCCTCAGTAAAACCTTTTAAAATCGGTATCCTCGTCACCTGACCAATTACAAAATCCTAAACGGAACCTTTTTCAAACTCATACTTTGTACTATCCCGGACTGATTCAGCATAAAATTGCTATTGGACAAAGGCATTTCGATGGGACTTTTAATACGTACCTACGTTTTACTAAGGGAATGATTGAAGTTGTCATGCAGTGGATTACTATACACTGGAATGAGAGCGGACCAAAAAGGTTCTGTGCCATACTAAGCCCCTGCCCTGCTGGCAGTGTCCAGGGGTGGCATGGTGTAAAGACAGCTGCATCCACATGGCCAACATGTTTGTGTAGGGGGATTGGGTATTCAACTCAATTTCCTGCCCTGTTTGCATTTCTTTCAGGCTTATGGACCGCATAATGCTATAAGGAAAGGCAAGTGTGGTCCGAATAAATGTATATGTATGGGCGTTGTGTGGTATTGGATGTGTGGTCAGACCCGTACTGCCTGATGGAGGACAGCACAGTGCATGCCGTGCCATCACGTACTGATAGGCTGGTGTTAGTTCTGGGGGGAGCGACAGAGAGAGACATGCAGAGACACAGAGAGTTTAAGACAGAAAACCCCAGGGCTACAGTCGTAGCAAGTTCGATATAAATGGGGGGAGGTAGACAAGCATATAGACAAGTAGAGATCAAACTGGAGAAAACCATCCATAAAGTTTGAACGAAAAATTTCTGAAAATTCTCAATCCGGGGCGTAATAGAACAAAGAAAGGACATATGCAAAATTTACACCATTTTGTACGCCCCATCAGTGCTTTACGTACTGTGTGGATGGCCCCGAATGAGAAAGGGGCCGGTAGTTTTGGGGCCCCGAATTAGAAAGGGGCCGCTAGTACTCGACACAGAAGAAAAAGAGAAGGGAAGAGGATAAAAGATGAAGAGAATGACGGAGTAACGAGAGAGGAAATGGGAGGTATCGGCTTTGACCCTGATAAGTGAATTGACACAACGTCCTCCTTTAGCTCATTGCTGCCCACATTGCTCTGGACATGTACATACAGTGGTAAGGTCGAGCCGACAGTACCAGGTGCCTGTGGACGACCAGACCCTGGGGGCTTGGCCAGACATGAGGCACGAGGGTACTGTCCCTAAAACCTGCATTCGCATGGCTCTAGTAAGATCTGGTTGTTATTTGGGTGAAATTTTCCAAATGACCCAGAGATGACCATTGGATTCAATAACATCTAAGCGATTACAAATATAACTCGACGACATGAAGACTGTGTGGGGCGTCGGTTAAAGAGCACTAGACCACAATTATTTATAGATAAGACACCCGTGCCCGTCAGTCTTAGAGTTCCTAAACTCTGCTTTATATGAACTATCACATACAGACAAACATAGCTGTAGACTCATGGATTGACAAGGTTCAGTACGGAATGCCCGCTTTAAAGCGCAAAATCAGACAAAATTGAACAAAATCAAACACGAAACTACAGCTTGTAATGTCTCATACATGTGACCTGTCAATGAGATCGTTGGTTACCAGCAAACTGAACAACTGAGCATGGATGGATCTGGGGTCTGTTACATAAATTTCGAAAGATCACGTAAAAGATCGTACAATGGTCGTTATACCGTTACACAAATGGTTTTGTTCATACACATACGACCTTTGTACGATACGATCAAATGAGAAATGGATATATTATGAGGAAAATAAGGCTTTATTAATGTTAAAATACACAGCTTCTATAAAAGGAAAGCCTAGAACAATCGCTAAAATACACTGAAATAGCTAGGACTCGTGTGTTTTATGCTGTGGGTTGAATACCAGTAGGCAGAATGATCGCTAACACTGGAACCCGATACGTTATAAGCAGTAAGTGTGGATGGGAAGGGGGGGGGGGAGCATTGCTTTGATAAAGTAGACCTATCGTCCCGTATGATGCATATCAAACATGTATACGACCATTTGTACAAACGATTCATTGGTCTCCCTACGATCTATCTTATGTAACGACATTGGGTATGGATCGTCTACGAGGTCGTACATCGTTCGATGGCTCGTATCGTTCAAGATTTATGTAACAGACCCCAGGATTTACGTTAAGACTGTTTCCTGTACCTTATACAATGGTTATCGTTTAATAGTTTTTATGCTCGTTCGCTAAGAATGTCATACTTAGCCGTCCATAAGCTAGTCCATAAGTGTTAAATTAAGTTTACCTACATCGTCCCTGGGTCTCCTTGGCGTACAGATCGGAGTTCCCCAAATTCGAATGTGAAATCTGAATGTAGACTATAAGGAAAATATCATAAAATATTTCATTTGAAATATTTCATGGTGTATGATAAAGGCAAAACTAAGACTCGAAAATATGCCCGTCTACTATTTTCACTCTGAGCGTAGACCCGCAATCATTTTCTTTCTCGTGAGATGATAGTACTGTCTCTCATCATACTCGCTTTCCGATCGCCCTTAAGGTATCACATTACTATGTTGTAATATGATGGGAATCTACTATTACGCCTACGTTAAAGGCATGGGGTGAACGTGTCCATGAAAAAATCACTTTAAAGAGCGGTGACTATCTATATACTCAATGGGCGATGAAGAGATTTTTTTTTCCAGGCTAAGATAAAATCAGAAATATGTTCGTGTTTGGTCTGAATTCCAATTTGCTACCTTGTTTGGAGATCTTCGGATTGTTCACTCGGTTATCACATTGCTCATATTACTGCACACTCCAAACTCGATGGCGAAAGGGGGCACAGACCAAACACTCATCCTTATCTTTCTTAGTAACTATACTGATATATAATTTTTTTTCACAAAGGATACTTTTATTGTCATACATATATATATTACACAGTATTACACAAATTGACACTATGCAATATCCTCGCATTTGCTCGGATCTTACTATCCATGAACTCTGCAGAGAACCTGACTAATTCTCAATATCTTGGTAATGGTGTATAAATCATACAGCATTCCAAATATAATCTATTAAATACAAAATAAAAATCGCCGATATTCTCAGGCACTACTTTACACGTTAGGGATTCTTTTTTCGTATCCTACTGAGTAAGATATAGAGGCTCGACATTGGGTGGATAATAGTACTGCATTCATCCACGGTGTATCATATGACCTGGATGATATAGACCAATGAGGTCTATATAGCCTCTTATTGACGTTAACATCACTAACTATTGACCCATACTTGGCATGCCCCCAACTTGTGGCGACTCGGCTCCGTCTGTTGCCTTCCAGGTGGGCTCGAGATAAATGAATCTCTGCAGACGTTCTGTATCTAAATGGACGCCTAAGGCAATGCGTGTATCTCTTCTATGAGGCCAAGATCAATCTGCATTCTAGCATCACTACAAGAAGCTCCCCGTATGATGATGGTCTGTTGCACGTCGCACCAATATCTGAACGTCGGCGAAAACTCGACAAATTGTATACATGAGATTTGTAAGGTGGAGCCAATGGATTGTAGATGGCTGTATCTTAGTTTGCTATATCTACGAAAATGTGCTAGATATTGAGCCTGATATTAGCCATAAGACTCAGGTCAATGTAAACGAACAGTCAAATTCCGTAGACCATAAACTGTGTTCTTCAAGCGTCTTTTATACAGAGGTAAAGAACACGTTAATAATCTAAGGAATCCCATGACGGTTCGTTCTACAGCTACAAAAAGTTATTAAAATGAAAGTAGTCCAATTGTGTAATCAAGAGGAGACTTTGTAACGGCAGAGATTGCATTGTCGAGCACCACCTGACGACTATTGGCTAGACGATCTACATTTGTCAGGTTTTTAGTCGTCTAGTGCAAATGCTTGGTATCATCGACTTTATGTTGACTGGGAGTTACCAACAGCGAAAGACTACTACAGTAAGATCGAGGTATACCCATTCTGTATTTAACGTAGGCTGGATACATGCTTAATTATTAGATCAATATCCTGACATCATAATGAGTCGAAGATGATATTCCTCGGGCGTTGCAGACATGTGCTCAAAAGTAACACTTGGATTTGCAGTGGTTTATTGAGTGCCGATACACAGTCATGTGATTAGACCTTAATCGTTTTTATTTGGAAACTCAAAGATGAATTTAGGGATATAGTAAGGATCACTCGTTCCCTCAGGGATTTCGGTTTAGAAGTCGGGTTCTCTTCCCATGCTTCGCAAACTCAGTCCGGTTTGCCTGCAATTTAAGCCAACCGTTTTGAAATAGTGGATGGATTTGTAAGTCAGATCAGACTCCAATGTAGTATCAACTCTATCCATAGAGACTTAACGCATTGAGCCGTAGGCTACATGAGTGTATATATATAGTCATTGATTCGCTGGCCGTGGGGACGTGTCCTTCTGATTGGGCCTCGCGGTCTCACGTGACCGGCCTGAGGTGCACACCAACGCCCTCTATCGGCACACTGGTAGACGTCCTGCGATGGCCTTCTACAATCTAATCAGTGCAGTTCACCTGTTCCAGCCAGAGGGCGCGCATGAACAAAATAGACGTTCTGACAACAACAACGGGGCTCATATAGACCGAGCATACGCGTTATTCTGACTGCATCGCTGTATCAGCTCATACGGAATAGTAATCTCTGCTCTCTGTCCCTCGCGTGAGCTTAGACCTGCCCAAAAAGAAAGACTATCAATGACTGATGCCTTATCTGCTTCCCTCTGTCTGGCCTCTTCTTTCTCTCTCTCTCCCTTCCTTTCGGTTTTTTTCTGTTTTTCTTTCTCCAGATCATTCTCTTTCTCTCTATCGCTCTCATCCTTTCTGTTCTGTGTTCTCCACCATGGTTTTATTTCCCTTTCTCTCCCCTTGTCTCTTTTTCTTTACGCCACCTCTCGCCCTCATTCCCTTTCTTTCTCTCTCTCTCTCTCTCTCTTTCTCTCTCTCTCTCTTTCTTTCTTTCTTTATCCTTTCACTCATGCCTGGAACTGTGCTTTAGGCACATTCTAGAAGATCTCCTCCCATCAGACGATAAACCCTGGCGTGTCTATAAATGTGAAATAAATTCCACAGTTCAGCGATCTGGATACAGAAGTGAGGCGCTCAAGTCCTCTTCTCAATTCAAATTTGCCATAAACATGTTGCTGATAAGCGTGCTGCGCCTGCCCCCACGTGACACGCAATCAAGATACCAAAAACCGACGGTGACAAGCCTCCATTGCGATTGCCACCTCGACTGGTGTCCTGCCGCATTGACGTGCCTCGGCCGGGTGGGTGGGGGTTGGGGGAGGGGGGACGGGGGGGGGGGCTGCCTGTCTTAGCTCATCCCTGGACAAAGACAGGTATCGATCCTGGTGATCCGAGCGGCGACAGAGGACACTGCGCAGGAGATTTTATTATTTTCCCTGTGATCCGCCCTCGTGATAACCCTCCCTTGTCCGGCGCTATCTTTCTACATTGTGGACAGTGGGGCCTTATCAGGTACAAAAGGAGGAGGGCTGTGTGGGCGGGTGTCTGGCTGCAGATTGAGGGTGTCTGGCCTCAGGTGAGTTTGGGGGTGGGGTGAGGGTGGTGAGGGTGGTGGTGGTGGTGTGTGCGATGACCTGCTCCCGAGCAGCTCTCTAGAGGAAGCCCTTAAATCAACATCATCCATTGTTCAGATTATGGCCTCTTGGGCTGCTTGAGCTGCTCAATAGCTGCTCACCTGGGTCAGCTCGGCCAACTCTGCCTGTCAGATGCTGGCTCTATGCCTGGGAGATTAACTCAAACTCATTTGACCTCTTCATCATCAGGTTCGATACTCAATTAACCTGACAAAGTCGTATTTTTCGGTGAGACTCGATTAAACGTCATCTAAATCGGAAGTTTCGTAACTATCGAGCACAGCCGTCGAAGGAATTACTTTAATCTGCATGAAAAAAAAGGGCTGCAAGGATGCATTTACCCGACCCCCTAGTCGTTGATTAGTTCGTTTTATAGTACTTGTGATGTTTGTTACTGTATGGGCTCCTACTACTGGCTATACCCACGAAACTTATAAGCCTGTTACTGACTGATAATAGCTGTAGGTAGCCATATTTTTGATGACCCTTTGTTTGTACATGTACCTGTCTTTAATTGTGTCCTATTGAGTATGTTTGATGTTGATAATTGAAAATCATATACAATTATGTGAACCTTATTGCGTCAATAAACAAATTTAAAAAAGAAACACCTCCATAGACTTGCCATGGTGTGCCTGAATGCCATGGTTAGGGACTGAAATATGTATAATCCACGGGTGACATTAGTTGCATGCAACTGGGTAAAATAAAATCTAAACTTCACTCAATTTCATATGACTATTCATATGGCGTTTATTGTCGTCTGCTACAAATATCACTCAGCTCCGCCTTGTGATAACAATACACGAAAGCAACTAGCGCCATATAAACAATCACATGCAATTTTGTGATGTTTATTATTAATCTTTTATATGCATATTTGGTGCATTCCTCTAACAGCCATACGATATGAATCTGTCTTTCGTTACCGCGAATAAATCTTGAATTATTTATTCAATTCTATTAAGGACGTCGAAGGGTTTACAGATACTTGGCTGATCCCTCGGCTGTAATGAGATATGCATTTCATGGAATATTTAGAACTACATCAAGTCAAATCTTCTAAGTGGCGGTATATTCAGTGCTTGGACAGGTCCACTGGCATAGGCGACTAGATAAACGTCTGGAATTCCAGGAAAGTATATTTCAATCTTATTAAGTTATATGTTGGTGTGTATCGGTCTTATCAATGCGGAAAGATTGAGGCAATGAAGGCATTTGGTATCTAAATTCACATGACACCGCAAAGACTTAAATTCTCTTCAGCTTATATTTACAACAAAATCTCGACCCCGCAGGTTACTTTTAAATTTACAGCAGAAACTGTGTAAGGTGAGCGGTTAGAAAATTGTCAAAGAGATAAACTAGTTCTCAAGGTCAATGAATGATGATGACTGAATAGAAATCTTGATGAAAAGGGTAGCGGAATATAATCCTCTGGGTTGATTTAACAAACACAGATTCCGTGGTTCTCTCCGTTTGACTGATGATTCTTTTAGGCCCGTTTCCATTGGCCGACGCAAACGGTGTAGATCTTTTTGAGTTGCCCAGAAAGTCTGTCGGTGGTACCACTGACTGTGTGTCTGTATGAGGGTAGTAGATTTCACTCAGTGACCAAGCATTCACTCAGTGGTAGATGGTGCCACATTGCATTATCTGAGAAGAAAAAGTCATGGGTCACTTCATGAGCTGGGTTGTTTCCATTGAATGTTATTGGGTCAGCAGTGCAAAAAGTCTGTCAGTGGTTCCTGATTGCAGATCACTGACTGGGACTCGGTGAATGGAAATGAGCCTTATAGCAGCCTCTTTTTACCCGGTCTCATGTTCTACGACTCATCAGTAATATATAGAACTGCATAGAGAATCGTATAAATACACAATACTCCACGAGTTTGGAAGGGCCGCAATCTTCATCGAGGCGAAGCCGAGTGACGATTACGGGAGTTGAAATTTCTTGTCATGTCTTGTCATCTCTCTGAAATTCTAGCCGCCGATTGGTCAATCGCCTATGACGTCATCTTGTATTCACTACGCCACGACCATGGCCTAGTATTGTCACTTTACCGGGGTGATCGTTGAGGTTTTTTTCTAATGTTATTCCTATGGCTACACTTGTACCAGGGGTGAGATAAAGATAGTTCTTACATTGCTATTGAGACTGATGTTGCATTTCCACCTTCCAAGGGAAAATCCACCGATTATGTGCCCCTGTACAGAGGTCGGTCCATGGTCCTCCTTGAGAATCTATCTTTGATACCAAAGTTCACACTGTGTTTCCACCTGACGACCGATTATGTTCCATGTTCACCGATATGTATTGGACCTGAAGATAAACCTTCCCTAAACTGATAGAAATGGGAGACGGTGAAGAAAAACCGCGGTTTTTAGCCGAAAATGGAGGTAGTTACAGACCGATTCTGGTCATTGCTACCGATTAATTCAATCTGGTCTGATTTTTTTCGGTGGCCTCATAAGTCGGTCGGTGGTGCCATATTGAGTGTTGTTAGAGAGAACAACTGTTGACCCTTTTTTGTTTCTGCCTGACGATTATTGCACGGAAAGTAACACATAGTCGGTCGGCGATGCTAAATACCCCAATCGCTGATCGTAATCTGCAGGTGGAAACACTGCATTTCCTTCCCGTGAATAGCGAACCGCCATACAACCAGAGAGTGCTACATTGCAGTTGGAAAATTGTCAAACAGATAAACTAGTTCTCAAGTTCAATGCATGATGATGACTGAATAGAAATCTTGATGAAAAGGGTAGCGGAAGATAATCCTCTGGGTTGATTGTACAAACACAGATTCCGTGGTTCTCTCCGTTTGACTGATGATTCTTTTAGGCCCGTTTCCATTGGCCGACGCAAACGGTGTAGATTTTTTTAGTTGCCCAGAAAATCTGTCGGTGGTGCCACCGACTGTGTGTCTGTATGAGGGTAGTAGATTTCACTCAGTGACCAAGCTTTCACTCAGTGGTAGATGGCGCCATACAACCAGAGAGTGTTCCATTGCATGTTACAGTTACAACAGCCTTCTGAGGAGACTGAGTGCGGCTGTGTAAATGCCTGATGCGCCAGTGCCAGAGTATCAGTGGTGCTGGCAGAGCGACGGGCGACCCGCCCTCCTCCCCGGCCCCGCCCGCCCCGCCCGCCCCGCCCGCCCCGCCCGCCCCGACCACCCGGGCCGTCCCGACCGCCCCGGCTGACCGACTCCAGCCCCCGGGGCGTCGTTGAAGCTCGAAGAGGCATCGCCGTCGGTCTCCCTCCATTCATCGCACGGGGTCCTCAAGAGGTGATTGTTTCCTGGGTCCGTCTCCAAGTCCCCGAGTAGAAACGGGAATAAGTACCGTACACTCAAAGCACTGCCTGATGTGATGGCTGCTGCCTGGTGCTTTCATGATCGCATGGGACCTATTTAATTGCCCAATATACGTGAAACGGACAGTCAGTTAAGCATCAACCTACTTCCTGTGGATGTAACATAGGCTCCTTTCCTACAGACGAGGGCAGATAAACCTGGTTAAAACTGGTTATTCAAGTGCACCTATAGATTACAGTAGTACCACGCATAAGAGGGCCCCATCCGTTCCGAGCAAAGGTGTCCCGTAACGCTAGTAGGCCCCTACACGGGGTAAAAATAAACATTTTATCGAGGGAACTGTTCCGAGCTAAGATGACTATTTACACGGGGTACCCCTACAAACTAAACGTCCGTTGACTACACGTCCTTGATATTATTTTGAAATATTCAGTGTGGTTCTGGTAGAATTCAACCTGGCTTGCTCTTTGTCCATCGCGTCATTTTCAACACGATCGCAATAAATTTCTTTTCATAATTTCTTAATTATGTACCTACCATCAATTCTTAGGCTAGTCACCAAGCGGCTTCAGGAAAATAATGTTTGCCTCACCTTGACTGTATGGACACGGCAGACGACAAGCCATTTTTCACTGGCCGACGAAAATGGCAGCGATTAATTGAGCTCTCTTAAATGTCGGTCGGTGGTGGCTAACGTCAGTGTCAAGGAATCGGTGAGGGTGATGTGTATAGGCCCGTTTCGATTGGCCGCGAAAACGGTGAAGATTATTAGTTCTCCTAATACCCCATTTCCATTGTGCCTCTGCAGTGATAAAGTACGTCAGCGGTTCCGGGCTGTAGATCAGTGACGGCCAATGGAAATGTTCTTTTTAGGAAAACTAAAAAAATCTATACTGTTTCACCGGCCAATGGAAACGGGCCTGTAGCCTTGTTTCTGCCATATTTGAAAGGTCCATACTGACGGAACTGTCCTCTAAACACAATGACCATCATCGATGATTTCCAACCCCTTTGATTCTGTCGGTTGTTGACCAAGTCAGTTGATGATGGCCCTATTGCATAATCTATGCACAATTAATCAGTGAACACTTCTCTACATGTCTGTATATATATATATATATATATATATATATATATATATATATATATATATATATATATATATATATATAAGTGATCGGTAGTTCTCAACTGCAGATCTGTGGGGAAAAGTCTCCCAGTGGAAAATGGCTTAAAGAGGAACTCAATTAGTCGGTGCCGTTTTCGTCGGCCAATGGAAACGGGCCTATATATAAATGATCGATGGTTTTCGACCGTAGATTGGTAGTGAATAGTCGCCCAGTGGAAAATGGCCTGAGTAGGAACTCTATTAGTCGGTGCCATTTTCATCGGCCAATGGAAACGGACCTATATATATATATATATCATTAGACTGCCGCGTGGAAGATCGTTGGGCGACCAATGAACGTGAAGAGTCTCAAAATTTACTTGAATAAAAAAAAAATATATATATATATAAGTGATCGATGGTTTTCGACTGCAGATTGGTGGCGAATAGTCGGCCAGTGGAAAATGGCCTAGAGAGGAACTAAAGTAGCCTGTGCCGTTTTCGTCGGCCAGTGGAAACGGGCATATTTAAAAGTGATCGATGGTTTTCGACTGCAGATTGGTGGCGAATAGTCGCCCAGTGGAAAATGGCCTAAAGAGGAACTCAATTAGTTGGTGCCGTTTTCATCGGCCAATGGAGAATGGCTTTACACGGGTTTCTCAAATCAGACCCCAGCTGGGTGAGGTGGCAGGGCGCCAGTGTACTGCTCTCACATGGTGCTGGTGCCAGTCGCGGTGTGGGCTCACACGGCTCATACGGCTCACACGGCTCACACGGCAAAGAGAGGCAGGTAATTGGGGTCTTTAAGATGGAAAGGATATTTATTATATGCCTTTTCGGTACAGAAAGGTCAAGAGGGGCGGAGTCCATAAAAAGGGGTAAAGATTTAAGATGGTAAACGAATGCTGGAAGTCGCCTTATCCAGAGTTTATCTAGGGGTATACATGCTTCTGTTTTATCTTATACTCCCCCCACGCAACTGAAGACAGTGAGGCAGGCTTGTAATACTAGTTATAATTCTAGTTTATAGATAATGTATGATACAAAAATAGTTGGTAGATGGTGTTGATGTTAACTTAATGATGAAGGTATTGGTGGATGAGCTTGGATAACATGATTAAGATTTATGGTTTTAAGGGATGTTGGGTTGGTAAAATTGGTATGTGGATTGCATAGTTGCAGTTGGAAGTTGAAGTGAGGAGGGCATGTTTGGTGAAGGTGAAGGACGGTGTATGTTGTGTGGTATACACGGTAGGTGGGGTAAGAGTAGCGTAGGGTGCGATGGATAGTGCTTTTATAGGGGTGAGAGAGCACAACTAAACTGAGGCCCTCTCCCACATGACTGGTGGATGAGACACACATTTATTTGTAAGTATTTAATGGTATAGTATGATGTAATTATCGTTATATTAATACATATGCAGGCAATTACATGAGCCTGGACATATTGGTATAATGATATCTCAGACACGAGCGATTGGTCATTCTCAACTGAGTATGCCTCTAAAACCCTGAGACACTGGCGCTCTGTTCCTCTCCCACTATGACAAGGGAATAGCACGCAGATAGTGAAGGGATTGTTATTCTGGAAGCACGCTGGAAGTCTTTATGAGACCACCCAAACCTTTAGACAATGCATTTAGATTAAGCAAGCACGTTCTAACAATGCTTTCATCACTGCCCTTATATTATCATTCTCGGTTCTGAGACGAGCTTGCCGTCGCCGATTTATGGTGTTGGATTCTGGCAGTGTAAACACGGTATCAGTGCGATCCCCTCACACTAGCCGTGACGGATTATTGGCGCGGTATTATCCGTTAACGGGAGAAATAGATCCAGGACCAGGGGCTGGAAAATCTGTGCTAATTGGGTTCCGGTGGTTCCCCCTTCCCCATCACTAAATCAACTTATCGGGTTTGCAGGGCTTATTAGAGGATATCACGATTAAGACGGTGTTCACCGACATTGACTTAGCTTCAGACCATCCGAACGCAAATAGATCCAGACATGGAGCAATTAGGACCTGAGTGCATTGTCTATATATATTCTTAGAAATTAATATAGATTTAGGTTTTTTTGTGAGTTCCTATATAACGCAAATGCAGGAATGAACTGTATGAATAATCTATGGCAGTTGATTTACTGGATATTACAATGAGGAACATTATTCATTGGTTCCCTAATATTCTAATTATAGTATTGCGCTTGTTGATGCGAGAGGTGTCTGTGGCTATTACACATGGAGCGCCATATACGTTACATAAACTAGCACGTTTACCCAATCATGCAACCAATCATATAGCCATCTTAATTAATTTGCTATCATTTATTGATAAGAAGATTGATTAAGTCTAGCCTTTGTGGGCTTCGCTTTGGGGATTTGATGAACACGGTTTGACTATTCAATTTGCTCGTTCACTTTTATAGACGTTGGTTTCATTTCATTTAGCCAAGTGCAAAGAATTGGACACTGTTTTATTTTAAGATTATCGGATACCATTACAATTGGGGCCAGTGTAATAAGCCACTGTTGGTAATATTTCGCTAGATATATTCCAATATACACAATTAAAAAAAGTGCTATATGAGATGGGACATAGCTGAATATGATGTATATCTGTCAGATCTAAGACATAATACATCGTACTTTCCAGGTTAATTAAATTTTACATGTCTTTTTTATGAATAATGAAACCATTTTATCGGAGGTTATTCCAAAGTTAAGTGCAGCGAAAGCAGAGCAAACAGCGTTTTCCTAAATTTCCTGAACACTGATTTAGTTCCTATCTTTCTCTTGGAGTTGATTTCGTTGTTCTTTTCCCTATTGTTGTATTTTTTCTCAGCCTATCGATCAGAAAAAGCTTTAATATTACATGCTGATAAGGAGCCATCAGGCCATGATCAGTATTCCTTATTTTTAACGTGTCCCTGACAAATAGCCCTGGAGGCTGGGGTTACTGGAGGAGGTGTCAGACTCCATGCCCCGGTCCTCCAGGCCTGACAGGAGGGCGAGGGGCGGGTTCAGAGCCTGTCTCCAGCGGCCTCACTCTCAATAGCAGAGCCCGCGGGTTAAATGAGCCAATTTATAGTTATAGGATCAACCGCCAGCCGCCGGCCGCCAAGGCGCTCATCTTTTCCACTGAGGGGAACCTGCTCTTGTGTGGCCCTGTGAAAACAAGAGGACAGCTCCAGCCGCTGCCAAATGGATCACTAATCCCAGACCAATGGGCTTTTAAATAGGCTTAGACCGTGGGATATTATTCTTTTACTCGCTTTTGGCCTCAGAAATTATTAACAGCTTTAAAAGTCCTTCATTAAGAAAAGTCGGTGGAAAATAAAGCTCGTTACGGGAATTCACTGATAAAATGTGGGATGGAATGTTTTTTTGTCTGTGTTTTAGTTTCTCGGCTTGCCGTTTTGCCATGTAATGTTTGGATAAATGAAATGAGAGAATTATTTCTGATTGGCGAATGTCTCAGGTCGATAAGAGATGGTTACCTTTCCAGGATTGAATAAGGAAAAACCGTAAATTGGTGTTGTTCAATTTAAATAGAATTATTTCTGCATGGCCTTTCTATCCTATTTCACTGGAGCTCTCAGATGACTGATGGTCTTGTATTTAATATGACCCGAATTTGCTACGTCTGCTTAACAAAGTCCTATACCTATGAAAAGATAGCATGAACACCGTACATGAACACAGAGCATGAAACTGAGCATGAACACAGAGCATGAACACAGAGCATGAAACTGAGCACGAACACAAAGCATGAAACTGAGCATGAACACAGAGCATGAACACAGAGCATGAAACTGAGCATGAACACAGAGCATGAACACAGAGCATGAACACAGAGCATGAACACAGAGCATGAACACAGAGCATGAACATCAAACATATACAGGGAATGAACACAGAGCATGAACACTGAGTATGAAGACCAAGCACAAACACTGAGCATAACCACAGAACATGAACACAGAGCATGAACACTGAGCATGAAAACCAATCAAGAACATCATCATGAAGACCAAGCATGTACATCGAGCACCATGCATGAATATTGAGCATGAACATTGTCATGAACACCGTGCATGAACACTGTACATGAACACCATTCATGAGCACCATACATGAACATCATACATGAACACCATGGATGAATACCGAATATGAACACAGAGGATGAAACTGAGCATGAACACAGAGCATGACAACCAAACATGAATACAGAGAACGAACACAGAGCATGAACTCTAAGCATGAACACGGAGCATGAACATCGAACATGACCACAGAGCATGAACCTAGAGCAAGAACATTGAGTATGAAGACCGAGCATGAAGACCGAGCATGAACACCATGCATAAATGCTGTGCATGAACACTGAGTGTCAACACTGAGCATAAACACCAAGCATTATCCCTGAGTGCATGCAAGTTTTGGGGACTGGGGGAGCCATTCGAGTTCATTTTCTGAGAGATCGATGGAGTCTGTTTAATAAATATGAAAACTAAGTATTATTGTGGTTTTTAGAAATTTCATTATTATAACAACATATTTGTATTAGTAAATTGAAATGGGGTGGCCCAGTAACAATATATATCTGTCATTCTAGCGAATGAAACAGGCCTGGCTGGAGAACTTATATCTGCTGAATGCGATCCAGTCGCTCGTATTTCCATTAGCTTTTCGTATCGCCTCGACAGAAACTTGCAGTGTGCGCTCCATGACGAGGTCCTCTCGTTAACAATGTGCTCCACAATCTCCTAGCACATTCCCCGTCGCCTATGGGAGTGTCTGATTATTTCCTAGCACATTCCCGGTCGCCTAGGAGTGTCTCTGATTACCCGGACAGTAAGTAATAGGGGTTTGCATGAGATAGAACATTGGATTAGAAATATGATATACTCTTGTGCATTTCTCTCCAATAGATGGGATTTTGAAAAGCATCATAGATGTATGAAGAAGCTGGGGGCCGTTGATTAAACTATGAACGACAAAAAATCATCTAAGAATTGCCCTTAGGGTCATAGTGTTGAATAGAATAATGTGGTGTAAGCATAAGATGTTTTGATGATAGGAGTAACCTAAATGTCTTATAAGGTGTCTTATACAAATATATGTTCATTTATAAAATATCTTCAATTTTGTCATACAACAATGAATGGAGAGAAGAATTATTGACCATTCTGCTTCCACCTGACGATTATTGAACTAAATAAGTCGCATAATCAGTGCGAAATGCCATAATTGGTGGTCATTGGTAGGTGGAAACGCCACATCTGATAATCTCCCCGATTGTCTATGAGTTTCGACAATATGCACTGTAGTGTATCGGGAGGTCTTAAATTGTTATCGTAGTAGGAACCATCGTCTCCACTGAAAAGGTCACTTGCGCAGTTTGATATTTGATGATACCTCATAGATGCCACAGGGTTAAGGAGAAGAAAGAGATTAGCCTCGCCTTGTAATATCTTACAACTATCACCCTCTGAACCACATCCTGTTGTAAGGGATTGTATTTCTATCAAATATAACATTTTCGTAGCTATTCGCGATACATTCAATCTAGTTCATTCATTTCCATCCACACTTTTCCGCGGGTTTTTCTGTTTTTCTGTTTTATCCCCCTTCAAACTACATAGAAAAAGACGAGTGATATAGTGTACCCAACTCAGTCATCTCTGTGTCCTATTGATGGCCGAAGATAACAGGAACAGGCACGGACAAGAAAATCTATTGGATGCATATGGAGCCCCTACCTACGGTAACATTCTTCATCTGGTGCCAATAGTATTGCATTTCTTGTTATATGGACCAACGCGACACAGGAGAAGATAAAAAGTAAAGGATTGATTAGTTGGGTCTTCCTCCTGAGTATTTCATTCCCCATATATTCAGACCGAAGGAAAATATAGAGACCTGACAGAAAAAAAATATACGTACGAGTTCCCTAGGCGCACAAGTCGTGCTATTTACATAGTCGTCTTTGTAAATGGGTTACTCTATGTTTGTAAATTGGGAAGCTTAGAAAGAAATGATGTATTGAGAAGTATCATCAATGGATTTCTGGTATAAACCCTGGCATCTATAGGTATGAGTATCTAGGCACTGCCACGTCAATATGGGCGACAGTTCTCACGCCAATATGGGCACAGGAACCCACATCAAAATGGGTGCCAGATGTCACACCAATATGGGTTCTGGAACTCAAACTAATATGGGTGTTGGAGCTCCTGCCAATATAGGCACCAAATCTCACCCCAATATGTGCTCTTGAACTCATGGCAATTTGAGTGCCAAATTTCATGTCAATATGGGCACTGGATCCCACACCAATATGGGCTACAGATCTCACACCAATATGGTGCCATACCTCATTTGAAAGTGGGCACAGGAATATGTGCCAATATGGGTGCCAGATGTCACGCCAATATGGGCACCAGATCTCATGTCAATATGGGCTCCGGAACTCACACCAATATGAGTGCTAGAATTCATGCAAATATGGGCACCAGATCTTATGCCAATATGGGAAACTGGTCTAACACCAATAGGGGAGCCAGATCTTACGGCAATACATGTCCGCCAGATCTCAGACCGATATATGGGCGCAAGAACTACGCCAATATGGGCGCCGGAGCTCACGCCAATACGGGTCCCAGATCTCACGCCAATATGGATGCCAGATCTCCATAAATAAACTGTTCGCTGGCGCTGTCTGCACCCAATTACTGGCATGCCTCTCGAGTGTAACGTATTCTGTTGTCTGGGGACACCGTCTAAAATTATCCTGTTCGTCTATAGATTCCTGTTCTTTGGACTATTTCTGCCCATCATGTAGGCTAGTTTATGTTTTACGTCAAGGTTTTCCTACAGTCTACAAAAAACAGGTCCAAATAATGTCAAATGAGATTTTAAATTTGTGTTCTTTGGCAACAGTTACAGGAGCAGGAAGGGAGAGTCATCGCGTTAAATAAGTGCTGTCCATATTTTGTTCTCCTTCTCCTGACCTGAATCCTTTGGAGGGATATTTCATGATACAAACCATCATCTGATTGGTTCTTCTATGTGTCTGTCCCGAGCGCTGGTGAGGCAGCCAAGTTAGAAATAGTGGTAATCAGGAGGTTCAGGGTTCAAACCCTATAGGAGTCTAATTTTGTTGGATCTTTTTCAATTAAAATAAATCCTATTCTTATTAGTCAACGGAAAATAAATGTCTTATTTTTACATAATTGAAACAGGCGTCTGAAGGATATTATTCAAGCGTGCACATTGATTATTATTGGTTAGTAAGGCTGCCAGCTTCAGAAGGAATTGAGATCTCCTTCCAAGAGTTTTCAGGACGGAGGTGAGGGCAATATAGGTAAAGTATTCACCCCTGATCTCCATTCAGGGGTGAACAGCTGTCATATGTTAATTGGCGAGGCACTTTACAGTTTGGAAACCAGCGAGGAAGACTAAACAAAATGGCTGGACCTGAGAATCAGCCAAGCTTCACTGGAAAACCACATCTAAATACACAGTTATAACATAAGATACAGCTGTTTTGAAGGTTGGCAAAGACAAATGGGTATATATTTATCGATTCAATTTTGTTTTCATAAATGTCAGAGTGTGCGCAGTATGAAATCAGGACTCCGGTGGAGAGCTCTATGGCAGAGGAACCCGGCCCTGTATGGGTCAGGGCTGGGTACACTGGCTAAGGGCAATGATGGATTTATTAAACAGCCAGAAAGAACATTCCAAATCTCCATCCTTCTCCCTGTGCTTTTGAAGGAACACCCATGTTTATTAACCCTTTAAGGACGATTGATGCCTTGAGGCCTCATCCAGCCCAGGCCGAATGATGCCTTGAGGCATCAACCGGCCAAGGCCGAATGATGCCTCAACGCATCATTTCTCTAAAATCAATGAAATTGTTTTTGACAAGGAAATAATTTATCGATCTACTTAAAATCTTCAGGACATGTAGCTATAACATCAAAATCAATGTTAGTGAGCTAAAACAAGCGAGATATTATTGGTTACCAATAATATCACTTGATAGAACATCAAATTATGACTTTATCTAAAATGTGTTCGTCTTCTAGAGACATGCACTATCACTAGCAGCCGTCCATATAGTGACAGCTCTGCCACAGGTGGCCGTCCTTAAAGGGTTAAACGTGGACCGTCCTATGACAGTGCTAGGACTGTCATATGACAGTCTTAGGAGAATCCTTGCAGATATTAAACGGCCCCAAGTAATCCGCCAGGCCGAGTATAAACTGACAGACCGGTCACCTCGCCCTGAGCTGGAAACATATTGTTAGCAATACACAATAGACAGGTTGTAGGTGACGGCCATTGTTGATATAGTGTGGCGAGAGACCGCTAGGCGTCTGTTTACTTCCATTTGTCTGCTGCTGGGTCTCGGCATGCAGAAGTCGCTGTGGCATTCGTTCTGTCACTTCCAAACACAAATCACATTTTTTTGTGCCTGTATTTTTGATGGGACGCGGTCCGTCTTTTCTCATCGAGGTTTTGGGGTCAGGTGACAGATGCTGGTTTCCCGCGTGAGTATTATACAGTGAAGTTATCATAACAAGCGAAGGGAAGGGCGGGAAAGGCAATCAGTTGTCGTCTGCTCATTTTGTCTTCGCAAATAAAACTATCCCTCATGTGGAATGTTTTGCTATTGAATGTTTTGCTTCTTTAATATGTATGCATTAAAACTATCCTTTAGTCTTCTCATGGGTTTCATGGGTTTTAATCTTTAACGGAGTCATTTTTTCTTCATACTTTTCCATCCAAGCACAAAGTCAAGAACGTACTCTTTAACCATTTAGCTACGCTATGATGCCTGGAGACATTCCCAGGCATAGTACACTGTGATGCCTTGAGGCATTCCCGTGTGGATTACGCTATAATGACTTAAGGCATCATTTCCAAAATTTAAGTAATTGCTATTTTTAATGAAATAATGTGAATATTTTCATTATATTTCCCCAACCTATGTAACACTATATCATAGATAATACCATTACTATCATACAACATCCCAATAATTTTGGATAATCATGGAGGTGTGATATAATGATGACACTGTGGTTATTGCGAAAAGTAGCAGCGTACTACGGGGTAAAAACGGTACTGCAGCAGAGTATTTCAGAATGTGTATTTGGTAGTATGCAGCTTAGTGAAAGGGTTAAGTTGAAATGAGTACTGGAATATCAGTATACTGGCAACGAACAGTATTTGCACTGGGTTAAATATTGATACTGGGTTATACGTAGAGTACACAAGAGAACATGGCTTAATACTACAGGATGATGTGAAAGATGAACCTGAAGAAAGTTTATGTTCGAAGTGTATTACGATCACAAAATAGGTTAGTTTTAAGGTCAACAAGGGAAAGGAGTGTTTTATAAGAGATCTCCCGCATACAGGGGCGAGAGGTTATGGAGCCAGCTGCCAACTTATATAAAGAAATTACATTCCAAGTTGTTCTTTAAACAAGCCGTGAAACAATCGGGTGAGTTGTGATAAGATGAAATGCCAAACTACGAGATTATGTCTGAGAACTATTAGAGTTAATGTTCAGACTAAAAACCAGAAAACAGCAGCCTATATATCGGAATGTCTATTTCATCTTTCATTTTCTCACCATATAATACTGTTTTTGTTATATTATCATAATCCTTTTTTTTTTTTTTTTTTTTTTAAACAATTTTTATTAGGGATAATTGTCACAACAATACCGAATTCGGCAGCATGCCGTTCTTCCATCCGGGCCCTGTAGTAGATGGGACTTTATAGTAGCACTTACAAGTCAGTTAGTTGAACAACTTCCAGGTAAGTGTCAAGTAATATGTATGTAGCAAGTCATGGTGATTGGGTGATTTTTAATGAGATGGGATGATAATGGAAAGATAAGTTTTTACTATTTACAATGTATAAGTAACTCTTGGGATAAATTTTGCATCTAAGATATACAGTAGGCAGGTCAAAGAATTGCGATAAGCAGCTAATTGGCTTTAGGTTTCAAGTCCAGACAATAGAGAGAGAGGAGACTAATACTCCATCATTTCTTATACTTTAGATAACAGCTTCTCAAGTATATATTTGAAACACACTTTACAGGCAATATAGCATATAGATAATATTATTACCATAGCACCGAAAACAGGGTCAGACCTCAGTCGTATTCACAGGTTGTAATCACAAGTATGGGGACCATAACTGTGTTTCTGTCATAGCATCAAAACAGCAAATATTTCAATAAAAAGATAGTAATAGGCAGGATTTTTGGTCTCAGTCGTATTCACAATCTGGGGACCATTACTGCATCTATGTCATAGTAAATGTTATATATGTACAATAAAATAATAGAGTAAAAATAGAGTAGGCAAATGCATAAAAACTATAGCCAGCCTAACTGCAAAAATAAATGATTGTAACCTAGACATAATGTAGAACCACCTACGTAAGGCGAATTATGTGCCTTAATAAAAAAAGAAGTAATTTGTGTATAATAAAGCTGGAGGGTGACTGGTGATGTTATTGTATAATGCTGCTGAATAAGCCACATTATAAAGTGAGGAAACGAAAATGAAACAATATCATCACACATTATCCTTATAGGGTAAGCATGTTGTCGACTAATTACTGCGCTTCCTCTTAAACTAAAAAACTAACGCGGAGCTACGTTTCTCATCAACCTTGGAGGTTAGGACCATAAAAAGAATAATTGCTTCTCTAAACTGAAATAATGGATTCGATTCTCAAGATTTGAATGTTTGAACAGAAACACATTTAGAGAATCGGCTCCCTCTTTGTTTCAATCAACCATATTGCATCCATATGCGGTAAACACGAGATCCACCGGAAACCAGCTAGAATCATGGCGTCAGGCTACCCGGATGTTGGCACTCTTGCAATCCTCTAGATGGAGATGCGTGTTATTGCATGTTTCGGCTATTATTACACTATAAAGAAAGGAAATTGGACATTTTCATAACCCTAAATGGTGAACGAAATGAAAGTAAATGGTGGAACAACGGAAGAGGAGGCTCCAACATTAGGGAATCGCCATGCCAACCTATGGAGAGGCAGCTCATTTGCTCGTGAAATATCCACTCAGTAAATCTGCCTCAACCGGCGCTTGTAGCACTGCCCTGTAAGTGGCACCGACACCCTCCACATCTGAGCCCCGGACTCATTGGTATAACCCCTGGACACTTCATCCCGTCCAATTTTTAGTTGCCCTCATCTCCAGTTGATCCTCGGCACAAGGTGGGAATGTTGGAGCAATATTAGCGCGGTATGCACCGCCCTGCTCGGAGCACCTCTCCGAGCAGTGGCGGCGCCAAGCAGGGGGGCTATAAACACGGACGATGGGTAGGCCCCGGTCATGTCAAGTGGAGAAGGGCGCGGAACCCGGCCCAAAGGCCAATAGGGTCGACTCAGCGGAGGAGCCATGTAAATGGGGCGAGGGAAAACTCGAATGTAAACAATGTTGATGAGAGCTGCTCGGTTTTATGGGTTGTTGCTACCAATACTCAGGAGAGAAGTATATATATACATATATATATATATATATGTGTGTGTGTGTGTGTAGGTGTGTGTGTGTGTGTGTGTGTGTGTAGGTGTGTGTGTGTGTGTGTGTGTAGGTGTGTGTGTGTGTGTGTGTGTGTGTGTGTGTGTGTGCATACGATGGATATATATATATATATATATATATATATATATATATATATATATATACATATTATCATGAAACATCACGAAATTTCATATGATTGTTTACATGGCATGAGTTGTCTTCACGGAATGATATCGCGAAGCGGAGCTGAGTGATATCTGTAGATGAATTTTTAACTTTATATGTCACCAGTGGCATATAAATATATATATATAAGTCCCCATTGAAACCATGCGGATTCAAATGCATGGTATACGGACCTAAAGCTATTGTCTACGGGAAGATAGTCCCTTTGTGCTGAAGAGCAAAAACATAGTCCCTATTGATAGACTATTTAATATGACTGGGTTTAATTCACAAGAGAAGATGGGTAAGAAATACAACGCATGGTGCACATGAAGGACATGACGATTCTGAATTCGCCACTCTGGGTACTTTGAACACTTTACATAATGTGCAGATACCATCCGTTGACGAATATACTTGTATGCATATATCTGAATATGTTACAATAATTGTTATTAGATGCAGCTTTTATCTCTGTTGCCAATTTGATATCTGCGCCTAAAAAACACTTGGATACAAATATGAACCGTTTTATGTGAAGTTAGATGCCAGAGTCCCAGTCTTGAATATTCAGGCTATCAAGTAGTGAGTGTGCAGATGAATAAAGTATAAGGCTATGCTTAAGTGGACATTCAATTATCATTTTATCATAGCTCTTTTACATTTCTATAGAATTATGTTTTCCCGTTCACTGCATAGCTCCGAGTGTATTATTCATAATATGGTGCTCTCCAGGGTGGAGACAACTACGCTAGGGACAGGGAAGTGACAAACAGCATGCACAAGACTCTATAAATTGTGAAGATGGTTGTTTTTATCCTGGTGGGGTGATGAAATAGGACACGTGGGCCATCCATGCGGGAGACGAATACCGGGATGGACCGGGTTATGACTGGTCCGTTTCCACTTAACAGTACAGAGTACTCCTCTCAGACTCAAGTCATAACCAACGTAAACACTTCACGTTGAACAAAAACATTTAAGTGAAAATTCAAAATAAGCACCATTGGGGAGTTTACTGTGGTACAAAGATAAGGCAAATTGGAATCCATGGATGCTTAGTCAAATGGTAATGGCAGAGCAATGGGTTGGGGAGGTTATGAGTGTGGCTTGTGTGGGGAGTGTGTGTGGTGACGTATTATGGGTGTGGCTGGTGTGGGGAGTGTGTGTTGCCAGATGCATGATATAATTGTGGCTGGTGTGGGGAGTGTGTCTGGTCATGTGGAATGAGTGTGGTCATACACATGTTATGAGTGTGGCTGGTGTGGGGATTGAATGTGGTGAGACATGTGTTATGAGTGATGCTGGTGTGGAGAGTGTGTGTGGTCACGTGTCATAAATATGGCTGGTGTGGGTAGTGTGTGTGGTCAGATATGGGTTTTAAGTGTGGCTGGTGTGGGGAGTGTGTGTGGTCAGATATGGGTTTTAAGTGTGGCTGGTGTGGGGAGTGTGTGTGATCAAACACAGGATAGTGGCAGTTGGCTGGTGTGGGGAGTGAGTGTGGTGAGACACGTGTCGGGTATTGCTGGTCTGGGGAGTGTGTGTGGTCAGACACATATTATGAGTGTCGGTGGCCTTAGGATGTGCTGAGACAGGTGTTAGGAGTGTGGCTTATCTGGGGAGTATGTGTGGTCAAACATGGGTCAGTAGCAGGTGGCTGGTCTGGGAGTGAGTGTTGTCAGACACTTGTTATGGGTGTAGCTGGTTTGGGGAATGAGTGTGGTCAGATATGTGTTATGAGTATGGCTGGTCTTGGGAGAGTGTGTGATCAAACACATGTTATGAGTGTAGCTGGTCTGGGGTGTGAGTATGGTGAGAGATGTATTATGAGTGTGGCTGGTCTGGGGAGTGTGTGTGATCAAACACATGTCATGAGTGTAGCTGGTCTGGGGTGTGAGTATGGTGAGAGATGTATTATGAGTATGGCTGGTCTTGGGAGAGCGTGTGATCAAACACATGTTATGAGTGTAGCTGGTCTGGGGTGTGAGTATGGTGAGAGATGTATTATGAGTGTGGCTGGTCTGGGGAGAGTGTGTGATCAAACACATGTTATGAGTGTAGCTGGTCTGGGGTGTGAGTATGGTCAGATACGTGTTATGAGTGTGGCTGGTCTTGAGAGAGCGTGTGATCAAACACATGTTATGAGTGTATTTGGTCTGGGGTGTGAGTATGGTGAGAGATGTATTATGAGTATGGCTGGTCTTGGGAGAGCGTGTGATCAAACACATGTTATGAGTGTAGCTGGTCTGGGGTGTGAGTATGGTGAGAGATCTATTATGAGTGTGGCTGGTCTTGGGAGAGTGTATGATCAAACACATGTAATGAGTGTAGCTGGTGTGAGTATGGTGAGAGATGTATTATGAGTGTGGCTGGTCTTGGGAGAGTGTGTGATCAAACACATGTTATGAGTGTAGCAGGTCTGGGGTGTGAGTATGGTGAGAGATGTATTATGAGTGTGGCTGGTCTTGGGAGAGTGTGTGGTCAAACACATGTTATGAGTGTAGCTGGTCTGGGGTGTGAGTATGGTGAGAGATGTATTATGAGTATGGCTGGTCTTGGGAGTGTGTGTGATCAAACACATGTTATGAGTGTAGTTGGTCTGGGGTGTGAGTACGGTGAGAGATGTATTATGAGTGTGGCTGGTCTTGGGAGTGTGTGTGGTGAGAGATGTATTATGAGTGTGGCTGGTCTGGGGAGTGTGTGTGGTGAGGCACGTGTCAGACACTGCCGGCCAGGTGGACTCCGTGGACTGAGGAATGGTTGGAGATCGAGGAGCACATCCACTGGCGACTACTTACAGATCTATTAGAGTTTTACATCCTGAGGTCTCCATCCGGCGTCCGTTCAGAATAGATTAAGACGTGTCAGGAGCCCGGCAGTGCTTTGAGAAACGGGAAACAGGCGGCGGGTTGGGAGCGGGGTCGGGACTGGACTAGGGGCTGGAGGGCACACAGTGGTGGGTGGGCCATGGGAGGCAGGGAGCAGTCAGTGGATTGTGGCATTAGTCGGCGTGCAATGGGCGTGGGGTATATCCAGTAGAGGAGACTGGTGGTGGCAGTCAGCAGGTGGCAGGTATTGAATAGAGCATCCAGTAGCGGAGTGTGGTGGGTAGCTAGCAGGAGGTGGTGGGTGACAGGTATGGAATAAAATATCCTGCAGGGGAGAGTAGTGGGTAGCAGGCAGCATGTGGCAGGTATGGAATAGAGTGTCCAGTAGCAGAGTGTGGTGGGTAGCAGGCAGTAGGTGGCAGGCATTGGATAGAATATCCAGTAGCACAGTGCAGTGGGTAGCAGGCAGGAGGTGGCGGGTGGCATGTATTGAATAAAATATCCAGTAGAAGATAGTGGTAGGTGGCAGGCAGCATGTGGCGGGTGACAGGTATTGAATAGAATATCCTGTAGAGGATAGTGGTGGGTTGCAGGTAGCAGGTGGTGGGTGGCAGGTACTGAATAGAATATCCTGTAGCAGAGTGTGGTGGGTAGCAGGTAGCATGTGGCGGGTGGCAGGTATTGAATAGAATATCCAGTAGAGGATAGTGGTGGGTAGCAGGCAGCAGGTGGAGGGTGGCAGTTACAGGGTGATGGACAGCTTGGGAAAGCACGGCGGGTGGCGGTCAGTGTGGAGGTCAACGGACAGCGCTGAACGTAGACTGAGGATAATCCGAGGATAGGCACGGTTATAGACGGCTGGTGGCCAGCTGGTAAATAGGCCGTGAGGGGTGGGCGTGAGGATCGAGTAGCTGATTTCTGGCATTAGCCACCAGTGAACTACGACTATACCCCATAAAGAGAATAATCTCGATTCTTGCTCTAATTCAACACCGCATTGACGGAGAAAACCTCCGTAGAGGATTAATATACATTACAGATGATTAAATCCAGGTAAAAGACTATAGGATTTTACGCCGCTCTTGCCCATTCTGGACACCAATGATGTGAACGTATCTCAGAGCACTCCTTAGGAATGCTCCCAGTCTGATTTCTAGGAGCCGCACCCAGCGGTGCATTATCCCCTTAATGTGGCAGCACCCAATGAGCCCCACCTACTCAGCGGGTGCTGGCAGCATGATATAGACCCCCTACAACCCCCTGGTCAAATGTCATCTATACCTCATTAATCTTCATAGGCTCAGATAGGAATGTATTACAAGTACCCGAACCCACTCTTGGAGCTCTTATACTCGGACAATGTATTTTCATGCGCCCTTAGTAAGCTGCCGCAGAGCTGATGTATTGTAACGGAAATGACCCACCTTTACAAATAGCACTCCCTATAGACTATACACTACTGCAGCCAACCTAAATCATTCACATTGCGTCTGGCAATGCGTTGAGTGGACCCCTTGTATGAGCTGCGTGGGATTCGGGAAATGGTTACCCTTCATTGATACCAGCAAAAGAACATCCATGCATGCGTCAGAACTACTATAATGGCTAATCCATTACTTCATTTCCACAGAACAGAATGGTGTCCTATATAGTGCAATATTCTCCAAATTTGATTCAACGTGTATTAGATTAGTTGAAAGTCATCAACAGGAAATTTTGTCAATCCTATATTAATCTGACTGAAGGAGGAGTATGATGGTGTGAATATACACATTAAATTGGTATTCAGGAATTTAAACTTTTAGCAATCAGGTGATAGGCCTATTGATGCAATGCTTGGTCAATATGAAGAAACACAGGGAAGATCTTCTTTCAGATGTTTCACATTTAAATTTTTTCTGATATCATAACTACAAATTGTACTTTCGATATGATATTCACATATCAAAATTCTGGTGTTACAATATCCATAAAACAAAGTATCAATGCATTCCATGCATCAGGCTAGTTACCATTATCTGCTTCAGGGACTCATAGAAGTCTTAAAGTAAGAGATGATCATTTCCATATGATCTGCATGCAAATTATAACCAATACTTTGACACGAAGCAAAAAATAGCGTTTAGTTCACAAAAACGGAACTCATGGGATATACTTACAATTACGTTCTCTATAACCTTTAATTGAGATAAGACGCAAATGGCTTCTGGCTACAATGCTGAACTCCATTCCTCCAGGACCTGCCTTATGTTGGGTGTAACTCTGACCTCCGAACAGACGATGCCCCTCACCAGAGTTGCCTTGTTTCCCACCAGGAGCCATCAGACACAGTCTCGTCCTGCTCCCAGTTACTGCATTACTGCCACGTGTGTCCCACAATAGAGTCTCTCCCCTGTCCTATGGAGAACGCTCATAAATATACAATCGGCGCTTCTTTTCCTACAAGGACAGAGTAGCGTATTCCATGTCTCCGCACAACGGTTTCACGCTGCCTTCCCTTCTCGCTTTACTTCGCAGCGCTAGTGTATAACAGTGCCTCCATGACCGCCTCCATCCGCCAACTTTGCAATCTGACGCCTGTACCTTAGTTCATACCTGCCTACCATGATGAGCTTCCCTGAGGCATATATTCATGGACATGCCATTGATTGGTGACAGCAAGATCGAGCAGAGAGTATGGGACTCCTATAGAATGGAGACTCCAACAGTGCCACTCCAACATCTCCCACCGTCGCTACCATCGCTATCATCGTTCCTATCAAGGGAAGCTTAGAAGTATCCCACATGAAACTCACATTGTGCTGGGCATACAATTCCCCCAATAGTGAAATGACTTCAGGCCCATTTCCATTGGCTGATTTCCCGTCACCGATCTACAGTCAGGAACCACCGACGGACTTTTGGCACTGCTGATCCAAGATCAGTCAATGGAAACGGCTCAGCTCATGAAAGGACCCCCGACTTTTTCTGCTTAGATTATGCAATGTGGCACCACCCACCACTGAGTGAAAGCTTGGTCACTGAGTGACATCTACTAACTTCATCGATTTTTTTATACCGATGCACAGTCGGTGGCAGTACGGTCCATGGATGTTGATTTGTAGCCATTTCAGAGTGTGTTTTAACTCAGTGTGTTGATACCCTTAAGGCACGTGTAATTCTCACGAAAATAGATATTCATAGAGATTGGATAGGATCCTAGGGACTAGGATGCACGCATTTGGAAGAGGAGGAGGAATATCTATATGGCTTAATCCATATAGATCCATATAGATTTACCTTGATTTGCATATTGTTTAAAGTTTCAGTCCACCTGTGCTTTGAAAGGTCGTATCCAGCCCGTATGCATTTCACCAAGGTCTACGTTACAATAATTCTATGATTAAATTTGGATCAAAATCTTAATATCATTACTTGATTACAAATGTTTCCGTTCAAAGCCGGCTAACGGTATGTTGTTTATTTATCAAATACGGCCAAGTCCGGCTTCACATATACAGCGATATAATGCAGTCACAGCAAGAGCTTAAAAAGTGAATATGATTGCAGGAGTGTTGTATTTTGAAAGATATGCAGCTGGAACAATCTAGGATATTTTATTAGCGAGTCTGGTCTGTCTATACTAGAATTGATAATGGACTCAGCTTCACTTTAGAAAAAGATAGGTATATGATAGCTAGGCTCGCCAATGTGTTATGGTGCATCCAGTTACGCTGTTCCTGTGTTATTTATGCTATATCTTGAGTATTACTTGGGTGATACGCATGTAGGACACACCAAATTAGAGCTGGCATACCCTAGAATACAATGGCACCACTGTTCCTAATCTAAATGGATATCATAAATGCATTACGCGTATACATGTCATCTTAGGCTAAGGAATACGTTGCCATGTGCTTTTTTTGGCTGCAGGCATTGCGTAACCAATTAGATAAGTTGTGACATTGACCTGCGGAAAAAGGCGTCTACACACGACCTGGCACTGGAGAGGGCAACACATTAACTATACTTCTGATAGAATGACATTCTCACTCGTCACCTTCATCGCTGACTTTTTTCATTTTACCTCAATACAATCTCTCTCCTTCCCCATTTTTGACACTTTTTTTCGGGTACTACATGTATTTTACAATTTCCTGACTCGGTTCGGCTGTTCATGCGCCCCGTCCCGCTGGCATTTCATAACAACATAAATTTTCTTTGAATAACGACATGGTAATACATTATCACGTACACTATTCTGGTAGATTTCCGGCACACCAATAATGATGAGGATAGTGATGATATCTCATCCCTGGTCGTATACAGTTAAAAACATACAACGTCCATATGGAATATGGGTGCAAGGCGACAGATAGTAGTGGGTTGCCTTTACAATTTATTCAAATATCAGAAACACTATCACATCAAGATGAGTGATCCTCAATAAGATAACAACATAAACAACTACCACAACCTAAAACGACCTGCCCCCAACACCCTCTCCCCAACCCCCACAACCCCCAGTCACCGATATGCTCTTCCCATAGTTTCTTGCGCACCCTACCGGAAGCCACGTGCCTGGAGTTGGGTCACGTGCGGGCGGCGTGCAGGGCGCATGCGTGGCCGGCAGTCAGGGACGGGCGATAATGGGATGTTCAGAGAAGGTGTATTGTTCTTGGGCCGCAGTGCCCGGGATTCCCGGCAGATGGCGGCGGGGCATGAATAGTGAACGTTGAGACGGGTAGAGGGCGCTTCTTTATACAGAACCTTGTGTTCCCCGGTGCCAAGACAAACCAACTGTCAAAGGCCGCATACATAACAGTACATATACATTGACCTCATACACACTTAAATAATGCAATTTCCCCGAGACACCTGTAGGAATGCTATTAGGTCCACATACTTCCAGGTTTTAGATAGACATGATGCATTTGATAATGTAAAAATATACTTACCGGAATACCAGTTGAGAGAACAATGAACGAAATATTGAGATATAGTTTTTTTTTTTTTAAACACAGAAAATAAACATTAAACAGAATATTTTATTTCTAAATTTTCTAGGTCAACGGGCGGTAGATAAAGATCTCCGTTTCCGATGTCTAAAAAAGTTGAGTAGTGCAGTCATACTCGGTCTCTCAACACGCCTCGTCACCTGATTTTATTAAACAGAATATTTACCTAGCATATTTGAAAGTTATGTTAGAAAGAGAAGATCGAGTTGTCAGTTGTCAGTGAGGCAACAAAAAATTAAAATATTTGTGGCGTAAACTCCAATGTATCAGGAATTGGCATTTATAAAAAACTGTAAAAATATTTCAAGGACGATATTAGATTATTATCACGTTAGCATATCTCCCTTCGCAAATTGCTTCTGAATATTTCAATTAATTGAAGCTATGATAATTTTTGATTTATCTGGTTTATCTTTCGCTGCTCATTTAAACTTCGACTCGGAGGTTTTGGTCAGGAAATCCTGGTGTTAATGTCGGGAAATCATTCAAACTTTACTTCCCATCACTCCAATATTAATCACAGACTAGTCAGATCAGTTTCCCCCCTGACCACCTGCCTTGATCCTATCACCGCCTTAATTCCACCCTACCACGCCAGGGGAGCTTCCGGGAATCGCCGCAGATCGCCGCGCCGCCTAGCGGTAGACGTCCGGGATGGGCGGTGCCCCCGAAAACCACAGGCCGCGCGTCTCCGGAGTCGACGACCCTTCCCAGCCCCTTCTCAGCCCCTTCTCAGCCACGAGCGTCCGTCACTTCTGGGAGAATTCAGGGCTTGGGGGCACACTCCTTCC
Source organism: Alentia gelatinosa (assembly GCA_950022655.1). Taxonomy (NCBI): domain Eukaryota; kingdom Metazoa; phylum Annelida; class Polychaeta; order Phyllodocida; family Polynoidae; genus Alentia; species Alentia gelatinosa. The sequence continues at coordinate 51,381,985 of OX465586.1, forward strand.
GGTCGGTTTGGTGGCGCATGCGCAGAGCGTACACCGGGCGCGTGCGCACGCAGGGAGGGATCGGTCAGCGCCGGTAGAGGGCGCGGACAGCTGCGGGCCTTCCCCGGGACTGGTGCGCGCCACCACCGGTAGAGGGCGTGACGAGCGGAGGCAATCACCAATAATGACGCCTGATCAATGGCGGCCACGCGTCATCACGTCATTATGTCATCACTCCAGATGACGTCGCTGGAGGGCGCCCTGGGGCACGGAATACAAAGACGCCAGGGTACAAAGAAAGGGAGCTGGGTGTCGGGGGGGAGAGCGCCGCACTTACTCGGGGAGGAGATACTCAGCTCGGTGAGGCCTGCACTGCCCTCTGGTGGGCATCAATTATCAAGGGCGGGAGGCTGCGATATGATACGCGTCAAGATCCAACACAGGTGATGAGAGAGAGAGAGAGAGAGTGGGGAGAGTGAGAGGGGGCAGCTATTTGTGTGTGGGGAGAGTGAGAGGGGGTGGCTATGTGTTGTGTGGGGAGAGTGAGAGGGGGCAGCTATATGTGGTGGAGTTAGAGTAAGAGGGCCGGCTATCTGTGTGTGGAGAGAATGAGAAGGGGGTGGCTATCTGTGTGTGGGGAGAGTGAGAGGGGGTGGCTATCTGTGTGGGGGGAGAGTAAGAGGGGATGGGTATCTGTGGTGGAGGTAGAGTAAGAGGGCCGGCTATCTGTGTGTGGAGAGAATGAGAAGGGGGTGGCTATCTGTGTGTGGGGAGAATGAGAGGGGGTGGCTATCTGTGTGGGGGGAGAGTAAGAGGGGGTGGCTATCTGTGGTGGAGGTAGAGTAAGAGGGGCGGCTATCTGTGTGTGGGGAGAATGAGAGGGGGTGGCTATCTGTGTGTGGGGAGAGTGAGAGGGGGTGGCTATCTGTGTGTGGGGAGAGTGAGAGGGGGCAGCTATATGTGGTGGAGAGAGAGTAAGAGGGGCGGCTATCTGTGTGTGGGGAGAATGAGAGGGGGTGGCTATCTGTGTGTGGGGAGAGTGAGAGGGAGTGGCTATCTGTGTGTGGGGAGAGTGAGAGGGAGTGGCTATGTATGGTGTGGGGAGAATGAGAGGGGGCGGCTTTGTAGGCCTCCCCTTCACGTCGGTATCTAGAGGTGTGCAGATAACACCCGCAGTCATTTTACTCACAGAGATATACATGTACATGCATATGATATATACTAAAATACCCTCACGGCTATGATGATCTTGTCAAAAGAATCTCCCCTAAAAGATGTATAAGCTGCGGGTCGAAATAAAAATATATTGTCGTGCCTTCCTAACTATCTACTTTTAAATCATTTATTTCTCCCGAATGATTATATCGTTTGCCCAACACTCTGAATGACCTCCACTGTTCTTGAATTATATTCATCATTTGATATACATCTGTGCGTGTATAGTTCAATTTAAGTGTATATCGAAACTGCATATCTCAACTGGGGAAAACTCCGAAAAGGGGCAAAACAAATAATCTATACTAGATCATCTAAGGAAATTTCTTAAGTCTGTGTCATATATTCCCAATTGCGTTATAACAGATTATTCTTAGCTGCATATATATCCACAGGCCCAGACCAGTCGTACTACACCAGAGACGGGAGCAAACTCGATGTGCTCCTATCTGGATCTAGGCTTGTATCTTTCTCGGGCTGCTGCTGTCAGAGCAGTTATAACTCATGTTATAAATGATCTTATTACGCCCAGCCCTAACCTCTCCCTAGACCCAATACAGAGTCGGCAGACCGGGTGACAACAATATTCCCACACCTATAAGGCAACTGATTCGGGGTCCTATCAAACTGTGTCACGAGATCTCGGGAGATCTGTCACGTTGGCACGAGATCTGTCATGGCGCTAGCCACGAAGGACGTAAAGGTCCCGCAGCAAGATGTGGGGCAACTGTGGCTGCTGGAACTCCGTCATGTCCACCTGACAACTGGTAATTGCGTGTTAGCTGGGCTTGGCAGCTTGTAGAATCTCTACAACTAGGTTTAGCAATAGCCGACACACGTCACTGTGTGTGATGCACTACGTTCATCAGTGAAAATGATTTACAAAGAGGAACGAATGCCCGCAGTTGTTTGGCACAAATACATCACAGCAACGGTGTTTTTGTGACTTCAGAATGTCGCAGAAGAATATTACTTCACGGGACCTGTGAAAGGGAAAGGACCATTAACACAGATTTCCTCTCCCCAGATGTAAAAATTTGACGATACTTCTACGTTATTGTTCGTATTTTCTAAACAGTCTATATTAGACTCCTCTGTGAGCACATCAGAACCAAGGTCATCATCTTTTCGCAGAAGACGTAAATGTGGGCGTCATTTACAGAACACAGATTAGTGTATGGGTTGACAGTAGAACTCAGAGTCTCTGAAAATAACCGTTTCTTTTTGTCAACATTTATGAACCACTTTAGTTCTTTTTCCTGCCCCCACCCATAACCCTGTTTTGATAAACATTATGAATACAGCAGTTGGTGGCCATCTGGGAGACTGAACTCAGCCCTTTTGTCAATTGCACCTCTGTAGGAGCTTCTTTTTTCCCATCTCCACTTGGCGGTCGAGTAGGATTTCCTGGCTCTAACGCCTGCTCTCGGCCATGGCTATAAACACATTCATGCTATGATTGCCAACTCGGGCAGCTGCACGATCAATGGTGTTATTCTGCTGCATCACTCACCACTTTATCATGTTGAACATTCAGCATTTCTTAATGGTTGCCAGTAGGAGTTTGTACATTAGAATGACGTCTTTTTTCTCGTATAATTCTCCTCCGCTACTTCTTCAGTTGCTGTTGGGTGGGGGTGGGGGGTGGTACGAGTAGGCCTAGGTTGGGTTTGTTTATACAATGCATATAGTCAACTACATAGGCTAATGGACTGACTAGACGTTGCTTTATATATATATATATATATATATATATATATATATATATATATATATATATATATATATATAGAGAGAGAGAGAGAGAGAGAGAGAGAGAAAGAGAGCACTTCTGATGTCAGATGTTGTCCTCGTGTGTCTATGCACCTGTTTCAGCTGTGTTGGCATTATTTACCCTCTAGACATCTTTATATATATATATATATATATATATATATATATATATATATATATATATATATATATACACCAGTAAGATGTATGGTAATCACTGGCCATTTATCAGGGGAGTGATGAATGTGCCTGTCTGCTTTGTTCAATCATCACATATTGCCATTATAAAATGCTGACTGCCATGTGATATCATTTATCTAACCTCAGTATTTTTCTCCATAGGCTTAATACTAGGAACTCATACTCCACGGCCGTGATGGTATTGCACCCAATACTTAATGACTAATTGGGTGAGTTATTTCATTTATTGATAATGTTCCTGGTCATGCTTATGGTTTGACTCTAGTAATTCACTCAGCTCCATTTCATGAATTTCTCCTCAGTCAAACTCGGTGGAGTACGGACCAAGTTATTTTCATCTCATGAGTTTCCTTTTGATTATCTGACTTAGCATTGAAACCATCTCGATAGACTGCCCTGATGACTTTGGTGATAAAGAATGCAGTTGAATAATAGCCATATATGGTCCGTCTATTTCTTCATTCAGTTTATGGCTGCTCGTTTGTTGCGGACTACGGAGGATGTTGCTTTTATTTTCAGCAAATAAATGTACAGGAGACATATGTGAAGGAGGTATTACTAATAACTTATTATTATAATGAAGTAAATAACTAAGGATATATATATATATATATATTTCTTTTAGAATAAGGAGTTTCATAGTGGGAACTGTCGTTCTCACAGACATGGAAATTAATTTGAAATATAAACAGAAAAAAGTAGGCCTGATAAGCATAGATGCAGCAGTGTAAGCAATTCTTCTCTACGACCACGATAGTATCACTGCAGACATAGCGGTCCTCCTTTCTCATGTATTTCCCTGGACTGCTGCAGCTGGTGTGTTTACGACCGTTAAATCATATTGCTTGGAGTGGTGCGTCGAGACCGATCGGTGATGGGCAAAATGATGAATGGCTCCGGCTGTCAATCGGCATTTATCTGTGGATTGGCGAGTCGAGACAAATGCATGGCGATAGCTTAGAGCCTTCATATGAAATGAACGTCCGCTCACACACACCCTCTCCACTGAGAAGGAGGGGAAGAGGCCTCACCAACCCCACTCCAAACCCTTCTGATATCAGTGCGATAGGAAATGTCAGTATAAAAAGACAATAAGCGATGGTTTTGTGGATAGTCGGCTGTAAACCACAAGCAGTTGACGCGTAGTTATATCAAGGGACGTCACGAGTTTGTGTCTGAGTTTAGTTATGTCACGCATTTTGTTGACTCTGTAATTTCTTGAGTCGAAGACGAGTGACATTACGGAGACAACAAAATGAGTTACATAAGTAAACTCAAACTCAAACGAGTGGCGTCTAGATTTTATCCTACCGCACTTCCACATATTTTTTAGTATTAGAAAGCAGTGACATAAACAACACTTTATGTCACACCCGTGAAATAAACAAATCCCATGTTAAGCCTATGGAGTTTTTTATTAGGGGTAGGATAATAGTCGAGTGTTAGCGAGTGTATTACGCCGTCAACCTCGCATGGTTTACAGAGTCGCATGTCCATGAACCCAGCGTCTGTTGTATTTATTATCCATTTTTCGAACAAATTAATCCAGGAATTGCCATCTGTTAAAGAATACAGTGTATAACAATAGGGACACATGACATCCGAATCCGTATACCACAGTTATAGTATCTAACAGGTTTTTTTTTATAAAGGGTCATGGTTTACTGAGTCTCCTTACATTTTCAACAGGGTCTTTGTATATGATAGATTATAAAGGAGGGGTTATCAAAATACATTATGGTTGAGATTCGGAGTGAACTGACACGGGGCACATCAATCTCAATATCCATCAGATCCTTGAGTGTGGAGTTCTTGAAGACTGGGCTCGGTTAGACCCATCAGTTCCACCCTCCAACTCACCTACTCACGGGAGCTGTTCTTTCTCTGACGACTGAGGCGAGTTCTGTACAACCCGTCCATTCACTGAAACCATGTGTCTCTTGACGATACAGGAAACAATGTCGTTATTCAAAGTAAGTCGGTCTGTCTGGTGCTTGTTTATAACCGGTTCCCTTTTTTAGTGTGGAAGGAGTTGAACCTTTCAGAAGATTCTTTCATTAATGATATAGTGGAAGGGCCTGGAGAGTGCTGTTCTTTATGTAGGCACCGGATCAGATAAATGAATGGAAAAGTAGTGCTTCTTTTTTCTGTAAGCTGTATTCTTAAGAGCGTGCTTGAATGCGTTATTTATGTTGCCAAAGGTTAGAATGCTCACTGGACTTCTGGCTTGCTGAAAAAAAATCCCTTCACTTTGCTCTTGGTAAAAGAGCAGAGGGACAGTGTTTCAGGGTCCTAGGTGTGCCCAGCTGACCATGACCAATCACTTGAGACTGAAATACCTCATTGACCTACTGGTGTCGGGTATGTTTGGATCCTCGACTCAGGCAGTTGCAGAAAAGGCAAGTTGGCAAGAAAATTATCCATAGACTGAATGCATACAAAACATTTTAATTGTTATTTATTTATAACCTTGCGCTCATTCATCAATGATGAACGCACTGGTCATTTGCTCCTAGAATATCGATATGCCCTCTTGTGGATATATCGTGCATACGTATAGATAGGACAGTATATCTGCACTGTCTGTTTGCCTGACCAATGTAGTAAATGAGTCCATATTTATGGTATAAGAAAGGACAGCTCAATAGCTGATGTTAAGGCCTGGCAGAATTCACCGATACATTATGTTTGTGGTGTGTATCATGTAACATGTATGTGTGTTATAGGTCTAGTTTATTTACATAACCTGTTAGTATAACATGGCCTATGCATCCCATGGCACCAATAGTGAGGACATCTTCTAACTCGACACTCATGAACTCAATGAAACTTCCGTAAATTATCATTTTGTTTGATGACATGATAGAAACTTTTCCTTTCAGATATTCAGTTACATGTGAATTTCAATTGAATGCAAGTCAATTGGGGCAAATTGTAGTTTTCACGACATTGAGCAGTGCTGAAAACCGAGAAGCCCATCATTCCGCCTGCAGCCTCGCTATCTCAAACGGAAATGTTTATTTTTTCCCGTTCTGCAGGGGCCGAGGGTGTAGATACAGGTTAGAATAACCGATCATATCTGGGTGCCATCAGTGGTGAAGATTAATGTCTTTGAACCCCTGGCCCTGATCTGTGTCCACTGACAGGCCCCACGCTCTCACCCACCCCCACACACGGGAGCGGCCCTCCACAGCGCCGGGGTGCGTAGCGGCGGGAGGGTGGGGAATCGGGGGTATCAATGAGGGAACTGGGGTTAACCCTTACACCTGTGGACAGAACCTGGAGTGAAGACAGCGCAGGTGACCGGACGGTGAGGGTTAATCTCCCACGCTTGCTGTTTGATCTGGACCACGGGAGGCGGGGTGAGGCGGGTGTGAGACCGTTGATACCTCGTGATGCGGCCTCGGGGACCTCGGGGTGATGTACTCGGGTTGGGGTGAGGCCGGGGTTACGACACTGGAGGGGGCCATACAGGGGCAGCGTACTACTGGTCACAACCGGTCTGTAATCTTTATTCACGTCTCTGCGTAGACGTTAGTTCCTCCATTCACTGCGGCTAACCCCGGATGGTTTAGTTACTGCTGTCAGGATGTGAATTGCCATTTGTGTGGGAGAATGGGAACGTTGATGGAAACTGACTAAAATAGCATCGATAGACGCTAACCTTGTTAGTGCGCGCCCATAGGCCTGTATTGAGAGAGGTGATACTTGGACACTGTCGGGAGGTTGGACTGTAGTACAACGGACGGCCAGAGAAAGTGGGATAAAAACGCGGAGGTCAAGAAGAGGGCGGTGGACCAATGCACCTCATCCCTCCACAGTGGGGGCGTGGCCGGGGGCAGGTCGCTGAGTGACGGGGGACGGGTGCTGTGAGGTGCCGGGACGGGGGCGCGGCCGGGCCCGTCCTGGAGCCGCGCCGGGCGGGCGGTCAGCGGGGCGGGGTGCATGGAGCCCGGGTCCGGTCCCGCTGTGGGGTGCACCCCGTGAAGCCGGCCGTGGCCCCGCTCTCGCCGGGTCGTGTGCCCCCGTGCTCGGTGGGTGCCGTGCAGGCTGCTGCACCTCCTCCTGCTCCCCGCCGCCCCTCCCCCGCCCCCCGCCCGGCACCTCCCCCTCCCCCGTCCGGCGGGCGGCTGACAGGCGTCAGTGCGCCGCGCGCCCTGTCACAGTACGGACCCTCCTCCCCGAGTCTCTCACACGACTCTCACACCCAGCAGAGGAAGCCTCCACGTCCTTGTGTCCCCAACACAAACATCACGAACGCAACGCCACATTGACCTCCTCAGAGCAGTGAAACCATCCCCCGTGTCCTGCGGATAAAAATACCTGCTGCATCCTTTGGGATCTTGATAAGCTACAACTTCACCCTGGATCTAATTCCGCGCAGCGCCCATCAGTGATCGACGAGCGCCAGTGATGATGGATGACTAGATGTATTTAGTGTTTACACTATGTGTATTTAAAGCCGCAGCAATCAAACAGAAAAGAACCCTGAGATAGGTATGTACTACATTCTATTATCACCAAACTGATTGCCTCTCTCCCATCGGGCACTACGTAACCAACAAATGGGTTTATTATTGATCTGACTTCATTTCTTTTTATTCCCGATATATTTATCGCTCAGGGAAGCTGTCAGCGACTCTCATTGCATGATGAGAATTAACTATTTCTTGACCACAAGTAGTCGCGAACTACCTTTCTGTATCTCTTCACTCTAATCTCTGTTTTGAAGGTGATGCTAGTTTTGTATGAAGTAGGGAAATACCATGTCGCTTATCATTAATATTGATGGCTGATGTTTCATATTTTGGATTCCTTATCAAAACATATGTATATTTATTTCTGGGCGTATTTATGTAGAATCAGATTAAACTCTGATTCAATTACCATCACCCGATCGCTAACGGCGAGCTATGTTGCTGATTAAAAGTACACCGTCATCTGTCGAGTATGAATGATGACTGCACGTCATGTGTCAATTATAAAACATATCAGATGTAACATGGATACTCCAGCCATGGTGTGTATCTGTCAGCTCCAGTCTTATATAGAGTAGGTATATCTCAATCAGGACATACTCCATCTCCACAGTTTCCCAATCTGTGTCTTAAACACCCCAATAGAAAATATACAACTGGGCGTGGAGATCTCCCACATCTGTGCAAGGCCCTGTGAACAGGAGGCAGCACCTTTAACAGATGCGCCGTCTGAACGTGAAAGGGCTCATAGACGTGCTTATTTGTGAACTTATTCCGTGTCTCATGTAGAAGCTGACTGGATTGTATGAAGGGATCACAGCGTATAGTCACGTACATTGTTTTTTTATCAAGGATTATAAACAGACCGTGTTTTGAGATGCACATGAAAAGATACAAGAGAAATGGCAATGTCACTGATCCAGGAAACAGAAAACAAGACGGGAAAAGCCACTCCTACTTTATTTTATAAATATTTATTTTGATGAGAATCCCTCATTACATAGAGAACGTAGGAGGTAATTGATACCCCATCACGTCTATAATCAACGGTTGGGTCAATAAGAACATGTATTTATCTCCATCCAGCCTCGGTAAAAACACAGACACAACCAGAGCCAATTTGCCTCTATACCCTCTCCTACTCCAGTCTACTCCTGTATTATTGTCTGTCGGTATTCTCCAATCTTGATGCTCTATGGCGGGTCGCGATATCTCCCAATGATATCATGATAGGCGAGACCTCATCTGGAGGGCTGGTATCATCCCGTGGTCACGTGGTACGGCTCCCACGGGTCCGTGTCCAGACTGACCGGGGTCCGCCTTGACCCCTCGACCACCCTCCCTCTGGGAAAGGTGGCTGCGGCCCCTCCAATGCCTTGTGTCCACAGGCTGTAAATGCTCAATTGGTCCCTCTGTGTTCGCCTATTGGTCATTAGATGCAGTGATTTCTAAGATAATTAAATTTTGGATTCAATTCATAACACAGCTGATGCTTATATTGTCAGTACAGATTTAATAGATGCGATAGGATATATACGGAGAGGAAAAGTAATTACGGTGTGTATTGACACTTTTTTTTATCATTATTCAATTTTTTTAATTTGACATTTGAAAGGAAGATATTGACATCTAGATTCAAGTGTACTGAGGACACGCAGGCTACAGTTAGTATTTTTTAGTTTTAAACCGGTCATCTCCCCAAACCCCCATATGAATTGATTCATAAAATCATTGTGTACCTAAAACTATCAATCTTTATGGGAAGCCACATGTGTGAGTATATCATGAACGGATATGAACGTATATATATATGAACAACTAGAGCAGCAGTAAACCAGCACCAATGGCCTTTTAGTGCACCATAAATGCACATTCTACGGGTCCATACCAAATCCATAGCTTATATGGAGATACAGATTGACTACTAGGGCGACGACAGTGTGTGTGTGTGTGTGTGAGGGGAGGGGAGGGGGGGGGCGGAGATGCACCCGGGTTAACACAGCACCATATTGACCGGAATGAACGACGGGTATTTTATGGGGCGTGGGAAGACGGGTCAAATAACCGGGCAGCGGATGTCCAGTTTGCACTGACCAGTACACAGGATGGTGAGGATGGCTACTGCCACGGCCCATTGTTTATATCTGGTGGACGCGACCCACTGGAGGCTGAAGGGTTGCGGCTGCAGGTAGGACCGGACAGGCGCAGGTTATCAGCCTATTTATTGTTGGAGGTCACCCAGTGGAAATCACCCCTGAGAGATGGATTGGGGTGCAGCCACGGTCCCCATATTAAATACCCAAAATCTAGGTTGAAATTAACCATGTATTGTTCAACGCCAGGGAGGAAGGCCAATGTGATTCAAATCAAAAGAATTGTGGTATTCACCTAGGAAATGTTATATGTAATACGATTAATGTTACAAAGAAAGATGAGCTACAAAGACTAGATCCCCAACCCAATTGGTTGTAAACGTAGGGTTAGTCAACCCAGATCGAGTGTACGTTTGGCTTTCATTTCATTAAGCAATAAGCATGCTTTGTTCAAGGTAGGTTCATGATGCCATCTGCCTCCTACTGTACAACATCATCGGCGTCAATACTAAGTGTTCTGCATCACAGATCAAACTATCCTATGAGTACATTAATAGGTTTTGCTCGACAGTTATAAGATATCCCCTTTTCAGTAATAGCGGAAAATGCATCAACATGCTGATATTTGCTCCATTCTCATACAAGACAAATGACTGGTCCATATTTGAAAGAGGTATCCTCATGTGAAATTTACCCAGGTATTGATGAAGAGATATAGTATGTTGATTTATTTATATGGAGCATAGATTGTTTTCTATCTATATTCTTCACCTGAAATCATAGGAATCTCCATAGAGTTAACGTGGTGTGACTGTATGTCAAAGTTATGCCATGTAATTGTTTACATGGCGTTGGTTGTATTCCACTAAGATATCACTCAGCTCTGAGTGATATCATGAAGGTTCTTGATGGTATTTCATTTTCATATTAGTCCCATCAACAATTTGAACTCCATTCCCCACCCCAACTTCAATCCTGCTCACCCCAATTCTACACACACACACACACACAAAATCATCTGGCTCCCCGTAACCCCCTGTTGTCGCCCCCTCCTCCGCACTCCCACCCAGAACCCAACCCCAAGCAACCCTGGAGATGTCACAGCAATAGAATCTCCATCTCATAGCCATCATTCGAGCACACCATAACAGCACCCTAGCATCACGGCTGCTATTGCGAGAAATCCTGAAGGCTGTGAAGAAATCTGTTCCTGATATAATTAAATATTTTGATAGATCACTCTTTGTCACCTAAAGCGGCTTGGCGCCCAGTCGATCGGTGGCGGCCCCTGTTGGCCACGAGACTAAACAAACCGGCTCCGCAATGCCTACCGCTAGGGGTCAGCCCCGGGGGTCAGGCGACTTCCGGGTAAGGCCCAGTGGTCACTGCCCGTATGGAAATTCAATTTTCCACGCTGCCTGTTTATATTGTGTTAAACATTGCAGTCGCCCGAGTGGTCTTTGAATATAGACAGCCCTGGAGAGAAGTGACTGCGTCGTCCGGAGCCCGGCTCTAATGGTCCCCACACGGCAAGCGTTGGATTACGCTATTTCCTTACATCCCTGCTCAAAGTTGATAGCAGTTTCCTTTAGAGTACATGCCATATGGTGACCTTTAAAAACCCCATTGTATAGTTACACACTATCTTTTTTTAGCGTGGACCACACGCTCACATACGCTGCCTAAAGGCTATTTGAGCGTGGACCACACGCTCATATACGCTGCCTAAAAGTTATTTGAGCATGGGCCACACCCCATATACGCTGCCTGAAGATTCATAGACTTTGAGCTTGCTGCAAAAGCCTAACCTTTCACTATCTACGCGCAAACACTGTGGCATAGAGAAAGGAGCAGATGCCCAGGGTCTCAGTGTCTCACAGGCATGTGCAACTGACCATGACCATTTACCAATTACCGAAATACCTCTCTGACACACTGGTGCTTTATCTATTTGGATTCTAGTCTCAGGCCGTTGTCGATGGCAAGTTGACTGGGTGCAAGTGGGTTACAGAACACGACCCATAGACTGAATATAACCCAAATCTTTTGATCGTTATTTATCACGCTTATTCATCAATGATGAACATACCATTTGCTCTAAGTGTAGTACATGTAGATGAATGTCAAAGCATCTTGTAAAACCATTGTAGCTGTCATTTTAGAAAGGTCTTGACATTCATTATTCAGCCCCGACCTATAACCCAAGATCCTACCAATGAAGGGTCTGCATTTAAAGAATTATGTGATTAACACACTGTTCATGTAGCGGTGTACTTGCACAGACGTGTAGATAATCTGCTGGTCTTCTTGGCCATTATGGATGATTCATAATCTGTCTACTTGGAATGGGTACGCAATTCTAGCAACCTTTGAACTGAATGACATTTCTAAATCATCATTCAACAAAAATTAGCGACAAAACGTTCATCAAAGATTAGGTGGCACTCTTTCACGTAGAGCAAAAGTATAGATTTAACATGTTTATTGTCACTAGTTGCTTAATCAGAAGTAAATTTTGATACATCTAGATACACCTAAAATTGATCTTTATACTACTTTTCCTAGTAAACTATATTTGCTATGGTTGATTTTATTCTATTCTTTGAGGCTTCTTTAATCATGATTTTTTTGTACTTCTTTTTTTATACCAATATCCCACTCCTGTATAACTTTGTTCTCTTGAATCCGTTTTCTGTATATAATTAATGGTGTTTCTTGGAGGAGTTGGTTAAAATGCAGCTGGATGGGAACAGGAGATACACATATACCAAAGAAGATGTGGGGACAGACTAAATAGTGATATCCGTCCATGGCCAGCCCCACTTATCTTGACAACTGGCCACTGCGGTTAGTGCACAGATGGGCCATATTGGCGGGCAGGGACTTCCCAACTGAATAGACTGCAATCAGCCAGGCTGCTCAGTATGCATGGACTCCACCGAGCGATCGTCCACCAACCCTTGGTCTTATGCTACTGACGCTACTCAACCAAATAACCCGGCCTTGAGAGTGTCTTAGTTTATCCACCTATTGTTCTCTAAACTGGTCAGTTATTATTGATTTCTTCCTCTGGGTTTTAACATACGCACTAAGGCCAGTCGAGTATCCTTTCGTTTCATCTTAGGTACTGTCTATTATCCTGGGATGAAGCTCATCTGAAGTAGGAGTTCCATAGCTGGTTGTGTCTTAAGGAATAACCACTTTACAAGCCATCCCCTGCTTTGAATACAACTAGATATGCTGAATGCTGCTGCAGCTTAGGAAATACCCTCATTCGCATGCAGGTGAGCGATAAAGGAGGAAGAAAACATCTCATTGAGTATTTCAAAATACAGCAGGCACTCTCAGAAGACCAGCCACCAGATCAATGATGCTGAGCCTGTGATGTTCTAAATTGCCAGTAAGTGGCGACCGGTTTCTAGGATGCACTGCTGCTGTAGACGTGTGGGAGTAGCTCACCGGTGCCGATTGTCAAATGACTCGGTGACGAGCTGCTCTGAGCTGAAGAGCAGAGACCTGCTACGATGATGAGCACTTGTCCAGATCAGATGCTAACCCGGACATTATATGTGGGCCGTGCAGAGAAGGGATCATCGTCCGTGAGAAGGTGCTCTTGTGAGTCGGTGGTGAGTCGGTAGCGAGCTGATTCATGGAGAGGCGGTAACGAAGTCACTTCCCCAGCTCGCGGACACAACCTTTGATCGAACTCCTCCTAGAGCCATCACGGTGGCCAGGGAAGGCAGGGAGGCTGGGATTGGCCTGGCTACTGAGCTGCTCACTGACCTGCTCCCGGAGCTGCTCCCCGGACCTCTCCGCGCCCCGCCCGCCAACGTCCGCTCGGGGGCGGCCGACCATGGGTGTCTCCTGCACGTCAGGAATGTAAATAGGTCAATAATGAGAAGTCCGGCGAACCATTAGATGCTCTGCAGGTAGAAATACTGTGTGGATTCTGTGGTCAATGGTTGTTGTGTGAGAGTACATTGGCTACTCCCCATGAAGAGACTATCGGTGTCTATGATCGTTTATCTCACCCTGTATTTTTCTCTATAGGCTTAACGTTGGGAACTCATACTCCACAGCCGTGAAGGGAGTGTACCCAATACTCAATGGCTAACTGAGTGAGTTATTTTATTGATTGATAATGTTCCTCATCATATATATATGGGGTGACATAAAATCAGAAACCCACTCGTTTGACTGCTATATAAATTCACTCAGCTTCGCTTCGTGAATCACTCCGCAGTCAACCTCGGTAGAATATGGACCAAGTTATTTTTATCTCACGAATTTCCTTCTCATTATTGAGTTGGTAAAAACACTAGCTGCTACCTGATAGAATTTGATGCTGTTTCCACCTTTATATTACACCATTTACGTTGAATCTGTAGGTAGTTTGATCCGCTTCTACAACTCGAACCACAGGAGAAAGTTTCAGAGCAAATTCAGTTCCTCATTAATGAAGAAATAACCACTGCTTTTCCCACGTCTCCGGATGAGGAAGGCAAAGATTATCGCCTCCTCTTTGTTATGTTTCTATTCAGTGGATACTTGGTTCTATTGTTATTCTCTGAATAGAATTACAATGAAGCTATTTCTATGCATCTTCCATTTACAGCTGTCAATAAACAATCTTACAAAAGGCTCTATAATTCCATCTGCAAGGCGGCTTTAGACCACTTTATTCATTTGATATTGTGCTGGCGTCTAACGCAATAACAATGGAATTTATTGAATGTAATAAGTTGGAATTCAATGGCATTGTGACGTTATTGCCCCCAACATTCTATCGCTACCTGAGTGGAGAAATGACGTTGACGACCTATAAGACAATGGTTAACAATACTAACTGTTGGCAAAAAATAGGATGTATGAGCATTAGAAAATAAAAGGATTTATTGATTAGATTTCTGATATGCATTTTTGCTATCTCTACCTATTGGATATAACTGGCATATGAATATTACAAGAACATGGTATACATGTACATAACATTATTCAGTCCCATCTCGAACTGCGCAGATGCCTATATAAGAAATCAGTAAAATACTCTGCAGTGAGCAAGATTTAAAAAAAATAGCATCGTAATTAATCCGGGCGATGACTCAGGATTTTAGTACGTATGGCAATTAATTACCAAGTGTTCTCTAACATTAGCCCATTAATGAACGTTGTGTGAGTAACTCGAGCCAGTCTTATTCAACCACTTGTTCCCAGCCTGCCCATTACACTATGAGAGCTGCGTGTCAGGAACCAGCGGACCACACGCCCGGCGGAGTAATTTAAGCACCGTGCCGGAACTACTTGCTCATCTTACCCAATCAGCGGTCTGCATATCACGGCAGACCGTATTTCACACCCCCATTTGCATAAATCCTTTTGTTTCCATCCAGGCTATTATCTTATCGTGCATGTCGCCCATGTTGCCCCAGGACTCGTAATCATTTCACTGGATTTGCAATGCAAACATTGTCAGATGACAACAAGGAAGGCGTGAGAGGGCCGCCTCGGACCCTTTACTCCGGTCTTTTACCAGTTCTGTCTTTCTACACACTTGGTGTAACGTTTTCTTCCAGTCAACAACAATGGAAGTGAGACTCTGTCAATATTTCCCTCGATCCCTTGACAAACTGATTATACTTCCGAGAAATGCGATAATGTCAAATCCAATTGTGACGGCGGATGCTCTGAAAAAAATACCTCCTTCTCCTTTTATGGAATGGGGTCCCTTATTCGCTAGAACTATGCAAATGAATTACCAAGATTCACAAGTGCACCTCGGGCAACACTCACAATTAAGATAGATAGGTTACTGAACATTTCATGAACGCCATCATAGTCCTCGTGATCCTGTTCGAATTCGATGTCTACCATTTTAGCAAATCTTTTAACATTGTTCATTGGCGTAGAAGCTGCCAAGTGTCGGGTGTCATATTGTCCTCTGGAAATATATTCCGGTGTCATTCTTTGAAAATAGGATTGATGTGTTGAAGACACACCTTAATATGTGCCTCTAATGACTTGCTTTTGTGTACTACTGGCTGTAATATCAGAGTAGCTGATGCATAGCAATATCCGAACGACAGTGAAGATATTATGATGTCAACTACGAGGAGATTATAGGAACTCGTAAACAAAACCAGTTGTTATTGTATTTATTATCTACCTACACGATTACGGTCATTACCACCAAGTCCACTGTGTTAAAACGCCTAAAAGAGGTCCCTTTTTAAACGGGAATATCCCTCAAATAGCCAACTCTGCTAACATTGAAATGGCAAAGACTTTTCACAAAGTTTGGGAGCAATGATAAACGTATGAGCCATCAGTAATAGGGGCAGACAATTGAGGAATATGTAAAACGAGGAACGATAAGCAAACTCTCTTTTAAAAGGTACTCACGCCCTGTTCCCCCTCTAACTAATCCATAAGAATGAACTCCGCTGATTAATGATGCACTTAGAAGGACAACTCATATCTAGATCAGGCCCAGTGTTCACTAAGCTCCAAATCTTCTGTGATAGGCCTTACGAGGTACCCAAAACGATTATGATATGCATGCCGATGTCCCTAGTCTAGACGTTTGTTTAAAATGTTTCCGATTGTCTATGATTTTTGACATTATGCATTGTAGCACATCAGATTGCTATCTTAGTAGGTGGACACCTAGACTGGCTTCATTGCCTGTAGCCATCCACCTACTCCTCCCTTCCTCTCCGTGATACAGGTCCTACTGGACTAGTCACACTGCAAAATAATTTTTAAATTTTGTTCAATCAAGAATGTCCATAATCTAAGACTTGAGCTGGTCCAGTGGATGCCGGGCCTTACTATTCATATATCGCCTCATCATTACACATGTATTATGGTTATATGAATCTTATATAAATATTTGGATATTATACAAGATATTGCCTAAAGGATGCTATCTATATTGAACAGGCCATAGCTGGAAATCAACTGTCTCAGTTAAATAATGACCAATAGACAAAAAGAGGTATATTCTCTGGTTGGATGTGGTCAGCTCCACACATGTAGCACCCTCCTTGTGAGTCCATCGCAAATCCAGATATTCAGCAGATCTATTTGGATCTAAAACCATCTTGCTCTGTTGCCTTGGGGAACCTTGGCGTCCTATTACTACCATCCCTGCCGCTAGGGGCTGCCAGTGGTCGCTTGAGATCGGATGGGCTAGAGCGCGGTTCCCGCTAGAGGGCGGAAGGTCCGTAGAGCAGAAGGTTACAACAAAGATGTCTGCTTAAACTGTCGGCCGTATTTAGTTTAAACACCTATTGTCCTCTGAACCCTTCAGTTATTATGTCTAATTCACAATATATTGATCCTTTTCTTCATTGAAAATTCACAAATCGGCCTTGCAGTTCTTCTAATTAGTATACAGAAACTTCAGCAGGTAACAACCATGTTGTTTTCCCGACGAATATATCCTGTACGACCATACACACAAAGAGATCGAGGACTAACAGTAAGAGGAAGATAAGAGTGAGGGAGAGGACAGTAGAGGAGTAGGGGCCTTAGTGCAGGTGCTATGTGCAATAGACCTACATTTTCATATATTTGGTTTTCGCTAATTAGTGAAGAGTTCACGGTAGTGTCTTGGTTTAGTTTTTATCAGGTTGGCCATGTATAATTTCTATTAAAGTATCTACAGACGGGCTTTCTTGATATGAGATGTTAACGTACGCCAGGTAGCTTTGTGTTTGATGAGTCTTTCTTCCCTATTCGGTAGTAGTAATATTAGTGTATGTAGCCGCACACAACATACACTGCCTACAAAGGTCACCTCCAACACTGCACACATCTGAGCTGCCCCCACTGGTCCTCCAGCACAGCTCTGAGCAGCCTGGCTACCTGCCAAGGTCATCTGTGCCGTGTTATGAGCAGTCTGAGACACATTCAGTATAATTCTACAGATATAAATAAAGATATGTGCTCCTGAGGGCGGTGTTATAGAAAATAGACCGCGGCACGTCCAGGATTGTAAAAATAACCAGTTGAGATGAGAGAACGCTGCCTACGAGACGACCATCCCCAACCTGCCCCCCGAGGGCAGTTTACGGTGGAGGCTGCACTGTGAGAGTACCGCAATGGTCAGGAGTCACTGTTAGTCCGGACTCGATAACTCACAAAGCCCCACTACTGAATAGACCAAGAGAGCAATGGTAAGGGTTAGGATTTGTGTATATGGTACATGCAACTGGTCTTGTAGTTGATCTGTATTGGCTTCGATACTGTATGCCAAGGGGTTTGGATCTCATCCTTGGAACCACCAATATCGGCAGAATGGTGCAGCAAGGGCATAAGATAAGAACCTAAAGATGCATTCTCACTCACACACCACCCGAGTAAGTATGTGTGGATAAAAAAAACGTATAAAAATGAGGAGACGTATAAATATTAAAGAAGAAACCAACAAGTTTTGGTCAGAGTCGTCGTTCTCCACGAGTTTGATGCATAGTGATATGAACGAGGCGACAGCCGAGTGAATATCACATAGCATTCAAACGAGTTGGAGAATGACTTCTTTGACCAAAACAAGTTGCTTTCTGTATTTATCTCACCCCTGTACACACTAAAAGAATAGATAACACACAGGCTATAGACCATGGAGAACGGACTGCAATACTTGTAGGGGCATGGAGAACGAGTTCCCAGTGTTAAGCCTATGGACATTTATTCCAGGGGTGAGATAAAGAGGAAGGGTATGGAGAGGAGAAGGTGATTTGATTCAAATATTAACTCAGGACATCATAGGTCTGCCATCAAGATCAGTTGGATCAGACTCCAATGCCAAAAACCGTTGTCACAGAATCGTTTCATTCAATAATAGCCAATTTATATTTCAATTAACTTTATTTCATTTCCCAATTCATTTAGAAAATCTAGCAAATTGCCGATAAAAATAACTATATATAAAGATATATGATATTCGGGTATGACACAGTGTAAGCCTTCAATCCGACTGAACCAACACGCATAGAGCAGTGAAGTCCTCGAAGTGAGCTGCTCGTGAAGGTGCACTGCGCCGCTCGCCGTGCACTGCGCCGCTCGCCGTGCCCTGGATAATCCGCGGAGGTTATGTCTGCTTCCTGGGCGTGAAGCGATGGTGACGCTTCCGGCGCCAAAGGAAATGAGTAACAGAAAACAAGGCATGGCTTTGGATTAGTTGCTGCTTAATTGGCGGGGCTGCAGGTGGTGACCTGCTGGGTCAGGAGTGCCCTGCCACCGTCGGCAGCACATGTCACCCGACAGGTCGCCATTGTGGCTCTCTGAACCTAAAACTCAGCCTTTTAATTGACAGCATGATCTGTTATTGCATATTTACCGAGGCCACTCTTTTCGACCCCTTTCTGAATTGGATACTCTATCACTGAAGTAGCCTTTTTGAATGATCAATCTGCACTGCAAATGCCAGCAATGAGGTTACCACTGCTGACAGAATTTAGTTTTGAGGATTTATTGCCATTTTCATTACTTTTCTTTAAGAGAGCTGAACTCCGTTTATTGATCCAGAAATAAGCAGGTACATAGTCAAAGTAGTCACTTGTCTATTCTGTACGATCATGTGAACAATCCATCAATGTACAATTGTATTATCTTATTGACATTATTCATTCACAGATACATTGAGCGATCTTCCATGAAGTAGTCCTTAGATGCTAATAGATATATCAGCATACTAATTAATCTATGTGACCTTGTTGATATTCATAAGGATGACAGTTAACACAATGGTCATAAGCGTTGGGGTGTAGCACCTTCCCTCGTTGAACTAAAGTAAGATGAAAGTGAACATATACCTAGGTTGATAAAGGTTGTTTGTTTTGGGGGTTTTTTTTTTTTTTTGGGGGGGGTTCAGTTTCTTTATTAGGTCTAGAGTTTACATTCAATACTTGATATGTTTCTAGTTCAGAGAAATATTTGTATCACTAGACCCTCAAAAGGGGCAATTGCCTCAGTTGTCACAGCAACTGGTTTTCATGGCAGTGCCTTTTTCCCATGTTAAACCATTTCTTAGTAGTAAGTAATAATATTGCAATCATACATTATGACAAGATTATATAAAAAAAAATAAGAATACCAAATTTGACTCTATCACAAATAATAGATGAGGGACATGATCAACATAAATATAGGTTCTCTGCCTCATAGATCAACAACTATGTAGCAACTCCAAAACTGCTTATGTGCTGTAATGACCATACAATGGGTCACTTCGACGATTTCGACGGTTAGCAAATCAGTGTCAGTCCACAGAGAGCGCACTGACCAGCGACCCTGGAGGCACTCACGGGGGGACGGGCGTGTGGCTCCTGGTTTCCACTCCTCCAGGAGGAGGTGACCCGCCCACACGGAGCCCGGGGCCCCGGCCCCTATGTCGGTGACATCCCTCGGCAGGAGCTTCCTCCAGTAGATGATGGCTGGGCGCTAAAGGTCAACAGGACTAATGATGGCCATCGCCGGCGGAGCATTGCCCGTCTCTATGGCTCAATGGACGCGCCATGCAAGGTGCAGGCCGGGGACAGGGTGGTCAGGGTGTCCTCTATGGGCCATTCAGGAGGCTATATATTATACAGGTGCATATCACACCACCCCTAATGTATTCTGACAGCTGACGGTTCCGGTAATGATATGAATTGCCTTCATAAGGCTTCTTACAGAGGGAATACAACACAAAAATGCGTAAGCGTATAGTGTACTTAAAGGCATATTTGACGCTGAATATTACTCGTAGATTTGCCATTAATTTGCTACCATTAATGTCCAAGTGAATTCACTACGATTAAAAGATGATTTAGTACGATTCATTATTTCAACTTATCAGTTATCTTAAGGAAGTGTCAGCTAGGTCTGTATGTAGGACGATCTCTAAGCATTGTTATCAGTGAATGCATTGTGGGGCTGTTTTATTCTCCTGTCCAGAATGTCTGCATCATTGATATATACCTTGAACATCTCACACTTACTGGCCAGCTGTACGGATTCCGTTCTGCACACTGCACTTTGAAGCAATTGACTTGTTTCCAAATGGCGTTTTTAACTATTTCCAGTTATATGATAAAAGGGAAACATAATGAGTGTGTCTGATTTGCATCTCTTCCTTGTCTTGGTTGGAAATATTCAACCTCGTTCATAATACTCGTTCAATTTTGCCGATACAAAACAACACAGAACAGATTCCATTCAGCCACACTAACCATGTTTCCCTATAATCCTCATATGGGCACCTGTCAAGTCTTTGTCCCCCGGAGAGAGATATAGATGAGGCGCTCACACGGTCCGCTCAATCACCACTCACTTTTTACATTCCCATTCCGATCATGTCTGCATAACGTACTCGTGGGGAAATCACAACGCATCACGCTGGTCAATCTAAAAAGTGCCAAGACAAACACATTCAAACGCGCTCCCATTGACAGTACTGTTTTGTCTAAGCATATGGAATGAGGCATTCGCGACTGAGTCCCATCAAAGCGCACTGGTGGATAGTCCTGCCCCGTACTTAACAAGGAGATGATTGACGATTTACCCCCTGATCTATAACCCCAAATCACAACAAAGGGAGCATTCCGATGGGCACCTGAACTGCACCACACTGCTTGTCAAACACAGACATCGACTGTTTGTATTGATAAGAAGATTGTAGGGACAGCAGACAGTTCACGGGGTGATGCACGCGACTCGGCGTTCACTTCCCGCTCACACGGTTAGTACTGATGTGACTTCACCAACTTAAAAGCAACACAGGCTAAGGTAAGATCAATACTGTTTATTTTGATCGCACCGTGCAAGCAAGTGCGCGCAGGCCGCCTATCTCCCCATCGATCACCGTCCCCCGTCCCCTCCTCATACCACTCCTCCTCAGTCCCATCCACTTGCCCTGGAAAGTGCCTTTTTCAATTAACCCATGGCAGCCTAGGGTCCTGGCGCAGGAAAGTGTCGGTTGACTTAACCCTGTGGTTATTTTATCATGCACGGCACTGCGTACATAAAGTACACAGGGGTAGGCGATTACTGCCTGTCTACCTGCCACTCAGTGTGAGCAGGCAGCGAGACCCCCGCGCCTACCAAGCCACACGTGGTGATGGATAGGGCGTGTTCTCCACACACAACAAGGTTTAAGAGGTGATGATAGGGAGCTGGTGGGAGGGTTTTGTTTGTTTACCCTTCGGCAGATGAAGGTTAAAGATGTGGGATGTAGTAATTAATACGTGCTCATTACCTTGTGCTCAGTTCAGCCCTCTGCGATGCCTTCTGGCCAGCATACCTATTACTCGTTACCTTTACTCCCCAGAAACATGTTCTGTATCTCCGTCTGTCTACCCACCCCTACTGCTTATCCTTATTTCTACCTTTCCATCTGTCTCCCCCATGACTCCCTCCCTCACCTTATCTTAGTTTTTCCTTTTGTCTATGTATACACTACCTGTGGCTCCCACCCTATTTCCTCTCTCTCTCCCTCCTCTTCTCTCTCTCCATCTCTCTTTCCCTCTCTCCCCCTTTATCTCTCTTTCTCTCTCTTTCTCTCTCTCTCTCTCTCTCCCTCTCCTTCTCCCTCTCTCTCTCAACCATATCTCTCTTCTTTTCTCTCTCCCCCTCTCTTTCTCTCACCCATATTTCTCCCCTTCTCTGTCCAACTATCCTTCTCCCTCTCTCTCACCCTTCTCTCTCTACCTTTCTCTCTTGCCCTCTCTTTCTCTCACCCGTATTTCTAGCCTTATCTGTCCCACCCTCATTCTCCCTCTCCCTCACCCATATCTCCCTCCCTTTCTCTCTCCACCTCTCTTTCTCTCACCCGTATCTCTCTGTTTCTCTGTCCCACTCCCTCTGTCTCTCTCCCTCTGTCTCTCTTACATCTCTCTATCTCTTCCTCTCAGTCATAAGCCGGGGGAGGGAACTAATTTGGTCATTACTTTTGTTTCTTTTCTCTCTATTTCCTTGGTACGGGCGCCAGACACCGGGTGCTGATATGTGGTCCGGCAAACACATGCGATGATTAATTTCATCAACGACTGGTCTCCAGGTCTGCGTGGCCGCTGAAGCCACAGCGGACGTGCGGGGGGGGGGGGGGGGAGGGGGGCTGCGGGCAGGTCGTGAATTCCGATGTTGTGTGGAAGGGCACGTAGAGATTGATTGATCGGTGGGGATCAACGAGCTCTGCTGTGCTGGGAGAGTGCCCTGTGTAGACAAGGCTGAGTCCCACTAAGACTCGGTCTAATCTCTCAACGCGTCGGGTCATCTGTGGCCAATTGAATCTATATAGCGATTTAATCAGGATATATGTGAGAGTGACTCGGACCTGACCTCGAGTATGCGGACCAGAGAGGTTCAGCGAGACAACAGAATAACAGCTGCCGATGATTTCTAGGGGGGAAAATCATTTTCAAAGACTAGAAAAAGATGAGTGATATGGGATACCAGGTTCCGGGTAGAAGATCCCATCTTATTACCCACCGAATACGGAACCTATAGGGAGTTTGTAATTCTCAAAGCGGAGATTACGGAAAAGAGTCTCTTGTATACAAAATAGTACGTGAAAAGATCGGAGGTCATTTTGTCTTTTCTCTGATAATTTGATTTTGCAATGCTAAATGATGAATCGGGTTTTAGATAAATGCGGTCGTGATCTCATCGCACTAGACTCTACGTTACATAATATCCTCACATTCGCTCGGATATTACTACGCCTCTAGTCCTCCGAGATTACGGCCGCTTGTATCTGAAACCAGGTGATATTGTGTGTGTTATACAATACTGGACACAAAGGCACAAAGCAGTTCAGATAATGACAGATTCATTTCCTATACTACTCACAGTACTGGGACGCTAAGTGGATGCGGTTATTTGTGGTCATCTGGTCCGCTTACTCCCACAGGTCAAATGGCGAATAAAAGAAACCCTTTTAGAAAAAAAATATCTAAACCTCGTGTTGTTTTAATGTGTACCAGATTACCGGGTTTATATCTAAGTCGAATAGGAAGATAGGAAAAGTTATACTATTTTTGAAATCTCATCTTCGAGGTGAATATTCCGACCCATTTGATCGACACGACGCGATTCTTTACGCATGTATGAAAGGAAAAGAAACCCCGTGGTAACTTACCCTGTGCCACAAACTGAATAAACTTTGTCCTGCTCAAACAAAAAAAACCTGTATAATTTGGAAGATTTAGAAAGTGTACATGCGGCACCCTTATCTTCGGGCCTTCCACCCGATATGTTCGGCACCGGAAAGGGTAGGGAAGTAGTTTAAACACTCGTCAGGACATGCCTTTAGCCGCGAGGCCTGGCCCATGTACTCACACATTAGGCCAGGTATCGCCAGCCATTTTCTAGTGCATTGTGCATCGCATTCAGCTGGCACCTGACTAATACTAGTAGTCCGTTCAGAAGCCGTTCCCTGCTTTGCGGTACCGAAATCTGTCAGTTTTTATAGGAATATTTATCTTTCATGTTTTAAAGGTCATCGTTCTCTCATTGTGTATTGTCATTCGTTTTAAACCAGTGTAAATAGGTTATGACGGAAACCTCGCGGGGGAGATAGGTTGTGATGGTTTCATCAGATGCTGTGAATTACTGGGGAACCAGCACAGGTTCAAGATCTCTTCAAGTCACACTCTCCTGGCAGAGATCCTGCGCTCTACTTCTTATGGCCTCTTATATCACTGTCCCAACCTGCCTATTTGGCCCATACGGCCAGTTTTAAAAAAAATCTTATATTCTTAGCACTTTTGACAGTATTTTCTGTTCTACTTGTATATAGAGATGCATATATTTATATGGTAGATGATTTACACTCATTGCTGTTATTTGTTAGGTCAAACCAGACATAGTCTTAGGGATTACTTTCGCCAGTGAGAAGAACCTCATGTGTTGCAGGGTTTTGTTTGTCAATTATAACGCATGTACTCATTCAACGGGACAGTATAATCAATTGTAGATTCACATTATAAAGTGGTTTAAAGCTGAAAACGAAACAGTTGGATTGTCTCTGAAACTCACACATTTCCTATATTTCACAATTCATAATATATGAGTTGTTTGAGTTTCAAAACTTTTGACAGATGCCTTGTTTTGAATCCGAAATATTGGCTGGTTCCCCCTGTCGTTAGAAGGAATCCGGGTACCTGCCTATGACGTCATTGGGTTGAGGCAGAGATTAGGGCTAGTGCCACTCAAGATCTGCTGGGAGAGCGTTCAAGTCAGACACCTGCCCTATTATTTATTTGGACAGGGAACCAGTCTAAGACGCCTTCAACTCCATGTTATATTGTAGTACGTCCCGTTGTCGCCAGGGCCAGGCTCTCAAACTGTCTGAAACGCAAAGCTTTGAACGGTTCGTAGACGGATTAGCTCCATGTGCACCCACGCGTGACGTCACGTTCTCGCGAGATACGCGAGATGCGCACAAGCGTCTAGTGACGCCATCTTTTCGCTGGTGATGGGTGCGCTGGCGCTGTGTACATGTGTGACAGCCGGCTGGCGACCAGGACGCAGACCTTTGGTCGTCTGCCGCGCACACACAACCCCAGCTCCGACCCCCTCATCACCCCCATCACCCAGCCCTCTACCCTCTCCGATACGTCCCTGAAAAGAGCCTTTATATCTTTGTGTCAAAACAGCGGGGCAGCAGGGCGGGGACGGCGGATGACAGCCACCTGTTCTCTATGAAGGCTGTAAAAGTAACGAATACGGAGAAGCACAGACAGGGTCAGTTATGCGGGTACGCTGAAACAATGACGCCGAGACGACGGCAGCCGATGCGGGTACAAAGCGCCACTAACAAAGTAACCGGCGAACAATGGGCAAAGGTCGGGTATCAAACCACAAACATTACCAGCACCAGCGCACACCCGCATACAAACGCCTGTGATCCTCAATGAACATGTCTGGGCAGGCTAATTGGGGATTATTGCATTGTTTGACTCTTTGTGTAAACTATACAGATGGCAGCTGCCACCATGTCATGAATGTCCTTTGTTCAGGATGGTATATAACCTGATGGAGAAACCTCAATAAAGCACTAAGTTCCTAGCAGTCGTGTTGTTCAGACTCCTTGTATACTGGGCGGGATACGGCAGGAAACCTTGTTTTACAGTGGAACCACCGGCGGGACTAAGAGAGTACCCGGCCTAGTAAAACACAGGTCAACCCACAAACACCGTATTACAGTATGGACGAGGCACAGTTCAAACGAATGGAGGAGCTGAAGGTCAAGCAGCTAGAATGTATCAAACAAGAAGCGCAGCGGACGAAACTCAGAGACCACGCCTCCAGAATAGACTCCACCAGCGGCGATGACCTCGACGCATTACGTAAATGGCTGAGAGAGGTGGAATCCGCCGCTCAAGGGTCACAAGCCAGTGACGCCCTCCTCCTGGATCTCGCCTTATACGTATCGACAGGGAGCCTCCGAATCTTCGTAGGTCAAACGATAAGCCAACTACCAGCCGCCTCCCGGTCGTGGGAGAAGCTAAGGAAGGAGATATCCGACGCTTTCCTAGGTGAGGAAGAGAGACGGGTGTTGAGAGAGAGAGTGGAGAAGGCCATACGCTTCCCAGAAGAACCGGTACGGGCTTTTGGGAGGAGGTTCTCCGAAGCCGTATCCGAGGCCTACACTACACAAAAGTTGCAGGATAAGGACCTAGTGGAGAAGCTAATAGAAACATTCTGCAACGGCCTCAACGACGTAACCGTTCGCAGAATCGCACTGGGGAAGGATCCCAAGACGCTGAAAGAAGCCATCGGGGCAGCTGTAGCTGCGGCACGCATATGCGAGACGGAGGAAGCCGCTATCGTAGCTGCCGCCTCCGCCACCGGAGGAAAAACCCACCTAGATCAAGAACTACGCCGGTTACAACTCGAGCACATGTCGGAAGTGTCCCAAGTTATGAAATCGATGCAGAAGGAGCTGAAAGCGATAAACGCCCGATCAACCAAGGCAGGAGAAATCAACGCCCAGGCCGCAGCAACTATAGCCGCCGTCTCCACCCAGGCGCCAGCCCCCGGCCCACAAGCCACGACAGCGCATCCACAACAGCTACCTTCCGCTGGATATACCGCCCCGCAGTGGGGAGGGTTTCCTACTCCCGTAGCGAACCACAGCGGCTTCCCCGGGCCAGCCGGGGGAATGTACGGACCCGCCCCGGCCGGTTATGGGTTCGGACACCAACCACACAGCAACTTCTACGGACCCCAATCGACACAAGGCGGTTATCCCCCATTTCACACCCCGGCCCCCATCATCCATTACTACTATGGCAATGACGGAGACAACAACAACAGGAGGGGAGGAAAAGGAGGGGGACGGAACAACGGCAGCAACCAAAGAGGAAACCGACAAGACACGAACCGCGGAAGGGGCCCCTGCTACGGTTGCGGCGAAGTAGGACACCTCGCGGCCAACTGTCCTCACAAAGGGGCACAACTGCAAGCCGCGGTATCAGCAGCGGTCGACCACGCCATGCAAATCGCAGGAGGACACCACGAGCAGCCTTTCAACCAGGGAAACTAGGAGAGGCGCCGGACGGCCGGACAGTATTTCAGGCCCTAGTGTGCGGGGTGGACATCGAAATACTGGCCGACTCCGGCGCCAGCCGGTCGATGATCAGGCAGAGTGCGTGGGACGAGCTATGCAAACGACAAAACAGAGCACCGGTACTACAACCAGGAGTCCGACTAAGATCCCTAAGCGGGCACGAAATTCCAACAATGGGTACGGGGACACTGCAAATCTGGGGCAAGCCTATTCCAGTGTTCGTTGTAGAAGACATGCAACACGATCTTCTGTTAGGAATAGACGGCATGAAATTACTGAAAGCAAGCCTAGATTGCTCAGAATACACAATCACCCTTGCTGGAAAAGCTTTCCGCTGGGGAGAAGGAAGGGCAGATCCAGTCCTAAGCGGAGTATTCAGTGAGATCGACGCGTGGGTAGAGAAATTCCCACGGGCATTCACAACAGGAGTAGGCCTACTAAACGTGACAGATAGGGTGCGTATGACCATAGATACAGGCCGTGCCCCCCCACAACGCAGCCGACCTTACCGAACCCCTTTAGCCAAAAGGAAAATAATCGAAGACGAGATCAACGACTTACTAAACAAGGGGGTGATCAGACCGAGCAACAGCCCCTGGGCTTCGCCGATCCTACTGGTGCCCAAACCCGACGGCTCAATGAGATGCGTGGTGGACTATCGCAGGGTTAATAGTGTGACCAAGAAGGATGCCCACCCAATCCCCCTCATTCAAGACATCTTCGATCTACTAGAGGGAGCCTCGGTATTTTCGACTCTCGACCTGAAGTCAGCATACTGGCAAATACCAATGGCCCCAGACTCGATCGAAAAAACGGCAGTATCCACCCATTTGGGGCTATTCGAATTCACCCGAATGCCAATGGGGCTATGCAACAGCGCCGCAACATGGCAGAGGTTCATCAATTCGGTACTAGCCCCGTTTATCCCCAGATTCGCGCTGGTATACCTGGACGACATAGTCATCTTCTCAAAAACCCAGGAGGAACACACGGACCACATAGAACAGGTCATACAAGCACTAATGGGGCATGGACTGGCACTCAATCCTAAGAAGTGCGTGTTTCGAGAAAGCTCGGTAAAACTGCTGGGTTATATCGTAAGCGAAGAGGGCATCGCCCCAGACCCCGATAAGGTAGAGGCCATCAAAGACATGCCCCCGCCCATATCGGTGAAGGAAGTAAGGCGTTTCCTAGGGATGGCGAATTACTACCGCCAATGTATACCCCAATTCGCGGAGTTAGCCGCTCCTCTGATAGACCTTACGAAAAAGTGCGCCAGGTTCGAATGGAATGCCGAAAGAAACAGAGCATGGGAGAAACTAAGAGACGCACTGATATCAGAGCAGGTCATGACCCACCCCGACCCGCAAAAAGACTACCAACTCTACACAGACGCGTCTGACCAGTGCGTAGGAGGGATCCTCACCCAAAGAGACGACAAAGGTATAGAGAGACCGATCCAGTTCTTCTCGAAAAGGCTAAAAGGAGCCCAGCTACGTTGGGCTACAATAGAGAAAGAGGCATACGCGGTAGTTTACGCCCTAACCAAACTACGCCCGTATCTCTTCGGGGCCAAATTCACCATCATAACGGATCACAAACCTCTCAAGTCCCTCTTCCTGTCTGAAATCAATAATACCAAGATACAAAGGTGGGCAGTCCTGCTAGCGGAATACGGAGCGCCTATAGAATACCGGCGAGGTGCGAACAACGTACGGGCCGATATGCTGAGCCGGCTGAGAGACCCAGATTCCACGGTAATCGGAGCGATTGAGGTAGGAGGACAATGGAACGACCCAGTACTACCTAAAAGAGAGCTGATAGAGGCCCAAAGAACGCTCCCCGAATACGACTCAGGAAGGAAAGGCGAGGACAATTACCTGGTATATGAGGAAGTGTTGTACTCGGTGGAGCCCCCGAGTGGCCAAGCGGAATTCCCTAGAATAGTGGTACCCCCGAAATGGCAGAATGAACTGGTGAAAAAGGCCCACTTGGAAGTAGGGCACCAAGGAGTAGACAAAACGCTAGGGAGACTGCACGAGAACTATAAATGGCCTAAGATGAGGGCACAAGTGTGTAAAACAGTCCTCCAGTGCCGCCCTTGTGCGGCCAACCGCAGGAAGCGATACTACCCTCCAGCAGCGTCCATGCCCATTCCGGAATACGCCGGGGAAATTATAGGTCTGGACCTGATCGGTCCCTTGCCTATATCAAGCAAAGGCAACCGATACGTGCTAGTCGTAGTGGATCATTTCTCGGGATGGGCAGAGGTGCAACCCATACCAGACAAACAGGCGAAACACGTGGTAAACTACCTAGAAAACCACTACATACCACGCTTCGGAGCTCCTAGGGTGACAATCACGGATAGAGGGGGAGAATTCCTTAACACGTATCTCAAGGCATCGTTGGCTCTCCGAGGAGTGGAAACACGTTTTACCTCCGGGTACCACCCCGCAACAAACGGCAAGGCGGAACGCTTTAACCAAACCCTAAAAGGGATTCTCCGCAAGCTAGCAGATGCCAGGCCAAACCTATGGGAGGATCTTCTGGGCGCCGCGCTAACAGCATACAGAACCACACCGTCCAACGCAACCGGTTTCTCCCCCTTCTTTATTCTATACGGGAGAAGCCCGCGCATACCTCCCGGGAACGGGGGTAGCGCATCACAAGAACATTTTCCATAAGTAGTAGCGGACCGGGCAAGAAGAGGGGAATTCATGAAGAGGCAGATAAGAACCCAAATAGAGAAGCAGCAGAAACAAAACATCGCTCGCCTCGACAAACGACCCAGGTGCCCCAGCCTCCACCCGGGCAGCAAAGTCATGATCTTCCAACCCACGGCGAGTACACTGGACCCCAAATTCCGAGGAGGATACACCGTACTGGAAGTACATAAGGGAACGGCCAAAGTAATGGGGGAGGACAACTCAATGAAAACGGTAAACCTCGACCGAATTCAAGAAGATAAGTCAGTAGGCCCAGCCGCCCGGACACCCATGACGCGAGCCGAGCGAAGAAGGGGCAGATACATCTTCCCAAATCTACCAATCGACCCGCCGCCCGAATACGAAGCTATAGATACAGACGACCCCCACCCAACGGAGGAAATAGCCGAACATCAAGGAGGGGACGACGCACGCCGCCTAACCCACGGGGAAACTGATACACCGCACCCACAAGCTCCACCTAGAAGGCTTTCACAATCCACACAACGAGAGGGGGAGACAATAGCCCGCGACCGTACCAGAGGATTAAGACCTAATCCTCAGCCTACCCGACGATACGCCGCAGAAAGGGACTACAAACAAGTCCGACATGCGGGCAGAAACGACACCTGCCACACAGAGCCAAACACGCCAACCCCGCGGCCCATACAAGCTCACGAGGAAATAGTGACACCGACACATCAAGCAGTTAGTGTCACACCATCCGATGCGGGCGCGAGCTTAGCGACACCCCCCACGCCAGCCCTTATAAGCAGGGAACCAAACAGTACCGTCAGTAGCTCGACCGACCGCCAGCTGGAAACACCTAGAAACCAGACGAACCGACACGCTTCGCAGAATGGAAGGGGTATGGATGGCGATTATATTCTGGCTACATGTAGGAACTAGTAACGCCAACCTACTAACAAACGAAGGAGTACTGGCGAGCAAGTCGGGAATCGCCAGAATAGTCGCAGGAAAGTGGCAGTTAGCGGTCGCCATTCAACGACCTTGCGCACCAGACACGACCAACCGGACCTCCCAAATCCAAGAATCCCTAGGACCGTTGGCCAGACTAGTACCGGATAAAGAGAGACTAGCATGGGAAACCCGGACCCGAAATGCAATCGGGAAGGTGCGAATGGGAAAAACCATCCTAACGGATTACACGGAAAAAGAACCGACTCCGCGAAAGAAGGGGATAACACCGGCCCGAGTAAAGAGAGGTTGGTTCGATATAGTAGGCCACGCGCAGAAGATCATGTTCGGGGTAGCAACACAAGC
Source organism: Alentia gelatinosa (assembly GCA_950022655.1). Taxonomy (NCBI): domain Eukaryota; kingdom Metazoa; phylum Annelida; class Polychaeta; order Phyllodocida; family Polynoidae; genus Alentia; species Alentia gelatinosa. The sequence goes on from OX465586.1 coordinate 51,413,270, forward strand.
AGACATCCGAGCACTACGAAAAGATGTAGAAGTACTGAGAGGTGGAAATAGCATAGCAAGACACAACCAACGAGCGCTGCTATCCGTAGTCAACGCCACCCGCCTTTTTGCCAAAGAAAACAGGGATGATATCAAGGCACTAAAGAAAGCAGCCACGGAGATATACCAAATAGTGACACATAACGACGATCGATTAAGGGCAATGACGGCCGCAGTTAGGGGCCTCCAACTAGATAACCAGGTTAGTGCATACCTAGATGTAATGGAAATGATAGCTGAAACATTCCTCATGGAAGCGACCATTTTTCAAAGACAGTACATAACCTTGGAATCCGAACACCTGACCCGGCTAGTACTCCCAGCGGCAACACTCAACGAAGTACTACAGGCCATGTCAACAGCCAGCCAAACAGCGCTATCCCCTCACTGGTACTACCGAAATGCACAAGTAATGCCCCTATGGAAATCAGAAAAGGGAGAACTAATCTTCCACGTAACATTGATCGCGGTATCCAACGATAAGTTCCAGCAATTCCAACTCCAATTTGTACCGGTGCCGTGGAAAGGGGAAGTGTTCCGAATAATGCACGCAAAACACTCAGTAGCCATCGCAGAAGGGTCAAACAACGCCATCGTACCTGACCACCGCCGCTGCATAGGTCACAACCCAACAGTATGTACAGCAGTGCCTTCCGACCTAACCCCCTCCTGCGAAGTAGCGCTAATAAAGGGACTAAAACCAACGGACTGCAGCGTGTCGGTGTTCAAAAGCAAAACAGGAGTAATGGTCGCCAGGGTACAATCGAACCTATCAGAAATCGTAGTCTCCTCAAACAAAGCTACAGACCTAAAACTGCTATGCACAGGCAGGTTCCCGACGGTAATTCGACACCAAGGAATAAGGAGGTACGAGCTACCACACGAATGCACGCTAATGTCCAAGATGTGGTCAGTCGCAGGACTCAGAGTACAAGCTTCATCGGTCAACGTCTCGGCTAGACCGCTGTTGCACTTAACAGGGTTCAACTTCACCTGGCCATCGACCCTACCCTACGCTGTGAAAGAATCGCTGAAGTTCAACGATAGGAAACCCATCCCTATCGCCAACTTGAATACCTTACGGTTGACTAACGAGCCGAGCACACCATACGGAGACTTCCATGAGCCAGCGAGCCACCTGGGAGTGGTGGCCTTCATCGGAACAGTGGCAGCGGCAGTAATAGGAGGAGGTTACAAAGGATATCGTAACCACATAAACAAAAGGAAGGGAGAAGGAAAGAAGGCAAGCAGCGACGACCCTGACATAGTGATAAACAGAGATGAAAAGAAAGAAGGAGGACAACAGGGGGCAGCAACGGAAGCTGAAGATCCTCTATTCCCCAGTCTGACAATGTGTGACACTCCTATATAAACAATCGACGAAAAAGAGTACTATACGCCTATAACCATCCATATTATACAACTTGTTTTCAAATGCTTAAAAACTATATAGCAGGGAGTATTGTAAAAGTAACGAATACGGAGAAGCACAGACAGGGTCAGTTATGCGGGTACGCTGAAACAATGACGCCGAGACGACGGCAGCCGATGCGGGTACAAAGCGCCACTAACAAAGTAACCGGCGAACAATGGGCAAAGGTCGGGTATCAAACCACAAACATTACCAGCACCAGCGCACACCCGCATACAAACGCCTGTGATCCTCAATGAACATGTCTGGGCAGGCTAATTGGGGATTATTGCATTGTTTGACTCTTTGTGTAAACTATACAGATGGCAGCTGCCACCATGTCATGAATGTCCTTTGTTCAGGATGGTATATAACCTGATGGAGAAACCTCAATAAAGCACTAAGTTCCTAGCAGTCGTGTTGTTCAGACTCCTTGTATACTGGGCGGGATACGGCAGGAAACCTTGTTTTACAAGGCTACAGGGGGAGTAATTGGTGTAGATGCCCAATTATCTTGATGGTGATTTACCCGCTGGAGTCTGGAGGGCAAAGACCCGGGGTAATTATGACCCCCTGTACGGTTTGGGGTGGACTGGCCAGCCTAATCAAAGACCCCTGTGGTGGTGGGGACGGGACGAGTCAGACTCAAAGCGACGGGCGATGAAAGACGTTGAGCATCCATCGGGTCGGGTGTAGGGGACGGCTGACACCAGAGACTGGGCTCCAATAGCACTGCCCGGCCACATGGGGGCATCAGTGTACCGCCCTGCAAAACACGCTAGAGGATCGCACGCCCACTCCTTCTTTCACACAGAACATGGGGTATTCTTCACCGCTAGAGCTCCTATAACTGCAGCAGTTCTTTTTTTATTTATTTTTTATTTGAGAAAAAAATATCCATTATCATGTTGTTCGTCTCACTCGACGCATCTTTGAATGATGGCACACAACAAGTCTCCGTTTTTTCCCCGCTGGATGTCAGTCTGATGCCAACGGAGGTAAATTTGTAAAGACTTCGATTTCATGCCATCTCATGATCCATTGGATGATCATTGTGAATATTTCATATAAATAAAGTAATGTTTTGCCACGCTTGTCTTTTGTTAGCTGAACTAACAATAAACTCTTTAGTCAACCTACGTTGTTTTTATTCTTATAACCGCTTACACAGTGCCAGCAGGTACAAATAATTCAGATTTATTCACTCAAAAATGAGTTCCTTATTCAAAAAACACAGTTAAACGAATTTCAACCACAGCATATTTCGCGCTCTGTGAAAAGGAAATTGGCTCCTTAATTGTGAAGTATTTATTCCGGTTCCCCCCGAAAATTGGGCGGGAAAAATATTCTGCGCAACTGAAGCGTCCGGTTGGGAGGAAAACACGAGCTGCTGTTTCTTTTTTCACAAATCTGTCCTTTAGTGTTTTTCTTTTCTTAAAAAAACACACACACAAAAAAACACTCCCGATTCCCAGCTCGATAAGAAGTCAGATCTGTCATTGTTCCAGTCAGCATCTGCCTTTAACGGGAGCTGAAAAATGTCGTCTGCTTTGGTGGATTATATGATTACGGCGTTCTCGAAGGTATAAAGGTGCCATCAAGGCCACTGTGTCCTGATAGGATCAATATTCATTGAAATTTGAGGCAGGCGGCCCACAGCGGGTCCCGATATTTACGTGGATACCCCCTACCGGAGCCCTACTCAGTCAGCGCAATTCCCTTGGTGGTTTTGTGGTGCCCTTTTGAAAGGATACACCCGAGGAGGAGACAGGGAGGGTGCGGCGGGACTCGCGCCGTGATTTTAGTCCCGTACGAGGGGACAATGTGGCACAGTTTCTGTATAACAGATGACAGCGCACAATACGACACCTGGACGACCCCGTGATGGGTCCAGCAGGGGCACGTTGAATAATCTAGGATAGTACATGAAGACTCCTCTCTGAACCTCGTACAAGGTGTTATCCTACCCCTAATAAAAAACGCCATAGGCTTAACATGGGATTTGTTTATGTCACGGGTAGTGACATAAAGTGTTGTTTATGCCACTACTTTCTGATACTGAAAAAATATGGAAACAGGGTAGGATAAAATCTAGACGCCACTCGTTTGAGTTTGAGCTTATTTATGCCACTCATTTTGTTGGCTCCGTAATGTCACTCGTCTTCGACTCGTGAAATTATGGAGCCAACAAAATGCATGGCATAAATAAACTCAGACTCAAACTCGTGACGTCTCTTGATATTATCGTTGAACGATATACAAGTCTGTTCGCTAAGACAGTCTTAGCCGTCCATAAGATCGTCCACAACTGTTGAATAAAGTTGACCCACATTGTCTCTATGGCATACAGAAAATGGTTTACATGCAAGATCCTAGATTATTAAATGGACCCCAGGTCCTCTATATTGTCTGCTTACCTGGCGTTTACACTAGACGACTAAAAATATGGCGACCGTAGATCGTCTAGCCTATAGTCATCAAGGTGGTGCTCGATTATGCATTCTGGCCGTAATAGCCGACATCGTAAAGGACTAATACCATTCTCATTATGAAATTTCTCAGATTTAAACCTTTTCCGAATCAAATAACATTATTTGCAGTATAGGGAAAACATACGGAAATGTACTAAGCAATATTCCAACGGTGAGTGAGAATGACTATATCCATATTTGCTATTGGGAATAGTATAAGTCCTCTGGGATACTATTCCTATGCTGTATTTTTCATTCAGCTGCTGTCAGACACCAAGAGATCCTCCAGAAAATAGCCCTCTCCTTGTACTAGTTGTAGGAAAGCTACGAGAGTGTACTCCTTGGCGGAACATGATCCCGTTCCCGTCCTACGTTAAATGTCAGGTCGCAAGCAATTGAATCTCCATTTGGAAGGTGTGGTGAGCACAAAAATAACTCAACTCGGAGAAGACGAAAACGTTTTCTCTATTTAATTCCTTATTGGGTTATATGTGCGGCCAATTTGGAATAGATTAAACTCAATACAAGATGTCTACTTATCAGTAGCGAATCACAAAATGGTTTGAATGCTTCATAAGAATCCATAGCAGGCCCATCCATTATGCCACCGCATTGACATTGTGGGATGGAGGTATGTATGGCTGTGGTGACTCTATAGTATGTACAGATGGGTTGAGTGGTGGTGGTGGGTCAGGGGGAAGGATGGAGGTAGATATGGCTGCGGGGACTGTAGTATGTGTAGATGTTTTGAGTGGCGGGGGTGGTGGTGGATTGAGTTGGATATGGCAGCACTACAGCTGAATATCGTACCATGTGGAGTTGATTCCATATGTCATGTCCTAACTGCCTGTCATCACCTGCCAGCGGGTGACCAGGAGAGGGTGGACCGACCTGACACCTCTACCCCACCTCCGGCCGTGACGTCTCATTCCGAGCTGCTCGCGTTTAATATGTGGGGACTCGGTAAACCACTACGCATAGTTTACCCATACAAAGTCCCCATTAAAAATGTATGGGGATTTGGTTAACCACTACTCACTGTTTATCATCCTTCCATACAAAGTCCCCATTGAAAATGTGTTGGGAATCGGTAAACCACTACCCATTGTTTATCGTCCATCCAAACAAAGTCCCCATTGAAAATGTATGGGGACTCAGTAAACCCAAGGTTTATCGTCCATCCTATACAAAGTCCCCATTGAAAATGCATGGGGACTCGGTAAACCACTACCCATTGTTTAAAAACCGTCAGATACCATAACCATTGTATACGGATTTAAAATCAATGTATACGACCTCAAAGCCATTGCATAGGGGAAGATAGTCCATTTGTGAATAAAAGCTAAAAATAGATCCTATTGATATACCCTTTGATATGGCAAATGCTGGTTTTCAATTGGTTTAGTATTTACTCGGGAAGATGGGTAATAGATATAATAAACGATGGTATTTTAGACGGGCAGCTCTGTAAACCGCTTGAAGTTGACGTCGTACTACACCTGCTAACGTTCATTTATTATCCATCGTATACAAAGCTCCCATTGAAAATGTATGGGGACTCAGTAAGCCACTACTCATTGTATAAAACCTGTCATATACCATAACTGTGGTATACGGATTCACATCTGTGGTATACGGCCTCCAAACCATGGTATACGGGAAAATAGTCCCTTTTGCAATAGAGCAAAGAAATAGTTCCTATTGTTATTCCCGCTAATATGGCAATTACTGGGTTTAATTTATTAAAAAAGATGGATAATAAATACAACAAACGATGATTTTGTGGACAGGCAGCTTTGTAAACCTCTCGCGGTTGACCTCGTAATACACGTCAACCTCTCGTGGTTTACGGCCGCCTGTCCACAAAACCATCGATTATTGTCGATGTATTACTGTACGTTAACCTCTCATAGTTCACGGTCCCCAGTCCACAATACCATCGATTATTGTATATGTATACCACTTCGAGAGCTGCTCCTGGACTCAGTGTTTTCTACAGGCGGCAGGGCAGGGAATCCTAATCAGAACTGGCTGCTTGTCATAGCCACGTCTACTTCCATATTAAACGTTGGATTCGACGTGGCTTAATGCGATTTACCGTACTTTCAAGCAATGCGAATACATAGAGAGCAGTCAATGATAATTTAGCGTCGCGCTGTATTGACATGTCATTGAGGGGAAGCTGTATTGTCAGTCTAGAGGTCTGTCCCATACAGAATCTAAACTGTGAATGAATTGCTCGGACAGGAGGTTTGTTAAATGCTGGTGTGGAGGATGTTACGTAGGATTTTCTCACCCCTGATATTTTTCCCCATAGACTTAACATTGGGAACTCATATTCAATACCCATGGAGTATCTAATTAATATACCCAATGTGGTACCATGTTACAAATGTTGGCAAATTAGTCAATGTGAGGGGTGATTTTGATTCAGAAACTTATTCAAGTTTGTGGTTAGAAGTCGATCCATCTGGTTTGAACCGCCATTGAATTCACGCGGCTTCGCTTTTTTTTGTTGCTTTTTTTTATATTCAAGTGGAACTAAATACAATCACCACAAGTCGGCGTTCGTCCTTGTACAGTTCAATAAGTACACATGTATACATATTACAGGCCATGATTTAGTCAATAGCTGAATTTTTATGGTAAAGTCCAGGCAAGTCTGGTCATGTGACTCAGAGGTTATATCATCATTACAATATTAAATAAGTACCAAAAAATAATAACTTCTACATATTCCAACGAGTTTTATACATATTATAATAAAGCAGTAGCTTTTGAATTACTACGCTATTCCAACTCGATAGGATATGAGGTCTGACTGTAGACTTTGATAGGTTCCCGCTATATAACGTTCAGGATAAAGGATGGCTTCCCCTACTACACACAGAGGTTGCCGTGGCGGATTCCGCATGAAATCTTCATGTGCCTTGGTGTTGGTATACTGCCCTTGATGAGCGGCCATAATGCAGGTGGCCCAGTATAGCTGTACATCTTTGATGGGTTCCCGGCTATATATAGTTTTTTATGTCCGCGGAACCCTTGGGGCATCCTGACGTTGGGCATTAGTGCTGCTACCGCACGACTCCGAAATGGCTCGCAATCCACCCTCACCAAATCCCGCTACCATCACCAATGGTTCATTCAGTTCCTACATATGCTGATAAATTTAATCAAAGCCAACAGGAATATTCCCACTGTCGTACTGTAACGGGATAATTGATTTTCAGAATATTGTGTTTTATCATGATCTCAGCAATGGTCTCTGTGGGGTTCAATTATGCTCTATCACATTGCGATATATTGCAAGGAAGTCCACAAGATTGAAAATTTAATGAAGCGAGCGAACATGCTTCCTTTATTTCCCCCACGGACCAGGACTCGTTGCAGATGGTTCATCATATATAGGGCAGTAGTGAGGGTGGCGGCGGTGGTGGAGCTGGAGCCGTATGGATGGGGAAGATACATCAACACTTGATTAGGAATTCTACGCAGGGAGTAGGGTGTTAACTTGGCGATGGTGAGGTATGGAAGCCCTCTGTCTGGGGTCTGTCCATCACCACTGCCAGCTTACGTTGTCTTATCTAAGCAGGGCCCTGACCGTCACAGATAGCAGCCACCCTGACCAGCGGCCTTTCTCCTATAGGTCACTCTCATTTCCACATTTAGCACAGTGATCATTGCATCCAGAGTTGCTGGAGGTCGTGCCTATAAGACCCTATGAGTTATTCTGATACAACGCATCTAGTATTGAAACAGAACCCATTGTTTGTTTGTGTGAACTGTTACGCACTGTTTATTGTTCATATATAATGACATATAGGAAGTTATCCTACCCTATATAAAAAACACCATAGGCTTAACATGGGATTTGTTTATGTCACGGTCGTGACATAAAGTGTTGTTCATGTCACTACTTTTTGATATTCAAAAATCATGGAAACGGGATAGGATAAAATCTAATCGCCACTCGTTTGAGTTTGAGTTTATTTATGTCATGCATTGTGTGACTTAAATCAACTCCAACTCCAACTCGTGACATCTCTTGATAGCACCATTTATGATTCTTAATTTGAGATATGATAATCGTTGGATATCTAGATGCTAAACTCATCTGCACCACAGAATCTATGAGACCAAATGAGAGATTTTTTTAAAGTAAAAAAAGGTAAAAAAAAAAAAAAAAAAAAAAAAAAGGTCAAATTTCAAATGCTGTTTACCAAATACCTTATCAGAATAGCATTCTGTCAACTTCCCTAAGAATAACTCACAATTCGTTTACGATTCGGTGTACAGGTCATGCTTTCCGATACTCTTCTTAAATAGCTGTCAGTAGACATGTCGGTGCCCCTCAATATACACTGACCACTCACTGCACACAACTACAAGGCCTGGGGGTATGCTGCCTCAGTACCAGGCCGCTGAATATCGGAAGTGACAAGTCCCTAAGCAGCCCCTGCGCCTCATTCAAAGCCCGACTTCCCTCTCCTTTAGTGCCGACTCGGCGACGGGAAGTGTAACCTTTAATTATTTTTCCACGGCGTCCGTTTGGCAGCTGTGAGCGGAGACCTTCTCAGAGCTAGTCTAGTATCCAGGTCCTTCCCCAAGGCGAGGGTTTGCAGAAGCTACCCCTCACGTATCATTAGAAATGGGGTTAGCAAACGGGTAAGGGTTACAGAAAGATTGACCTCACCCAAGGGCATTTAACAGATGTTCTTACATTAGCATTGATGTCCTATAATTTTGATTCAACGGAAATCTACCCACGACCTTGTCTACTGTTCACTGTCAACATATCGTTCTGCCTGAATAATTTCAAAGAGGTTGTCGGGAATCCAAAGTGTATGTACCTCAATCTCAGGGGCCGTATCCTAACCTCAGTCTTTTAGAGACTTTCTCCACTGATCCACTCAAGTATTGACAAATAATTCCATGATGATTTCCATAAATGATAGTAACTTCTGTTCCCTGGCCGCCGGTGTTGTCATAGCAATAAATTTAGGCTACTGCTGACTGCGACCTGATTAAGATCAAAGTGAGAAGGTATCAATCTCCCATCAGATATCTGACCAGTAACCATGATATCTGTATGGAGAGGATGCGGCAATGTGTAAATAAACAATATCCACTTTTAGCTTTCAGCAATTTGTTACCTCAATTTTACACAAAACACTTAAACATTTTAAATCTTCATTGTTGAGCACCCCGTACTATCTGTATGTACTAGCAGTTGTGTTTCTTCTCTAAATTCTCTGATCTTGACTTTGGATCTACCATCATCATCGACAATCAACTTCAGTAAGTCAGCATATAACGTCTAAAGACCCGTCTCATGTACAATGGTAATCATACAATTTGTACTATATGTACTCGTAACCTCTTTCCTGGTAGTGTCTTACCGTATCAGCTATTTTCTTTTCCCAACGGTGTGAGCAGACTATGGCTGCAATGCAGGAAGAGCTACTCACGCATTGTGCTATGTTTTTAACCTACGTCGTTTTTCTACTTGAGCTGAACTGTTTTATGGTCGTGTTCTGTTACCGTGCCGTGATTACTCGGCACGTACTAACGTCACGTGACGCAGTGATCGTTAAGAATCAATGTAGCCCGACCAGCTCGGCAGAATCCTCACAGAATTCACAGCGACATGTGTTGTTAATATTCCAGCTCATGCCTCAGACCCGAACAAATTTATGTGTTTAATATGCAGCCATCAGGGCGTTTGGGAAGCCTGGACTGCATTGTAGTGTGGATTTAAATTTAATTTGTTGCTCCAAAGACCTGCCTACAACTCCCGTGGTGCTGATGTTGAGATTTTGTGGACGATGTACATGATATAAGTTAAAGTGACCTCTACCTCCGCTGAACTCACAGACTTCATATGTTTATGCATATATGTATATATATATATATATATATATATATATATATATATATATATAGAGAGAGAGAGAGAGAGAGAGAGAGAGAGAAAGAGAGAGCGAGAGAGAGAGATATGCATATGCATACATATTTATAAATATATATATATATATATATATATATATATATATATAATATGCATATATATATGCATATATCTGTGTGTGTGATTTCATAATAGAAGAAATATTGCTGTTGTATGTATATTTTAATTAACCATCTTCAATCATCTTATGACAATATATTACTGTAAATTTTTGATAATTCTATACACCATACAGTAGCATACATTTCCCTTAGTTAGGTAAAGCCACTAGAGTATGGGGAATGCATCTCTTTGTAAGTCACTGATAATGTATCCTCATATAAAGCACAAGAAGGATATCTCTGCGCGCTGATTTTGATTCTCTGCAGAAGCAGATGTGGATTTTCAGTAGACACCTTTCTCTAATGCGTTTGTAGGCAAAGACCGAGCATATATAGATGTGGGATACTGTGCAGATACATATAGTGTCATGTGGTATGCCTCACACATATAATTCCCTCCTGTGCATATATCTGTGAGTTCTAAGGCAGGATGTTTGTAAGTCAAGATCTGTTTAACTAATGTATGTGGGAGATACACTGCACATAAAGTCCAATGCACATCTAATTATTTCGGAACATTGATGTTCCTTTATTGGCGACAAAGGTACATTACTTTGTCTCAGGCGAGACAACCTAATGTAGTTGGTAGATGTGGGTCAGCTAGGCAAGGGTCAGCCAATGATTAGTAAATACCTCCTCTTGAGATGTTATTTTGTTGCTGACGACGAGTTGTCGGTCGATGTTCCTAAATCGCTCACCAACAGTTTATCAACATGTTGATAAATCCAGTTGGCGACAACGGAACATTGGAAATATACCCCATTCAGCTACGTAATTTACCTGCGACAAGTTCACCGACCCCTATACGATTTGGGAACTAATCGTTCAACCCCGAATCGGTTGATGTGCATTGAAATTGAACTATTTCTCGGACCTGTCTGGCGACAGTCCCGATATCTGATTTACGGTGGCGCTGCTATAAAAGCAGTTGATAGGAATTGAACAAGGAAATACATATCAAACAAAAATGTCCCAGAACCACAGTCTTGTGTACATCCAATAAATTAGTGTTACCGACTATCGTTCAACCTGTTTTTTTTTGTTTTTTTTATTCAGTATAAAGACGTACAAATTCACCAAAATTAGGCGTTCTTCCATTGTAGTCAAAAGACAAGTAGAAATGAACAAGACAAACAGGACAGACAGGACAAACAGGTTGCTCATTTGGCTTGGTTGGGTGTATGCCTCAGTGTTTTGGGTTACGTTTGTATATCATTTGTTAACGTTCATTGTAGATGTACTTTTAACTTACTAATCCATTTCTTTTATTTCAAGATAATAAGTACTGAATTTCACGACCCATCCTTTAAAAAGCATGTAGCGATGATTTTATATTAATTGATATTGGTATAAGACCTTCAGGTTTATGATAACATTTTAGTAAAATCAAATAAAACGGATCAATTAAAGTAATTATATACATTGAAAGGCCCCATACTAGATAGGCAATAAATGAGGGAGTGGGCGGGAGTCACATGTTAATTGCTCTTCAATTCATTGTACACCAATACACTACTTAAGCGTAAGCGTTGGATGATGTATTCCTCCGCCACCTGTCTGTTGTAACCCTCTGATATGCATCGAGGGACTACTTTCTATGGTTCTCGAACGATACAATTGCCGCTGTTGTTGCTTTCGCCTCATTCATTGGTTCCTGGGAAATCCACTGTAACAGCGTTACCAATATCGCCTCAGGGACATGTGTGCCATCTATATGCACCTAGAGAAATATTGTAAGTGTTATTACCCTCGACGGGTGCATTTTTGCTTCTAAGTACAAAGTATCCAACAGTTGGGACTGGAGTATGACTCCATGGGTTAATTTCAGGCCCATCGTTTTATACGCTTGAGTTTTACGTTTTAAATTCTACAGGCTCACATGATTTCAAGAACACACTGAATGAAAATGCAGCTATTGCAAAAATGCCATATCTGGTATTTTCTTACGAGGAATATATTTCTTGATTACACACTGACAATGTTCCTATATAATATCTCTGGTGTACATAGATGTATCCTTATCGATAAGGATTCATGAAAGGTTTACCACCACAGGAGATAAATAATTTGTTATATTGCGGCATATCTAATTGACAAATAGTGAAGAAGGTGTCTTTGAAATAATCTACGATGCATAAATATATGTATCCTGTTATTGTATCATATCTCTATCGGGAGCTTTATTCGAATCATAAACATGTAAAATGTATCAGAATAGGCATAACTATCTCCAGATTCAAATGTGTTTTAACTAACTAACTGGCTCTTATCCTTTCCAGCACCTACTCCGATATCCCTCTGCCTTCTGAATATTCTGGGGTTTTTTTATTCATTAGATTTATCATTGACATCCTGCGGCAGGAGAGTAACTTGTTTTAGCACCCTCTCCCGCAATAATACCGTTTCATCTTGCCTTATATACCCCGTGAACTGCCAGTTTAGTCACGACATCAACCCCTTTAGGTATCTTATCATAAAGTATGCAAATTGGTGGCTTCCCATGGCGTGGGTCTTCAAAACACCCCGTAGTCACGGAATCCTTTATCGGGAGCCATTATCATTCCATCGGTGGCTCCCTCATGCGGAGCTGATACGACTAGTTCAGGAAATCCCCGCGAGGGGGCAGTGTGGTGCAGACTGCCGTCTGCCGGGCGATAATTATAGCACTGTCCGTTAATTAGAGCCAGCATCTGCGCAGAGCTGCCTTCCGCCGTGTTGTCCTGACGTCACAGCAGACCCGCACTGATTGCTTTATCCCTCTTTAATTGGTGAAGATTATTGCAGACCGTCTCCTCACCAGAATGCTGGTTCCGGTGCTTCGTTGCCTGAGGGCCTCACATTGGGCCACCAGCGGAGGCCGTAGGGTCACAGAGGGCGCTTTGGAACCTGTCAAGGGGGGTTGGCATCCGCCTGTGGAATGTTTGTTAGAATAACTTCTAATTGAGAACAAATTTGTTTATGGTCACTACTTATTGATACAGACAGCGTTTCTTGACAACTCAGGTCACACAAATCCACATCAATACTTGCATGATGAAGACATCGAGTTAGATCTGAAAATTAAAATCATGGCTTAACCCAATACAAATTTCTTTTTACAAATGGCACAAAATATCACATACTTTCTGAATTAAAAAATCGTAGAGATATGACACATCATGTAGATGTTGTTGTATATAATATGCAGGTATTATTGCAAATGTATTTCATGATATAAAGTTCAGGATGAATTTTCTAACATATGATAGGTACTTCCATATTTTTCCTATGATAGGAAGAACAATGAATGGTCAGGTATTCCCTCAAATACCGCAAATATATTGAAGTTTGATTTTACATTTGCATGTATGTAGATTCTGTCATTCATTGCCTATTTGATGAAAAGCCTTTCATATCTGCTTCGCTCTGAATATCAATGACAATGCTGTCATTCCTACTTCATATACGTGTCCCCTTTATAAAACATACCCCTATCAATTCACAAGTTATATGCCTGTCGAGACAAGACTGAAATGAAGTAAAATGATGCCTATATAGACTTCAGTCTGTCATGATGTCTATTCAAAAATATGTTTTCGAGTTCAGCCTCCTCAGGTAAAATAGGCAACGAATATCTATGCGGAATATGGAGTTATGAAATGGTGATGTCACCATTTTCTAAAACTATCGGACTGAAAATTGTGACCCGGTAGCTTATGAAGCTACTATCACGACATTGACAATTATTATTTGTAAATGAGTGACCTTTTGTCACGTCTTCTTTCTCGAAAATTGGAAATGTATTGATGATTATGGGTGTGCCAACATACTGTAAGGTCACTCACACCGGCGCTAACTGAAGGCCTTGCAGTGTAAATACGCTAATAAAAAAATAATAAAAATAAAAAAGAATTCAATGCTTCTTATGATACTAAGAATATCACAATGCAATAGCATTGATACTACCTTCGCTAAATAAAGTAGATTAATTATGATTGTCATACTCTGTTGTTCCTTCTCCTAAGGGACGGTTGGAACACTTGCTCCTTGAACTCAGTCTTTTGCCTCAAACGCATCATTGCCAGTTGCACTCCCATCTCAGACTTCTTCCCATACATGTAACAAACAAGGTTAAATCTAGATGATGTGGCGAGAGACGACATGCATTTTGTACTCCACGCCCTCTACTTGGGCCTGCTCACTGCATTCCCTTGTTGCCCACAAATGCCACCTACTGGCAACGGGGAACTCCAGGTGCAATCTAATATACAGTAGAGTGACGCCTGGCGGTGGCGAGTGAGCTGTGGGCGCCCCTGGTGGTCACTCGGTGAACTCTGACACGTGACGCTCACCATTTCCGCCTCCACTATATATATATTTTGGAGATTTCCACCGTAGACATAAGCTGAGCCGGCGACACAATGCCCTGTACTGTCCACTGTCCACTATATTCACCCAGTATATATAAAGCCATCCACCACAGGCGGTATATGGAGCTTACCTTTGACCTACAAAGTAGAAACTGTCACCGGTGTATGTGTACAACGCAGTCAGGAAATGACCTTTACAATCCGGGAATGCCATTCCAGACACACCCCCTGTTGTCCTTGTGTTGGTGTCGCCGTGCATGGGAATATATGCCGCATATTTCCCGCCAATATGAATGCCTATGGGCTACTGCACCTATATATCACCGTATTGAATTGTATGCTAATGACGGAACTTTCCTTTTTTCAGGTTGCTGATGCTTGATGAAATCTCCCAACTCGGAAATCAATGAATAAGGTAAGAGATAGGAGTAAGATCGCTATTTTAAATCGAGCGGATTACTAATGAATGTATTTTCTGTTTTTAATTGTTCATTTACACCCCATCACCAACCTCCCAGGTTGAGTAAATTATGTAACCCTACTTGCTCACAAAACAACAAACTCTTGCTGAAGACAATTCAGAAAGCTTTGCAGTCAACCCATCCGGGGGCGTTTGGCAGATCGTGGAATAGCGACCCAAAGTTGAAACCTTTGCTCCAGATTCTTTTGCAGATCGCATCATAACTATGTTGCCATCTATATTCAATTAAAAATCTAAAGAACCTTTCAATTATGTCACCCAAAATGTGGTGTTGTAAAACGTAGCTATACAATAACGATACCATAATACACGATCCGATGTCACTGGAGCAACGCTTTACCCACATTTCTAGGAGCAAGGAACCCCTGATATGTCCGATCTCGTGTTTCATGGGATGATAAACCCCATAAACCAAGGTGACATGAGCAAGACATTGCAGCAATTAAAATCTACGTGTTTGGAGCAGATTGCTTATCATCCTATCATGTTGGGGATATATGCGTGTATATGGTTACTGACAGGTCTGGATAATCATTGCCAGCCTCTTCTTGTCTCTTTAATGAGGCTGGCCATCTCGGTCTCCCAGCCTCCGAGCGCTTTGTAACTCCAGCCGCCAGACTCCTTATTAGACGTCCGCCATCTTTCTTCTTGACAAAAGTTGTTAATTTGGCGGGCACGCCCACGGCGGGACACTCGGGACACAGGTTTATGATAACGATGACATGTTCTAATCAGTGAAGCTGCTGATGGTGTAAACACAGCTACTGGCTACCACTGAACACTTCTCCTTTCGCTCCCATTGTCTAAAGCGGGGACGGACTCAATCAAGTGGCATTTTAGCACTGCGTGTGCTTTTGGTATTTTGTCCTACAATGCACAAAGGACGAACCCAACTGTGTGTGAGTCCTGGAAGGAAAGACAATCAGGAAGTTTAGATGGGAAGGCGTGGCTGTAGAGTTTGGCGTTGGACGTGTAAGAATGGGCTTAATTCAAGCCATTACTACAGGGACGGTCTACTATAATCCACCGCCTATTTACCTCCCAGCAGAGTACCAAGTGGCATTCCCTTTACGAAGCGATCCGCCTAGTGTTTAAACATTCCAAATATTTTGTTCAAATATGGTCAATTTGTGAGTGGACAATAGAAGAAAGGGGCTGTAATCTCCACAGGGTTAGAAACCCGAGCGCCAGTATCACAATGGGTAATCCCAGATTAGGAACGCACAATGTGCGGGGTGTACGCGCCGCAGACGACATTTATCAAAGGAGAGGAAGGTCCGGGATGGATGCGCGGGAAAGACAATCACAAACCACTAGGAGGCGTTGCGGTCTGTAGACGTTCCGCTGTAGATATATGGGCGGGATTGAGTACTTTCACCACGTCCGTTTCTACATTAGATAAGACATTATAAATCTGTAACGCCCACACGTATTCATGATAAGATAGTGTTGGCCATCATACTGGGCACATTATATACGTCATAAAACACACTCAGTAATAAGAGGAAACGTCGTTACTGAGCTCGAAAGGATGACCGTTCGAGGTCTTTTGTATTACATGTACTTAAGATGTGTTGGATTTTATTCCATTCTCTTGATAACAGATAATAAGTCTTCCATGAAATAGTGTAATATTCATGTTTAAATGCTGAGATCAACATCCCTACGGCTCAGTCACTATGTCCTTTTTTTTCCCTTTTTTTTTTTTATCAAATACATGTACCTAAAAAGACACGGAAAAATGTCATTTTATTCACTTCACTAATCAAATCATCGATTTATAGCTCATTCACTCCGTCTCAGGGCCTGAGCCTGAACACCATTCATGTTGCACCCCGGGCAGCGAGTAGCTTTCCAGGGTCGTTCTGTCAAAGGTGTAAAATCATATAAGAAAACTTAGTTACTGAGCCCATAGGGATGGTCGTTCGAGGTTTTTGGACTAAAAAGTACAGCCCTAAACCATCGAGTCCAATGACGGAGAATGAAATCCCTATAGGCCCAGTTTCTATGTATTCTTATTCCTGCTCTATGATTCCCACCCTGTTTGCTGTACAAGTCCACTGTCACACACTAGGGCCTGCTGAGTTCGCGACCATCATTTTTACAATACCTGTAGCAATGGACAGTATTTCATAGACATTTACACACATGTATATAGTAATATAATGTTCGTGAGTTTGTTGAATTCTCTTCTCAGTATTCATTCTAACTGCATCTGGATTCCTTCCGCGTTATTCGTGGTTTGTAGTTCATCACCACTCCCAACACCTGTTAGCATTAGCGTGCCAACATCTAAAAATAACCAAACAAGGAGGGGAGGGTTCACTTCTTTGTATCGGTTTGTTTAGAAGTGTAAATCCGGGGGGATAAGCTACGAATCACGTTTGCTAAATACATTTGTCTGCTGATACAAATCCGCATTCACTAGTAAAGAAAGAACAAAAATTCAGTTTGTTCAAAATCTGGGAAAGCAATGTGGGAAAGACGTTTCCAGATATAATAGAGTCAGTTTTTCTACACATGTAGTCGGTCCGGTTATATGGTATCACAGACAATAATTAAACATGTCCTGTATCTGAGCAGGTGTGTCATGTGCAAGCTCTAAGCATAATTTTGAAGCGACCTATTATAAGCCTGTCCCTATGTGCATACGACTCCACATTGTTGTATGCACTTAGCAAAAATCCATATAGTACCCAGGGTTTCTTTGGCTATAGTATTCTAACCTACAGTTAATTAGAATGATAGTATGGTATGAAAGAATTATGAAACAATATAGATCATTCCCCCGCAATATTAGTTCTTTTTTAATACACCCAGGAAATCCTGGAGGATTTATCAGGAGAAAGCCTCAACACCTCGTCATGCAGGTCCAGGGAAATGCCTACAGGAAATAACTACATGTGCAAGCAATTCCAGGATCGAAAGGGTTAAATTTGGAAACAATTCTTCATTACTCTGAGCTTCATTTTATGTGTTGATGTAACCAGAACACAAAGAGGAGTGGAAAGATTAGATACAATGGTACAGATATACAGGAGTAGTGTCATCTACTGATACGCATTTCTGAAAGATATATCATTATATGTGTGTCTAGCTCGTTTTGCATAAAGGCGAGATACGAATAGTACCAAATCAATAATTTTTTGAGAATGTGCTAATGCAATTACAAGTCAACATATGTGAAAGCAGACTATCGTAAAACTGGATGAGTTCTAATCTTGGCCACCGTATGCCACGACTGGAGCTCGAAGGGATGACCATACAAAACTCCGTATGCCAGTCAGCGTGACATAAAGAAACTCAATGTTAAGCCTATGGGATTTTATATTAGGGGTAGGATAAATAAAGGTACTCTTGGCATCTTATGAGAATAGAGTCCAGCTCTGAAGAACTATAGAATATAGACTCTTAGGTTGGTGCTGAAGCAGGGGTCAATGTTATAGCACGTTTACTCGTGACATATTTTCACCCCGGTCCCCCTGAAACTTTCCCAGCGTTTACACTAAACGACGAAAACGTGACGACTGCCAATAGTCCTCAGGTGGTGCTCAGTTACGCAATATCGGCCTCAATCACCATTGACAGCTGAAAGTCGTCAGATAGTGCAAAATTCAAGAATCGCCACCTATAATCGCCCAGTGTAAACGCCGGATGAGCGACCAATGGTAGAAATACATACATGTACCTATATTGATATATATATATATATATATATATATATATATATATATATATATATATATATATATATATATACACACACCTGTACCTACATAGAGGTACAGTAAAACCCCGCTTAAGGGGAAACCCTCCATTCTGAGAAAGGTGTCCTGAAGCGGGGTTTTACTGTATAGGCCTACATACCTATAGGAGGTATATATGTATACATACACTGTACATATGGAGGTATGTTAAACATCAGGCCTGCTCACCTTTAACGGTCATCTAAACCGTTACCTGTGGTTAGACAGAGACTCTAACTACGGCATGCCCACCACAGAACACCAAACCGTGGAGTGTGTAACAGGCACGACCACAGGCCACACTCGAGCCCCCAGGAGAAGCCTTGGAGAAGGCGTCAGGGAGGACCCAAACCTCCTGAAGCCTCTCTAGCGGCTCTCACTCTAGGTATAAGTAGCCGAGCGCAGGTCTGTACTCAGGGGATTAGGCCTACGTTTCAACAGGCCCACAGAAGAGGGATTTGTTCTGCTTGACACCGACTGGATTAAAGGGGAGGTGCTAAGGGAAAGTACCTTCTATTTCTAACCGGTGACGTCAGAGTACTACTGTAATCCCCGTGTACTTTGATGACGCCATCCATAGTTGTGTAGATAGGTTAGCAACCTTTTCGCATGTCCTCATGATATCAGACTCTCCGTTGTCACCCCTTTCACGCATAATCCTCTTATGCGTTTATTACTACTACTCGGGGGCTGGTAGGTTTCTGTGCTGTTATCATTGTCTTCGAGTACACCAGGTAAACGGGATTTTTATTTACGGTGGCCCTTTGAGAGACCGCCAACAAGCAAGGCCTGACTCGCACCAACCTGAATGTTCCTGTCAGCCGCCAAGATCTCCTCGTTTGAAGTCTTCTCCGTTTCTATCAGGCCCTCAATTGCCCGGCGCCCTTTTTCCTGT
Organism: Alentia gelatinosa; assembly: GCA_950022655.1. Lineage (NCBI taxonomy): Eukaryota > Metazoa > Annelida > Polychaeta > Phyllodocida > Polynoidae > Alentia > Alentia gelatinosa. Next base: position 51,432,731 of record OX465586.1, read on the forward strand.
TGGTGGTGGGAAGATTCCTGATTCTCTGACACCTAGAATCAGCTTGGAGAGGAAGCAGAGCGATTCGGGAGGGGGCGATACACGTGCCCATAGCAACCTGGTTCGTCTCCTCCTCAGCCCCCCGCGCTCACCCTCAACCCTGGAGGTGAAGTCCTCCAGTAGGGATCCTCATCAGGGCGACATTCCCATGCCCTCTGTGGTTTTTACCTTGTTCTCCGGGCACGGCGGGGTCTGGCTTTACAAGGGCAGTCTTTCTGTGGCGGGATCATCCCTTAAAACATGCGGGTCGGAGACTCAATTTAAAGTGGAATTCACACAGTGGGATTCATATACTGTACCTCTCATGGTTCAAAAATATCATGAAATTCTGTTTCTTATTAGGGTTAAATGCCGCCAACAGTTGCAGGGGAAAAACCTGTCTCAGGAACATGGAACTCTACAAATTAGATGAATAAATTGTATTCGAGTACAGAATCTCAGCAGGATTTGTCTCAGAGAAACACCCCTGTAAGGTACATGAATCTCATCGTGTGAATCCAACTTCAGAAACCCTGATGACACTGGCCTGCTTCTGCTTGTACGCCACACCCAGTATGTGTGCGTGTCTGTAGATAATTAGCCCTGGTATTTTCCCCTATAGCATTAGCATTGGGAACCTGTACTCAACGCCGGTTGAGTATTTAGAAAAGATACTCAATGGGGGATTATGTCACAAATGCTAGCCAATTAGTCAATGTGAGAGGGTGAGATAAATTCAGAAACCTTTTCAAGTTGACGTTCAGAGCTTGTATCCCATCGAGTTTGAATCGTTACGTAATTCGCGCAGCTTCGCATTGTGAATTACTACCTTATTTAAACTTGATGGGATACAAGCTCTGACTATAAACTTTCATAAGTTTCCTGTATAGAAAAATATCTGAAACCTTTTTATATTTTGTTAAATTTGTTTCAAAACTGGATGTATATATTACCAAAGTATTGGCCACCAGATGGAAATTCAGTCCTCGTTATGAGTATGCCTTTCTTTGGGCATTGATTTGCTCTTTGGATGCTCTGCGGAAACCTGATTCTATTCAGGGTCCATGATTAGATCAGGTGTATATTGACAGAATTTAATGAGTTTACGGTCGTAGTTACTAATGGGGATCATTGAACTGGAGACCCACTGAATACGGGAACTGTTTGTCTGGTTATGCAGTATTTATCCGGACCATGGCAGATTATACAGTATATTTATACAAACCAAGACAGGTTTATCTACAACACTTGACGCTCGTATCTCGACCAGCGACAAGGATGCTGCCCTGAATACATCACGTGACAGCTCATAATCCCCATGACGTCACGGGTGATTAGGTGGGCGATATGTAAGGGCGATGTGAAGCCATTGGAAACACTCTGCTTATAGCCCTGTGAGTAAACATGGCTCTGTGACGTCTGTGGGAAAAGCACACCAGTTGTGTAGGTCTCTCTGTATATGAAGTGCATGTAGATTTTCATCTGGGAACAACTGGTTCCGTCATTCACATAACGGACCAATTACTGTAGAAGATACTACAATCTGCATATATGACTGTTAAAATTAATGCCATATACTACAACCTGCATAACTGTTAAAATGAATACCATATCAAATGAACATTTTAGTAGCTTCAAATGACTCGGAATAATGCAACATAGTTCTGAAACTAGTTCCCAGTATGCAACACCTATTCTCACCCTGCAGTGTCGAGGTAGGCCTACAAACATTTACTATATACCTACTGCCGTCAGTGACGTATTTACTACACGCCCCTACCTAAAATTACTGCTTAAGCGGGGTGTCCATAAGGCGGGATTCTACTGCATGTCTAGTCTACCGCATGAACATGTTACATATATTTTTAGAGCGTGCTTGCAAGTGCTTTATACATCACATTGAACTTTAAGCATGCTTCCAGAAAAGTACCCCTTCACTATCTGCATGCTATTCACTGCTATAGTGAGAACAGAGCAGGAAGCCAGTGTCTCAGGGTCCTTGAGGCATGCCCAGCTGGCCATGACCAAATACGCAAGACCAAAACACTTCAAGACCAACTGGTGCTTGATATGTTTCCATCCAAGATAGGCAGTTGCAGAAATGGCAAGTTTACTGGGTGCAAGTGGGTTAAAGAAAACTATCCATTAACTAAATGTAACCCAAACCTTTAAATTGTGATTCATCTATAATTGCACGCTCATTCATCAATGATGAACATACTACTAATTGCTAATAGCTCTCAGAAATTCCCTTTTCATGCACTAAGACTTCTCACTGGTATATGGCGGGTGAGCTGGACCGAGCTGCTCGCAGTCCGCTCCCGCTATAATTGGCTGACCTTTGGCGGCCGAGTCCCCGGCGTCGGGGGGTCGGCTGGGGTCGTCTTGTAGCACGTTGTGAAGGCGCCTCCGACACGTGACGGGATTCAGTCGACTTCACTCCGACAGGCCGGGTTTACGTTCTCTGAGCAACTCGTGAGCCACTCAACCACCGATTTGTGTGCCCAGGTAAACACAGCGCTGTCAGGGTCTGGATCCCGACCTGTTTATTCACAAAGTGCTCAGCCAGAATGTGTTTCCCTTGATATACCAACTGGTAGAGTGCCTTATCTTAGCCTGGTATGAACGTCCATAGGCGTAACATTAGGAATTCGTAATTAACAGGGTTGTGAGTATGGTAATTCATCCTCTATTGGAGATAAACAGATGAATATTTACAGGCTAAGATCAAATCAGAAACATATTATACATATATGTATACATATATTAAGAAACATATATCATAGGTCATATGATAGTATTACTGCCCGCTCCAAACCTGATGGCAAATGGGAACACAGATCAAACACTCATCAATTCATTTCTTAATATCCTAGTCACCAAAAGCTGTCTGTTGTTTCTCTCTCTCTCTCTCTCTCTCTCTCTCTCTCTCTATATATATATATATATATATATATATATATATATATACATATATATATTCATATATATATATATACACACACACACACATATATATATATATATATATATATATATATATAGACGTAGGTCACTCACAAAGTCCCTTGGTACTGCTCCTGAAATACTGGCGAAATGAAACACTTGGGTTTTTGTCTGGTCCTCGGGGACCTGCCTGAACAGTTTCACTCCCGCCATGATGAATGAGCCATCGATTTCCACTTGGAGAACGTTTGAAACTCTCAAGATCTATATCGAAGTAATTCCGTCCTACTTCCCTTGAAACCATAAGTTTGTCCACGAAATTTTGATTTATGCTTTTATATTGCCTGCTGAAATGTTTTCACAGTGGAAAATATTGTCTAAAATCTTCTCCTTTTGCTGGTTAAACGGCTATCACTCATATTATTGCGCGTATATCCTTGATAGATATTTAGAGTGCTAAAATAATTATTGGAAAAAAACCGTGATTAAGTCCATGTAATGGACGAAAGGTCAGTTCTAATAAAAGCCTATGACATCAACCTGATGGTTTTGCTATTTTCACTTCAGAAATTATCATAAAAAAACGCCAAAATAAGAAGTTCAGTTTTCATGTTGAGGAGTGTGGATACATTTATCAATGATAAATCATGGATACACCATATATACACTAATTATACTCACTTCTCTCCATGTTTGGAAGAAAAGTACCCATGAAACTTTGTTTTTAAGTCTCAAACCTGATGTAGTAAATCACATCTCCTTTCAACCGATTCCCCTCCTATATAGACTAGCCATTTGACAAGGTGGGCCTTTTATTGTGACTAGCATGCACCCAGATCATGTTCTCGTTAATAAGCCCCATAATCTCTACACTATAGAGGGGTGCTGAATTATAGGCTTGCTGTAACGATGGGGCTTTGTTGTGAGAGTGTATTTGAGAGGGGGTCGCTTTGAGGACGTACGGGTGTAGCAGGGCTGTTCCTATAATAAGAGAAACTCTGTGCTTTCTGACAATTAACGGCGACATAGGACGGGTGAAGGTCGGAGAGTGATTGACAGGGCCTCAGATCAATCTGACGGGGCACCCGATACAATCACCAGCTGGTGGTGTACACGGCAGGGAGGCAGGGCACCAGTCGAGGGACTATATACACCAGTCAGCCTGAAACGTTACAGCCACGTCCCCAGCCAGTGAACCCACAAGTGTTCAACCTTTAAAAGACGGGTGCCGGACTTTGGTTAAAAGGTGGTCTGTAAACAACGCTATCGAGGTTTCTATCTGGAAAGCTCCTGGTTACTTTGATTAATCCTTTCTGTTCGTTTGGCAGATGGATAGGTCATGTTGACTGCACTTGGAAAGAAAGAGCAATGCCTCTTTTGATACAGGCAATTTGACCGACAATCTTGTTGTTCTCTGGCTACGATTGTTGTAACGATGTAAAAACGTAGAAATAAATACCCATGCACTCCTCCATTTCAACCGACGCGTTCTTGGGGAATAACTGTAACATAGGCGAGGATAATAAGGGAATTTGAAAATAATTAATAGGTGTCTCCAGAGTGTTTTAAACCGTGATGTTGATGAAAGAGAAATGCGTTGCTGTCGGTCTCTGTGTCTATCAGCACTGGCCTAGCCTTCATTAAAAGGAATCTACCAATTTAACTCCAATCAGAATGCCAGAGGAACCCCGTCTATTCCTGGGTGGTGTAATCAAGTTATTGGTCACATTACGTCGGCTTTTTCACTCTTCCGCCTTTCCCATGATGGGGGACTTTTAAAGGTTTCCCCAAATAGCATTACATTGAAACAAGCAAAAAACTACGAGGGCTCGAGATGTTAACTTGGGGAATCATTAGGGAACTGAGACGCAGCACTCTTGGTCACGTGTGGTCTGGGTGTGATGACGTCATGGCGTGTGGATAGCTATCCCCTTCGACATGTTCTCTTTGATTAATTGTCGTCTGACAGATCCGACAAAAAGGCCAGCAATCACTCTGAGGTGCTCTGAGCGGGGCTGCCATTGCGGCCTGTTTGTTTCACACTCGTCCTGCCAACCAAACCAGCGGGTGGTCTCCAATCCCCGCCAGAAACGGATTAAATGAAAAGAATTAAAATTGTTCCCCAACGCTGATGTTGTCATTATAGGCACTTTGTTCCCTATTAATATTTGCTGTATTTTCCGTCCACACTTCATTGTTGTGTTGAAACTTGTCTATGAGTTCTCTTTGGATTAAATGTCTATGTAGTGTGGGTTTTTTTCAGGATTTCACTAGTAATACTCATCGCCAAATATCCGTCGATATTAAACCTGTCGCCCAGGTTTCACATCGGTCGCTGTGCCTGCAGGCTGTATTAATAACGTCTGCATCTGCTTTGATCACTTTACACTGTTCTGCGACTGTATCACCACTTACCAGGCCTAGTCCCGCTTTGTTTGGCATTCTCCCTACCCCAGCTGACTCTCCTCTCCGATAAGACGGACAAAAACACGTCCACAAACACGTCCGCGGAGGGCCCCGACCGGTAACATGACCCTCCACCCTCGGGCGACGAGCCACTTGCTACATGGAATTGGAACCGGAGCCGCGAAGCTAATTTGTAGAAATGTTGGCGAAAAAGCAGACGACTTTTGACAGATAGGCGGGAAGACAACCATGCTGCGTTGATAACATTATTTGGGCGCGACGGGGCTGTGTATTGTTCTCATCGACATGCAAAGCTAGGGTTACAGGGGTATAGGGTGGCGTTGGGGCTGGGTATGAGGGTCACAACTCAGGGTGACGATGGGTGGCACTTGGTACGAGGCAGATAACAGGCTGTGTTCCCGATGAATGCTATGAATATTCTAGCATTTTCCAAGTAACAACATTAAATAGTCCCACACAAAAACTACCTTACAACTAAATATCACAATGAATAAAGAGATTTTCACGATTCATAAAATGAGCTTACATTTTTTTATCCTCGCGTTATTCTAGAGCCTCAGAGAACTTAATAAGCTAATATTCGACGACCATGTCAGGTCTGATTCAGCAATGAAGTGTACATCAACCTTGTTCCTTTAAGATACATGCTACCAGGGATATGTTCTATTCTTTTAATTCCTAACCTCTTTTAACTTGATATAAAAAAAAATACTCACTAAATCATTACAGCCTGGACCAATCGTCCAAAAACAGGTCCAATTAGAAGAGCAATATATACCACTAGGAGTAATAGGGTAAGACAAGAAGGGTATCATTGGTGATGACGGTGACATGCCATCCCCCTCCCCATCTCCCTGGACCTCCTCGTTCACCGACTGACCACCCAGTCGGGGGCCGGTAAACCACTGCCCGGCGCCGGGCGCAGAGGGAGGCTTGGCGGCCGGTGGGTGGATAGCGGGTGGTGGCCAGTTGGTGATTTATGTGCTGTGGTGCTGTCGAGTACTTGGTTTCCGTGGCCGGGTGATGATGTATGGCAGTGAGCAGGACTCTGACAAGGTCTACCCGCCCGCCGTGGTGCTGTCCGACTCTGTGTACGGCCAGCTGTACATTGAACGCGTGTCGCCAACACGCCTTTATGTGCCTAAACATTGAATATACTTCGACGATAGTCACCACCACATTATTTCATCCATGGTATTTCTATCCCATAGGTTTAATATTTGTAACTCGTTCTCCATGCTCCTACGAGTATCACAGTCCATTCTCCATGGTCTATGACATCATATCAGTGTGCCGTCTTTTCTTTTACAGGGGTGAGATAAATACAGAAAGCGAATCGTTTTTGTCAAAGTTGTTTGAACTTTTTTTAATGCTATGTGATATAACTTTTCTTCGTCTCATTCTAATCGCTCCACATCAAACTTGTGGAGAATGACGACTTTGACCAAAACTTGTTGGTTTCGTCTTAGAGCTATATACATTTAACAGTGTATTGGAATAGTGTGAAGCCTATTTTGATAGAGGTAATTCTACAAGACAAGTTCTCTATGGATGTAATTTACCTCAGGCAACAATGTATAGATAACTGGATTTTATTTATATTGATCAAACCGTGCACCCGATGCGCTCCTAATACACGCCGATATGGGCCATATGATTGACTTCCCAATTCAAACAGCAACTTTGATTCTTTGGCCATATTTCTGATCATCGTGTATCGGGAGGTGTATTGTGGGGAATCGGCAGCAGTGGATGCGCGGTTTTACTGTCCTCACTATGATTTGATCTGGTCAATGTTCTAGTCCTTAGGTTTGCTATCCATGCTGATGATTCCGTCAGTTCGTCCTATATCACTTTATTATCCACCTGATACAAAGCGTCCACAGTGAATCTATTTACTTACCCAGCGCATACGGATATGTTGTATTATCCACCTATAATACAGAATGTCCATAGTAAAACTATAGGAACTCTGTATGAACATACCCGATGAATACAGATATGTTACATGCTCCGGGTTGCCAAAAGTGGCGCATACGGAAAAATATTGCCTATGGAAAAAAAGAGTCCATAACCAAACAGAACTAAATTGGCACACCCCCAGTTCAATAAAGGTGGATAAATAATACATAAATGGATAATAAATACAATATAGACTGTTTTCAGGTAAAAGCGTTGTATACATGCTCCTCGAAGTTGACTCTACGCAATATCTTCGCATGCGCTTGGATATTACTACGCGTCACCTTTTCGGAGCATGCGATCGTTTGTATCTGAAAGCAGTCAATATTATGTATGTATCCTCCCAACACCATGTATCGTACATCTAATTACCAGTTATAATTAGCTTACTTTTCTGTTAATTAGATCCGCATATATTACGCTCCAACCTTGTATTCATATGGCTTTCTCTAACCGCGACCATCCTGCCATCCCTCTCTGCTGGTATCTTACCATGACAACAAACAATTGTATTACCTCTCCCGGTGCAAACATGTGGTGACGTTCACGTTGTTATGCCAACTCCCGTTATAGACTATTTTTGTTTGGACCACAGGGTGGGCCCTATGAACTCGAACATTAAGGTGACTAGGCAGCAACCACAGGAATGCCTATCGCTTGTCAATTGATTTTCTGTGAAAACGGTGCTGGTTCTCAAAGCTCAAGTTATATATATATGTACACATGGATACCACCTCCTGACTGGCCCCAGGAGCTCCTGCTAATTGCCCAGGTCAGAACCCAAGTCAGAAATGGAAAGTATTCTCTGATGAAAAACACACAGGAAGAGCTACACATACATGTATGCTGCTATATTTGTTGTTTTTTTCTAGGAATTCTGGACTCATGGGCATGGGGACGTTAATAGTCCATCTGATACTGCTATAGTTACTGTATTTAAGGAAGCATATGTATGATTACCATGTACACCTATAATAATGGTGTTCAAACATGTGTGGATACACATTTTACTCTGATTTTGATCTGCGTGGTCGTATTCTCCACGTAGTTGACGCATAGTAATATCTCTGAGAATGCGAGGATATTGTAAAGCATAGAAGACGCAGATCAAAATCATGGTAATGTTTTAATACTCCCCACTGCAAATTCAAGTTATCAAATGAAAGAAAAAATAGCCGCTGATCTTCCCACGCACTATTTTGCATGCTATAGACCTTTTTCCGTATTCTCCCAGGAGGCGCTATATATTTGTATTGACGGGTTCGCATTAGGTGGATAATAAAGGTCTAGATATCCACTACACTCACCATACTGACCGCTGTACCCTTGGCAGGGCAGATTGAGTTCATTCAAACGGACGACTCTGTTGACCTACAAAGTCCACCTGCTCGCAGTGCGCTCTCTAGCCGCCAGGTGGACGGACCAGACCCCAGGGTACACCGGGTCCAGGGTCAGACATCCCAGAGACATAGAGGGCAAATTCTGTATTCCCCTGGTCTGGTATTCTTATCTATACATAGGTATTCTTCCCATGTGGTTGCACACAGCGTACTGCCCGCTAGAATGTGAGAAATATGTACCCATGGTAAGACAATCTAGATCACAATCATATATTAGGAGGGATAGAGTATAAATATGGATGCTGTATCATATATAACATACTGGTAATGGTGACAAACAGGGGGTAGAAAATAGATTATTTGTTTTGTGTTAATTGGACATGTTCTTTCCTTGTATTAGATGTCGGGGGTGTGGATACAGTGTGGAGATGGTATTTATGGGCGATCTATGTGGAAACTGTGTCAACGCGAGCAGTAGCTCCGAGCAGCTCACTGCGGAGGCTCCAAACAGCCTGACTCGTGTCGAGAAAGCCGCATCTGGACAGGGACTGTCTAAACGGGCAGTGGCGCAGTCTGTCACAGGGTGAGAGCCAAGACTTGTCCATTATATAGTCTCAGACAACAAAGCCTACATCTGTGATGCCTTGCCCCACACCACAGCACGCTGTGGGTAGACAGGTCACACAAAGCTCAGTCTAGCTGTGTTTGTGTAACCACAGACCGGCTGCCTGTATAGACCCCTCACACACGTGCCTCTCCATCTATAGAGGGAGAGGGTACCCGCAATAGAGAGTGTGGGTAGGCAAAAGAGGTACATGTCTATTCTGACATTATGTAAAGCCCGGCGTCCACCTACTACGATACGGCTCCGATATTGCCTACGATGCACCTCCCGATAAAAAATCAAAATCGCGTCGGAAGGTCACCTGATATCGGGGCAGTTGACCATGTTTCTGCGATTATACACCGATAAAAACTACATACAATGCGTGGTGGATGGCTTGTGTAGACATATGTCTACGATTTTGCACCTTCCCGATATGTCTCCGATATTTACTTTTTGTATCGGAGCCATATCGATAGGTCTAAATTTCTATCGTAGTAGGTGGACGCCGGGCCTTAACCTACGTATGGTTCTGCATGCTATATGTATGTCATACATATGCATAAGAATTGGGCAAGTAAAATTAATCATATTTTCCATGTGTATCTATAGACAGATTAGACTAACCATACATATGGGTAGACAGGTCAGACTTACCATATTCTTCAATTGGTTAGATAGATCACACCTATTACATTCTACTGTACATAGACCAGTTAGATATACCATATGCCGCATGTGTATAGACATGTCGCACATATCACATTTTACATGTGTTTAGACAGGTTAACCATACTATATTCTACTTGTGTCCAGACATGTCATACATACTGCATTCAACATGTTTGTAGGCAGGTCACATATACTGCATTTTACATGTATAGACAGCTTATACTTACAATATACACCCCATCTGTGACAGTATAGATAGACGTCGCTCTACACAGATGTGAGCTACATTGCACACCATATTACACATCTGTAGAAATAGGCACCACACTCCCCTATATCCCGTACCTCACTTTTCTGCAAAGAGGGCGAGGTCAATCTCAATGTGAGAGAGCCCCTACACCCTGTCCTCCTCATTGATCTCCCTGCACTACACATGGGCGCATTTCTGGCCGTTCACACCACCTGGGAGGGGCGTGCACAGTGAGATTCTCCCTGAGAGGAGCCCGCCATGCGTGACCCGCTGTGTTGAGCGCTGAACCAGCCCCGCGCGGCGCAGTGCCGCCCCCAGGTAGCGGCATGCGGCGTTAAACCCCATCACTTCAGCCCCAGCAGCTCACCAGCACGAGCTGGTCCCTGTTACCGCCATCGTTTTACCAACTCTATGAAGCTGTAATTTATATGTTATCAAATTCACCCGAGAGGATTATGTCTGATAATCAGATGAGAGGGATGGAGGGATAATTCACTAATCAGGTTATTAGTATTTAGCCAATGGGTATGCTTCACCCAAATGACTCTAAATTTATACTCTAAATGGTCCGCCCTGAAGTGGATCCAGCTGCAAATAGCACTGTTTCCTTCACAGAACTTGGTTAAACCTTGATTAATCTACTGCTCGGCTTGCGATGATTCGTTCACCAAAAGCTGGAGCCAGCACCCGTTTGATAATCTAAGATCATACATGAAGATCAATTTCTGCTCGCCAAGGGGACCCAGGGATGAAATGGATCAACTTTATTCAACACTTATGGACCTTATGGACGAATAAGGTCTTGGCGAACAAATTTAAATATCGTTCAAACAATAACCATCGTACGAGGTACAGAATAGGGCCTACATGTACGAGCCTAGATTATTAAATTTGGCCCCAGGGTGATTAGTGTGCATTCTCCTGACAGAGACACGACGTGGTAGGTCCTGGGTTCAACTCCGTCAGCATTCGGGTCACTAGGTTACGGTTCACACTCACGGACCTCTCCGCCCCCAGCAGAGCACCCCGATCAGATTATCAATGAACGGCCTCAAGCGGTGCTGCCCATGGCGTGGGTCATGTGTATTGGCGCACCGTTATTATTGTTCAGAGAGAGCCACAGACTCCTCAAGCAGTATCTTTTCCTTCATACGCAAAGTTTCGGGTTTTTTCCTGTACAATAATTGATGGTTTCGTGGACAGGTCAACAGAAACCACGGAATTGCCATGTTAAAGTGTATATCATTAGGAACTTATCTTTTTTTTTGTTCTATAGCACAAAGCGACTATTTTCTACATATACAATTGATTTGAGATGATATACAATAGATTTGGATCTTTATCTCGCCCCTGGTAAATTTCTCCAGAGACTTAGCATTGGGAACTCTTATCCAAATACCCATGAGAAAAATCCAATGGGGGATTATGTCGCAAATGTTAGCCCATTAGCCAATGTGAAGGGTGAGATAAATTCAGAAACCCATTCAAGTTTAGTGTCAGAGCTCGATCCCATCGGGTTTGAATCGCGTAGTAATTCACGTGGCTTCGCCTTGAGAATTACTACGGGATTCAAATTCGATGGGATACGAGCTCTGACCCTAAACCTCCATAGGTTTCTTCCATAGCATACCAAGTTATGGTATCGAAGAGTCTTCAAATAATGAGTCGTGCTTTGCTAAGGCACCATGCATTTTCAATAGGGACTTTGTATATGATGGATGATAAAGTCCATTAACCAGAGAGAGACAGAGAGACAGAGAGACAGAAAGAGAGACAGAGAGACATACAGACAGACAGAGAGAGGTGTTGTAGGTGAACTTGGTCAGGTCTCAGGTTTGAGTCTCTAGAGTGCCCTTCTCTTACGATATCCCTCATTAATTCGACACGGGCAGTTTCTAGGGGTAAACCTCCCCCTACACAACCCACGGCAAGCCAAGAGTTCCCTTTCCACTCAGAACATACTCCCACGAACGTCTCTCCAGTAGAGAGACAGAGGCAGAGCCCTCCTCCTCCATTGAGATCCCGCTCGGCTGGTCTGTGAAGCGGCGGGCCGGGTGCCGGACGGAGCCCCACGCCGCCGGCTGTTTCAACGCGTGTCCCTCGCAGTGGTTCTTTATGTGCAGCTCCTTCAGCCCCAGTCTTTACACGGTGTGGTCGGCGCTAGTCGCACACACACACACACACACACACACACACAGACGCGCGCTCTCTGTAAGGGATGAGCTGGTGGGTAGCACGTGGGCCTCCTACGTCCGTGATAAACACGAGAACCTCTGACATTTGTCACGGATTATCTCGCAGGAGGTAAGCGGCCCCGTGCCTGTTCAGTGTAAGCGTGGTGTGGGCCCAACGGCTCCCCACAAAAAGAGAAGCCTATTGCAATTCGCTGTTGAATATTCCTGTAAACAGCGTAATGCGCCTGTGTTCACTCACAGTGGAGAGAGGAAATAAAGTGGCCCTGGCTCGTGTCTGCATGATCACCAGGATCTAATAGCATATGTAAACATTATTTTCATTTATATACATGTACATGTATATCTTATATTCTACATGTATATTCTGTGTATGTATAATAGCTATCAATAAGATATTCCTCTTTTTTTCTGTGTGTCTGTCTGTCTCTGTCTCTCTCTCTGTCTCTCTCTGTCTCTGTCTGTCTGTCTGTCTGTCTGTCTGTCTGTCTGTCTCTCTCTCTCTCTCTCTCTCTCTCTCTATATATATATATATATATATATATATATATATATATATATATATATATATAATGCCAGTTTTATATCTCACATTGAAATATATACAATTAAACTAAGACTATACTTATTCAGCCATAGGTTATGCCTATAATAGACCCCCATCACTCCTAATTGAATTTCCACCATTGCAACCATCACTGGCGATTACAAAGGTTGAAAGTGAACAAGAAAGTAATCGAAGAAGTACAAAAATCAAAAACTGATTCACTTGATATTGACTGAATATTTGAGATTTGATAAAGCCTATGGTGCTGTTCAAATGTTATTGTAGTCATTGAAATCAATGAAACCTCGAAGCTGTAAAATGTGTTTCACCCCCAAGGATCCTGGGGCTTGGGGTGACCCCAAAGGGTAATTCAATTCACCCCAGTATGAATGGGGTGGCAATCAGCTCGACGGCGGGGGGCTTTTAAATTTTCCGTCGCCGACTTCTTTGGAGCCTGGGGGAAGACCCCCCGTCCTTGTTCCGCTACCCTGGACCTTCTGGTGGGGGGTTTGAATTTTTCCCTCTTTTCTCGGAGCTGAGGAAGACTGACAGCTCCGTTGTAAAAATCCGACAGGTGGCGACAGATTACAAAACAACTCGTTAAGAGGTGTCCATTATTAATGTCCTGGGGGATAATGTCTAATCCTGACGGGACGTTCATTAAATATTTGCAGGGCTTGCAATGTTTTAGTCTCGGCCAAGGAGAGCATAGTAGATCACCTCCATGCTACAGTGTACCTTTGAGAACAGTCTACATATACTCCAGTGTGGGGGGAAAATGTCATTTATGGAACTTTCTTTTTATTTCACCAATTTCCCCAGACGGCAGGCCACCTCACGTGGAAATAATTGACGGCGACTTGTTGGTGGAATATGTGATTTCTACGTGGATCAATGAGTCTGAAGCGGGGAAGTTCTAAGCGCCATGAGTTGAGTGGACTGGTCATAGCTGTAAAGCCATTTACCATCAGCCGATTATATGGCACCGATCTGCAGTCGGGAACTACAGATCGATCTTCATGGTACACCAACGCGATATCAGTGAATAGAAACAACCTGGTATTTGAATCCCCATAGGTTGATTTGGTAAGGATTACCCAATAAAGCCACCACAGCTGACTTAGCGAATAACTAACGGAATCAGAATATATATCTTGATTTCGTCGGTGAGCCACAATGTTTCATCAGGTTATCATAATCGGTATGGAGAAACAAGGCACACACTGCACCCTCACCGACTATTTGATACCTACGTGTAGTCGGTAGCACCACCGACAAGGGAACTGAAATAATCGGCACCGTTTGCGTCCGCCAGTGGAAAATATACTATTCTATATAACCTTATTTCCATTGGCCTACTATTTTGCACCGATCTACAGTTGGGAACCACCGATAGATTTTTGTTGTTGTTGTTTTTTTTGTTTTGTTTTTCTTTGGAGGGGGGCGTATACCGACGTTAGATCGGTGAATGGAAGCGAGGCATACAGAGAATTCTCACAGAATATTTGGGCATTGATTATATAACAAGTCCACCACCGCCGGATTTTCTCACCGAAAATCTGTGTTTACCTTGAATAAACAGTAGAAGCAGTGCATATCATGAACCTTCACCGACATATTGATACCGACGTACAGTCGGCGGCACCACCGACAGACTTTTAGGGTACCTCAAAATTCTCTGCCGCATTCATCGGTCAATGGAAACGGGCTGAAAGCTGGCTTAGTGTTTATGATGGGGCTGAAAACCAAGTCGCTCTCTGTGTAAAAAAAACGCTCTTTCCGGCGCGACTCGCGCGTCGCTCCTCCGCCGTCGTCGCGCCTCGTCACGCCCGAACGGAGCGGCCCCTGGCGGCGGCGTCACGCTTCACTGACCTGTCACTCATCCACCCAGGCCCCTCCCCCGACGTGCCGTTCCCGCGGCGGGCGGGGCGTTGAGTGGCGGGCGGCGGGGGTGGAGGGGGTGTGGGGTGGGTTCGTGTGGGCGGGTTGGCGGGTGTGCGTTGGAGTTGACGCGTCAGGGTGAGTTGGTGCGGAGACTGCAGCGAGAACGGGCGCAGGAGTCCCGTGTAGGAGAACGGCGACTCTCAGTGACTCAGTGAGAGAGTCAGTGACGGAGACAATCCTGGTGGACACGCCTCCTCCTCCTCCACCACCACCTCCTCCACCTCCTCCTCCTCAAGTGCCGGGCCACACAACCCTCCAACACTCACCCACCGGGGTCCGTGCCTACCTCACTCACACCGACACAGCGGATCTCTTTGGTTCCGCGTACGGACCCACCCAGCTTCACAAAGGGACTTTAAACGTCCCACCCTGGAGGGAAATCTCGCGGATACCTCACTGGTACCTCTCATCTCTAACCCTGCTATAAATATTCATCGCCGAAGGACTTTCCCTCCCGGAGGAGTTTAAAGACACGCGCACCTGGATGAGGCGTGTTCGTGGTGATAGTGCCAAGTGTTACTGGTGTGCGGGAAGCAGGTAGCTTACCCTACCTGCCACTTACCCTACCATAGAGGATCATCCCTGGATCAACTTCTATAGGTGAGACGTTTACACCTAGCTTTGCATGCCTCGGGGATTGACACACTAACGTTGCGGATATATATGTGTGTGCCATTGGAGACTGCTTATTTGTTTGCCAGACTGACAGTCTGAAAATAAGGAATGATACGAATAACTTCTATTCTCCAGAATGTCTGACCTGACTTAGCTTTTGTGATGAGTATATGACTATATCTAAATTCCATTAATACACATGTATGTAATGAATTATAAAGCATTTAAAGCGTTTGGAAGTGCAAATTACATCATTAAGGAATGCTGTAAGAAATCCAATACGAATTTTGTAAGTAGTTATGACAAATGCTACTAAGTAGGCCTATACGAGGAATTGTAGGGTGGGTTTTTAGCTCGATTGTTCCATCTCAGAATTTGCTGATATATGGCCTATTTTGGCTCAATCATGAAGCCCTACTACCTCCTTCCGTCATACCTAGTGTCGTCTCATTACATAGGCTTCATTTAAAAAATCCATCTATCATTCTGGAAGATCGTCCTAGAAGGCTTAACATTTATGATAAACCTGTAGGAATTGTGTTAATTGGATTTCAACAAATCCTGTTTGAATCTATTATCATGTTTTGCATCATCTTAAAGGCATAATATCTGATTAGAATGGGTTAATATGACTTTCTGCAGTACGAGAATACACACACAAATATATAGACTGAATATAAACCTAGGAGTCAATAGAATATTGACATAATCAATACTGCGAGAGACGCCCTGGGAATTGGCATATATATAGGTGAAACAATTGACTGCAGTTACGTGGGTGAGTAGTAGAAGTTAGCCTATACTGACATTTATATCACATATTTGTTCACGGGGTCAGGTATACCATATCAAGAGCTAAATAAGAACTCTTAAAAGGGTGGAT
Organism: Alentia gelatinosa; assembly: GCA_950022655.1. Lineage (NCBI taxonomy): Eukaryota > Metazoa > Annelida > Polychaeta > Phyllodocida > Polynoidae > Alentia > Alentia gelatinosa. Next base: position 51,449,131 of record OX465586.1, read on the forward strand.
CTGAGACATTTCCTTTCCTAAAAGTGGAAGTTATATTCGGCGGATTAGGGATTTTTCTTCCTTGTTTTCCCTCACCTCTATTAGCGGGAGTGGAGGAGACTGGTGCTCTGTGAGTTTCCATGATTGAGATCGATGAAAATCCGATGAGAAAGGCAAAAAATGCACCTGGTTTGTGGGGTCCCTTCCGGATCTGGCAAAATAAAGCTATAAATAACCTGGTTTCATATTCTGGGGAAATTGCCTTGTTTTTACATCCCTTTACGTGTGTATAGTCATTATTCTCACAACCAATTCCCCAAAGTCACTATAATGATAATTATCCTGAAAACCGTTGTATTCAAAGTAAGTTCTTCTGCAATGATAATTATTTTTTAAAGAATATATCCTCTGATTTTTCATCTTTTACGATATACATGTATATCAAATGTTAATAGGATTTTCATTGAACGCGTGGGCACTGCTCCCTTGCCTCCTTTCATTTGCAATTTAGAGGTCTGGTTGGAATAACAAATTAGTATTCAAGAGGAAGTACACTTGGGTTTTTAGAAGGTCCTCATTTCTTTTAGTGTATAAGTAGACTCTTAGATTTCTACCACACCAACGTTGTGTAGGCTGATGGTGTACAAGGCCTCGCATTCTACAAGGATAGGTCAAGAGTGTCTACTAAAAACGAAGATGTGTGTGGCATGAAGTCAGTGTCTGGTCCTGCTCAGTTGTTTTAACCCGAGGCGATCTAAAAGTTACCACTTCTCACCCACACACTTGATTTCTACTTAACCCGCCTGTTCTGGAAGGAGCCCGGAGTAAGATTAAAACACGGAGGAGAGTAGTAATAGGGGCCAGCAAATACTACCCAGGCAGATTACCCAGTGCCAGAGTGCAGGAATCAGCAAGCCTGCACACATCTCAAGTGCCTAGTTCCTTCTTATACCTCGTCTTATAAGAGAGACACTCTGAGAGTAAAACACTGCCCAATTGAAACCACTCCATCCCCATTCCATCTCCACCATTTCACTCCATGTACATCGTTCCCGCCGTTATCTCTACTGCCAATTTTTTTTTCTCCGAATGCTAAAACCAGACTTCCGGAGTCACTTTAGAACTTTTATTTGGGCTCTACAAGAAAGTAGAGAAACTGTACGGTCGTGCCAACTCCATGTCGACGGGACTGCCTCCGTACATTTCGCTCACCGGGCCGGGCTGGGGGAGGTGCCGGGAGAGGTTAACAGATAACGGGCCCTGCACTACAAGTAGAGGTTTCGAATTTTAAGCGGGCCATTCATCTTTGTTCGTGCTCCACCGTATCACTCCGGGTTCATGGACCGCGACTTTGTCGGGGGCTTTGGACGACAAGAGGGGAGGATTTAGTTCACAGATTTAGTGATAGCTCTGGGGTTTAGGTGATGAAACACAGACTCGGCCTGGAGGTAGCCCGGAGGTGGCTGGAGGAGGGGTAGACATAGCCGTGGGGTGTGGGGATCGGGTGTGTGGCTCGCGGGACTGCACATACCCGGGCCCTTACTCGATTGATGACCGTGGAGCATTTTGTTGTCGTTTAAAGAACCCTGTACGTTCTCCAGCCCCGAGGCACACCTGTGTGAGATATTCAACATGTGTCCAGCTCCGTCTAGCGCCCAGCCTCCAGGGCGCGCATGCGCGTCGTGATGTTTAACTGTTAGCTGACTGCATCCGGTTGGCACTTGTCCCCGGTCCGATGGCAGTGACAGAGCAGTGAAGCCGGGTACCATGAAGCAGCGCGCGGGGCAGTGTGGGAGTCTGTGATATATATATATATATATATATATATATATATATATATATATATATATATATATATATATATACATGTATATGTATACCACTGAGCGCATTGGTCCTGGCGACAACGGGACGTACTATAGTCTATGCCTAGTGAACTTCTACCATAGTCCCAGTGACCTTCTACCACAGTCCCAGTAGCCATTTACCACAGTCTCAGTGACCTTCTCCCACAGTCCCAGTGACCTTCTACCACAGTCCCAGTGACCGTTTACCACAGTCCCAGAGACCTTCTACCACAGTCCCATTGACCGTTTACCACAGTCCCAGTGACCATTTACCACAGTCCCATTGAACTTCTACCACAGTCCCATTGACCGTTTACCACAGTCCCAGTGACCTTCTACCACAGTCCCAGTGACCTTCTACCACAGTCCCAGTGACCTTCTACCACAGTCCCAGTGACCATCTACCACAGTCGTATTCACCATCTACAACAATCCCAGTGACGGTCTACCACAGTCCCGTCCACACCCTGCAGCGACGAGCTTTAAAAAGCGCACATGGGAATGGGCGTGAACATAGGCGGAGGGCATCACGTCGGCCTCTCTGAAGCTCTCCAGTTGTGTCCCGGGGAGGTGTGGCGGGGTTGATGGGCGGCGGGCGGCGGGGTGAGCGGGGTGAGCGGGGTGTGGAGGTGGTCAGTGCAGGGCACGTACCCCCTCCCCCCACCACACTCACACTTCACAGCGGGAAGCATATGGAGTTAGGGTAAACCAATCCTCGGCTCCATATACCCCGAGGGTGACACTTCTACCCTCTCCACACCCGCCACCTGAGCGGTCATATCGCCGACGGGAAGCCTACCTAAATCATCACCACCCGCCCACCTTCCAACCCCCCACCCCCACCTGCAGAGGGAACTCCAGCACCAACCCGCTACGATACCGCCCAAACCCTGGAGCAGAAATCATCGGCGAGTGTTTCCAATCGTCCCTTGCCGACGACATCACACAGATCCTGACGCCCTGGAGGTCGGGCTTCTCCTATGGGTGGGTCATCTTATAACACGGTCGCCTCCAGGGTGGGTACGCCTCCTCCTGTGTATGCAACACACCTTCACACACACGACACCCCCCCCCCCCCCATCGCCAAAAACCTGATTTAATTCCTCCAGCGGGTCGCGGATAGGAGGCTGGGTGGGTGGCGGTAATGTTGCGCGGGCAGAGGGTAACATGTATTTGGGTGGGGACACAGGAGGACCTGCTTCTCCAGGGTTGGAGCGGCCACGTAAGGAGATACGGGCCTCCCATGGGTGGAATCCACATCGCGAGGTGTGTGTGTGGGGGGGGGGGGGATCAGTGGTGGGGGTAGAGAGAGGGAGTGGCAAAGAGAGTAGGGCAGCCGCACTGCAGCACTCGACTTTGGATCAGTATGGCTGCTAGCCGGCTTTGGGACACCAGTGGTTGTGGTGTCTGGGCTGGGTTTATCGTAGAGGAGGAGCCAGTGTGTGACTCCCATACACAAATATGAAGTGCGAAACATTAGATACTGCGATGCAGGCTATAAGGACATGGATGGGCGTGAGTATGCACCATGAATCCTGAGCGGGAATCTTAGTGTGTATGTGTCAGGAGAAGTTATGCACTCATAAAATATATGATGAGGGGAAAATATATTATGTATACCACAGGAGGATATTTGTGTATGTGCTTTTAGGGAAAGAGCTGGAGAGGAAAATTGTAATTCCACATACATGTATATAGTTATTAACTCTTTATTTTCTTAACCATTTCCTTACCGGACCTGGTCTTAAATTGCCACATGCTTGACACTGGACTACTTTTGTAGGGCAAGGCTATGTTGCAATTGTTGAGAAAATGTATTCTTTCCCATCATATTTAAAGTAGTCAGTCAATTTTTCCATGGTGATAACTATAGAACTATTTATTAACTATCAATATAAAGGCATTTTACATAATCTCTGAAAAAATTATAAAGATCCATTTTGAATTAGCTGAGATAAATGATATTTTAAGAAAAATGGAAAATGATGCCTCAAGGCATCATTTGTGCTGGCTACAGGAGTGCCCTGAGGCATCATTTGCTCTAGCTACGGGAGTGCCTTGAGGCATCATTGGTAAGGAAAGGGTTAAATGATGCCATGATTGCAGGATGTTATGCGACGTAATCCACCCTTATCTCAGACCTATTTTTTCGTATTCCCTTTTGCCTCCGATACTAACGCCTACTAGTGTTAAATACGCCTGGGAGCGGTCTAGAATTGTCTCACTCAGCAGATTACCTATTTATACTTGTGGAAATCCGTGGGGATTTAGATCTTACCACCTACGGATTATTTAGTTATTCCTGTCAGCATTGATATATATTTTCTACTTCTCTCAACACCCAATCCCTGACATCCGGGAATGCTGCAGAGGTCATCAGCAATTGACGTAGATAGGAACTGTGGTGAAATTTAGAAAGCATAGGGCAACTGATATGTTCATCATTGATGAATCAGCGTGCAATTAGGAAAAAAACAACAATCAAAAGATTTGAGACATATTCAGTCCATGGATCGTTTTCTGTAACCGACTTGCACTCAGTCATCTTGTCTTTTCTATAACCCCCTTTATACGATCCAAATATATCAAGATAAGTGGGTCTATAAGGTATTTCGGTCTCTAGTGATTGGTTATGGTCGGTTGCGCATACCTCTAAGACACTGAGAAGCTGGCCTCTGCGCCTTTCCCAATGTCATAGTGTCAGCACGCAGATGGTTAAGGGGTAGTTTTTTTTTCAGCAAGCTCACAGAAGTCAATTTGTTGCACTCTGACAAAAGGTTAGATATGATTCAAATATAACTGTAATCTGCACAGAGGTGCCTGGGGTTGGATAATATCACTACTAAGTCAGGATACACTGCGGCAATTTCTACAGGATTTACAGACTTCCGCTCTTCAGATAATTTTCACCCTTTCGACTGTGCCAAGTGATGTGCTGAATTTTCCCAACAATTTATAAACATTGATTAAAACAAATTTTATTAATAAAGCAACTATTCTTACCCAAATATTCCAGAATCGTTCGTATGTCACCTTGATTATTCACAAATTCACAGATTGTGGAATATTGAGCCTCAACTGGTAGACATCTGAAACACTTTCAGCCATTAGGGTAAGATGTGAACATATTCGCGAATTCAGTGACTATTCCCAGCCGTGCGATTGGCTAGGATCGGGAAACCCGAGGATGACAGGTACCCTGCCTCAGACTGGCACTAGTTTCCCGGTCATCCACCATGGGGCTTATCAACTTTCAACCTTTCTGTTGAACCCCTACCCTGTTCTGGCCATATTCAGCTAAAAAGGTGATGACATTTTGCGTGTTATAGCACAGCTTCCAGATGATGTGCATGTAAATAGGCAAAACAAAGCACACTTATACAGATTCTCGTGAGGTACTCGTGATGAAACTGAGCCAGACATACTCCACAAAACATGTTTCTGGACGATACTCAAAATAATTATATAGGAATATTATATGAGTGTACTTTTACGTATACATGGTATGCACCTCACTGTCTCCTGGAGATTTATAGGTGTATCCTTGTTTTCCTACAGAAATGTTTTTTATAATTATACAGGATTATTTCATTTATTTTGAATATGCAGCCGTACGGGATTAGGCAAAAGGTTTATTCACGTCGAAGAATGATGTACATAATAATTTTCAAATTTAACATGCTCATTTTCAATGGGCAGAGATGCGATAATCTGCAGAAGCTTGCACGGTCTGTGGATAACATGACAGCCACTCAATAAATGAAGCCATGTGGCTTCATCCACATGACGACCTTGCATTAAAAGTGTTTTATTTGGTGAAAACATCATGTTGGGAATAAGCAAGAATGGACATTGGAGGTGTTTCTTGGATTAGTTTTACTGTAGCCAGCAGAATATAGGTCAACACTGCCCTAGCTGATACCTCCAGTATAAATAAAAAACTTTAAAAAAAAAAAAATAATAAAAAGCAGATGTTAAATATCATTATTTCTATTAAAATAACGGCTTCTAATATGCTGATTTATCTTATTAACATTAAAACGTAAAAGTTATAAACCTCCCCAGCTAGACATCATTACGTTAGATGTGACCTATATTACTACAGCTACAGATGCTGCTAGTCCCACGTTCAAACAGGATTTCCTTTGATGCTCAATTACTTTAATGGAACATATATGTATGGGGATTACGACAGAACATGGCAAGATGATTCTGGTGCAGTAAAGGAAGGCTTCCATGAGGCCCAAATGACTAAGCCAACGATTAACATTGGTGAAAAGGCAATTACTCTCAGACTAGGAGATGAGGCATCCTCCAAGATCAGTTTACCAAGCCATGAAGAGATTAAAGCTCATTCAGCCGTATACAAACAGGCGCAGCAGCTACCCACCACACGCCTACCAATAATCCCTTTATAGAGGCGACGGAGAAGCGACGGAGTGACATTCTTGCACCTAAACCTCTGCTGAAGAAGAGACACATGTATCGTAATTGAGGCAGCATATACCTTGTTACCGTCTTTTGTCTGTGCACTGAGTCATTATAACAGGCTTAAATGCATCGTTAAATTGTATTCACGTCATATGTGAATATTGTACGTGTATGGTAAAGAATTATCTTCATAAATGCCTGCTTCTTACATAGATGATAGCATGTGAGTTGTGTATGCAAGACTTTCCCATTCAAATAACGAGCGTTGGATTCTGATGGGATATTTATATAACAGTTAAAAAACGTTCAGATAGATGTTTTTAAACCAACATTGAATAACAAGTACTATAACGCTGTTCTTGCAACTTTATAGATTAATAATTTGAAAAGCTATACTGATATTTACTCGCAACTTATTATAGCTAAGGACATCTCCAAGTAGTGTCTACTGCATGCTTATCGTAATTCTAATACCGATTAGTTCTAAAGCAGAATTAGCAGAGAATTGCAAATCATGTATTTCCTGGAAAGGTCTGTTTTTCTTCAGTATAACGTGCGCTATGGTCATATTTTTTCCACTCCACAAACACACAACGCTGTAAACTATAGGTCATTGATGGTAAGGTATAATACCAAGTTGTTAATTAACATGGGCAATTAGCAACAGCAATGCAGGATATGCAGCACCACCCAGGCGCGCTTGTGCTTGCCATTCAACATGTATAACAGGGTCAGTGTTTGCAAATGGGGAGATTTATTACGAAGTACATGTAGTATATCTACACAATATCAATTGGTTTCAGATGCGTTGCGGCTAGTAATATCCGAGCGCAGGCGAGGATACTACGTAGAGTCTATTCCGAGGAGATTACGATCGCTTTCATCTAAGACCAGTTTATATTGTATTTATCATTCAGCATTGCAAATTTAGATTTTCAAAGAAAAAACAAAATGTCATCTGATCTTCTCACGCTCTATTTTGTAAACGAGCACCCATAATCTCCTGTGAGTTACACAGTCCCTGTAGGATTAGTATGGAGACTGTGGATAAAAATGGACATTACATACAAGAGGAAATTTGGAAATAGACCCCGGAGAGTCTTAGAGAAATATATGGTCTAGTTCACATAAATCTTATATTCTAAATATTTCGAAATAGTATAGGTATAGGTATTCCTATGCTGATGCAATGCATGTAGGTTTTTGTAATATGTCCAAATTCATCAGAGAGACTAGAATAGAGTTAGAATCTCTTTGAGCTCACAGAGCATTGACTGAAGCGTTGGTCAACTTAAAATGCTGCGTGAAGAAAATCCATTCCAAAGCTGTTATTAAAAATTCGTGTAATGTTCTTAATATTTCAGCATTTCACTGATTCCGCCTTCTTGTAAAAATATTAAGGGAACATGTTCTATGAGAGATTATAGAGCAACGTCGAGAAACATAAAAAAAATTACATATGATTGTTTATATGGCTCGAGTTGTCTTCTAGGAATGGTTTCATGAAGCAGAGTTGAGTGACATCTGTAGTGGAAGACAACAAAGGCCATGTAAACAAATTAATAAGATAAAGTAACGTATATATTTTATCCTACCCCGTCAAATATTTTCAATTTCATATGTCACCTGTGGCATATATATACTATATGGCATAACCTTGGTATATAATACAGTCACACCATGTTAAGTATGGGGATTTATAAGAGGGCTAGGATAAAACTGTGTAACGAGCTATTTGCACACCTTGATCTCTATCTAACGCGTATACGTTATACGCTGGGTGTCTGGTGGTGGTGGTTGATCCTCCAGCCTGCTAGCCTACCATCGCACAGATGTGACACGGAGGAGGGAGGAGGAGTGGGGCCCCCATCCCTATGACCATCACGTGCCGTAAGGTAAGCCGAGCCGGGCCTCAGGTGTGAACGGTCTGCTGCCACTGGAGGAGGGCACACTTAGCTATGCGGCCCGCAGCCTGCCTACATCAACACCCCCACCGCCACCCGCCCCCTCCATCCAGCCCCACCCTCACCCACACTTAGCAGTCTGCAGCCAATGTCGGCGCCACAATGCGAGGCTTCTCCACAACGACCAGAGTATGCTTCAAAATGGACGCCTTCTGTATTTTTTCCCCTCTTGCTTTCTATTTCTCGCCCGTTCCGTCGGTGTTTGTTTATTGTATTGACATGGCGAATGGACGGGTCCGCGACCTTTACCTAAACCAATGGCAGCAGGACCACATGTGTGCGGCCGAGTAGAATCGGGTGTGTTTGGAATATAGAAGTGCTGGGGGAGGTGTTTTTCAGCTCATTGTTTTCTGGGTATTCGCGCGTGGACAGGGGGAACTCCCAGGAAGGAGAATGGCCCCTATTCTGTGTCTGATAATGTTTGTACTGAGTATGGCGACATATTATCCTCGCCCATGAATCCCTACGTCTGTTTCTAAATGCACACCACATGCATGCACGTGCCTCGTGAATGCCATTGCTCATGAGGCAGCCCTTCGGGGATGCTAAAACACCCAACCACGTGCAAAGGTATTTTTTATGTGATAAGTCAAGGGCCTGGTGACGTTCAAGGTACCACCAAAGAAGAATCCAACAAGTTCTGGTAAAAAAAAGTCGTTCTCCACGAGTTTGTTGCAGAGTGATATGAATAAGATGACAACCGAGTGATTATCACTTAGCATTCAAATAAGTCAGAGAACACCGACTTTGACCAAAATGAGTTTTTCTGTGTTTATCTCACCCCTGTAAGCAATAAAAGAATGGACGATGAACAGGATAAAGACCATGGAGAACGGACTGCAATACTCATAGGGGCATGCAGAACAAGTTCCCAATGTTAAGCCTATGGGACAGAAATACCAGGGGTGAGATGATATGGATGCTATGATAAGTAGTTGTCTCAGTACAAGGGTGGCAGTGAGGGCAGCGTGACAAAGACATTCCTGTCACGAGGATCCGATATCGTGCCGGTGTCTCAGACACGGTAAATGCACGTGTCTCACTCTCTGAGTGTCACATGTGGCTGTAACTAACTCCCTCTTCCCTATCCGTTTTAGACCACCCCAAACCCCTGCGCCATTGTTTAACACCAGAAGCTAAACGGCCCTGTAGGCAGTAGTCAAGAGGTCATGATGATCCCGGAATTGGTGGGTTCTGGGATGCGTTTTTAAAAACAAACAACGGTCAGGATTATGATTACATGGGCGATAATAGCAGAGGTCTCCTTGGGGGATTACGTCTTTTTAAAAGTGGTTTTATCGCCCAAGACTGTCTGATTGTAATAGAGGAAAACTCTTTGTGCAAGACATCCTCGAAATTTCTATGAGTACCTAGTCAATATGGTTTATATGTATTCACAAATACTTACTGATTACAATAGATAAAAAACTGGACTGTCTTCGCGTTCCTGGATGTGTAAGGAAGAGCGCGTTTATTCGGCAAAATTTCTTGTTTTGCTTAGGCCGATCACACGTCAACAACCATTCTACTTACTGATTACATATATATTATATTGAATGAAATTAGCATATTTATATAGCGATCTATCATTGATGGTCTTGTAAGACGGTCTTCCATAAAGACTGATCATTTAGAACAAGGAGAATGCCGCATAGACCGCCATAACATCGAATATTTGATCGCTCTCTCCTTTAAAAAAACCTACCTGTTGAATGATGGCAACATGTTCAGGTGTGTCAATTCAATCTCAACGTGACACACACATACACACACAATCTTATATGATATTACATTATATTTTATGCATATCTATCCAACTCTCCCTGTGAACATGACGACATGAGATTGAAGTTCTGGTCATCAGAAGAAAATGCTCTATATCAGAGTAGGCATTTCACTTCCTTGAAATGGCATCTAGCTTTCATAAAACACTTTTCTTAATAACATATTTATTTCATGTATATGATTTTGAGGGAAACACAATTTCCAAAGCCAAGAGCGTCAGCCACAGCAGAACCGTCGGGCCCACTTCACTAAGCCTGCCATTAAAATGCATATATATCCCCCTTTACAAGGTTAAGTCAAGAGCTTTATGGGGAAATCCAGCAAGGTGTGTGGACCACAAGAAGACAGCTTCGCGGCACCAGCCACGTGGGACGGAGCGGTAATAAATAAATGAGGACACGAATGCCTGCAAGGTGTCTGGATGAGACTTGTGTTAACTGTGGAGCGGATGTCCCCAAGCCATGGCTGTGCACTTTGCACATTTAGACATGGGTCTGCACACACATGTTTGCCGTCCAGAGATATTTTTTCTTTCTTTTTTAGTTAATTTATTGTATCTCTCAAGAACAGACATACGATCCGAACATTCACTTTAGATACTATACAGATATATCTACATCTTCATTAATGGCCCAGCGTTATTATAGTTATTATTATATACATAGACAATAATCGATGGTTTTGTGGACAGGCGGTCGTAAACCACGAGAGGTTGACGCGTAGTAATACACGAACGTAGTCAACCAGGCTGTAGTGCCCGCTTACGCTGGATGCCCGCTTACGCGTTGTTAAAATAAACATCTGATAGAGAGATCCGTTCCGAGCAAAGGTGTCCGTTAACGCGGGGTGACCGCTTATACGGGGTGCCCATTAGGCGGGGTGTCCGTTCGGCGGGGTACCTATGATTCAATGCCTATGAAATACTACCAGCTGCTTAGGGTGCAATATACATGTACATAATGTTTGGGCTCACTGAGACGTAGTGAATGAGCTTTTAATCGATGAATTGATAAGTGAGTAAAATGGCTTGTTTTCATGTATTTTTGCATATGATAAGAACAGGTGACTGAGCCGTAGTGATGCTGTTCTCGGCTTTTGTAACATAAGTATGCGTCGCTCTGGATTGGAAATGATGTACCATATGACATCAGTGCACTGTATCGCACTGACTGTGAATTCATATACATGTTGCCACTTTGCTTTGTCCAATAATGTTGTCTTTTTTATCCTGAGTTTAGACGAAACCGCTGACAGTATGAGTTTTGTGTATTATGTATTACATCGCAGAATAAAAGGAAATAAGGTGAAGCCACAGACCGAGCAATTGAAAGTAGAAAGCAAGCAAATGCATCCCATCAGCAACTGCAAATCTGGTCATGGGGAGAATGAACTTTATCCGGCAATTCCAAATTTCTTAACGAATCCCTTTATGGAAATCTAACGTGGGCCTCAGACTTAATTGCAAACCAGTGACCAATTAGTCATGTTTCTTGTAATTCTACTGGTGACATGATGGAGTGATCGTATTTCAAAGAGACGGACGAGTACTAGCTTTAGACGGATAGTCACACACCAACAAAAAGGAGCACGTGACAGGAATTTGTATGAGAATGTACAACCGTCTGTGTGGATTCCCGACTTAATTCAGCAGCTTTGGAAATATCGAAAGTACTGAGGTCCATCGTGAGCAAGTTTTGAGTAATTGGATAATTTCTATGGTTATACTTCGGAAAACTTGATTTGTTGGAGCGTGGGCCATACGCTCGTAAACTTTGCTTAAAGGTTAGAGTAGTGAGACTGAACTTGCTGAAAAAAAAACCTTTCACCATCTGCGTGCTAGCTCTGTGACATTGGGAAGGGAGCAGCAGGCCAGTGTCTCAGTGTCCTAGTGGCATGCCTAGCTGACAATGACGAATCACTAGAGGCCAAAATACCTCATTAGCTCACTGGTGCTTGATATATTTGGTTCCTAGACAGGCAGTTGCAGAACTGAAAAGTTGGTTGGATGCAAGTGGGATACAAAAAATATTCCATACTGAATATATCCGAAATCCTTTGACTGCTATTATTCATAATTCCTCGCTCATTTATCAATGATGAAGATGCGATTTAATCCTAGCTGTTTGGCGCTTTCGCACAGAGTACTACGAGTAGTTCTCTGTGATTGGGATGGATAGAGACCAGGTAAACGGTCGTTGACCACCTGCTGGTGAAAAACCTAACGCACTGTGTGCTCAGGTAACAGACACCCTCTTATCTCCAGCCCTGAGGAGTCTGTCTACAATACATACAGGGAAACGTTATGACTGCTGACTTTAATGGGCTTCACCAACGCCTCGCTGCACAACTGACTCATGTGCACGAAACGGCGATGATATTACTTCTTATCGGCGATCCCGCATCGATGTCTATCTCGGCAGCTCGCGTAGAAAAACTCCTCTTTCTGAAGGAGTTCTCCTCTGAGGGAACTTCCAGAGAATGACCCTTCTTGAGTTACGTGGCGACAGAGCGAGGGCAGCCACAAGGCTGGGGCATTGTGTGCAGCCTTGCAAAGAAAAGGGTAGTTAGTATGTGGCCATAGAAAGCACCCCTCAAGTGTGTAGTTTACGCTGTTAACCCCTAATGGTCCATCATTTTGGTGGTAGCCATTGGCGACGATAAGAACTTGGAGATGGCTTATCTGTGAAACGGAGACCCTGGGCCCAGCATTCCTGGTCGTGGTAAATGGCTGGTGACTTTTCCGGATCACTGACTCTGACCTGGAGAAAGGTGGGGACAATGGGAGGCCAGGTAAATGGCCCCTGCCTTTATGCATGTACAACTTTTAAAGAGTCGAGTCCCGACGTTTACGCTCAGCAAAGTCAAACACTCTTGTTCTCTGTAGATACCCCAACAGGGGTGTTGACGGAAAGTCTGTATGGAGTACAATTATACGTATCTCAAAATCAAAATTATGATAACAAATATAAACACATAAGTGGACACAGATGAAGGTTTGAAGTACAGTAGAACCCCGCCTAACGGACACCCCTCGTCAGTGGACACCCTACCTAAGCGGCCGCATTTGCTCCGAACGGACATTTGCCCCTCTATTAGATGTTTAATCTGACCCTGCATAAGTTGAAACCCCGCATTAGCGGCTACCCCATGTTACCGGGCACCCCGCGTAAGCAAGCTTTTTTTTCGGCACGGAAAGGCCTGAAACAACGTGCAAGCGGACACCTCGGACTGACACTCTATCAAATATGGCTGATTGGTGTAGGGACAAAACTCCAGATTCAGGATGGAACGTATTTTTAGAAAATATATTCGGAGTTTAATAACTTCAGATCCAATTAAGATATCGAGAATTGGATTTCAGATCTATCATCTCCTTTATCTCCCCTACATATCGATACATAACTCTTGTGAATAGAACTGGGAAAACCTGGAAACCATCTCTAATAATCGTCCAGTCAATTACACCTAAAAGTTTACTCTGGAGGCTGTGTATTGAGTCGATATTAAATACGTACATCCATAAAATTGCGTAGTATTGAATAGACATTCAACTAAATGCTATAACCCTATCTGTAATAATCGTCCAGTCAATTACACCTAAAAGTTTTCTATGGAGGCTTTGTATTAAGTCGATATTAAACATGTACATCCATGAAATTGCGTAGTATTGAATCGACATTCAACTAAATGCTATAACCCTACTACATAAAAAGAGTCAATATCCATTTGGCTAATCATATGAGATCTGCTGCACTGCCAGTTTTAACTTAATACTTTAGTTTTTATATCCCCCTGAGATTGAATGCACAAAGAATCCAATATCAAGCATAAAGTGTCCCAAAGGGCTCCTCCGATTTTACGAGGCAATCTTGGAGAAAATTCTTTGTATTGTGTCCTGTCAAACAAGTACTTTCAAAGTGCGCTCATTATTACTTGATATTGTTGTAAACCGAGTGGTCGGGGGACCGAGTACCCACTTATTCCTACCACCATTGTCGTCTATCTCTAAAAGAGCCACAAGGCAGGACCAACAAATGGGAAAAGACTCCTAAAACCTTATTTAATTTCTCTCTAACAACGAGGGGGAGGCTTGGGCAGGATCTGTTTGGGGCTGTAAATCTGGAAAGGACTTCTGATACCGATTAATGGCAATCACGACGAGGACTTCCCAGCGGAGTCGTCAGGGTGGGGTGAGTGTGGTGAGTAGGTAAGGCCTCCTGTTAAGCACTTTGCCCCCGGGAGAATGCAGAGGGGGATATTAAATAGTCTGGGTTTAGAGAGGAGGACAGAGTATGCATCCTCCCAAATCAAGAACAATAAAAGAGGACGCCAGTTTATCTTTTTCTAGTTCCAGCCAGTGTCGATTACAAGGTTAAAACTATGAAATACACATAAAATCAACCCATCCTGTAGGGCCATCACTCATCCTTATAATATGCTTGGGACTCAGAATCCAGAATAGCAGAATCCAGATCTGCCGATGTACCCCGACACACAGTTCAATGTAAGTGTGTGTCGTTAGGCGCTTAGAGGTGCATTCAGAGGTTTCGGCCCCTAAGAACCGAACCCATGCACTGGGCTTCCGACGCACACTGACTTGCCTTACGACGCACTCTACGACGCACACTTGCATTGAATCAAACGAGCGTCACGGTGCATCGGGAAGTCTAAATTTCTGCGTCGGCGTTGGTAGGTGCCAGGCCTTAAGCTGCAAACCGACCGGGCTTCCATTACGACACACTCTACGACACACAATTAGGCCTATATTGAATCTCATTTTATCATGGCGACTTGAAAGAAAAACCTTTTAATTCTATATATCAGTATGCTGCGTTTCTCCATTCTCTATTCCTGTTTGTGTGCATGTCTCCCTCTAGCCTAATCTCTCAAAAGTAGTCGCCTTACTAGTCTGGGCTCTCCTTGTATGATCTCGGGTGGTGCATTCAGGACATAACCACATCCGCACACATTGAATATCCTAAAGGTGACGCATTAACTGCAGATGGCTGTACACTTCGGCTTTCGATATCATATCCCCAACAGATCATTTGTAGGGAAGTATGATCCATAGTTTGTACAGATGTTCCTGGATCCGGTCGAGTTAACACCATCCATCTGTACACCAATCCTCACAAAGTAAATGCCCTATTTCAATCCCCAGTCCACAGGAGATTCGCTAAATCCCTGTGAGAACACAGGACTCACGGGGGCTGCATGCGCGTGAAATCTCGTCGTGTTTGCGCTGACTTTGTATCGAAATTCTGTTTATTATTGACAGGCGAGCTCCTGGGCACACGTGGGGCATACGTCATGAATTCTCCATGCGGTGTTAGGGCAGTGTACTGGGGGAGGGGGATGGGCGGCCAGACTGATACCGTGAAGTTCTGGGATTAATGGGAGCAGGGATTTGTATGCCATGCGTCATCGTTGTCCCTACGGATATGGCATTGTTGTTTATGTTCCCCACAGAAACTTGTATCTAGCGTATTACACTAAACATGGCTGGAATTGTATGTGTATGGGTTTTTGTTTTTTTTTAGTAATAAACAGTTCCTAGTATTGTGCTCTTTGAGACTAATATACTAGGATTGTTCCAGCATTCGCGACATATATGATATGACGATACCGTGTACGGACAAAATAGCTCCATTGACCTGTTTTGCCGATATCACTTCTCCAATAACACTAATAGCATTTACGCTGATTTGTAATAGGAATGTATAATTTTTTCGGGCAGAGTCATGATCTTTGTCTATGTGTATAGATATAGCTATATTTATTTCGGCAAAAATAGGCGCATACGGAAAAATAGTGCGTATGAAAAAAATAGTTCATAACATATGAATCTAAATGGCACATAATGGCAGAGCGCACCAGGTACCGCATGGTCTATTTCTCAGTCATATCTCCAGGTATTTCCTCCCTACAACATGCCAAGCCGTTCAGTACACCGTGGATCCCTTTGTCCCTTTATGAATCCCCAAAATGGTTGCGGGCCAAATTGTTGACGTGTTGAGCGAACATGGAGATGGTGGCATAAGGAGAGCGGATTGATAAGGATCGTAAAGGCCCGGGCTGCTGGGGGCAGATAGTGGTTAATAATTGGTGTGGTTAGTCATTCTCCTCTCCATCATAACGTCCAAGATGGAGGCTTGTCAGGAAAGCTGTGTTTTCACCGCTGACACGAGATAAACATCTGTAAATATGCAACCGCTGGCGACTTCTCCTCCTTTCACAGAAATCTGAATTCACTGACGTCTTCTGCCCCCTTTCACCTCATTATTCGAGAAGACCCATTAGCAATCTTTGATCTTTGTAATGACCCATTGGGTTGCAATACTAGAGCTCATGCATATCTATATACTGATACTACACGTTATCTTGAATGTGTCATTTCCTGATAGACATTGTCTGATCATCTTGTGATGGGATAGTGTGCCTTTGGTGAACTGCCCTCAAGGGTTTCCATCATTAATAACTCTTGAATAACTTTTTGTATGCTGGCACACTTATTTCCAACAAATGATCTCTCTTAAAACAAATGCCTTTTTTTTTTTCTCTTTTTTTTTTTTTGGGGGGGGGGGGGCCTTCGCTTAGAAGCGACCACAAAACCGATCCAATAAAAAGTTTTATAGGCTACAAATTCTCCAACGCCTCCGAGATATTCACCTTTAAAATTCCTTAGCCCCCTACACCCTTACCCATTGCTCTCTCGGTGGCCACAAGAAAATCCATTGAAGTTGATGCTGCAAGAGATAAAAGGTGAGAGTGGTGTCTGTTTCCGAGTAGGTCCCGTCAGGCCGTTAGGAGATCAGGTAGGGGGGAAGGGGGCACCCCTCCCCCGCCCGACTCCCACACCACAGAGAGGTAGGTGAGAGTGTTCGCCGGCCAGGGGGTGAACCCCTCAGGTGGGCTAAGGTCCCGTACCTGCCGAGTCCACAGCCCTACCTCACGCAGACAGGTCGTCTGTCAGGTGCACAGGTCTCCCCGCGACAACATGCCTGTCATATCTCCACCCCTCCAAACACCTGATAACTGGACCCCGGTCTCTTCTCACAGATATGTCAGTTTTTTTGGGGTTTTTTTTCCATGGAAATCCACTTTTTCATATCCAGTATGTGTGATTATTTTTTCCATGTGTCTCATTAAGATAATATTGATTGAGCCTCATGTACGCCAAAAAAATAGTGGTTTTAAACCTCCCTACAGACCCCCAGCCCCATGTAGTGCGGAAAAGCACATATTATCCCAGTTTTCATGGTCTATCAGTGGCAGAAAAATCCACATGAAAAAAATTATTCCACATTTTCCCCTGACCTGAACTGACATCCCTGTTCTCAGGTGCACAGGTCTCCCCATGACAACATGCCCATCGTGTCTTCACCCCTCAAGACACCTGACAACTAGACTCCAGTCTCTTCCTGGGCGGACCTCACTGTGGCAATATGCCCGTCATGTTTCTACCCCTCTGGAGAGGGGAGCTCAGTGATAAAGGCACTGGACTTGTGATCGCAAGGTTGTGGGTCCGAGTCCCACTGCAGCCACTTTTCTCCTTTATCCCCAGCAGTGGTAGATTTACTGCTATACCAATGGCCAATCGTTCACATACCATGTCTATGTGGTGTGGGACCTCGGCAAATGTGTAGGGGTAAGATTTCTACCTAAATTCATCACATAGATTCGGTCACCACCCTCGTGGTACAAAAGAACCTTGAGAAGGTCTGGTAAGAACCTGTAATGGCTAACTGGACATCAAATTAAACCAACCAACCAACCAACTAACCCTCCAGACACCTGACAAGTATACCCCGGTATCCTCTTAGGAACACAAGTCTCCCCGCGACAACATGCCTGTCATGTCTCTCCCCCTCCAGACACCTGACAAGTAGACCCCGGTCTCCTCTGAGGAACACAGGTCTCCCAACAACAACATGCCCGTCATGTCTCTCCCCCTCCAGACACCTGACAAGTAGACCCCGGTCTCCTCTTAGGAACACAGGTCTCCCCGCGACAAGCCTGTCGTGTCTCTACCCCTCCAGACACCTGACAAGTAGACCCCGGTCTCCTCTGAGGAACACAAGTCTCCCCGCGACAACATGCCCGTCGTGTCTCTACCCCTCCAGACACCTGACAAGTAGACCCCGGTCTCCTCTTAGGAACACAGGTCTCCCCGCGACAAGCCTGTCGTGTCTCTACCCCTCCAAACACCTGACAAGTAGACCCAGGTCTCCTCTGAGGAACACAGGTCTCTCCGCGACAAGCCTGTCGTGTCTCTACCCCTCCAGACACCTGACAAGTAGACCCCGGTCTCCTCTGAGGAACACAGGTCTCCCCGCGACAAGCCTGTCGTGTCTCTACCCCTCCAGACACCTGACAAGTAGACCCCGGTCTCCTCTTAGGAACACAGGTCTCCCTGCGCCAACATGCCTGTCATGTCTCTCCCCCTACAGAAACCTGACAAGTAGACCCCGGTTTCCTCTGAGGAACACGGGTCTCCCTGCAACAACATGCCTGTAGTGTCTTTCCCCCTCCAGACATCTGCCAACAAATACCCAGTTTGCTCTCGCCATGACAACATGCTGGTGGTATCTCCACCCCTCCAGACACCTAACGACTAGGGCCAGTCTCCTTTCAGGTAGACAGACCTCACCATGACAACATGCCTCTACCCCTTTAGACACCTGACAAGTAGACCTCTGAGGAACTCAGGTCTCCCTGCGACAACATGCCCGTCGTGTCTCCACCCTGCAGACACCTGACAAGTAGGTGGCGGGTGAGAGTGGCAGGGCACCGGCCTGCTGGTACGGCGTGAGGCCGGGCACCCCGCCTCGCTCGACATTTGATACCATCTCCGGCTATTGTCCAAAAGCAATTTGCGTCCAAGGCCGCTGGTGGGGACCTCCGGCGGTAGAGCGTGGCAGACATTCATTTCTGGAGGCAATCAGGTGTGAACCGTGGCGCCTCATGTTCGTAAACCTGGGCCGTGGTTAGAACCCACCCGTCCCAGTTCACTGGTGCATGACTCGAAGAAAAAGTGAGCATAACAGCCACCCTAGTGGCACTTCTTGCAGGTGTGTGATTTCCACATTTCCTACGTTTAATTAACTCACATTTCATTTGCATATGTACACTGTTACACAGATATACATCAGCATTGATTATAGACCCGTTGTGTAGCTTTCAAATATGGTACCCAACTTCAGTACCATTGTAGCATTCTGAACTCTGTTCCACAACAAATTTTCATCTGCTCTTCATTTACATATATAAAAGCGTATTCAAATATGTGCAGTTTACAAAAATATCACTTGATACGCTTATAGGCTGGGCTGGGAATGATAAAATATAGCACTCTAGGGGGTACACTTCATCTGCCGAATCAATATACCAATTCAATATTAACAACATTGACGTTATGGGAGTGTCCGTCTAATCCACCAGGAACTGCCAAATTGGAGGCATAGAGTACACTTTATGCAGTGAAACTAAACATCCCTTCAGGGTCCTGCAGAAAACCGGCAGTTTTGGCAGCGCTGTTTGACGCCAAGGTCGTCAGAGCACCCTGCCCATTGGTGGCGATAAAGTCCTCTTGGGGACGGCCTCATTTGAATATTATGACAACCATAAAGGCATCCACTAATGGGACGGCCCATTTGGTAATACTACTTACCCTAGACATCACTGTCGCCTCAAACCTCTCTTTATTTTGGAAATGACCCCATCGCTGGCCGTCAACTTAATGAAGTCCCTCAAAAAGTCGTCAGTGTGATGGGCCTCCGCAGTGCGACCCGCCGCTACAGAGGCCATTTAATTATAACCTCTTCTCTGATGTGTGAGGCTTGAAAGCTGGTGAGCACCTCGGCCCTGCTCTGATCTGCTCGCAGCCAGTTATGTGGGTTGACAGCTTCCAAAGGGAGCAGCTCACAGCCTCTGTTGTGAGAGTGATTCAAGGCGGCCTTGGCTTCTTTGTAAGGAGATGGCGGGGGTGTGGCTGGAGCAGTATGCGCGCTGAGGGGACGGAGTAACTGATAACTGGGAGCTGGGCTAAGAAGGAGGTCATCTGGAAGATAACACGGCTTCACTGTTACTCATCTGGATGAGCAGCTCATCTCATGACCTTCTTTCCAACAAGGAGTCTGCGATATGAGTTTCCTAAAAAAAATAGTGCAGCAGAGTTCCTTTGGGGGATGCCCCCCAAGTCCAGTAACATCAACAGAACAGGTTACACAGGCAAGTAAAAAAAATGCCACACAACAAACATTTCTTTGGATATCTCATCGGCATGCCAAAGGCTGACTTGCGGGATACACGCTGCCTGCACATTTTCTGATTATGAGCCTCTACAGCTCTGAATCATCACACTTTTGTAACATTGTCAATAAAAAAAGACCCAAAGTCATCTCACGCTTGCTAAACAAAATGGCCCCGGTCTATCATAGCAATTAGCCGCTAAATTGAAATTCCTCATCAAGATAATTTTCAAGATGGGTGATTTTTTTTTCTTTCTAAGAAGAACCGCCTGCCAGATTGTACCTGGATGGGAGGGGAATGATTATTAAAAACAGCTCTCCCCGCCTGGAGCGTTTACGCCGGGAGGGGTGGGTGTGAGAGGGCGAGGCGCCCCACCCTCTCCCCCCACCTGCATCTCTTTGTCAGAGAACTCCCAACGCCCCCCGACGGCAATAGATAAACAGGAACATAAAGCAGACACGGCAAATACAACGGGGCGTGGCTCGGGCGGCCCGCCGAGACTCCGCCCCCTGGCTGATGATTTAACAGACTCCAAGAAGAGCCTCCGGTAGAAAAGGACGGGGCTGCAATTTGCAAATTTCTACAAATGCTTCTGAGCGCGCGACCAAGGTGTGCTGATGTCTGTAAAACAACCCTCATTTCCATAAATACCGGGCTTGGATAAAGAGAGGGCGGCGGGTGGGCAAAATACCCCGGCGGGGTTTGGAGACCATCTGACGAATCTAGCCGTCGGTAGGTTACAAACGGCGAGAATATGACCTTTATGACACCTGCCTTTTGTAGGCAGGACATAGAGGGACAGATGGACTTCACGCGGGCGGTGTGAATGAATCTGTCAACGGGAACATCCAGCACGCCGCGGTCAGCGTGTGACTGCCGGCGGGGCGGTGGGACTGCTCCAGCTGGTATTCACACCCCAGTGAATGCAACTCGTTGACGGCGGTTACCCAACTGGACAGCGCCATTCAGAAGCCTCCCCAGTCGGCATGAGGTAACCTGGCTGTGCCCAGGTAGGCACAGAGAGGCCTGGCTAGTGATAAGTACGTCTCCACCCTGGATGAACGAACTCACCTGCTAATCAGACGTGGGGTACCTTCGATTTATTGAATTTCTGCTCTGGGGACAGGGCTGGCGTCGCCGGGTCGCCCAGGCAACCCCCGGCGTTATATCACAACCTGCACTCGACCCCCTTACATCACTTCGAATTTCCATTACCCATTTATGATCATTTATTCACGAGTCCAACTTGTACATTTGGCTTGGTATGAATAATTCACCTCGGGTCGGACCCCCCTGTGACCACCGGGCGTGGCTTTAGGGGAGCCTGGCGCCATTGTTACCTTTCCCACAAGTGCAGGGCGGGATTAGTGGAAGATGATATCAAGTGGAATTTAAGCCTTCCCCTAATCCCGGAAATCCGTATCGTCCGTCCTGTTCCGTTTCAGCTTTAATTAAGCCTATCTGATCCCCAACGCGCTATCTGACGTTGAATGTCCAGGGGAATTCCGATGAGAGACGACCTACAGAAGGTAGCAGATGATGGTTAGGGAGCAGCTCGTTATTTAGACCTGAGTTGATACTATACCGAGAAGGAACTGCGTCAAGGTCCGTAGCCGCTGAAAATACACCATGAGTTTGGGTTGCAGAATAATCTCATAAGGCAAAGTCGAGTGTGATTACATAGCAGACCAAAACGAATGGCATACTTTCAGTGGCTACAGATCGACTGTGGTTCAGATTTTAAAGACATATCTTACAATTCATGGTGGTGCCACCTGGTGATTTTTAGATATTGTGAATCATCAGTCAAAGCTGGTTCCTTGAGATTCATTCTAATGCCAATTGGGTGAACTTTCTGACCAGTTTATCCAATCCTAATAGGTAAAATAGGCCAATTAACAATTGCTTGATTTATATGGGAAATGTACTTTAATTCTCTCAAACACAAGTACGGTGACCTAGGAATTTTAAAATTTGAATATGCTGTACTAAACATCTACTATATTCTCTGAAAGTTTGAAGAGAAAATCAACACTCAGAGATCGTCATATTCAGTTTTCAGGAAAATGATAAGGGTTTTGATTTTCATTTTATTAAATTTTCAAGCCAAATTGTCTGATATGCATTGACCACACCCCTATCATTGACTAATTGGCAAATGTTTGTGACATCATCTAATGGTTGTGATATCATTGCCCATAGAGTATTTTTTTTACAATATTTCATCTGCATTTATTATGACTTCCTAGTGCTAAGTCTATGGGAAAGAAAATACCATTGGTATGATAAAAGCCATTAACTCAGAGATTATTCCTACCTCCTGAAGATATTACAGAAGAAGGCCAGAGTTCAGCACACCCCATGGACAGATCCTGTGAGATCATCTCCTCTCGGGAAAATACCCACCTCTGGCTGCTGTGCCAGCGGCTGTGGTGACGTCATGCCCTTTGTGATGACCTCCCTTGTGTTAGCCTCCATTGATTACCCGTGGTGTATACGCTTTCTTGGCTAAGATATCTGATTTCCCCTCTATCTCTCCCTAACCATCTCTCTTGGTCCCTCTCTCTCCTTTCCACCTTCCACTCTCCTTTCACCTCTCTCTGTTGGTGAAAGTCCGGGCATTCAGGGCTCAAATCGGCGGCGGCACATTGAAAGTAGAGGTTTCAGATTTCAAGGTTCAGGAGGTGTTTCCCTGAGGTGCGAATCGAAAAGTCTCACCTGTATTTTATTTGGTCGCGGGATCGATAGTGAAGGGGCAACACTGGAGGCTTGCTTTTAAAGGTGTTGGCGGGAGTATTGTGCTTCCCCTGTGACTTTTACTGAAAGGTAACTTCTATGAGGAAACACCTGGATGAGACTATAGGGAACACTTACTGTGTCTCTCTCTCAATAGACCGCCAGTCAATGGAGTATGCAACGTCTTTATCATGATGACGGGTGCTAAAAACATGCACACTGTACTTCCTTTGTGTCTGTTCTCACCATTTAAAGGTAAGGTTCGTAAGGGTGGTGGATGTCAACAATTATGCACAAAGGAAAGTTTTGAGCTTTGATGGAGAAGGTGGCAAATACTTTTTAAGACCACTTACATTGATGGTTTGTTGGAAGTGAAACCCATGCCGTTTCGTTGCAGATTAAAAAAAGGAACGAAAGAGATTTAGGTTCAAGGTTAAAAGAATAAATACACGTGAAGTATGATAATAAGAGGAAAGAGTGGTTACTGAGCCCTTAGGGATGGCCATTCGATGTATTTTGTATTACATAGAATATATTTCCTGAGGCGAGAGGCGGAGGGACATATTCATGTTACAAAAGGCCGAGAACGGCATCCCTACATCTCAGTCACGTTTTCTAAATATCATATACCTAAAAACAAAAATAAACTCATTCACTCACTCACTCACTCATTCATAGCTCATTCACTACGTCTCAGTGAACCCAAACATTATTTATACTGCACCCCTAGCAGCAGGTATTATTTCCGAGGCATTCGACCATAGGTATATAACAATAAATTATAGACCTGTACAAGTGATCTGTTACACTCATTATATGCATACATGTACTAGTAATTAGTGAAAATAATTTCAACTTCTGTAAATATTCTCGTACACTGATTACGAGCTTGTTGAGTGTTTTATTTGGATTATTTTGAGCAGCTCAAATCACGCATTCTCATTAGCAGGTGGATTTATAATTGCTCCTTACGTATCACATAGGTATAGCAATTTGTCCTGGTAATAGATTAACTTTTGCATTGTTTCATGCAACCTGATAGGTCTAGCTTGTAGAGATTTGAGCCTGTGTGTGGGGGTGTAGCGGTTGGGGCGCGAGTGACAGAGCTATACAGGTGTTCCATGGCTTCCCCTCCTCTATGACCCACTCACCCCCAACAACACACCCATAAAGCCACCTATCAAACTTTCAACATTCCATCACCCCTCCAGGGTGCGAGTCGCCAGTCGCCTACACGGTCATTGGAGCGTGTTAGGCTCGGGTCAGCCTACAAAGCAAGGCAACAAAGCCTGAGCAGGCCTGAATGGCGCTATTGAGAGCGATACAGTAACAGTCCGTACGGTACCCCTCCTTGCCGCCCGGCCGGGCACTGATCCCTTTTCAGGGTGCTCGAGGTCGCCGGACGAGTGCACCCCCACGACTCCGTCCGACCTGGGCGATAATGGGTCGATCGCCGTCTTACATCACCTGATCAATGCAGCCGGAAGTATCGGTGCACAATGGGCGTCCCTCACGCCGATTAGAGAGGTCATTGAGACGCGGGCGAACCCTTAACTCCAGGGCATAGGACTGTGTTAGTGTACGGGTGTGTGCGTGTGTGTGTGTGTGGGGGGGGGGGGGGGGGGGGGTTCGATGTGCAGGAATCAGGCCAGGGGAAAGCTGGTGTCTAATATGGAGTTGTTGCTGTGAGTTACGAGCAGTGTGGTGCCTCTGGAGACCGCTATAAATATGTATGTGTAAAGAAACGGTAGTTATTTATGTTGACCGTCTGGGATGTACTTGGATGTGATATATTTTACACGAATCGAATCACAGTTCTATTTAGATTGAGATGTAAACAATGTATATATATATATATATATATATATATATATATATATATATATATAATATGTATATACATATATATATATACATATATGTACACTAGAACCCCGCCTAACGGACACCCCACGTTACAAGCGACCACCCCGCGTTAACGGACAATTTCAGCCGGGGTTCTACTGTAGTGCACGTCATTGGAGAAATATTTAGCTAGGACCGGTTCAAATAATCAATATTAAGAGTGTTCTCCATTCAGACTCATTCTGCCGCAGAATCTAGGATTATAATACATACAGAGGTTAATAGATTCCATTCACCACTATTACGAGCAAGACACATCTAGATTTGGGAAGAGCTGACATCAATATACATGCACTTTCCCCAAGAAATGTGCGAGACAGATTTACTGTCCCAGGTAGACTTGCATCTGTCCCTGGATCATACCCCTCCCATTTATCTCCCATTTATCATTGTAGGTTTAACAATGGCAACTCGTTCTCAATGCCCGTGCGAGTATTGCAGTCCGTTCTCCATGCCCCTACGAGTATTACAATCTGGTCTATGATATCAAATATCCAATGTGTCTTCCGTTCTTTTAGTGTGAACAGTGGTGAGATAAATATAGAAAGCGACTGCTGATTTCTTCTCCTTTTTATCCAAACATATCTGCATCACCCTGACAGGGGACACCGGTTCCTGTTCTCGCCGGGCGCCAGAGAAAGTCTACTGATTTCTCAGTTAATGTTTAAGTGGTATTCACACGGTGGGATTCATGTCCATCTCAGGGTGTTTGTGTGAGACAAATCCTGCTGAGATTCTGTACTCAAACACCACTTTTTCGCATAAAGTGTAGGATTCCATTTCCCTGAGACATGTCTTCTCCCCTGCAATTATTTGCAGCATTTCCCCTAAGATGTAACAGAATCTTATGAGATTTTGAACCATGTGAAATACATGAATCCCACCTTGTAAATTCCATTTTATACTCAAAGACTCGACCAAGTCTATGGCCCAGGTGAAATGTCTGGGAGGTGATGTCTCGTGAACTGAATGATCCGACTGCAATAATAAGAACCTGTAAATCACAAATGTAGCCCGAGACATTTCTATATTAGGTAAACAGCACAAAGAGAAGCGTCGACAGGTGGTGGCTTTCATAAACGAGATTGCATTCTCAAGGACGGGGGTTTGAGGAGTTGGATACTATACAGAGCCTTACAATATCTCTGAAATGAAATATCGACGGATATTTTGACGAAAGAGGTGGTCACTACTAACTACCGTGAGATAATGACCTTCTAGTGTCCCTCTAATTGATATTCCTCTAAAAATAGTATAAAAAAGGGAGGGCCTTCCACTGCCTCAGAATGGAGGGTACATATATTCTACACACTGACTCCGGCTACTGTTTGAGCGTGGGCCATGCGCTCATAAACCCTGACTCGGTTAGGAAAGGTTTTTCAGACTTTCACCTTGCTACAAAATTTAACCCTTCACCATATGTCTGATAACACCGTGACATTGGGAAAAGATCAGAGGGTCAGTGTCTCAGTGTCGTAGACGTATAACCCAAATCTTTCAATTGCTATCTTTTTTTAAATTTGCAAGCTCATTCATCTATGGTGAACATTCTATTTCTTCCAAGTTGTTCTAGTTGGGACATTATTCGGTACTGAGATATGAATCCATACATTTCTAATCATCACACACAATTACCCCAAAGTTGATAAATGGTTAGTTATTAAAAGTGAACTTTATGTCTCTTCACCAATTGCCAACATGTATGCATCATTTACTTATTGGCGTCATTGCACATCCCATGCTTCTTCTCCTGAACCCATGAGCGACCATATGGCAAATACTTTTTAACTGGTGACGGGGCGAGTCCACACACAGGTATATATAACGCAGTATTTGTATTGTGTTCTGTGTACTTTATAGAGGCGCTCTCTGGGAGCGATCCAAAGCCTGCCTTTCCTCGCTCCACGCTCAGGCTCCAGTCGCTTTCACTGCAATCTGATACTTTAAAATTATTGACAAGTCACACAGAGCTGTTTACCTCCTGGCATTAGAGACTCCTGGAGGATATTGAGCGTAAGACCAGCATGTGTTCAGGCAGGGTGCGTAAAGCCAGGGCTGGCGCATGTTGTATGGGTGTACATGTATTCAGGCAAGGTTTGGAGAGGCAGAGGTAGGGCACGCTGTATAGGTGTATTCAGGTGAGGTAGCTATAGCAAGGCACACAAAAACATAGTACCTGATAGTCAGGCTATGTATATACTATATAGCTATATACAGTAGAGCCCCGCCTAACGGACACCCCGCGTTAACGGACACCTCTGCTCGGAACTGTTTCCTCTAATAAATGTTTATTTTAACCCCGCGTAAGCGAACACCCCGCGTAAGCGGGCCCTTTGATCCGGAACGGAGGTTGTCCGCTTACGCGGAGTTCTACTGCATGTATGTATACATGTTTATATATATGTATTCACAAACACTTGAGAATTCCATGTTCCCCAGTCTACTCTGCCCCAGAATCAGTAGCGCAGTGGAGCCACTGTCCAGGTATAAAGCAATTTCGCATTGGTCATCGAAAACAGTACCGATTAATTGAGTTCTCCTAAAAGTCGGTCGGTGGTGGCCACTGACTGCACGTTTGTATCAATGAATCGGTGAGGGCACTGTATATGCCTTGTTCCTGCCGTATTTGACAGGTCCATACCGACCTTGTCCATTTACACGCAGTCAAATGGATTTCCGTGCCGAAATAACTGTCTGCTTACTCGGGGACACCGCTTATGCAGGTTTAAATAACCATCTATTGGAGGGACAAATTTCCGTTCCAAGCATAAGTGTCCTTTAACGCGGGGTGTTCGTTTACGCTACGTGTCCATTAGGCGGGGTTCTACTGTGCTTATTTCATGTGTTATGAAAGTCATGCAGTTTCTCGATTGGAAATACTGGCATCAAGAGTTAAATAAAGTGATATACAGAATAATTTATTTTCACAGATGATTCATGCAGATTTGCTTTGTATCACCCTGGATACATGTTTATTGAGGTATCCTCTGTGTTAGGAGGAATATTATGATCACATATTCTTGCTATAATGTACATGCATGCCTACAGTATGGTCTTCTATTTCTTACTCATATCTGCACCCTTCTTTTGAAGGCAATAGATTTGAAAGATCCTTGTGATAATCTGTTGCAAACAAAGATAGAGTCAAACCAAATAAGGAAGTCGTATACATCATATTCTTCATAATAAAGTTGACGTTTTTTAACCCCTAAGTTCCTTTTAATTTTAGGTGGCGGTGTAATATGATACAAAAAGGACGTATACATTACAGAAATAACTCTTCACACAATTCAGGGTCTGCTTTTAGAAGTGACAGTTTATGATAAATCATAAATGAGATATGGGAAGGGGCCTCATACTGGAGTTATCATCTGTCACGGTAGCATTTCAAAACATACCTTCCTTGAAATATTCATAAGAAAAGTAATTGGCATTTTTTCCACATCCCCAGCACTGTCACGTCTGTAGAACAGTCAGAGTGACAGGTCGAATCCCATCTCTCAATTCATTTCGAAACACTACTTCAGTAGACAATAGTGCATAGGAATAACATAGTAGGCTCCAAACATTTTTTAACACGGACTCTATCAAGGAAAAAATTGCATTTCGGCTAGGCTGCACACCTGCTATGTGTTGGCTGGGTCTCGGATGCCTGGGTGGACGTTGCGGTTTTGTGTGGACCAACCATAGACCGGGTCCTATTTGATGAGGCCCATCAACTGCGAATCGTTGGCCGCAGCCCGTCGCTCCCGGGGGAGGAGGGGCGGCGGAGGTCGGGTGGATACCGCGTGCACTGAGCTCCCGGGCCGGGGAACGGCAGGACAGCCCCGGCTCCCAGACACAGCCCCCTTAGCAGGTCTCGCCGAGGGACTTCAGTTCGATTTCAGGGTTGTCAACGCCCCTTTCTTCCTTTCCTTTTGATTTATTTCCAATTTCCTTCTTTTTATCAGCTGCCACATGGGAGGAATCTAAAACGGAGAGATGTCTAGCCATTTGTAAATACGTATATGATGGTTAAAAATCTAATGTCCCTCCAGCAAAGCAGTTGTAAATGTTTCCCATGATATGAACTATATTTATGTGAACATTTACATGCACATGTATATGTATCTATTGTAGGCTAGATATCTGGCAAATAGTATGTATATAATCCTGCTATAGTCTACACCGTGCCTATACGTAGTTAATAAGTCTGTTTTGAAAAATCTTATCATATATTAGAGTATTCCTAATCAATACAATTAGATAATGCATACACACAGACTAGTGCAATTAGATGTATAAATACATTGAATATTTGATGTTTATATATGATAATTCCTAATCAATATAATTAAATAATGCATACACACAGACTAGTACAATTACATGTATATGTAGGCCTACATTGAATAATTGATGTTTATATATGATACTTGTATCATACAGCACCACAGAAATGTGATTAAGAGTGTCACAGTATAAAGAAAACCATAATGTTTCTACATCGATGAAATTTTAAAATTGTGAAATTATAAAAGGTGAATATTACAACACAAGATTCATTCAATTAATAACCACGAGCCGAGAATACTCCCCGCGGGGACTGCCTTTACTCCTCAGAACACAAACACGTGTGGCCACCAGACGCTCCCGTGTGTATTGCGATTCGTTTGTAAGAACAACAGACAATGACAGTTAGCCTAAACTCCAGACAAAAGACGCGTGCGTCGTCTCACGGGCGGGGGGCGGCAATTCAATCAGTCCCGCCGGGCGCGTGCGGGCGCGGGAGCCGGCAGAAGGGGGGTGGGTACCCGGGACCCTCACAGGGCACCCACACCCAGACAGGTGGTCTTATGCGTATTCCATTTAACCGCATTGACTTTGATTTAGGCCAGGTCCACACCTGCCCAGGGGACTGGGTTTTTAATTAGCCAGGTCCGGGTCCCTGGGAAGTGTCCTCCTAGGGGACTACTCCTTGCTAGAAGGGCTCTTCTTATAAGGGTGGACTACTTAAATCGCAGGCGGATTTGACTTTATGACCACTCTAATCCGTGTGTATATATACAATCAAAGGTGGGTGTTAAGCTATGTGGAGTACCTTTATGTTAAAAGGCTGATTTAGCTTTGATTTAATGAGTTAAGACCCCAGGTCAGGGGAACCCAATCCTTTAATACTTGTGCCTTGTATAACTGTTGCCGCGAGTTTCTTCTTTGTTCGCATCAAGTAATATAGAGTCGTTACTAATCCCGACTTCAAACACATACAAAAAAAGATGCTACCAGTGTTTTGTATCATGTTTAATGTGTATACGTACATGTATCTCCATGGATAGAAATATTGATGAAAGATGAAGAGGCAAAAGTAATTAACATGTACACATGTACCTGTAAATGATAAGAGTCAAAAGTAATTAGCATGTACATGTACACAAGTACCTGTATATGATAAGAGTCAAAAGTAATTAGCATGTACACATGTGCCTCTATATGATAAGAGCAAAAAGGAATTAACATGTTCACATGTATCTGTATATGATAATAGTCAAAAGTGATTAGTATGTACACAGGTACCTGTATATGATAAGAGTCATTGTATCAAAGCCAAATTAGTAGAGTTATGATTGTAGAACAGAGCCTCAATCTGAGATGGATTCTTTTGCAAACATAATACAGAAAGATGCCAGATAAAATGCAGTCTTCGTGATAGCTGTGGTCAATCGACATGTGCATGCACTTTGGTTCACGTGCGATAAGGGTAGACGTGATGAAGCGGTGTCCCGTCTACTTAGAAGACAAGAACATACACCGTTTACCTATAGGTGTATGTATTAGGCGTGCCCTGATCAATGCACATCGCGGATTTAATTGTAGCCGCACCATACTATAACCATTTAAACAGTACTCAGTGCAATTTGAGCCACGTCGATATCCAAATCCGGCACATACAATCAACGCACTCACCCTCGTGCGAACCCTTTTAGCGGCGGCTCCAATTTGATTCAATAACAACATTAAAATCCCTAATGCTGCCGAATTCTTATTCGGGCCCCAACAAAGCTAAGTAATGGCAAACATGTCAATATTGGAACTCGCATATAGATACCTCGTGAGTACCCGCATAGATGTTTCCATTATTCCTACCAAGAGGAATGCATACAGGACGAGTTATCCTGACCGTCCGCGATACGTTCAATGTAGTTCAGTTCCCCACCTTTAAAGGGACATCAGACAATTTAGCTCGAGAATTTTAAAACCCATTACAGTTTCCTGAAAACTGAATGGGATGATCTCTAAGTGTTGCAGAACACATATCTAACTTAAAAAATCGGGGGTGACCGTGCTACTTTTTTTATTTAGATATTTTGAAAATTCTATAATAGAATATATATAGACATTATAATAAGTTGTTTATCACATAGTAAAACCCATGTAATTTTCCTCAAACTTTCCAAGAATAAAGTAGATCTATAGTACTACACATTTTGTTCTTAAAATCTCTAGGTCACCATCCTTGTTTTTAAAAGAATTGAAGAAAACCATATTTTTCAGTATATTTCCAATGTAAATCGAGCAAATGTAAATTGGCCTATTTTACCTATTGATATTCAATAACCTGGAGAAAATGATAAATTTACTCATTTAGAATCAGAATCAGAGTTACAAGGAACCAGTTTCAACTGATGGTTGACAATATTTAAAAACCACCAGGTGGCTTCACCATCAATTGTAAGGTATGCCTTTAAATCTGCACCATAACATCCCTTCTTAGTTTGCCAATAAACACCCGACTCCCTCACAGTAGT
Organism: Alentia gelatinosa; assembly: GCA_950022655.1. NCBI lineage: Eukaryota > Metazoa > Annelida > Polychaeta > Phyllodocida > Polynoidae > Alentia > Alentia gelatinosa. Next base: position 51,480,814 of record OX465586.1, read on the forward strand.
GGGTCTTTTGGTGTTGATGTTGCCCTATCCATGCGCACGGGCCTTCCAGGCGATGCCCATATGCAACGGTAGAATTTAATTGGCTGCCCGTGCTTTTTTAGCTTGCCCTATCAAATACCTGGCGAGCCGAGCAGTGAATGGCTGTGGAAGGCGGTCGTCTCCAGCTAAAGAAGCCCATTTCACCCCTGAGTTGATCGCCCCTGGGCTTACACACAGGAGCCGCTTTGTGGCGACTGCTTTGAAGGCGCTTCGTTGGAGCGCCACACCTGTGGGACCGCCCATTATTTATTTGCCGGGGGATTTGGGGTCTAATACCCGCGGAGGCGTGTTCGAGACTGATGGACATTTTGATGCCACACAAGCAGTGTTTTATCCTGGAAGAACCTAAAGCAAAAAAAAAAAATAGATAGATAGATACCCGCTCCCATGATATTAGGATGCAAATTACACAGTGCATTAACCCCTTCCACCATGATGGAAATACTCAAGATGTGTGCAGCTATAACGTTGTGAGAGGATAAAATAGACATAGGAGAACATTTATAGAAATACTATGATTAATGAAGATTTCCATTCTATGATTTCATATGGCAAAACAATAAAATACCTAGGGCAAGACACTCAATATTGGAGGTATCGAATTTAGTTCGGTGTGAGATTGTAGTTGACAAATATATGAATGAAATACATTCACAATAATCCCGAATCCCCATTTAAACTCGAAGAGAGTTGAAGGGAGAAAATCCATCTCACACGATAAAATTTGCCCTAAATACATACACAATAATGAGTGGTTGTGTACGAGAGGAAGTAATCTCTGAGTAGTTCATGCGTAGTAATGTCCGAGCAACGGCAAGGATTAGGCCTATAATACGCGTCAACTACATGGGGATTACAGCAACCTGTACACAAAACCAGTCGTTATTGTATTCATTATCCACCTACACGATCAATAACAAGTCTATTGCAATAAAAAAGTTCATTGCAAGACATTTGTTGTTCTAGATTACGCCATATCACAAAAGCTCTGTCCAACATGGTGGTAATTCAATGTAAACTTACGATTGATTCAAAATTTAATTTGAAGTACACAATGGTTCTACCTCTTAGTGGACGAGCTGTTTCGTTTTTTTAGAATTTCTGAGTAGCTGATACCAGGTGCTCTATAACCTTCCTTTGTAGACCTCGCAATATGTGGATGATAACAATAATAATCCACTTATAACAAAGTGAATATTATCTACCTCCCCCATCCTGACGCAATGCCTGTTGTCCCTGTAACCCAAACCCCAAATCTGACGTAATTGGTTGCTTGCGAAAGCCCGAGGAAAGCAAAGACCAACAGTGTCCGTGTGAAGTCGGCATATACTACTCGGAGCTGAGTGAGACACGGCGGCCTCTCCCCGCCGCCCGCCCCGGCGTATGCCCCGCTAATTCCCGGCCCGTCGCCGCGGCCCGTGTTTGATGTGCGCCGAGACGAGGGCGTTTGACAAAGTTTGGCGCGGCGGGCCGCAAACACCCTCACAAAGCGGGGGTTAATTGGTGTGTTTGCTGTGGTGGCCGGGAATGGCTCGCCGTGCAGGGGAGTGTGGGGGTATGCTCGTGGGGCTGGGGGTGTGGGAAACAGAGAGTGGGGTGAGTACGCACATGGTGAAGAAATGCCGCGAATATATCGCCAATAGGAGTTGGCTCACCCTCTGGTAGAGCGCTGCCGCATAGGGCGACTTTCTGAATGCCTTTTGGGGGCTGCAGCCACGGTCCCGGTGCCATACCCGACCCACCCACCCTCCCACCCTCCCTCCCGCCACTGTTGGTCATCTGGCGTCACCAACTATCTCCCTCTCCACCCCTGTGAGTGTGTCTCGGCTACAGGTGGTGTATGCAGGGCGGGTGGGTCTGGTCAACACAATGCAATCCTTCCGACCCTATTTACATATGAAGCCCCAACAATCGGCACTGGGCCAGGCCTTAGTTAGCTACCCCCCCCCCACTCCATCCCACCCTACCCCCGTGTGGCGGCGTGCATCTGCGGCTGATCCGCCCCGCCCCACCCCACCTCCCACCCGCACCCCCTCCCACCCACACCCCCTCCCGCCCGGTGTCCTGGGACGTCCCCTCGGCAGGCCACCACTGGTGAGGTACAACTACCGCACTGACCACACACAAACGTCAGATAGGACACTCTCCGCAGTGCACCAACACGTACAAGACAAGGACCCAACTACTAGTATATATCTTACCTGTTTGAGGATAACCCCCGACGGAAGGGTAAACACAAGCGCCACGCTACAGTCTACAACCTGAGGGTAAATTCGGTTATATTTTTTTTTCACTCAGGGTGTCTTATTGATTATAACTACCATGGTTGACACTACAGTCGTCACCGGTAGTTTACAGCGCCAGGGGGGGCTTCAGTTCCTCCTCCTCCTCCTCCCCGTAACTCACCAATCTGACCGCCGGTGGTTTGTGGATAAAATAATTGCCAACCTGACCAATGCCCTCCGGACACGCCATCCCCAACACTAGGCGTCGTGAAATCCGCCTGAAATTTAAGATAGCGGTTAGGAGTAAGGCTGTGTCGATAAAAGCCGGTTATTATTGAACGGAAGTGTGGGACCATGGGCAGAGCCCCGAGGCGGGAGGGCGGACCATGGTTATGGGTGCTGGTGAAAGGTGTGACTCGGGTGTGTGATTACACTGACTCTCTGCGCGCCGTACCACACACCGCAGACTGGACCCAGGCCTGGGCCCCGTGTTGATAGAAGCGAGGGTGATACTGGGGGTGGCAGGCGCCTGATAAAGGCGGGCATTGTGTGTGCGGAGAGGTGAGGCATGGACACACCTGTACTGATAGTGATAACAGGGCCACCTCGACCAGGTGAGGGTATGGCACGTCGGGTGTGGGAGTTGACACGGTGGTCCACACGCCATTCAACATAGATAACCCGCGCTCACCCCATATTATTTAAATCACCCAACTCTCTCCCGTTGTTGGGATATGGTGGACCTCTGGTGGTTTTAAATATAATGTGATTTTTTATCTGTCTCATCATAAAACACCTGATTGCGAGGTATTGTTATTTCTTTGGTTTTGAAAGGCAATGAATATCTTTATCTTTCATGAATCTCCTATAATATATACATGTGTACAAGTGTTATCTATCTAATTGGTCCTTCAATGTTTATATTGAAAATTAGGACAAGACAATTGTTTGGTTTCTGATACGTCTATACACAAGTAAGATAAGATAAGATTGCTATAATATTCTACGGATTCCACCCAGTGTTGGTGGCATGAAGATATAGCTCATCTTTTACCTGTTTTTAATATGAAATACTTGTATCGTTGATTTCACTATGTTTATATATCTGATATGCACAATGACAATGCTGATATCATAATTTCATAGGTTCAGCAGAAACATTTAGATTATTGTATTATCTATAAAAAGTAGCTTGAACCAGACACTATGTGGATATTTTTAAACAGAACAGAAACGGGGATTTCATATTGATAGAATCTAAACTACTTCAGAATAACTCTTCAATTCAATTTATTGAAACAAGTCCCAGCAAATAGGAATTTAATTGCCAGGTCTGCATTGAGAGCAGGGAGTTTGAGTTTTATCTGACGGACACTTTAAGTGGTATTACGAGAGCACATTTCCCTTAATGACACATGTAACTAAATATTTCTGAAAACCTTCACAAGCAAACTCTGCTTAAATTGTCCTCTGTCACTTTCGGCTTGTGAAAAGTTCAGATTAAAATGTCCATGGCATTCAAAACATTTGACGGCTTAAAATGATAAAAATGTCCGAGCATAGTTTTCATTTGGTGGGTGTCAATGCTGATGTTTTGTATTTAAGTGACCACTTTGTCTTTCGTTATCAAGGCGAAATACTACTTCATTTGACAAGAAAAACAGATAATTGTTTTGCGTTGAAAACCTTATAACCAATGTATTCCTTTATGTAAGTGTAATCTCTTATCATAATAGACAGCAATCATGTATTATGATAGTTGCAATATCGCTTAATACAAATAGCCACCTTTAGTCTCGACCTTTTGTATTGACCATGTAATACCCTTACAGTTACGTGATACGATCTTTTCTGATAGTGAAAATAGTGTGCGTGTGAAGTTAATAATCTGACATGAAATATTAATGGTTTTTCCCTTCTTTTCTTGTCGTTGACAGAGATAAATGAGCGTCAGGACGGACAAGGATTCCAGGCAAGCATTGCGACGTGGCCGAGGCAGGGCGAGCAGTTCGCGCAGAGGAAGGTGACCCACCATGTGAGTGACTCTTCTCTGTGAACGAGCAGCTCAATACACGAGAGTCTATCCACGCAGTGCTGTAGAAGCGAGACGGGGACTACCACCACCACGCCACTGTATCCAGTCTTAACAGCACCACAGCATGGCGAGCACACGTCAGCGTAGTGGTCATCTCTCATGGGGCCTCCTCCTCCTGACGGTCCTGGGTTGCGTCATGTTGTTCCGACCCGGAGGAGCCGCCGCCGAGGAGGAAGCCAAGACGATCCACTACCGGGTGATGGAGGAGCAGGACCCGGGCACGTTCGTCGGCAACGTGCGCCACGACGCCGGGGTGGAGGACACCTACGACCGCTTCGTCGTCGACCAGGTGCGCTTCAGGCTCATGTCGCAGCCGGAGTGGACCTTCATCCTGGAGGAGTCCTCCGGGATTATCCGCACGGGGGACCGCATCGACCGGGACCGCACGTGCCCGCAGAAGGCCGAGTGCTCCATCTCGTTAGACGTGGTGGTGATTATCAGTGAAGGGGCGAGGTTCGTGGAGATCATCAAGGTCTGGGTGGAGATCTTGGACAGCAATGATAACCAACCCTACTTCTCCGAGGTCCAGATCCAGCGGCAGATCCTTGAGTCGGCCCTCCCTGGCACTGGCCTCGTTATTCCTACTGCTATTGATCCAGATAGTGGTGCCAATGGGATCCAACGCTACGAACTCATATCTAGTGACCGCATGTTCCGCTTGGACGTGGAGGAGAAGCTGGATGGATCCACTAAAGTCTTACTGGTGCTCCAGGGTCGCCTGGACCGGGAGAACCAGGACTTCTACGAGATGAAGGTGGTGGCGCATGATGGAGGAACTCCTCCGAAATCTGGGTCGGTGGAGATTTTCGTGACTGTCCAGGATGCTAATGATAACAGTCCCGTGTTCGGTAACCTCACCTACGAGTTCACTATCTATGAGAACGTGGCAGTGGGCACGAACATCGGCCGTGTCCACGCCACGGACAGGGATGCAGGCGCCAACGGCCAGATCCTGTACAGCCTGAGCAGCCAGACCCAAGCCGTGCATGGCCAGACGTTCGGCATCCGGAACAGCACGGGTGAGATCTTCGTGCGTGGGGAGGTGGACTATGAGGAGCACCCCATCTACACGCTCTCCGTCACCGCCCGAGACAAGGGCGCCGACTCGCTACCCGTCGACGCCACTGTCGTTATACGTGTCTTAGACATCAACGATCACCCGCCGGTCATTAAAGTTAACACGCTGGCGGCCATCGGTGTAGATCAGGCGGATGTGGATGAGGATGCCGATTTAGAGACGTTCGTGGCACACATCACTGTGACGGATGCCGATAAGGGACGTAATGGGCAGTTTAACTGCTCGCTCAATGATAACCACTTCCAGCTGGTGAAGCTATACGAGAGTGAATACAAGATCGTCACCCGAGCCCTACTTGACCGAGAAATCCGCTCCCAGTATAACCTGGCGATTCGCTGTGAGGACTTCGGGGAGGAGGCTCAGGTGGCGGTCAAGCACATCCGTGTGATGGTCGTTGACGTTAACGACAACACACCCATATTCACCAAAGACGTGTACACGTCCAGCCTCATTGAGAACAACTACATGGGAGTCTTTGTCGTGCAGGTAAACGCCACGGACCGTGATGACGGCCGTAATGCTGACATCCGCTACAGCCTGGATCGCGACGCGGGGGACTACTTCGAGGTGGACCAATACTCGGGGAGCATCTCGGCACGGGCTGTGTTTGACCGCGAGCAAACCCAGCAGCTCAGTTTCCACGTGGTGGCTTCAGACCGAGGCCAGCCCCGGAAGAAGAGCCGTGCGCAGGTCATCGTCACCATCAACGACGTGAACGACGAGCGACCGGAGTTCTCAACGAGCAGTTACTCGTTCGGGGTGTACGAGAACGAGCCTGGAGGTACGGAGGTGGGCTTCGTGCATGCTGTAGATACGGACAGCACGCCCTACAAAGCCTTCGAGTTCTCCTTCGCGCCAGACAGGAATGCTATGAGTAAGTTTGAGATCAATCCCTACACGGGGCGGATTATCACCAAGGTGGAGCTGGACCGCGAGGAGAAGGCAGTGTATTATCTCGTAGTGGTGGCCAAAGATGGCGGCACACCTCCTATGAGCAGCACTGCCACTGTGTCCATCTACGTCGCCGATAAGAACGATAATCCGCCGGTCTTTGACTTCCCCTCAGAGACCAATAACACCATCCACATATCAAATAAATCACCACTGGGGTACATCATCACCAAAGTCCAGGCCTTTGACCGGGACTATGGCAGCAATGGGAACCTCACCTACTCCATCGTTGCAGGCAACGAGGAGGAGGCTTTCCGCATGGACCCCACCACAGGCACGATAGCCGTGCATAAAGAGCTGAGGGATATCAACTACTTTCTGTACGAGTTGACTATACAGGTGGCCGATAACGGGCCCAATGTGAAAAGCGTCACCACCAACTTGAACATCATGGTCAACAAGTCCATAGCTTTCCCGCTGGCCGAGGCTCACATATTGACTGGGCATAACTTCACGATAGTCATCACCCTGGCGTGTGGGTCTGGGGTGGTGGTGGTCATTCTCATTATTGCCATCATTTGTATACGGCGCCAGGACCTGGAGCGGCGCCATCATAAATATAACTGCCGCATGGAGGCGCTGAAGATGCTCCATTCCCGTGAGGTGCCCAAAGACTCTGACGATTCCTGCTCCGGGAAGGGAGTCGGGATGCATAACAGTAACTGCTCCTCCGGGGATGAGAAGGACAAACCCAAGAAGGAGGTGAGCTTTAATCTGGAGTGTGAGGAGGAGAAGTACGGGTCTCCGGAGAAGTCTCACCGGTCGTGGCCCTCCACCATAGACCACCGGACACTGGAGGTGAGTGGCGATCAAACTCACCTTGTCTATCTCTACTACGAACACATACCACAGGACTGCCACACACCCAAATCATAGCACATATATACCGCACTCCCTACTACTACTACTACCCCCTAAAAAACAAACAACACATCCCCTTTATTTATTTATTAAGAGACTTTCATTCGTTCATGTTCCACAGCACCCTTTAATATGATTAAAGTCACATAACTTATACTTACCACATGCATCTTTTTAAGATTGTAAATAAAATGTTTTCTTGTAACTGTAACCTTTCATCAGACCTGCTATGATTTCTTTGCTTTTCAACGTTTGATATATTTTGTATATATAAGTGTATTGATTGTATAGAATAAGGCTTCACTAATTTCGCACTTTACATGGAAACTATACTTTCAGTAGTATCTAAGTTTTTTGTCCACAGTGTGTAGAGTCGAAGATCTTTCTAGTCAGTGTTATTGAATAAATGTTTGGAATAGCTTACAAAGTGTACCTATCATGAGATGGTAACGTCATATATTTCACATTGTGTTTTCAAACTGCAATAAATAGTTTGTATTCTTGAGGAGACATGCCTTTTTACTTGTGTAACCTATCGTAGTCCCTTCACTTAGTTTATTCCATCTTTAGCCTATTCCTTACTCTACTAGTTCCTATAATATAGTTCTATAATACATATATATACATTTAATCTGCATACTTAGTTTCTCTCGTGTTAAGCGCCGGTTCGGACGGTATTGCTTTCCGTATTGTCCATTAAAAGACCATGGTGTAACCGAGCCAGGTCCTGTCAAACAAAACAAGATTGCTGTCAATGTCCCACGAGCTCCACAAAAGCCATTGTTTCCATATTGTTTAGGCGGCTGGTCGCACGACAGAAAAATCCTCCCCTGCCTTTGTTATGAAGGCTTCAAAAAGAGCGTTGTAAATTGATCATCAGTCCTACATGCAATTACATGTTAGTCGGCCTTGTTGATGTCCTCTATCCCTTAATGCCGCATACACAGACATTCCCACCTCTAAACGCTCCTCCCTCAATGCTATTTTGATTGGCGCCCATCGAAGCCACTTTACGGTGATTAGGTTGACTTCAGCAGGTGGAATTGTTTCCCTCCGCTTTGATGCTGGGGGTTATAGCGTCACGTCTGTTATAAACATGGTGCTCCCCCCTCACAGATGAGAGACATGTGTGGGGATGAGGGTAGCCGGCTCTTGGTTGTCCTCCTGGGTATAAGCCTACTAATATAGGCTGCGTCAGGCCTCAAGCTTCTACTATTGGGCATCAGTGTTGGCCGAGGCAAGAGGCAATTATAGGAACCTTGTAGGGAGTTAGCATTACATGTGTCGAGGAGGTAGCTGTTGTAAATGTAGCTTCGATGTGGTATCATTGACGGTCCTCCGTATAGGAATGGATTTCTCAATGGGAAGGGGGTTAATTCGGGTAAGGATGTCGAGCTTACTATTATTGTCCAATTAGTGTGATTGTTGACAGGACGTGACCCATCATCTTAAATTTTCTTTAGTAATTTATGACTTGCGAGATTAGTACAGGTTTATCATGACACAATCAATTTTCCAAATTATCTCTATACAAGAAGAACAGGCGGACGACATTATGTCTGCACCCATTGCATCTCTTAAAAAGGACAATAGTAATTCTCAATAATGATTTACACTCGTAGCATCTATTTCATATATTTCTATGCAGTGGGGAATATTGAAGCATACAGGGTGTAAAGTATACTCTATGGAAGGGGTTTTACATAGTAATATAAAATGCCTTTATTCGATTTTGTTCAGTTTTACAAAGAAAGGTGAACTCTCCAGTACGTATTAATCATAGTTATATTCTACGCCTAAGGATGAGCAGTTGATTTAACAATAACCTAGGAGTTTATTAATTTATAACTAACATAGTCATTTTAGACTTTCTCTTTTAAACTCTGCCCGTCACACACACATACATATATATTACATGCAACCACTCTGCCTTTTATATGCAGCACCTTTCTTATTGCTTCATACTTAATGGCCTGTCCCCTCTCCGCCATGCAGGTTAATGTGTAACGAACTGGAGTCATACCTAATGGCCCATCCCCTTTCTGCTATGCAGGGTGATGTGTAAAAAAATTGTAGTCATAACTAATGGCCCGTCCCCTCTCTGCCATGTAGGATAATACTGTATGACAAACAGAGGTCATACCTAACGGGCCATGCAAGGTAATGTATAACAAACAGAAGTCATACCTAATGGCCCGACCCCTCTCTGCCATGCAGCGTATTAATGTATGACAAACTGAGGTCATACCTAATGGCCCATCCCCTTTCCACCATGCAGGTTAAAGTAGTCATACCTAATGGCCCGACCCCTCTCTGCCATGCAGCGTATTAATGTTTGACAAACAGATGTCATACCTAATGGCCCATCCCCTTTCCATCCCCTCTTTGCCAAGCAGGTTAATGTGTAACAAACAGATCTGAATGTGAAGACAAGTAAAACGTGTTGCCGCTTTTGTGAGGAGGCTATATCTTCTATAATGCGACCCATCCACCTGTTCGCCCTCAACCCTACCTCCTACAATAAGCCAAGTCCCACCCACCAGTGCCACGAGCCGCCGTGAGGGTCGACCGTCTGTAGCCCCTCATATCTCTCTGTATTATTCCACTGCCAGTGCCCTGAAGCGCCTGATGGTCAGCAGATGCATGCACTTAAAGGCAAATCCTATAATTCACGGTGGCCCCACCTGGTGATTTTTAAATATTTTTAATTAGCAGTCCACACGGGTTCCTTAGGATTCATTCTACTTCCAAATGAGTAGATATAATATTTTCTCCAGTTTATCCAATTCTAGTAGATAAATCAAGCCAATTTATATATATACATATGCACTATACATCTACTGTGTTTTCTGAAAGTTTTAAGAAAATGACCTGAGTTTTACTATGTATATTTCATTATAACATTATCACAATATCTAGATAAATCAAAACCTAGCATAGTGACTCCCAATTTTTAATCTAGATATGTATTCTACAATACTTTGAGCACACTATGTCAAATTTTGAAGAAAATTACATGGGTGGTAATTTGCAAGGCAAATTGTACGATATCCCTTTAACTCGTGCCACGTTTTATGAACAGATTAGAAAATCATAAGAATGTGTTGCCAATCACCTGGTAGCAGATGTGCACACTTAACTTATACATTTATCATGTCAGCAAACCCGAGTCCATTCATATCAGAGGTCTATCAGTTAAATCTGAAGCACATCTAAAATACCAGAATCATGTAAAACTCGATGATTTGCTACAGGAAGGTGATTAGAAACCCCGTACAAAGCCAATATAAATTATAATCACAATTCCATATCACCCTCACATTGACTCCAGGTAATGATACGATTCAGTGATTCCAGTAACACCACGCTGCTAGCTCCCGCAGTGCACATTAATTAACAATAACATCGCAGGAATCGTCATTAACATTTGGGCGTCGCTGAGAGTGTTGAATTCAGTTGTGAAAAGAATACTATAATTACCAATATTCCGCCGAGGGCTGGTGGAAGGCGTGCACCCCCGCCTCTCCAGACAGCGCCGCTATTATTGGTGGCGGGCCTTCATCATGTTCGCATATCAACAGGGGACCTCTTATTAGGCCCATTTTTATCCCCATTTTCAGCTAGTTTCCTATTATTGAGTCGGCTCCGGGAATTTTCCCACAAGCAGGTTCGTTAGGGGTTCGGTGGTTGTCAAAGACGGCGTGCTAAAGTAGGTTCAGAGAGAGAGAGAGAGAGAGAGAGAGAGAGAGAGAGAGAGAGAGAGAGAGAGGGAAAGAGAGGGGTGTGTGGGAGAGGGTGGGAACTTGAGGGGGATATGGGTTTCAGATTTAGAAGTGGGAGAGGGAGAGAGTTTGCGTGAGGGGGGAGGGGGACGGGACTCCAGCCAGCCGTACACCATGCTAAGCTGAACGGTTAATATTGGACAAGGTCTCGTTAAAGTCACCGCTCCATACTTCTCATTGTTTCACCCCAATTAGGGCCGACGCGTCGGTTAGAAGTTGGGGAAATATTGATATAGTCGTGGAGTAGGGAGGGGAGAGTGGGGCGGGAGGTAACGAGTCCGGAAACAAAGCAGGGCCTGTGGTTGACACAGGAAGCGAGGCCGTGTCAGGTAAGTTCTGCCGGCCTTCTCGTATTGTCAGCCCCCAGTAGACGACCCCGTGAGTGGCATCTGGTGTAAGCATACAGACAAATGGGTTGACGGGATGTGGAGTTGTGTGTCTGTATACCCTCTTCACTGGCGGCCGTTTTATTATCGGTGATTACCTTTGTTACTGGTGGTTTGGGTATTGTGTCACGGTTAGGATAGATTACCACTCAGCAAGTGGTGATTTGTTTCGTGAGGCTTCAGGATCGCATGCGCCATTGATGATGCATTACGTCACCGTTAATCTGACGTATATCGTGACGTGTGCGTCATGAGCGGTATCGTTCTGCGTTTAGGGCACAGAGTGATTGCTTGTTCCGTCATTATCCGCCAGGACATTGTAAGATAGCGCCTCAGCAATCGGCGGGCAACCACTGTTATCGGTTGTTACAATCTATAGATAATATTGAGATAAAGATAAAATTCCTCCATGGCAAGCCCCCCCCCCCCCCCCCCCGCCACTAGAAAGAAAATGGGTGTGAATGACTGTCGATGTTTGCAGGCAGTAAAAGGTGCCAATAATCTTATCGAAGTACTGTAATAAGAAAGAAAATAAAGAGTGTTTGGTATGTTTCCCCATTCCCCATCAAGTTTGGAGTGCGCAGGAATATGAACGAGGCGATAGCTGAGTTAACATTCAGAGGCGCTCCAAACGTGATGGCAAACAGGGACAGATAAAAAACGAACATGTTTCTGATTTTTTTTCTTAGCCTAGTCATATCTATTTGCTTATCGCCTATTGAGTATGAGTTACCATACTCACATGCCTGTTGAGTACGAGTTTCGAATGTTAAGCCTATGGATGTTTACACCAGGCTAAGATAATGGACCTGAACCAGACTTCTGGTAGTCTGTGCTTGTCTGATACATTAGCATGGCTTATTCTGAATCTCTGGAATCCCCTCTCAGCACTTTGTCTGCTCGATAGCTTCCAAAATGGTGGCGCCCAGCACAGAGCCATCTGCTCTGCAAGGAGTCTAATAGTCGTGTCGTGTGCAAGGAGTCTTGGTAAAAAAAGATCCTCAGCAATTCAAAAGCATTCCTCACAGGACACGGTATGACAAAGGTTAACGCAGATAGGAAACGGCTGCAGTGGCAGTGGGTTAAACTGGCTTAGAGCTGTAATACAGGAGCACCACTCTCCTCTCACGGTGGTTCCAAGGTGCGCAAAGCTCCTGGAGATCACCCTGAACCGTAGCCCCCACTCCGACCCCACCTCGCCGGCGGGCGGTGGACCGGGCGCGGGCAGGGCGCGTATCCAGGAGGCGGAGACGGGGCTTGGCGGGGCCTTCCTCGATGACGCCCTTAATTCATGTATGAGGGTTACTGAGGATTACCCGGTAATCCCGGGATCTGGGTAGAGGACGCAACTGGGTTTAGCCGTCGGTCATTCCGGCCCTGCCTCCGTATACATTGTATATACCTGGGCCGAGTCCCGCGGGCCCCGTCTTGGGAATGGGTAGGGTCGTCCCACAGCCCCCTCCTGCTCCTCCGGTTACTGGAGAACTCGCCCCAACCCGTAGGACTTCATTTTGGGACGGGTTCTCTAGTATTCGCTCCTCTATGGCGCGAGGTGGGGACTAGACTGGCCTTGGTCACTGTGTCCTACCCACCTCCCCTACTGCTGCCTACCTCCACCGGACACCGTACTTACCCCTCCGCCGACAGTCCCCTTGGCCTGGTTGATACTTGCTAGGGGAATGTATTTCATCGCGATTTATTTCAATCTTTAACTTTGTTCATAAACAAAGACTTAAGCAAGTCTAGGTGGGGACCACACCGCGCCGGGTCTGAGTCTCGCACCTAGTACGGAGTCTCCATACTAAACCCATTTGTAGTGTGGAATTTACTGGGCGGAGATCACGGAAGGCCTATACACAGAGCGGAGATTACGGGAAAAAGGTCATTTGTGTCCAAAGTGGTGCATGAGAAGATTGGCAGTTAATTTCTCTTTTCTTTGATAATTCAAATTTGCAATGCTGAATAATGAATACAATATAAAATGCTTCCAGATATCGGTGGTCGTAGTCACCTTGGAATAGACTCTTTTTGTAATATCCTCGCAATCGCGCGATTATTACTACGCATTTAGTTCTCAAGGATAACAACCACTTGTATTTCTGCATATTGTGTATATAACCGGATGGGATGTGAATCTTTGGTATTGTTGTGATTGCTAATTATACTGGATACAGCTACAATATTCTAGATCAGTATCTGGATTTTATTCTTAGTCTATTAAGACATACAACTCGATATTGCCCGGGAAACATCAATGCTGTAATAACACACCAACCACGGACAAATGATGCCCATTCCAATTACACATTGTGTGAAGAAAAATGAAGATGGTAGTGGAGCTAATTATGTGTAACAGAAATACACGTAATGACATTGATATTGATTCTGCTCCTAGTCATTATGCTGGCACATGCATTCGCTGAAAATGGAATGATTGCCTGTAGTCTGTCTACAACCGGTTACGTTGGGGTGCTATATACATAAACAGTAACCCATTATCACCAGTCGGAGTGTATGTATATATGCTACACATTTTATCATATTGAGACCGTTAATCCAAAGATGGATTCCGTATGCAATGTCATGCATACGGCAACAAATTATTACTAGAGCTGTAAATGGTTCGGTCGATAGAGCACTGGGAAGAGTTAATCTCCATATTAAACGATCTGCTTGCCAAAGAGCGGGCACCATGTGGTGGATGTAGCCCTTCTATATATACACACCCACTCGTGCACTACCCATAAACACCCACCATCAATTCATACTATACTTGGCCAAAGAACGAACGCTTAATTCACTTCCCTGGAGCATATGTTCACTTGATGCCTACTTTGATTAAATTAGCAGCATCGCCATGGCAACCCCTCACCTCGCCCCCTCACAATTACCTGTCGTCGGCACTAATTAGCGAGGTGCGCCTTGACAGGTATCCGCCTGATTAAAGCACCCCGTGGGGCCCGGACAGACCGACAGGTGTGAGCCAGGTAAGGTCTAATCCCATCATGCGGGGGGACGGTGCCCTTGTTAGACCTGCGGGCGCTGTTGAAAGGGACCTACGGCTACGCTAAGGGTACAATGGTAAAGCATTCCGCTGCGTATCGTCATACCACGGGGTATAGTCATACCACGGGGTATGGTCATACCACGGGGTATTGTAGGCCGCGGGGAGACTGCTGTGACCTTGAAGGCATTCCCGATGGTCACAATATGTAATGGTGCATCATGGGTAAAATATAATACCTTTTATGGAAAACAATAACATAAATTTCAATTATTTGCGAAGATGCACGGAAATATCCTAGAGGAAACCTATGAAGGTTTACAGTCAGAGCTCGTATCCCATTGAGTTTGAAGTAGTACAGTAAAACCCCGCTTAAGGGGGCCACCCTCCGTTCCGAGCAGAGTGCCCCCTTATGCCGGGTGAACCCTTATGCGGGGTGACCCCTAAGCGGGGTTTTCAGGCTATGGTTAGGCTATGTAGGCTATATTTCCTTTAAGCATGTGTCATTATGGCATACAGACACTGTTATAACCACACTTGTAAACACCCCTTAGATGTTTACCTGGCGCCTACAGTGTCTAACTGTCTAAACAACTGTCTACCCGTCGCACGCACACAACATAAACAAGCAATCAAGTTATTCTCAAGTGTTGTCCCCACACTGTCACAGATTTGATTAGAAATCCCTCCAAAGTCGCCCCTTAAGTAGGGTTAAGAAGCATTTTCTACCGAAATAACTGTCTCCTTAAGCGGGGTTCCACTATAGCGGTTGGCCCTTAAGCATGGGTTAAAAATTTCCGTTCGAGCGAATTGTCCCTTAGGCGGGATGTCCCCTTAAGCGGGGTGACCAAGAAGCGGGGTTTTACTGTAGTTACCAAATGGGAATGTTACAAACGGCACTCCATATATCCAGGATCCTTCCCCGCGCCCTGTCAAGGAGTCATCGTGCCCTTTGATTTCACCCAGGGATGAGATGGCATCAACGAGTATAGAGACTCGATGATGGCATATACGATGACAAGAGTACCCGTGTCTATCTAAAGGAGGGTCGAACCCGGAATCTCCATTTTTGGCGAGATATGGGCTAAGAAATACAGTGGTTCTGTGTCTGGGTTATAAGTATAGGTGTACGTGTAGCTGCAATTTATGTATGTATCAAGTAAGGGGCATTTCCTGAAGATAGTGGATTAGTTGTGATTTCTCTTGTCCCATAAAATACGTCCCGACGCCAGAGACGGAGGGACGTATTTTATGTGACTTCAGGCCGAGAACAGAATCGCTACGGTTTCACTCACTACACTATCTTATCATTATACGTAGAGTTAACCAGGATAACATGCCATTTTATGTATTTGCGAAGTACAATACAGGCATAGTTTTCCCAAACATTCACTACGTCTCAGTGAGCCCGAGCATCATTTTTATTTTATCCTGGTATAAACTTCCATAGGCTTAAAATGTCAGGAAGTCGTACTCAACAGGCTTCCGAGTATGGTAACTAATACTCAATGGGTGATAAACAGATGAATATTTCGAAGCTGAGATAAAATAAGAAACATATTCGTGCATTGTATGAGTCCCCATTTGCCATTTCGTTTGCCATCTCTTTCTTAATACTACACCCCTAGCAGCTAGTAGTATTTCATAGACCTTCGGCTATAGGTGTATAATACTAATCTATTGAGACCAGTTGCCCATAGGAAGTTCCATTGAATATATTATATCATACTTCTATGTACACAGAACAGGGACGGTTATGAGACCCTTATACCCCAGGTACGTGGTGTAAAAATAGGCATTTGAGTGAATGGGAAAAGTCGAGTGGTTGACGGGAGGAAGGGTGCAATGAAACAGGGGTAAATAACATTACCCTGCACCAATTCACCCCAAAAAGAACACCAAAAAGACATAAAACTCAACCCTGGTCTGGTAGATCCGGCTGCTCGCCGTTCTTTTTTCTAAACTCTTTTTTTCAAACCGGGTTTTATTGCCACTCTCAGTGATGTGTTTGAATATTTAAAATTTATTAGCAACCTCATTGATTGAATTACAAATCGATAGCGTAATGTGATAATATCATTTGGCACATCATCCAATCGTTCAGGTTCTGTTAACCAAGCAGACTATTATTGATCGTGTTTGCTGATCATTTGTAATTAATTATTTTCGGCATCCATCACCGATGTAATTAGTTTGGGTACTAATGTGTCTCGCTTTTTAAACCTTCGTCTCGAGAAATTTCGACCTCTAGGGTTAAACGGTCTAATAACATCGCTTACTATTGAAACAACTCATATTAATAGATGCACTGTTGGCGGCAACAACAACCATCACCTCCAATAATAACTAGGATACACACGTGGAGCCATCCATAAAGTACGTACGCGGAATTTCTGAACTTTTGGACCCCCTCACGGTCTTGTACGCAATAGAACAAAAAGGGAGCATACACAAATTTTTTGACCCCCCACCCTCCCTCAGTGCGTACGTACTTTATGGGTGGCCCCATTTTACTGTAAAGTACGGGGGATTTACAAAAGTGGGCATTCTGTAAATGTTAACCTATTCGACGACAAAGAAATCCACCTTGTATTTTTTTTAATTTTTTTTTTCTGGACATTATCATACAGCTTACAACTTTCAACTTTGCCATACAATTCTCCATACATTCATTACCTCGTGGTCATTTCCATTGCTCTTTTTTTTTAATACCAGCTCTATATAAAACCAAAGACTACCTGAACATCATTTAGGCTATTCTGGAACTAAACCTCTCATCTCATGAGTGTCCTGTACTTATTACATGGTTGCCACCCCTGTAGTTTTGACTCTAACAATTCTAATTATTCCAAATCCACCTTGTATTATGATAAAGTTGGTCACAGAACATTGGTAGAAATGGGGTCTTTTTAGCAGTGGGGAAGCATACATGCGCGTATTAATACACATTCACGTATGTAGTAACGGCTTCCTTTCATCTCGCCGCCTACACCGCTAGGGTTGACACGTGACCCTGACAGCCCACGTGACCTTGCCGTCAATATGGCCGCACTCACGTGACCTGCCGCTGGTTGTCGGTATGATGCTGGGGTGAGACAGAACCCCCCACTGGGTGACAAACTGCACCTTGTCATATTTTGCAACACTCTATTGATCGAGAAAATTTGCCGGTCACATTTTCTGAATGTTTCATGTATGAAAGGAGAGCTTCAACGTACAAGCCTCGGGGAAGTTTCTATGAAAGTTGATACCCCATGTATGTAGCGTGTACAAGAAAATGATATACAACCATTTCAAACAATAATCATAGGGAAGTGAAGTTAAAGGCATATCCTACAATACACAGTGGCGCCACCTGGTGATTTTTGAAAATTCACATTTATCCATTGAAATTGGTACTTTATGGCGTATTCCAAACCGAATTGAGCAAAACCTAAGATTTGTCTTTTTTTACCTAACCCAATAAACAAAATAGGCTCATTTTCATTTGCTTGATTTATATAGGAAATGTTCTGAAAAATATGGTTTTCTTCAATTCTTTCAAAAACAAGGATGGTGACCTATAGTTTTTAAAACTTGGATGTGTAGTATTATACATTTCCTACATTCTGTGAAAGGTTGGAGAAAATGACATGGGTTTCAGTATATTAAAACCAACTTCTTGGAATTTCTATATAAGCCATTATAATATTGTTATGATATCAACCTCTAGATCAAAAGTAGCACGGTGAGCCACAATTAGATATGTGTTCCATAACGCTTAGAGATCATCATATTTAATTTTCAAGAACTTGACATGGGTTTTAATTTCCAAGGCAAATTGTCCGATATGCCTTTAACTTCCAAACGGCTGCTCTCGCTGTACTCTGGCCAGTACGATCTGGCCACCTTGACTGGTATTCTCCGAGCTGATCTTCCTACCAAGAAAAATCAGAATCTCTGCTGGAAGACTGAATCATTCTTCCAGCAGATCTTTGGTCGTGCTTTTAGTCTCGCAGTACAGGCTATTGAGATTGCAATACTCTTTAAGTCCCTTATTCGTGATATCATTTTCATTTTTGATTATTTAGATAAAGAGGCCAGAAAGTTAGACTATGCTATCAATTATCTAAGCTAATAATGTCTTGTAGTGAGTATTCATAGTTAATATTTCACAATATCCAAAATTGTTCTCTGCTTTGAGACATATGTATCGAGCTCTTGGTCTAGAAAGCTATCGGACCAGACAAACCTCTATGTTGGAGACAGAGGTGTCGGCCAATCTACTCTCCATGCAGCCTGTCGTTCACTGATTCCGTAGCAGGTGGCGCCACTTACCAGGGACTGTGTGGTGGGAGACCTTATACACTCTTACTTCACTGTTAGTGGGCCATCTTTTCCAAAATTAGTTTCTCCTCTAACAGTGACCAATAAGTGCCCATCTCAACCTATCGCTAACGTCAGGGATGGTCTCCTAGACCTGGTGGCGAGGCCGACTTGTGACCATAACGTCCGGCTACTACTCCTCTGTTTCGTTCACGTGTTTGACACTAGGAGGCGGCACCGTCGCTCGGGCGCTGTCGGCGTTCAGACTCTGACTGGTGATCGAGCTGCGTAGTCTGGGGCGTGATGACGCAGTGTCAGGCTGGCTGTTAGATATCCACATACCACCAGCGTGAAAACCACAATTCACCGTATTGGCTTCATCTGTGTGAAGTAATCTCTATTAGTGGAAAACGGAGATGCTTTGACCTCCTCTCAGATATTAGTTCATACTGTGGACACGAGGTGGCAGCTCTGCTCCATGACTTGTCTGCGTTTTGAGGCTGTGGTTGGCAGTCCTTAACAATGAGGTGCAACATTGAGAGTTACATTTGTATATTTAAAAAGTGGCATGCATTGACACGGACTGGGCTTCCTAAATCGCTGTTTCTTATACCAACTGGCGTTGTATTGAATATGTTTATAATCTACTGATTTAGAAACAATATATATTATCCCAATCCTCTCCCATCCTTCAATCTCCGATCATTTCTCTTTAACAGAAAGAGATAAAAGGATTTCAATGGGGATTTGAGGCTTTATATCAAAGGGGACTAAAATTATACAAACTATATTATTGACCTTTTATATCAGTTCCTATATTCTAAAATATTTCCAATTCAAGTTATGTAAATCATTGAGTTCATGGTTTCTATAGGCTACATAGCTATTGTGATAGGGAAACCGATAACAATGGTCGTCCCCGAACTGCAGCGGTGCTAACTTTCAATTTCCTGACGGACGATGACAGAACTAGCAATCACCCTGTGGCCTATACATCGAGAAGCGAAGCTTATATTTTCTCGCCCACCTTAAAACTTGGGGTACTACTATCTAACGCTGTCAATTTTTAAAAGAACAATTTGAATAAGTTATATACTGTATTTCTAAATGTTGCCTTTTATATCTTTCGCATTGGTTTTCATTTAAAATCAATTTGGGGGAATACTATGAGGAAAAGAGGCTTGATCTGCCATGTTCAAGGTCACTCAGAATATTCCGTTACCTGTCCTGTTATTCATGTGGACAAGGAATCGGTCTGTATCCCTTCTCGCTCTCTACCACCTACCACCCTGTACCCCGGTGTGACGGGCACTCAGTGGGCGGTCAGTGCGGGGTCGGGGCCCGGTCGTCACCGGCCCTCTCCACGGTCACTGACCGGGTCGACACGTCTCCGTCCCGGGGGAGACACTGACCGCCCCTCCCCTCCTCTACCCCGCCGCAACACCCAACACCGTCACGCTGACGCACTCAGGTAGGCTCAGGTGTACCGCCCTGGCAGGTAATTGATTGACCGTTGAAGGAGCGGGGTAAATACCTGTCAGGTGATCGTATGGCACGCGGGGTGGTTTGGTGTTGCGTTCAACTACCTGTTAAAGGGGGTCGTTAAATAACTTCTGCCAGCGAAAGGGCAGGGTACAAGGAGGCCTCGGAGGTCGAGGGTTATCGTTTAATGATATCCAAGCTCGTTCAGCTAATACTGATAGCTTGTGACTAATAATCACAATCTGACCTAAGGTCGTCCATAATTGTTGAATAAAGTTGACCCACATCATTCATAGGTCTCGTGTTGTACAGGAAAGAGTATTCATGTACAACCCTGACTTAATCAACGAGCCCCAATACACTGGCTGGATTTGAGGAGAGACACATATTTCCAACCAAGCCTTTTTTCTCCAGTTTCTGCCTACCAAGTCAGTTCTTTGACATATGATTTTGATTTGCTTCCATATGGATATCTATGGAATCTGCACTCATATTGTAGAAGTCAAATATTTTGCGTTACTTCTAACATGATTTCTGAGAACATACATAAAAAATGAAAACGATCTCCATAAATTCGAAATATAATGTATATGACTTTTGCAAATCTGCATCTTTTTTACAGCCTGAGTTATGCGAATTTTTGTATATAAAGTCAAAAATAACTAGTTTTTGGTCCCCAATATGGTTGCACGGCCTCAGAAGTATCACGCATGTAAAGCTTGACGTTATCGAAAGTCGAGAATATTTATAATACATTTGATAGATTCTATTATTCACCTAGATTACGGAGTCTCAATAGAAAATGCCTAGAGCCCCTGGGATATGTTACCTGGAGATTCTGGCACGTCAGAATCCCCGGGAGGAGATTCCGGGAATATGAGGTCAACTAAAATAGATATTCTGGGAAGTTATATTGATGATGCTCGGATATTATTACACATCAACTATTCGGAGATTACAGCCACTAGTACACAATGGTGGGGAGGAGTTAGCTCAGTCGTTAAGGCAATGGACTTGTAATCCTAAGGTTATAGGACTTTGTGTGTTCGAGACCCACTGCAGCCAGTCTTCTCCTTCATTCCTAGTAATGGTAGATTTACTGCTATATCAAAGGCCAGTCATTCTCATACCATGTCTATGTGGTCTGGGAAGTAAAAGAACTCTCACATTGGTAAATATGTAGGGGTGCGATTTCTACCGAAATTCATTTCATAGATTGGATCACCACCCTTGTGGTGTCAAAGTACCTTGAGAAAGTCTGGTAAGAACCTGAAATGGTTAACTGGACGTTAAATCAAACTAACTAACAAACTGGTACACAAAACTAGGCAGTATTGTGTGGCTATGAAGCCATTTAATCAATGGGATGTGTATTATGAAATGCTATATGCACAAATATTATCAGGAAAAAAATCAGAGACCTGGGTATTAGAATAGATTTCTAAAACCCTCTCCTGAAGTGGTGAGTCCATGGATCCCAGGCCACCGCACTTATTCTCAGTTTCCCCTGGATAATTACCGTACTCCTAAATCACCATTACTAATTTTAATGGAAGACAGGTTTTAAGAAGTCTTACTTTCAGTGTTTAAAAGCCTCCAGTCCATTGTGAGTGTGAGTCACTTGTGAGTCACTCAAGCTCCGGATGCATTTTCAAATGAACTTTTGACTCCACTCAGAGAAGTGGACGCCGCTCGGCGGAAGTGGCACGTCGTTCTGCTCATGCGCATAGACCCGGGGGCTACACTTCCGGTCGTGTTACCGGGAATCACGACGAAAAGCCGGACCGGGTGCCGGTTTAGTGCTACAATTACCTGTATTTCTTTTTAATCAACATTCGTTTCTTGAAACATAGATATTGGAGGAAGGAGCCAATAAGCTGAAACAAAAGCACATCTAGATTCTATGAAATATGGATATATAGTTGAGCTTAATCCAGAGACTGAAGCTGGTGAGTAAAGTAAAAATCAAACTACATCTAGATGATTAATTTTGAGTGGTGCAACGTTGAGTCTGCTTTTACACTATTACTTGTTTTAAGTGCAACATGCAAGATGGGGAGGTTTGACTAGAGCTGGACTTGTAAATTGTAAATCTACTAAATACATGTACTACTGATACATGTACAGATAATTAGCCGATATGCGTATACATATGCCAGTAATTAGAACAAAAGAGACTGATAGGGTTAGTGATGTCGGGTTGGTGTCACAATTTCTTGATATACAGAGCCAAATAGGTTTGAAAGAACACAATAATGAGATTTGACCAACATATAATTAAGACTAAATTCAAGCACTTGACTGACTCAGATATAGTCATGTATGTACGCATAGATATTAGAAATGAAAATATCTATACCAGGCTAATCATAGGTGCGTACGGCCCAGGCTAATCATAGGTCCGGTTGACTATCTTCAAAACCATCAGAAAGGCAAAATTTGACGATTCATTGGTTCTAAACCATTGAATAGATAAGCTTGAGGCAATTCTAGGGGAAAAAAACAAACCCCTCACGTGTTTTAATCATTTATCATAACAGATTTGTCGGATAAATGAAGTAAGAACTACATTTACTGCAGCTCATGATGAAAGAGAGCTCTATTTGAGGATTTGCCTCGCGTGTCAATTTAACAGACAAATCATATACCAAAATGAAGCTCAAAACGTCTCCTGTTTGAATCAACTTCATGATGTGTCATACTTTAATTGCAATATTTCGCAATAAAAAGCACATCAGTTAGACGTTTCTGTCAGAACCTTTATAATGTACATGTATATTTCCATATTTGAAGTGCATAAAGGTCTCTATGAAGTGCATTTGATACAACTAAAAACACATTATGGATACATGAGAGAGAAAGACAGAGAGAGAGAGTACAGATATATTTCTATATTTGAAGTGCATAAAGGTGCACAATATGGATATATGAGAGAGAAAGACAGAGAGAGAGAGAGGCAGAGACAGAAGGAGACAGAGACAGACAGAGAGACCAGAGAGAGATACTAGAGAGTCAACAATACACAGAACATAACTAATAAAACCCTACATCGTCATCAAATTAAATGATAGTCCGAAAAAGTGCATCGTTTATCGTTGATCACTAAACGTGTACATGTCAATGGAAGCTGCTGAGCCTTATGTGTTGACACAGGTGCCGCCACCTGTCGAATTGATCTCCTATTGTGATACACAAGGCAGTTGTTTGACGTTTAGTCAGGTTACTAATGATTCCCAGAGTGAATTGACTTGTAAGCCATTTCCTGTTCATAATTCACAGACGGCTGGTACAAAACACACAACGAGATCTGTGTTTTTAATTGATCTTCCAGGCGATGGGAATTAGAAGAAACCGAACGAGAGTTAGACTTGACAATGTTTATGCCACGATGGGCAGGTCGTGTATTACTACACGAGGCGATAGCATAGACACTGACAAGTCTAACTCGATTTTGGTTTCGTATTTATCCTACCCCGTCTATGATTTTGTATTAGTAAAAGATAAATATTGTCTCAACGACCAACAGAACTTTTTTCATAGTAGCTGACATCCTGCTCTCTGATTGGTCAATATTGTTATTACTCTAGTGGCATAAAAAGCACTTTATGTCACGGCCTGCCACATAAAATTTGTCTATGTTAGGTCTATGGCGGTTTTTTATTAGGGGTAGGATAATATGTATTTCTAGTATGCCATATCCTCTAAGAGGACCAACCCAACATATATCAAATCCAAGCTGCAATGTGGTGTGTGACTTTGCGTGACTGGGTTGACACAAATTGAACAGCTCCCACCGAGTGGCATATTCTCAATGTGTTTGGGCACGTCAATATTCCAAGATCAATGTCATTTTATTGATACAAAGTTACATTTAGATGCCAGTAGCAGTGAGATATATCACCTACCGGGCTCTCGTGACGCTAATGGAATCACCCTGCAGTGGGAATTTCAGGGAATCATTTTAGTGCAATTGCTAGAAGTGGTGGGTCAGATGTAGCCTAATGACCACCCACTGCCTGCTTCAGAGGCCTTTCTCTGCACTACTTACTTTCCTTCCCGCCATTTCCTCTGCTCTGTCCCGCATTTCTTGGCACCTCCACCCTCTCCTGTACCAACACCCGCCGACCCGCCCTCCCGGCGACTCCCAGTGGGACGGGAGATCAATCTAATTGGTCAATTTGAGGCGGACACCAGGCAGGTACACGGGCATGGCCCGGTCCCACCCGCCCGCCGCCACCGAGGTGTTTTAGGGGTCAGGCCCTAACCGAATCGTGCCTGTGCGCGGGCCATTAGGGCTAATCAAGAGTGGCGGCGGGCGGAGGAGGGGCAAGGCGGGGCGGGCGGGACGGTGGGGCGGCGGGTAGTTCAGGGCTAGCAGGGAGGGCGGGGCGGGCGGGGCGGGCTGGCGGCGGGTAGTTCAGTATGTCAGGGTGAATGTGGCCAGGCCTGGTCGGTAGGAGTTTACAAGACAGACACGGGCCACAACGAGGCAGCAAACCGCAGCGCCGACTTCAGCTGATTCAATTAACCAATGTTGACTTTGGATATGTGCTCGAGAAATACATATGGGGCTGTCCTGAGATCTATAGATTCGGTTTGCGAAAAATGTCACCTATGGGAAGGATTTTAGAGTCTGTGTCACATAAGAATGTGTCATTCATAAGTGCAACATTGTAACACTTGAGACGACAAGGGGAATATACTTCACATTAATCACTATCGCAACGAGAGCAAACCCCTCTCTATAATATAATTGGATAAAACCGAAAACTTTTAATTGTTTAATTTCTTTATAATCCCAAGCTCATTCATCGATGATGAACCTAGCATTTGTTCCTAGTTTTTTCAAATACTAGCCAGTGTACCC
Organism: Alentia gelatinosa; assembly: GCA_950022655.1. NCBI lineage: Eukaryota > Metazoa > Annelida > Polychaeta > Phyllodocida > Polynoidae > Alentia > Alentia gelatinosa. Next base: position 51,505,889 of record OX465586.1, read on the forward strand.
AGTCCTGTTGGCCCCCAAACAGGGCCTGGTTGCTCCTAACCAGTGTACCCAGCCCTGTTAGTCCTCAAACACGGCTGGGTTGTTCCTAACCAGTGTACCCAGCCCTGTTAGTCCTCAAACAAGGCTGGGTTGTTCCTAACCAGTGTACCCAGCCCTGTTAGATCCCAAACACTGAAACAGGGCCAGGTTGAACTGCACACTAGTAAGGTCGTTGCTGCTGCACATACTTAACATGTATGGAACAACTTTATGACAAACAAATATATACCCATTTGCCTTTGCATACCTTCAAAAGAGCTGGCTCTTACTTTATAACTGTGTATTTAAAGGTAGATTTCCAGTGGTGCTTGGCCACTTTTCAAGTCCAGCCATTTTGTTCAGTCTTTCTCGCTGACTCCCTAACTGCACATTACCTCGCCTAGTGACATAGCACAGCCGTTCACCTCTCTATGGAGATGAGGGGTGAGCACTTTACAGTTTAATCCTTTTGTTGGCATTTACTTTCAATTCGAACCAGTGGGGCTCTACATTGTCACCCTGTCGTTGGGAGACTATGCATTTATTGGTTCATTATTTAGAAAGGGTACAGTGGTAGAGTTGTAAAGTCACGAATATTTCAATAAACGTGCATTATTTCAGGTCTGTGGGTAATATCCTGTAACTCACCTGGCAACCAGCTACAATATACTTCTCCAACTGTTTTTAAAAAGTCCAAATATATCAAGCACCAGTGGGTCAGTGAGGTACTTCATTCTGTAGTGATCGGTCATGGTCAGCTGGGCTCTCTTCTACAACTCTAAGACGTTGGTCCTTACCAATGTCACAGAGGTGGTACTTAGATAGTGAAGGGATAGTTTTTGCAGCACGCTTAAAGTCCATGTAACCTCTCCCTAACCTAGACAGCGTTTCTGAGCATGTTTTTGAACGGTCAACGACACCGATGAAGATGGCCACAATACTTTGCCTTTACTTGTTGGTAATAACAGATTAGTAAGGAAGGGACTAGAACAACACATGTACATGTATACTAGACCAGGTTGTAGATTAAGGATTAACTCCGGTAAAGCTGAGTGATTGACAGGTAACATACCTGACTCTTTACCTTATTTTATGGACTCACTTTTGCCTGCAGACTACCTTTAATCATTAGCCCCAAGTTATACGTATCGCATTCTAATGTGGGTCCGACCGGGGGCTATTTAGAAAAAAATGATGGATTACGTTAATATCCAGATGTGGTAAATAAGGCAAACTGCTACCGACAGTTATGAAGGAGAGATTTAATGTATACATACATGGATGTTGTGCACATGGTTCGGATATAATAAGGGCAACCAGGGCCTCTAACAGTGATTACATCATTCATCAGGATTATAGAAATCCACCACATGGAGCGAGGCTACGGGGGTATGGTCGCACGCGTTGGGGATCGGGGGTAAGGGGGCTTGGCAGGCTATGCAGTCAGCGAGTCCATTTTCCCATGACTGACCATTGATCGAGCAGCAATTCTGATCGCTTTGTCCACCCTCTTACCGCACCCCCACCCCCGGATCCCGGCCTGGACCCCCGTGAATGGATCCACCCGCAAAGGGCCCCAAAGATCAAAGGCGGTGCGGCTTTAGGTTGGAGTTTAATCCTCTAGGTGGCGGGAGTGGTCAGTGGGTGTGAATACCGCACTCACGGTGACTGAGCCCGGTATGGCCCCGGCCCCCCTCCCGGGCCCCCTGCCCCCACACCCCGGCCATATTCAGCCACACTGCCCGGTCCCTAGTCCATGGTCAGTGAGGCAGAAGCCCCCCTTGTCCTAGTCCTGTTTGATGTTAGAGCACAATCTCCAAGCTGCTCCTTATAATCATCACTCCACGCAGCAACTTTAATTAGGGGATCGCTGTATCATGTATGGGTTACCTTTCAAGTCTGACCTCATTAAAGTAATGAGGGACTAATTATCCTTTGGCGAAATTAGGTCTTAAAAAGCCCTCGTGCACACCTACAAGGACATTCTCATTTGAGCCCTCTGAAAGTCACTTTTACTGTGCGCATAATCCCCCCTTAACAATATTGAATCTGGTGTGGCGTTTTTTGGCCATCGCCTCATTGAGAGTCTCTTCAGATGATGGTATGTTTACATATGGTAATAACTTAAAGGTCGATATCAGAAGCCTGCACTCAGAGTAACTCCCACTCAGCGAAATTTGTCATTAACCTTTTGACCTCGAGTCGCTATATTTAGATGACCCGATAATTTGATATTTATATATGATCGGGGATTAATTTGAATTACGAGTACTTTCTAATCCCCGCTCATTTTACTACAGCTGTCTTTAACATGTTTAAGACCCAATTAACCCCGTAGTAATCGTTCTAATCCTCCACCTCACTCTTTTGAAGTCGCACGGAGGTGGTCTTGTCCTCCTTAGTCTCTTTTATCTTGTCACCTCCTGTGTTCTGCCTCCAGGAGATTTCCTGGAGCAGCAACCCCTGCCCCCCTTCTTACCCCCCCCCCCCTCCGCACATGCAGTCCTCCAGGCGGGGCTCCTGGAGTGTTCATCTCTAATCTGATAAGACCCGGGAGCCCTGAGGGTAACGCCACTTCTCCACACCCCTCCCCCTCCAGGTGCCTACCGCAAAATAAACTCTACGCCGCTCGACATGCTCAAGAGCACCTCCTAGCGGGGGATTAGATCTTTTAATCTCTCGTATTACAAAGTCGACGCACTGCTGGGATCAAGATCAAAACGATAAGAAGTGACGGGGAAACGGGGATGCCCGCCCTAAGTGGACTGCCTCTGAGGAAAAATGGATTTACAATTAGAGAAAAAACCCTGGTCTGAGAAATTGAGACGAGTGACTTGATGCTATCGGCAAAACGCAGAGCCAAGAGGGGGCTTGGATGGATGAATACAAATAAACATGGCAGACGGTATTTGTCGTGGAAAACGTCTGGGTAGTCTCGTCTTTCGTCTAATTTCCCGCGTATTTCCTCGCCATTGCGCCCATATGACAAACATCGTTATGACTCTATAGCCACGACAAACAGCATGTACCAAGCGTTAAAAACGGCATGAAATATACATCATTGGAAAGAGTTCTAGGGAAAATATGTATCAAATAGTGTTATGACACAAACACGAGTTTTTTTTGTTCCGAAATTATATCAAGGAAATTAGTTCTTTGATTTTATTCAGGCACAGAGTACCAGTGTAAGAATACCTGGTGCGTAACCGTACACGCAATCATTGTGAGTGTCCTCCTGTGTGGGTCTGCTCCCACCTCACATGCTACACACGTGGGGCTGACACTTCTATTTTGAAGTTACTCGAGGACGTTTGCCTGTCAACACCAGCAACCAGAATCCATGCATAAATCCCCAATGTCATATTGACATGAAATGCCGAGGAGTCCGAAAGATAAATAACTTATAACCAAGTTGTCCCTCCTCTGTATGCCAGTCCTTGCTCCCTCCCGGCAGAAGTGGGGTCCAAAGTGGTCGGGCCGGGCGGCCTGGCGACACAATAACCACCATCCCGGCACGTTTCCACATTCTAACCCCTGCGCCGCCGGAAGCTATTAGTTTTCTGAACGCAGTGAGCATGCGCCACCGTGCGGCGCGGAAATGGAGCGCGGGGTCCGCCAAATGTCGTCTGCTCGTCGCATATTGTTCCCGCCCAAAACGGAGACGCCTCAGACTACAATTAATCCATCTCCGGCGGCCTTGACCCATCCTGTGGCCGACTGGGAGGTCCCGCTGACCACTCCAGGAGGGACGGAGGGCGCCGGGACGTGCGGCTACATGAATGATGCCACGTCGGTGCGCCCCTCCCTGCGAAACCCAACCCCAGGCATCGATTTTTCGCTTTTTCCTCCATCAGAAACGTCACTCGCTTTCCTCTCTCAAATCTCTCTCCAATTTGTTCGAATTTCTTCTCCACTTCTACAAATTGTATTATCCCTTCTTCTTATAGGGTATTACTCGCACACTGCAGTTGAATTAAATAAAGATTAATTGGAGGAAGCTCCGCTTACTGAGTGGTTCATTTGCCATCCGCTAGAGGGAGCCTCCAAGCGGTGCTGCCACCTTGTAGCGGAGGTTAGTACAGGAGAAGCACACCAGGTGACGCCACCCGATCGCCTCTCTGTAACTGGAACAACACCACCGTCCCTGCATCAACCCCTTACTCCGTTCCCGTGGAGTTATTAGGGCACTCTGTCAAAGCAATCTTAGTGGTTCACTGCTAGATTCGACGTCCTACAATAGCAGACTTTATCTTGTAAAGATAATCTGATATAGTAGGACATGGCTGATTAAAGATGCAAAAGCCTTGATTAAAAGATGCAAAATGGAACTTGGTTCTCCATTCTGACTAAATTGGAATTTCCTTAGTGTTAGATTTGAATTATTCCTAGGAGGCAGTTTGATGGTTCCAGTCTGGCCTCGCCTTTTTGTGAGCCAGACCGGCGTGGAGTGGGGGTCTACCATTGGCGGGCACTGCTCGGGCGCCGGCCAGAGGTCGCGGTGGCTTCGGGGTGGCTTCAGGGTGGCTTCGGGGGCCTGCTGGCAGGCGTTATGACTGTGAATGTTCATCTTCAATAGGCACGTCCGGCCGTTGTGATAGATAAGAAGGTCGGTGGTTGGCACACTGTCGTGTAAATAATCCAATAACCAGTCCCTGACATGAAAGAGACCAGCCCGTCGAGCGCCCACCCTCCACCAATGATGAGCCCGAATTAGATCCAATTTCCATAATTTGATGGGGCGCTTAAACCCCCACTCTCTCTCTCTCTCTCTACAGCTTCCACCGTCCCACTGCCGTTAGCATTACCAATGTAGTCTAAAGGCCCAGGTTCTAAAGCAAAATTGTGCAATATGTGTGTATGTATCTCCACCATGTGGTTTAATATAGGACGTAATGTGAACACCCGGGTTGTGTTTGAAGAGGCCTGTTGTAGTCTACGCTTGACGAGTTCACAGAAACCACCTTCCCAATAAGTACACCGCCTGGTCGGATCACAATGGAGGAAATGGGATGCGCGAGGTAATGGGATAGGAGGTTGTGTGCGTGTGCCTGTTTGTCGCTAAGCCAGAACATAAGGAGAGAGCCCTTCTGGCTGGGGCTAGATAAGATGACTTGCCCTGTGTGAGACGGACCGAGGGGAGGGGCAGGGGGTAGGGTTGGGGCGCAGAGGCTGATGCAGGGATGGGGTAAGGTTAGTGCAAACTGGGCAGTGGTGAAGCCACCGCGACCGCTCATAACCCCGTTCTTTATCAAGCAATGTATTCTACACACAATCTACCTGCAACCCCTCCACTAGTAGTAATAGTAGCTTGAGTACACCCGCACCCTCCCGCTGCGTGGGCATCTCCTGCAATGTAAACTATCATCAGGACAATATCTTTAAGGCCTAGGCCTACATTAAAGGCACTGCTTGACTTGTCTTCTCTGACTCATAATACGAGGTAAGAGAGAAAAAAACCACTGCCCCAGATCCTGTTAGTCTCAGAAGTAAAGGCCCGCATCACTCAGTGCAGTATCGATCTGTTCGGTGCATATCACCACCTGTCACTCAGCATGCTTATACACTCCCCTAACTAAACCCTCAGCCTCCAACTACTCTCCCATTACACACCTTTTATGAAGATAACACAGAGATACCCTAATCCCACACAGCGCTACCATAGCACACCATTAATTAACTTTATAATACTTCTATTTCCTTGAATATTTATGTTCCTATTTTTCATCGCCTACGGGTTGATTCCATGTTAGGAGATCTGATTAAGTATGCAGATGAAATTATTATGAGCGTGCAGTGTTGCGGAGGAGCAGTTTCCAATCATTATACGGCTGTAGAGAAGACACATGGCCTCCATGGGTATCCCAGCCCGTTCTAATAACACCACCCATGTTGAACGTGGTCTGACTTGGCGGGTTCGATACTTGAACAAGCAGCTACTTTCAGATCTTGGCAACACGCTCACGTATCGATCTTCACGTTGTGGAATCAACTACACCAGTTTTGGGAAATAATACCAACCCAGCCCTCAAAGCTGCCTTTAGATAGATATTTTGATCCGATCACTCCATGATCAAAGGATATTCATGTATTGCCCGAAGGATAGCGACACAGGTACTCCATGATAAGTCGGGTCCTAGGATTCGGAATTAGGTTTAACGCATCAATTAACCTAATTAATGGATGAGCGATATCCACGTAGGTGGCTTCCATATATACATAGTCTTTCTTACAAAGAATCTTTTAGAAGTGGAAATTCCTATGGGAGAATTTGCAAGATGGATTTCTTCTATCGCTTCATCCTCATTCATAGTCACTACTTTTACCGCTTTTGTTTTACTCCTCGCAAGGCATGTCCTTAATTTCGAATTTGTCCCTCTATTACAGTCTCCCCCCGATTTTGGGCGCTTCCCGTTTTACCGTCGCCGGGTTTACTCTGACTCGCATCTTTCATTTTCACTATTCATTCCATCCTCAATTTAATTCACGGCAAAGTGCGTAAATCAAAATTACCAAACGCTTTTTGCTATACGTTTGAATTAAACGCCACAGAGTGGAGATGATTACAAACCCTCTGATTGCCAATGTAATTACCCGACTCAGGCCGACGGCTGGTTGATGGTGGAAACTATTTAGCTTGAGACAATATGAAGACATTATCAAGCACATCAAAATGTTAGATATAAAGGAACGGGGGCCTGGTTATAATGAGAGGCTTGAACGTTAAGAGCCCCGGTAGCAAAACGTGTGATCAACTCTTCAGCAAGTCTTTCATTGTTTTCATTCCCTTTTGAACCAGTTCCCCTTAAAGCAGTGTCCTTTTTTGCACAGAATTCCTCAAAGCCATGCAGAAACGTCGAAACTTCCCAATTCTGAAATCACTAGAAATGTTCACCACCCCTCAATATAAGACCACGGAACAAGCATGCAAATAAATCTGTATTGTTTTGTCCTCGTCGGTTCCTCTATGTTCGCTTCTGTCACCATGCTTCTGTCTTTTTGCCGACTGCACAGAGTAAAAATACATTGTAAGAGAAATATCTTAGAAATGCGTCAGCTTAATCATTCGTTTTACCCTGCTAAAGCAAAATACTCCAAATAATGTGAATATTTACTTTCCTGATCATCGTGACTTAAAGTAGAGCTATGGAATATTATGATTTACTGTTGATCTGAATTTGTGGTTTTGAAAGGCAATCCAAATTTACCTGTAATGAATATTAACAACATGTTCTAGAATTAAGATCCAAATTTGTTTTTCTCCCCCAATCTAGACAGAGGTGTGGTAAAGGTAGGTGTAGCCCTCATTTTTCACCATCAAAGCCCCGGTTATGTCAATATTGTTGGTTTTCCTCTGTTGCAATATGTTGCCCATGCTTTCCCCCTTAGTTTGAGGCTATATTTCTGCAACTTCTTTTAGACTTTGACAATAAATCCCCACTGGAGAAGCATAGAATACTACTTTGGTTTGATTTAGGTCCGCTACGTGTCTCTCAGTGTTCCCAGATAATAAATATATATTCTGATGTCAGTCCAAACCCTGCTCCTCTTGTCAGTTTGCTTGACTGTTTGGGGGCCTAGTCATTTGCATAGTCTTCTCCAGATGGATGAAGTACCCCTAGAACTATGCCTTGCTTCTCCTTCCTCCTCTGTTTGAAGTTGCTACACCTTTTCCCTTTGTGAGTTTGTTCAACATAACACATTCGGAATACTCCTTTGCTGCATCCTTAGAACTTACTGAAAATAAGTAAATTTCACTCCAAAAGCACGTGTTTATGCTCACACTTTGATATCACATCATATTTGAAATAAACACCATAACATGTCTTCACTGATATTAGATACTCAACGATAGTGAGGTCGGAGAGCAATTGTCAAATGGAATACTTTTAACAAATGATTTGTCAAATGGAATACTTTCAGCAAATAAATGATAAATATTTACTTCCAATGCACTATCTGATATTAAAGAACTTAAAATTATCCTCTTTCTAGTGTTGCATATCTCTTCAGCATAAAGCGCTACTCTTATTCAACATGAAGCGTTGTGTATCATATAGACCTCAACCTACCGAGATTTGATTTCATGTCATCAGATTTAAAAGCCTTTCGTAAATATGTCTAAATGGTTACTTACTGCTCATATCGTTGCCTTATCTTATTTCTAAACTGTTTTACTCCATTTGATAGATCAGAATCGATACTTTATTATCCATGGTATACAAAATCCCCATTGAAAATGTATGGGTACCCAGTAAACCACTATCCCTTGTTTAAAAACCGTCAGATACCATAAGCACGGTATACAGATTGAAGTCCGTGGTATATAGCCTCAAATCCATGGAATACGGGAAAATAGTCCCTTTATGCTATAGAGCTACAAAAAAACGTCCCTATCGATACACCCTTCAATATGGCAATTCCTGGGACTAATTCACTCAATAAGATGGATACAACAAACGATTGTTCTGTGGACAGGCGGCTCTGTCAACCACTCGAGGTTGACCTCGTCATACACTCGCCGATGCGCGCGTATTACTACGCTTCAACCCTCTTGTGGTTTACTGCCGCCTGTCCACTATACCTTCAATTGTTGTCTATATATACCATAGCAGAACGAGGATATGGTCCAATCCCCCATCCGTCCCCATGAAACCCGGGAGAACGATCGCCGCCCTCTGATTTACACAGATTACAAATGCCATCCGAACACAAAACACAGAAGCAATGAGAGAACAAGGCTGGGGGATCTGTGTGTCGAGGCAAGGTGTCGGGAGTGGGCGGGAGCCATGAGCATCTGTCAAAGAGGTTAGGATACGTGACGTTGTGGGGCGCTCTCGTGAGATCTCATGCGGCGAGATTTAGGGGTGGGCGGGTCGGCGAGGTGGCATACCTAAGATGTAGTTCCGATACAAGCCGCTGGATGGCGTGCGATACGAAATGGACTGGACGGCAGGCTGGGGCCCGTCGCTATGTGAAGTATAGCACACACGGGGACCCAGCGGTGACCAGGGTCTCAGTGTATGTGGCGAGCAGAGATATATCTTGATCTTTCTCCTACCATGTCCTCCCGCCGCCGTTCCTGTTATCTACCCTAACCTAATGGATTCTAGGTGCAGCATATATGATTGACCTCCATCCCCCTCCCGCCCTCCCTTCCAACCCCCACCCCAACCCTTTTGGCCAGAACCATACTAACCTATCCAGGAATATTTATAACCTTTCTGTGTATGCTCTAAGAGTACAGCAGGATGGAAGGGCAAATGAAGGATGCAAAGAAATGCTGCATTTTATGTTCATTACGTAAGTCAATACAAAACATTGTATGAAAAAGAAATAGCCTATGGTTTTAAACCTTTATCAACAAACTACGATCTGGTACGATATGGCTTTATATCGATTCTTGGACCTTCTAGCGTATTTTTAACCACGAATTACTGAATTTTCATAGAAGACGCATCGTGGGTGTATAATTTGCGAGTTGGAGATTACAGAGGCACATAATCTCCTGCTCATGAAAGTAGGAGTTCACGGGGAAAAGTCCCTAAAACGTCACCAAGCCCCTGAATCGGAACTTCATAACAAACTGATAAACTACTCTGTTACCAGAAGCTTGTGAAATATGAAAATCATAGTGATTCTAGTAATTGTCATTTAAAAGGGATAAATAAAAAGTACAAATTTGAAAGACGGCGAAACTATATGCTACACCGAATTACCGTCTTGTTCGCTAGAACTACCAACTTATGGACAGCATGGAATCATTCTACATCAATAATAGGAGGCGGGTCTATCGAATTTCAAATCTTTGGCTTTGACTCCACGTAATATCCTCGCGTGCGCTTGGATATTACTACGCGTCTAGTCCTCGGAGATTACGGCAGTTTGTATCTGAAACCAGCTATTAGTGTGTATTTAGTATTTGGGGGTGAGTGGGACGAAGTAACGATGTGTGACTGGATCGTTTATGTGAACCAGATAGCTTAAACCCCACTCAGACATGATCGTACCAAGTTTCTTTCCACACAACCACTTTTGTCCACGGATAAATTGCAAGAAGATGGGTAAAGGAAGATACCCTGCACGTGTCTGGGTGGGCGGGGGTGAGGGGAGTCAGTGGGGGTAGAGCGAGGGTGGGGGCGAGATAGAGGGAGACAAATACCTGAGGCAACATTACCAACTAAGCCGAGGAAGTACTCCTGAGACCGAGGGAAAAATGTACGCGGAGGAGGCGAACACGATTTTGGTTTCAGACCTGTTGGTTTGTCAGCATGAGAAGTAGGTGGGACGGGGAAGGCTTGCAAGCAGCGCAGTGCCACTGATGGCGAGCGGCGCAGTGCCACTGATGGCAGGCAGACAAAGCCTTGGGGCCTCACACAGGCCTCACACAGGCCCCACACAGGCCTCACACAGGCCCACCCGTCTCTGATAGCACTTAGTAAAGACTCCAGCCGGGCGCTGCTCCAACGCAATTAAATCGGGGCATTTAAACACTCATGGATTGAGGTGTGTACCTTGAAGGCCATTATATATAGGGTAACCCCACTTACCCTGCTCATTGTATATAGGGTAAACCCACTTAGCGTGCTCATTGTGTATAGGGTAAGCACACTTACCCTGCTCATTACATATAGGGTAAACCCACTTACCCTGCTCATTGTATATAGGGTAAACCCACTTACCCTGCTCATTATATATAGGGTAAGCACACTTACCGTGCTCATTATATATAGCGTAAACCCACTTACCGTGCTCATTATATATAGGGTAAACCCACTTACCCTGCTCATTATATATAGGGTAAACCCACTTACCCTGCTCATTATATATAGGGTAAACCCACTTACCCTGCTCATTGTGTATAGGGTAAACCCACTTACCGTGCTCATTATATATAGGGTAAACCCACTTACCATGCTCATTATATATAGGGTAAACCCACTTACCATGCTCATTGTATACAAGGTAAACCCACTTACCCTGTTCATTATATATAGGGTAAACCCACTTACCCTACTCATTCTATATAGGGTAACCCATACTTACCCTGCTCACGTCAGGAACTTACAGATACTGTTGGTTAGTCAAGCTTAATTAGCCAGGTTAATTATATTTTTCCATCGAACTTCTATTTTTCTATATGTATCTGTCCATACACATTTTTACCCCCTATTTATGCTTGTCTTAAATAGGTTTATAAAAATCTCATTTTTGATACGAATTATATGCATAACATTACGATTTCAAATCATACATCTAAGGGTTGGCGTTACCAAGTCAAACACTATTGGTGGCAATTGTACTTTTACTGTTTGTGATAGTTTTTAAGAGATTCATTGCCGATTGATGTTCTTTCTAGGGTTCAGCAACCCATCTCTAGGGGTCAATGTGTCGGCCCCTCCCAGCAGGTAGGCTCTATCAATCGCTACATTTGCCTTGGAATTTTGCACAGTGGACTTCAAAGAAATGCATTAGAATGGGAGACTTTCCAAAATGAAACATGTCTGACTAATTTGCTTGCCTGGTCTCCTTTTTTTCAGCATCTTCTAATGTTCTCTGGCTATGTTCATGTCCGGACGTAATTGGTTTGGTGCCTGGTGGTGCTTCTTTTACCCCGTGTCATTCTAACCTCAATCCTGTGTTCAGCATTTTATTGGCAATTAGAGCAAACCATTTGAAATGCTTTCTGCGTACACACGATCCTGCCTCGGGCCTACCTCTGATTTCCCTATTGGTGACCACTTCGGTGGCGTCAAACAGCGCAATGTGGGTATTCGGTTGCTCAGTCGCCATATCTTTTTTTCCATGTGAAATCAAACTTAACTGCTTTAAATCTTCACAAACTACGAGCAGTGTTCGACACATCGAACTGTAAAAATATTATACAGTACGGTAGAAAAGAAAGTTAGCGACAAATTTCATCTAGCACTGCTTTGTTTTTCTGTTTCTGGATGGCACGCCGGTGTGTTCTCTAATTGCATGGTGCCCGCTGCTTGGCTATTGAAGCAGGATGACATTTTGGTTTGATGTACTATTCAGTTCTATAACGTTGTTTTTCATAGTCTTACTACTTGAGAGTTGCAGTATGATCGCCTGGCATGCTTCTTTTTGACTGGATAATCCGTCTATGTCTGAGCAGCTCGGGTTGCCCTAACAGGCACCCCGAGGGGCTCCTGCTAGACTGCCTTTCAGAAGTTACAAATTGTCAGGGGCCGGACAAATTTGGCGCTAGTTTGTCGAAGACACTGTGAGTTCTTAGGGAAAGGTGATTTTGATTCAAACGTCTTCTGGCCAATATTTAGTGCATGCATACGGGGATATTTCTGGTGATTCTTTTCTTTTAGAAAAAAACCCGTTTGCTTGTTTTGTTGCTTGAAAGTAGTCTAAGGGGTTGTTGGGAAATACAAATGGCAATGTGCATAGGAAGAAACATTTCCAGTCTAGTGTCCTTCAAAAGGTTTTACTTTAAGATCCATTCAGATTGTTTCCGCAGTTTACCTCAATGACGGCTGGACGTGCGTAGTACGGAGTGCTGACAGTGTGACCTTGGTTTGACAGTGTGACCTTGGTTTGATAGTGTGACCTTGGTTTGACAGTGTGACCTTAGTTTGACAGTGTGACCTTGGATTGACAGTGTGACATTGGTTGATTTAAAAATAAAAAGTAATCTAAAAAATCCACTCCAGGGAGCCTGGAATAGATTGCCATTTTCTTATGACAATTCACTTTAAGCCTTTGTAGGATTTATGTTAAGGAAACAAACATTCTGCTTCAATATTACCTTTTGAATCTTTTTAATTCACAGAATGCTATTTGCAATACAATGAGAGGCTTAACATATCTATAAGAGCTTTCTCTTGAAGCAGTCCATCAGATAATGTCACTCAGAAAGTATGATATCTGCCGTGACTCCGCCGTTATACATCCTCATCAAACATGAATTTATGAATATATAAGTCGACAGAGAAAAGTTGCCAAGTAGTTGGTCTTCCTCTACTTTGACAGCATGAAAGATGCAGGGGTTAGGAAGCGGGAGAGGGAGGTAGAGGTTGTCTGTAGGGGGAGTGTATTGGCGATGAGGTAAGGGTGGTAGAGGTTGTGTGTGAGGAGAGGGTATTGGAGATGAAGTGGGGGTGGTAGAGGTTGTCTGTGGGTGGAGGGTATGGGGATGAGGTGGGGGTGGTAGAGGTCCTCTGTCGGTGGAGGGTATGGGGATGAGGTGAGGGTGGTAGAGGTTGTCTGTGGGTGGAGGGTATTGGGGATGGGGTGGGGGTGGTAGAGGTTGTCTCTGGGGGGAGGGTATGGGGATGAGGTGGGGGTGGTAGAGGTTATCTGTGGGTGGAGGGTATTAGGGATGAGGTGGGGGAGGTAGAGGTCCTCTGTGGGGAGAGGTATGGGGATGAGGTGGGGGTGGTAGAGGTCCTCTGTGGGGAGAGGTATGGGGATGAGGTGGGGGTGGTAGAGGTCCTCTGTGGGGAGAGGTATGGGGATGAGGTGGGGGTGGTAGAGGTCCTCTGTGGGGAGAGGTATGGGGATGAGGTGGGGGTGGTAGCGGTCCTCTGTGGGGAGAGGTATGGGGATGAGGTGGGGGTGGTAGAGGTCCTCTGTGGGGAGAGGTATGGGGATGAGGTGGGGGTGGTAGCGGTCCTCTGTGGGGAGAGGTATGGGGATGAGGTGGGGGTGGTAGAGGTCCTCTGTGGGTGGAGGGTATGGGGATGAGGTGGGGGTGGTAGAGGCTGTCTGTGGATGGAGGGTATGGGGATGAGGTGGGGGTGGTAGAGGTTGTATATTGAAGGAGGGTATGGGGATGAGGTGGGGGTGGTAGAGGTTGTATGTTGAAGGAGGGTATGGGGATGAGGTGGGGGTGGTAGAGGTCCTCTGTCGGTGGAGGGTATGGGGATGAGGTGGGGGTAGTAGAGGTTGTCTGTAGGGGGAGGGTATGGGGATGAGGTGGGGGTAGTAGAGGTTGTCTGTAGGGGGAGGGTATGGGGATGAGGTGGGGGTAGTAGAGGTTGTGTGTGGGGGGAGGGTATGGGGATGAGGTGGGGGTAGTAGAGGTTGTCTGTGGGTGGAGGGTATTGGGGATGAGGTGGGGGTAGTAGAGGTTGTCTGTAGGGGGAGGGTATGGGGATGAGGTGGGGGTAGTAGAGGTTGTGTGTGGGGGGAGGGTATGGGGATGAGGTGGGGGTGGTAGAGGTTGTCTGTAGGGGGAAGGTATGGGGATGAGGTGGGGGTAGTAGAGGTTGTGTGTGGGGGGAGGGTATGGGGATGAGGTGGGGGTAGTAGAGGTTGTCTGTAGGGGGAAGGTATGGGGATGAGGTGGGGGTGGTAGAGGTTGTCTGTAGGGGGAGGGTATGGGGATGAGGTGGGGGTAGTAGAGGTTGTCTGTAGGGGGAGGGTATGGGGATGAGGTGGGGTGGTAGAGGTTGTCTGTCGGGGGAGGGTATGGGGATGAGGTGGGGTGCTTGCTGCTCAATCTGCGTTAAAGTGGCGCGCGCCCTACTCGCCAACCCCAGGTGGCGGGAGCGGCGCGAGCAGCTCGCCAGTGGAGATTAAGTGCTCAGAGCTGCTCGCGTGGTGAGTCGGCCGGACGCGGGCGATAAGCATCACCATTTGTGGCGCGAACCCGGCGGGATCGAGGTGTCTGGGGGTGTGAGAGTTCTACCTGCTCAGCTCAGGGGACCTGCCCACCTTAGTGCCCCCACCACCTTAGCACCTCCCCCCTCCCCCCCCCCCCCCCCACACTCACACACAGACATCCTGAGCTCCCCCTAGAGGTGCTGATTCCGGGGTTAATGGTACTTCAGCGAGCACAAGTGAAGTGTATATGGCACACACACTCACAAGTTTTAAAGGAGTTCTTTTAATCGTCGATTAATTTTTAATTGTTCAATTCATGTGAAATGCAAGGATATTTCGGAAAAGGGAAGACGTTATTGGGCGAGATAGATGTTTGGATGAATTTGGCCAAAACTCGAATGATTCTGAAAGCTTTGAGCAATCCATGTCCCCATACCCTGGCCCTTTTCCCCCGCTCCCACCTCTCTTTCTCTCTCCCTCTCGTGTTCTCTCTCTCCATCTCTCCCTCTCCCTCTGGGACTCTCTCTCCATCTCTATTTCACCATCTAGGGTCATCTGTCCATCTCTTTCTCTTCTTCTGGGACTTTCCCTCCATCTCTCTCCATCTCTCCCTCTCCCCCTGGGACTCTCTCTCTCCATATCTATTTCATCATCTGGGATTCTTTCTCCATCTCCATCTCTTCCTCTTCCTCTGGGGCTCTCCCTCCATCTCTCTCTCCATCTCTTTCTCTTCCTCTGGGGTTCTCTCCATCTCTCTCTCCATCTCCCTCTTCCTCTGGGGTTTTCTCTTCGTCTTTCTTTTTCCATCTCTCTCTCCCTCTTCCTCTGGAGTTCTATCTTTATCTCTCTCTCCCTCTCCCTCTGGGGTTCTCCCCTTGTCTCTCTCTCTCCCTCTTCCTCGGGGGTTCTATCTTCATCTCTCTCTCCCTCTCCCTCTGGGGCTATCTTCCCATCTCTCCCTCTCCATCCACTCTGTTTCACACAACGCTGGGCCTTTTTTCACACCTCTTCTACTTTCTATTCTCGTTATTCCCCTTCACGCAGCAATACTCACTGCATAACCTCCACGCATTGCCATAGGTCACGACCACTCTGGTCGGGGGACGGGCACTTTCCCACCAGCATTGTGTTCGCCGACCCTTTTTTCCGATACTAAATCTATTCCATAACGAGAAACTTTTTACCAAATCTTCATTCACATACATATCCATATCACCAGCTGCTCGCTTCTCACTTTTTATATCCCCTTCAAGCCACTGTCACCCACTGCTTGCGACATGGCTCCAACATGGCTGCGACATGCCTATGAATCAAAATTCATAGCCTTGTCAGAATATTGAAAATTTTGGAGTTCTAGAATGTCACAGTACGAAGCTAAATTGCCGAATCGACGCGGTGTCTGAATGTTACAAAATTCTGTGTTGTAGTGTGTTGGAGGATGGGACGGGGCGGGGCAGGCAGGGCGGGGAGAGCGGTGGGCTCTTGAGGCCTGATTCATAGCCAGATTTCCTACCAAACCTTAATCTCTGCTTATTCACGATTTGAGGACGATTCCCTCCGTTCAGCTCCACTTTTTTTCACTGTTTTGACAATATTATTCTCTGCTCTGTTCATTGTGGGTAGCGTGATGTGGGCGGCTAATCTGATTGGTGCTTCTGCTCCGTCAAAACAGCCTCTCACACATTAAAGGATTGACTATGACGAGATCTTTATAAGCACTATAAGCATTAAATGTCAATTCATTCTCATACACAAGTGCCTCATACGCTTATGGTTAGCCATGATCACCTCCCGCCCATCAGCTCTCGTCAGACATGACGGCTCAGTGTCCCTTTACGGTTTTTGATATGAGATTCTCTTTCTATCCTCGCCATACATGGACCTAATATAGTGTATTGTGCACGGTGGTTGCCTAAGGTGTAGCTCTCCTGTATAAATAATCACTCTATTGTTGTGTCCTGACATAAGGATATCTTTCGTATTTAAACGTTATTCGAGCACACCTTTTCCATTGCCATTAAGTCCACTGCCATACCGTATGTCCATGAAACACCTTCACGTATTCCGCATTTTTAAGACAAAAATCATCTTACAATCCATTTACTATAATTGTGTATTAAATTTCTCTGACAGAACATGATGTCTAGCAATCTGGATAATGCTATGTTTTACTTTTGTCGATGTTCTTGTCCGCCATAGCGACTCGTCGCAAATTACTCAGGCCCTGTTTAAAGGTCGCAATATGCAAGGTGTCCGTTTGCCCGTGCGCTGTCAAAGGATCATCTGTTGAAACAATTCCATACAGCCTCACACAGTCTCATACGGTTTCACATGAAATGGAGAAAATATAGTCCATATTGAAAAGTAGACATCTCAATGGATGCTTCATTCTGGAATGTTAACCCAATTTATGGATTGCAATAATCACAGGTATGACTATATAATAACGTCAATATGGTAATATTAGGAAACATCCTTACTGTGGACAAAACGGTTCCTGTTCGAGGTCAGCCTTTGATTTCATACTGCCTGACGCCATAGGCGGAAGGCAGTATGAAATCAAAGACTGACCGAGAACGAGAAACGTTTCGCTAACAGTGAAGATGTTTGCTTATCATTATATATATTCCTTAAATCGATGGGAAAAAACGACATTTTGATGACTTATTAAGCCACACTCACAGCAGGCACGAACAATATTATTACTGCACCCCTAGCAGCGGGCAGTATTTCATAGAGATTCGCACACAGGTATTCATATAGAACGTCCTGACCATGCTGTACAATTCACAGAACTCGATGGTAATTTACAGTTTGTACGGAACTCTGCGTAAACGCCTCGGTCCTTACAAACTGTAAATTACCATCTCGTTCTGTGAATTGTACAGCATGGTTGGACGTTATATATTTACTATATACCCAATTTTCTTTTAAAATCATTAATTTCATTTAGCTAAACAACCAATATCTTAATAAACGTGTATGGCAAGGTAATCCGTATTTTAGTGTACGGACCAGTGGTCCGTACAGTATTTTTATGTTATTTGGCGAAACGGTGCATAATTACAGTATATACAGCATGGGTATAGTAAATAATAATATGTTCCCTGTAATGATTTACGAGGTGAAGGCTGGAGGGGGAGTCTGACTCATTATACCCCTTATACTACAACTGTAGGGTTTTATCGCCTTGTCCATGAAGTAATCTGGCATAACTCTTAATTTACATATTTCTATGAAAAAGAATCCAGATCATACATGCACCCACTCAATGTACAACGTTTTACAACACCTCCAATCCTATTGGTCGGGGCGGGGTTTACTGGGCGTGGCTATTTTCAACATGTAAGTCATGATTGACGGGTGTGTAATCGGTGAACGGCCGACATTGACGTTCCGTCCTCGTCACCCGCGGGATCCGTCTAGAATGACGTCCATTGGCGGGGGTAATCGGGCCTGTGACACCTCGGAGTAACTCGGAGTAACTCGGAGTCACTCGGAGGGCCGTCACAGGAGAGATAGCATGATGGAGAGGCGGTTAGATAGGACGGACAAATGGATGTCAGACTCGATTGACAGGCCAGGAGAGGGGGGTACATATATAGAACGTCCTGACCATGCTGTACAAGTCACAGAACGAGATGCTAATTTATGGTATGTATGGACCGAGGCGTTTACGCCGAGTTCCGTACAAACGGTAAATTAGCATCGAGTTCTGTGAATTGCACAGCATGGTTGGACGTTATATATTTACTATATACCCGTAATTTAAAAAAAAATCAATTTAATTTTTCTTAACAACCAAAATTTTAATAAATGTGTATGGGTAGGTAGTCCGTATTTTGGTATACGGACCACTGGTCTGTACAGTATTTTTACGTCATATACCGAAACGGTACGTATTTACAGTATATACGGCATGGGTATATAGTAAAGTGATAAATGGAGCTGGGTGTGTAAACTTTGAACATTTGGCTTAATTTGAACAAAATCCTATCTACTGACTCAGTTGCTGTGTAAATTTAGTTGGTCGGCGGTGTGGTGGCATGGATATGTCTGTAGGACACCAATCACGCGTATATTACTCCTCTATCGTCTCATTTATCATCCATCTATTAAGAAGGCCCCATTGAAAATGTATGGGGCCACAGTAAAGCACTAGGTCTAATTGAACAAATTGGACGTTTAACTACCAAGACAAACAAACAAGCAGTAAAGCACTACCCTTTGTTTCTAAGCTGTCAGAACCCATTATCATTGATTACAGATTTGAAATGCTTTGGTTGTGTGACCAAAGCCATTAATTTCGAGAAAATGCTTTCTGATATACTTAGTAACTTACACTTAATGGTTGCAATCTATTTGTGAAGATGGAGAATGAATACAACAAAGAGTGGTGTTTGTGAACAGGGAGATATATGATCCACGCCAGGTTGGCGTATTAATGCTCGTATGTTACTGTATCACCTTTCATAATCTCTTGTATCTAAATATCCTTTTCCTATGCTTTTCACAATAGGGCCGACTTTATGAAGTAATCAGAGTAACATTACAATGAAAATAGTATGTGCTCTTTCTGAACGAAATTTTCAAAAAGAACTCCCGTGGTTTACGAGCGACTCTCCACAAAACAATTTGCCCATTAAACCCACCCCTCACCGATGACAACGCTGACACGTGCTACCGTGTGATGCTATCAAACTCCTCTAAACCATTACCACACAAATATGCGTGGGGCACTCTACTCCCTATACAAACAGTCTACAAAGCACGTACTCAGGCCTTTGTTTTATTCAGTCCCTCTAGCCTGGCCGTATATCGTCCACATAGTCAGCTCCGCACGTGCGCTTCGCCGAGGGACTATTTTTATGTCGGCCCGGCGGAGGTAGACATAGCGCGGCCGGAAGGAAGCGGGGTGAAGCCGGAAGGCAGTGGGAAGGTATTCTGGCGCCATTGACGAGTAGAACTCGGCTGTGGTGTTTTGCGGGCACGGTGGTAGCAGCAGCAGCGGTGGTGGTGGTGGTGTAGTGGTATAGTGGTTGGTGGTGCTGTAGTTGGTGTGGGGGTGGGGGTGGATAGACTGAGACGGTGATTGATGGATGAGCGCAGAGTACATGACCTGATTCCGTGTACATACTCACCACCACCATGTTTTTGTTTGGGCCTATAGAGAGGACAAGTGTAAGCGTGGTCACCACTCACGTTTCAGCTTAACTTTGATCTAATCTAAATCACTGTCTCGGATGCATTCCCTAATGCCCTCAGCCCATCCTCAATTCCTACTGAGACCTCATAATTACCCCACCTCCCCTCATCTAGTAGGACCACATGTTTTGACCAGAGTTAATGCAAACCCTTCAGCCGCTAACAGACCTTTACATGTTCTCTTGTGTCATTTCCAGAAAGTTTGATCTTAGGAGAGTCTATGACCAAGGTCAATATGGAGGAGTAGTTGTATGGCTTTATAGGAATTAATCGTCAAACCTCTATATTTTCTCCATAAGTATGCTATTTTGTTTATATATGCAGGTTATGTCTTCTTCTAATTCCTCTTCTCTATCATAACATGCCATCGTCTCTTACGGGACTATTTTGTGTATTCTATTTGAAAGAAGACAGTCTTGTAATGCGATGTGATATTTGGCCTACTCATTCCTCGACACTGGTTTAGAACACACACACAAAGCCATCTCGCCCTTGCCTTTTATGTTCTTATTGTCGCCGCTTATTGTGGCGGGTGTGTTCTCTAAGATTTATGTACCCACCAGTACACGCACTCTCCTACCAGAGATGCTGTGCTCTACTCCCTGTGGCCTCTTATATCTCTGCCCAGCCCTGCCTTTTTGGGACAGAATATCTGGCCCATACACCAGTTTTTCATATATCCTACATTCTTGACGCTTTGGGGAGTATTTTGTGTTTACTTGTATATAGAGATGCACATAGTCATATGGTAAATATCATATACTCATTTTTGTTATTCATTATGTCAAACCAGACATAGCCTTAGGGATTAGTTACTTCAGTGAAAAGAAACTCATGTGTTGCAGGATTTTGTTTATCAACATGACACATGTGCTCATTCGAAGGGGCAGTCTAATCAACTGTGGATTCATATTATAAAGTGGTGTAGAGCTGAAAAAGAAACGGCTTAATTGTCTTAGCAAGTACAGTATTTCCCAATTCATAATGAATGAGTGGTTTGAGTTTAATGACCTTTGACAATTACACTGTTTTGAATCCAAAATGTAGGCTGGTTCCCCTTGGTTTAGTGGATACCCTGAGAACCAGTATTGGGTTGAGGCAGAGATAAGTAAGCACTAGCACCACACACGATCTGCTGGGAAAGTGCAGTTCACGCCGGCCAGCCTGGCTTTCTGTTTCGCAATTCCTACACCGATATGGCCGCTTTATTTACGCTTGGGGGGTTGTTATCGAAGTAGAACACCTCGAAGCGACATTTGGATTTTTGATACCTTCCGATTGCCATCTAATTTGACGGCTCCATTTTCTGGTTTGGAGCGTGTAATTCTTTTACTCACCAAGGCCTGGTGTACTGGAGCCCCCGAGTAAATACACTTTTAATGCCGTCTAGGGATTAGTCTCTGCGGCGTTTTATGAAGGGTAATCGCTCATATTGCGCCGAGGTGACAAACAACAAGTGTCTGGCTCGAGCCTTGTAAAAAGTGTGAAATTCTGCGTATGGATACATCAATCGTAGCCCCGACAACCAGGGGGAGGATGGAGAGGGGAGTAGGGAGGCCCAGAGAGGAGAGCGGGTGGGTGTTAGTGTCATATGAAGCTTGGGTTCGAGTTAATGTTTATTCATGGGATCGTCCTGCTCAGAGCAGCTCATAGGCCCACCATCAAGGGCCTGCATGAATAATTTGTGCTGACCTGGGCACGACTATAGACCTCGGGGACTAGTCGCGCGGTCTAATTATTGTGATTAATTAGCCAAACTCGATACAAGTTGCTCGGGCAAATTGATGGGGAACTGTCGCCTTCCCACACACCTCGCAGGTAGAGGCTTTGAGCAGCTCCGAGAGCTCCGAGCAACTCGCTGATCTCCACTGTTAATAGCCGCAACGTTTCAATTCCCTCCTCTCTACTATAGCACAAAGGTGACCAACTGGATCACGTTGTGAAGAACCCTGTTATCCATGGTATACAAGGTACCCATTGAGATTCGATGGGGACTCAGTAAACCGCTACCCTTTATTCAAAAGAACTGTCAGATACCGTGGTATTTCGACCTCAAAACCGTGGTGTAAGGAAATATACTCTTTAATCAGATATCTAGTATATTTGTTTGTATTTGCAGCGATATACCTATGGTTGGAGAGCAAACAAATATTCCTGAATGATATACCATATGATATGTTAATTCCTGAGTGTAATTCAGTCAAAAGAAGTTAGATAAATGACGGTTTTGTAAAACAGGCGGCTCTGTTAAACACTCGTGTATTACTACGCGTCAAACTCTCGTCATTTACGGCCGCCGATTATTGTCTATGTCTACAATCCAAGCTACACTCCTTATCAATATTATATTTTGGAGATATTACCTAATGGGGTAGTCACTAAACCATTTTAACGCCCTTTGATCAATATAGGTACCCTTCAGACATTTTCTTTGTGTTGCAATAAGCAATAAATGTACGATAGATTTAGACAGATAGCTCCCCTACAAGGAGAAGCATTAGCGAGACTGAGGTTCAATTTTCTTACATATGGTGCTATAAGGACTTCAATTAATACTATCTAATATACTTTGCTTCAGGTTTTCATCTTTTTTTTTGTAATTTGTATTTCATTGCTAATTTTCTACTGATGACAGACGATACCTTCCTATGTTGTTTGTTGCTTTCATAAGCTTTTCATTGTTCATTATTTATAGACGAATCTTTGTTAAGGAGCTCCCCCCTCCTCGAGACGAAATTCTGCTGATTTTCTCTCTGTTTCCTTGCTAAAATCCCAGGAGAGAAATATTGTATGTTGGAGGAAAGATAGTTTATTCATTCCCACCACAGTATGATAGCACTTTGTAGGCAGAGAGCTCTGAATAGTACTTTCTCTTGGGTCTATAAAAACATGAAATCCCAAAGGAGCAGAACTTGGCGTTGTGAGAACTCAGTCTGGCGGTCTTAAACTACTAGAACAAGTGATTCGTAATGGGCCATGATGCATTTCCCCTGTCTCAATGGTCTAAATGCTTGCTAATGAGCATCTACAGTATTATATCAAACCAGGACAGAATAGTTGCCATTTCATAGAAGACGGGCTTATCTAGAATGGTTCGAGCACAAGCTTGATGCGTTTAGAGACATTCATTCCTGGTATTGCTCTGCAAACCTCATTACCATCTGAAACACAGTTATTATTGGTCCATAGAAGGTAGAGCTGATAGTCAGCTTTAAGTTAGAGACGACAGATTTTTATGAATATCAAAGTGACTGGTTTCCTTTTTCATCCTCTTCTAAAACAAAGTAATGAAGTTAGAATGGTGCTGTATTTACATTTTTCAGATGTTTTTTTTCTCCCTCTCCGTGGCCCATGTCCTCTTCACACATGGAGCTGGAAGCCGCCAGATTACATCAGTGATCTATCCATCAGGCCGGGAAGCAGCAAGGCTGACGAGTTTGCATTTTAATTTGCTGCGTTAGCGGGTCTTCATTTTAGTCGCGTGTCTCTGCTGATCAAATCGCCCGGCTTCTCGGAAATGAGCTCCACGGCTAGCAGCTATTGCTAGAGGCTGGTCGTGATAGCCGTCGCTATGCCGCTCCTGATGGCTCGTGATGGCTTGCGGCGACTCGTGATCGCCAGGAGTTGGCTTCGGAGCTGCTCGGAACTGCTCGGAGCTACTCGGAGCTGCTCGGAGCTGCTCGGAGTTGCCGGGAGCTGCTGGGAGCTGCTCGGAGCTGCTCGGAGCTGCTCGGAGCAGATGCTGTATTGCTCACCCGGCATGTGTTTAACTATCTCCATGGACGGTGCCGGTGTCGTATATATTATACATAATATGACCAGGATTCTGATCTGCATGCTTGTATTCTCCACAGAAATGACGGGTAGTAATATTCAAGCGAATGGTGTATCTTTTATTCAGCATTCCAAATATAAGTTATCAAAGGAAAGGCATAAGAGCTGCTGATCTCCTCATGCACTACCTCGCACACTCGGGGCCTTTTTTCTTATTCTCCCAGGAGAATACGGCTTTCCGTATTATACTCCGTAGTGATATGTAGGCTCTATAGGTGTAATATGGAGACACTGTAGTAGGTGGATAATACAAGGCTGTATCCGGAAACTAGTTTTAGGGGGTTGATGAAAAAACACCTCAACATTGTCAATTACATTTTCCTTCTCATGACCTCTCCTTGGTATTTCAAGGATATCCATAACAGATGAATCAAGAGTAATTAATTAATTAAGTACACTATCGCTCATTTTCGCTCATCTGATCGTAAAAATGCATGTTCAGACTAGTGTGTTCAGCCGCTACCTTGAAGGTGGTAGTACACGAATGGCATCCAGATAAACCTCCTAGAAACTCCAGCGGCCCATTTCATAATTTAGTCCCGTATATGTAAACAATTTTCTGTATGCTATAGAGAACCAGGGAAGATGTGGGTCAACTTTATTTAAAACTTATCGACCTAATGGATAGCTAACACTTCACCCCTTGTAATTTTGTCCCATAAGTTCAACATTGGGAACTTGTTCTCTATGCCACTGTGAGTATTGCAGTTCGTTTTCCATGGTCTATATCTTGTGTGTGGTCCATTCCTTTAGTGTGTACAGGGGTGAGATAAATAAAGAAAGCAACTGTTTTTGGTCAGGGTCATTGTTTTCCAACTTGTTTGACGCTATGTGATATTCACTCGGCCTCGCCTCGTTCATATATCTCTGCCTAGAATTTTTGGAGAACATTGACTTTGACCAAAACTTGTTGGTTTCTTTTTTAATCTTTTTTTTTTTATTGTGGAGAATATTTTATTTTCAACTTGTACAGGGTATAAACACACAAGTATTCTAGCAACCATAAAGAAACATACATTTCTAAATGATATAGGGTTGTCATGCACTGGTTAATTAATCTAACCTGTTTCTACAGATTTTCGAAATACATGTGTCACATCTCACCCATGGAATATTATTATATATACTATTTTTTTTTATTTTCATACAGGACAAAGCACAACAAGACAATATGACAGACACATCAAAACAGTATTTGCAGTTAGTACTGCCCACCCCCAAAGGTTCACACTCCCCCCTATTGGGTTGTCTCCCACAGTTGAGCTAAATACTTAAATTTATGCATGCGACCTTCCTTCATATATAAATATTTCTCTGTCTCTAATTTCCTCTTCTTTTTTAATCTTAGCGAACAGACCTAAATATTATCACACGACAACCCTTGTACGAGGTACAGGAAAGGGTCTTCATGTGCGATCCTAGGTTATCAAACTGGCCCTTGGTCTGCTTATGGTACTTTGGAGATCTCTCCACGTGGTTACAACATGAACACAACCCCAACATCTAGACTTAATAGCTCTCAGCCTCTACGCATTTTGTGAGACAGGGGTATCTGTGAGGCCGGGCGGTCGTCGATGTAATGTTTCAATTTGAGTGCAACACGAGGGAGTGATTTCCCCGAGGAGCCGGGCGCACGGTCTACAGGGGCCCCGGCCCCGCGCGGTGTCACAGCCGGCCCCAAGACCCGCAACCCCGGCACCCATCTGGGTTAAGTCCCGTGGGTGCGGGGCGGGTGGTCAGGTGGGGGTTGGCGGAGAGGGGTGGGACTGGGAGAGGTCGGGGGTGCAGGTCAGGAGGCCGACACAGCTCCGCCCAGATCCGTCTAATCCCCGCAGGTATCAATCAGACCTTTTCATTAAGGATCTTTTTTTTATTCTCTAATCTGCGGTCAGTGTTATCCATAAACTTATACAATGCAATCTTTTTTCACCGTGTCAGAATATATCTCAGCCACGTGTTTTATGTGAATAATCCATCATTTTACTAACTCATTACCGGAGCCCCCATATTTATCTCCATAATCCGCAGGAGTGATCCATCAAGGTCAGCTTCTAACTCAGCACTAGTGGATCGCCTGTCACAATGCCCTGGTCTCCTATACTACTATACCATTCCCATTCTCGTATACTACTTACGTGTCGGACTACCTTTACGGCCCCTGCGTTTTAGAGCCACTCCAAACGCTTGGAATTTACAAGCACTCCACTCCACAACTCCACTGTGTCTAAATTATCCTTCCTCTTAATAATGGATCACCCATGGGGACGTGGTGTTCATAAATCCGCTCACCCCTAGTCCCAGTAGCGGGGGATTAAGACAGGCGTACAGTTGTAATGGACTGCATTCCAATTAAGTTCTCATACATGCCCGCTGCTTACCGCTGTTGACATTAATGACACGGCCCCGACTGCACCTGCAGCCGCCCGCACTCCACCTCCACCCTCGTGTCCACGGGGACGGGAGAGCAAGGCTGGGGGGAGTCACAAGGCCCGGTCTACAGGGGGCGGATCGCCACGACCCACCATGCAGACATACCTCCCAACATGCCCGACTCGAATTAACATGGACCAAAGCTAACAAGTCCATCTCCCGTTGGGAGGGCGGCTAATTAATTTCGTGGCTGGGGGCTGTGGATTTGACTCTGGCTGTTGATTGGTCAGGACAGGCGTGAGCTCCCACTGGCCCTCGATCCTGTTCTGCACCCCCGACAACAAAGAGGGATGGAATGCAATCCCATCCGCTTAGACCTCTCTTTTAAGTCTAGATTTCCCCGTCAATTCATATACATATATATTTCACCAGAATTAATGTTCCTATGGTATTTATAACGATTCGATTAGATTTCCCATATTCGATTAGATTTCCCATATTGAGATTTTCATTAAAGAGTCTGCATTTATGAGCTTAGGAAAGTTCACATTGTTCAAAGTTCCTGACTCAGACTTCAGGGTTATATTCACTATGTGTCGATAAAGAATTCCCAGTCTCTACAAGGCATTAATACATCAGAGACAACTCTCTGTGATAGTTAAGAAGCTGACAATGAACAAAAGGCAGTTGAGTGTGAGTCCTATTGTGTTGTGTCTCTTGTCACCTCTTGAGGTGCCAGTTGTCAGGCGGGTCTTGATGTTGAGGCTAAATCCTTGCGACTCTCAGATGTCGTTCACCTTACGTACACCTCACCCCTTACCTGTACTTCCATTAATTAACCACACGCCTTGAGCACTCCCTCATCTACTTACCTCTACAACAGCACCACAGTAACACGAGAGGTGGTGAGAAAGTCTAAGGCTATCTCAAATGACCCAGGTTTGAAGCAGACAGAGAATCTCAGCCCTTGTCGCCGAGGATGTCACTACAGAACACTTCTCTAATGTGAGTATTGCCAACAAACACTCCGCAAGCCAGCACGTGGGCGTACTTTTTGAAGCACGACCTAAGGCCGGGGTCGTGAGCAGGTCAGCTGCACAGACTTTTTTTAAAATTAATGGATCCTGGCTGTGTCACTCACGGTAATAGGACATTGATATAGGAGATTGACCTAAGAGTGGAGTCTATTTGCTGCATTACGCCCAGGGCGAGTAAAGACACAGCCAAGGGCGCCGCCAGTAATTTAACCCCACGTAGTAAGGCTGATGGGGGCTTAGGGCCACGGAAAGATGATAAGGAGGCATTTATATATCTTAATGGGATCGGCACACTATCTAGACTTTTCACACAGCCACGTACACCAAACAGGGACACTGGATGGGCATTTTTACCTTTGGTCTTTGACTTAGATATGCCCATACTAAATCCCAAGTTACACCAGAAGCAAAAGGGATTCCCAGAGAGCTGAAACAGGAGATAACTTTTGCTATCGTGCAAATCCTGACGTGTTATCAGTATAGATTACTCCATCTTAAATGAATCTGCATTTTTCCCCTTTGGAATCTTGGATCCCGTTGGGTGATGATAGCATTATCAGCTGATGAAAATCAACGAACCCTTTGTGTCACCACTGGGTGGGGGAGGCTGTGTGTGTGTCTATGAGAGTCTCAGACCTGGGGTGCTCGAGGAATGGGTTGGGTGGGGTGGGGGGTGGAGGGTTGCTGCTGGAGGGGCACTTACTATGTGCCCTTCCCCAGTAACAGGTGCAGGGACTGGTCCTAATAAGCGCCCAAGCGTGGAGGGTCATTCATTTCGGGGATGTTGCCCCCTCAAATGAAACGCTGGCGGCTCCCAAGAAGACAGAGCTGGCCGCCTTCCTTCTGATGACCTAGTCAACACAATTTGAGGGGTGAGCTGCTCCCAATCTGGGTCATTAGTCGAATTCGCTCGTCCACTTGATGAGTGCCTTTGAGCAGATGACTTGTGATCAGTAGCTCTTGCCCTCTGGCCTCCCTCTCCGGCCCAGTTACCAAGCAGGGACAAGCCTCTCTCTTTCCTTGCCCCCCACCCACTCCTTGAGCAGCTCACTACTGCTCACTCAATGCCTTCCATAGCCGGGACGGATCTACTCACAACAAAAAAGCGCCATGCCCCCTTCGGCCACAGCAACTCAGCCTGTGCCCCCCACCCACCCACCCCCCTTGTTCCGCAATCCCACCAGATGGCGACGCATGCACGCCGCTCGCAGCGCCATCTCTCGGTTGTCACTAAGACCTTATAATTGGAAAATAAACAGGTTGACATCGGCATTGGCGCCATCAAAGAGGCGGGTAAAAAAGAGGCGAGGAGAACAGTGAGGCCAGGAGCGAGGGATGGGGTTGGGGGAGGATGGGGGTTAGGGAGGGCGGCTGCCGAGGGAGGAATCTTAGAAGGCAGGATTGGAGGCCGTGGGGGCAGATCGACAGCCTCCCCGCCAGGGGTCATGGAAGGGCAAATACACGCAGGATTAGAACGCCGTGGCCAACAGCCAATCAGTAGACGAGTTCCCATCACGTGGCAATGTCTGATGTCCCCCTACCGGCAGAATCTGTGGGACTTTGCAAGCTGTTAACGTATTGATTCGTTGGTTTCAGCTTTCCACTGCTCCCTAGTCTTCTGTTTGGCTTTGCCAAGAACCGGGACACACCGCCCCCCTTTTGCTATTGCAGTCCAGATTTCCAACCGCAGTCTTTTTCTTTTTCTTTTTTTATTACCTTTTCCTCTTGTTTCCTCTGCCCACTACCCTTGCAGGACTTACAAGAAAATTACAGAAAAAAAGGACAGGTGTCCGGACGTATTAAGCTGTGGGACGGTGAATTTGGATTACTGAACACGGAAGTTACAGCGCCTCATCTTCCCACATTAAACATGTATAAATGTCGCACTTCCCAACTGAGAGTATTCGAGTTAATACAAGATACTCCTGTTCAGCTTGGCAGGCTGCGAGCGTAGAGAAAACACACTGGAATTAACAGTGCTAGCACTGAGCTATTGTCGTGAAATCTTGATGAAATTGTGCGTGCTCCTCGACTATTCTGTCGCAGGGCAAATTCAATTATTACACCGGGCGTGGCGGGTGGCATGGATGTAAATATGAGAGTGATTAAACTTGCATGGTGGCTCTATTTATGTCCACCCTTCATTGTAACTTCAGAGCAAGCCCATTTAACAAGAGAAAGTTTTATGAAGGAGAGTTTGTTAAAGCAAATAAAGCTTCGTCAGGGGTGGCACCAATGGGACATCACTGATTACCTGCGACACATTAGCGGCAATAAAATGGGACCGAAAAGTAACGATTATCTTCTACAGGGAACAATATTAAGGGTGTTTGATAGCAAGCTAACGCTGTTACCGCCAATAAATTTGAATTTATCGCAGGATCTGGCCTGAGAGCAAGGCGGAAGCGTAGAAGGCGGCCAACATGGGTCGCTACATTACGCAAAACAATTCCCTCTGCCTTCGCTAAATCAAAGCCCACTGGTCCCCGCGGGGAGCCCTGTTTCACTGTATCAGGAGCGGCAGGGTACCAGTCGGCGGTCAATATTGGAAACACGGCGATTATTCACGTGTACACCTCCGGAAGGAACTTCTACAGGGCATTCTCCTTTTTCCTCCCACCCCCCTTCCTCCTGCTCCCTTGCCTTCTTCTCCTGCCTCACGTTAGGCCCGCCTCAACATGCCTTATGAAGGTGGGGGAGATGTGAATGGCTGTATTGGGTGGCGATGGAATTATGTGGTCGGGTAGAAAACCCGGGCGTCGGAAAGCATGGAACGCCTGTGGACTTAGGTTTGTTTTGATCGCTCATTATCGACGACCTGGAATGTCTAGTAGTCAAACAACAGCTTATTGGATTCCTTGTGCAAAGATGATAGGACGTGTTAGCATTCTCTTGTATTATCAGATTACTAACGGGTCCTGGGTTACTCCCCGTCTACCGTTATCCATCAACGATGGGCTACGAGGTTATGATTCGGGGTTCATACATTATAGCATTTGACAAAGTGTTCTTGTATTGGTACTCACAGAGATGTCAGTTTCCCGGTTATTATTTCGGTTTGACCTGTAGGTCAAGAACGAAATATATTAGGGGAGACGGGGAACGGTTTTTGTGGCTTATATCATAATACATTACAGTAATATATTCAGGAATCCTGAATAATTATACCCTCGATACCCTCGATACCCTGTGGTGAACTGGTGAGATGTGGTCCGCACCAGGCGACAGTAGTGTATTTTTATATATTGCGCAGGCACCCGTTACGGTTCAATGAATACCTACTAGCGGGTGGGGCCATGGGGGTGTGCTATTTTTGTTCAAACCGAAAGTATGGCAATGCCATATCAACTATTAATCCTTGTTTCTGGTTTCTGCAAGTGTACTAATTCTTGATCATGTTAGAGGTAAATCAAGGATATAATCAGAATTCGGATATTTCCCTCTCTTTTATAGACCTCACTGGCACTTTTGTATTATATTGTCTGTGGTTCGGTGCAGCCTGATGAATGATATATGTTCGATGTTCACATGCCCCTTGGGTATAAGTGTCTCAGTAATTAAAGGATGAATAAGGAGAGGGAGTCTTCACAACTAGGTGTAACTGGACAGCGGCAGAGCGCCCGTCTCAATGTTCTACCCCATCAGTTCGCCAATCTAACCCAGATCTCTTGTAGCCATTCTTCTTTTTAGGACCCACATAAAATGACCACATTCTCGGTCCCTTTGGAGGGTTTAGGCATTAAGGAGTCAATACATATTGGCATTATTGTCACCCCATGTTTTACGGCCCGCCAATTCCCAGCCTCAAATAAAATAAACCTCGGATCGCAATGTCTAAGATATGAAAAGAGAACTTGGTAATCCAATGCTCCTACAGGGATTTAGACCTAAGAGCTCCGGATCGGCCGCCTTAGGAATAAAGCCCATCTAGGGCCACTATCCACAAAACTAATACTTTCCACCCAAGTCACCCCTAATTCCTGATATTACGTGGAGATTGCGTCTTAGTCGAATTGAAACAATCATGTTGAGGCCCTTTATCATTACCCATGTATTTGGTCTTTCCTAAGGTGGTTATGGTTGTAAAGCAATATGGGTTTACTGGGGATGATTGTGTACGGAAATCATTCACGCTGTATGTAAGGCGGCCTGGTTACAATAGAATTAGATGGTGTATGCGTGTGTAGCGTCACCTTTGAGCCGCGTAGAGAGGCGTGTTCGCAATGGGGGTTCTGAAACTCCTATCACATCAGACTCCCTGGTTGTCACAGCTAATGCGGCTATCAAGACGGAGTGAGGTCTCTCTCCACTGACGTGTGCGGGGTGTGCGTGGCTCGCAGGCACGGGAAACAAGTCCCTTGGTCAGTCCGAGCACCTCTGTTCAATGTTCTGGGTGAGCAACAGCAGAGCTACAGGGGGCCGAGCAAATGGTCGGTGATTTGCCTGGCTTTCCTTTAGTGTGCTCCCTATGCTCCTGGGCTGTCGTAAGCTGTAGCCAGAGAAAAGCCGTCGCCTATACATCAAGTGACCAGTCACTTGGGCTGCAAGGCGAGTTTTTATTTAGTTTTCTGGGGTGAGTGATCGGGAGCGTGGGTCGACTGAAGTAAGAGATGGAGTATGGCCCCACCTTCCCAATCCCTGTTGT
The DNA here is from genome assembly GCA_950022655.1 of Alentia gelatinosa. Lineage (NCBI taxonomy): Eukaryota > Metazoa > Annelida > Polychaeta > Phyllodocida > Polynoidae > Alentia > Alentia gelatinosa. The sequence goes on from OX465586.1 coordinate 51,537,575, forward strand.
CCGCCCTCCCTTTTCCCTCCCTGTCTTTTTCTATAGCTTTCTGTCTATACCATTATTTATCGCTTTTTGCCCCATGCTTCAAACACTGATCTTTTTTTCCCTTATGATCAGTTTGTCTTGTTCTATTCAACTTAGCATTAATTGCATTCAGTAATGGATATGTATACCCATATGTTCTTGGTTTATTCATGGCGTTGATAGGCCAGAGGCATCCCTCTTTCTATGGCTGCTTTTTGTAAAGATTATCCTTTACCCCAAGCTCTCGTATCTAATCTACCCCTCCTCTCTCTCTCTCCTCAGTAGGCAGCCCACTTTGCATCTCTATAGCTACATATCTCTTGCTAGCTCTGTCAGTCTCCACCCCGTCCTATGTCCTGCTTTTCTCCTCAAATCCCTCCCCAAAGCGCAACATGGTCCTCCACCCTACCACCAACACCATCGGCATCGACACCATTGCCGGCACGCAAATCAGGATTCAACGGGGCTGGCCTTGTATGAAAGCCAGGCGGGCGGAGGGGCAGCCCCGGCTTGTATGGCCACGTAAAAGAGCAGTGAATGCACGCATTGATTCCATTTTGTGATTGGGTGAGCAGGTCGATATCGGGCTGGTCGCCATTTCTCATGTGGTGGGCGAGCTGCTCGGTGTCTATAGAGGGAGCTGCTCGTCACTGAAGCCGCGTGTATATGTATGGGGCCCGACCGCCGTGATGAATCACCAACGATTGACTCATTTGCAAAAGTGATCGAGTGTGTTTTCTGAAGAGTAGAGAGAAAAAAATACCAGAGGCACCCTGGCGATGTCGGCGGTAGGCGCCAGTGTCCCGTGGAGGTGGATATCTGCGATCTATGTCTGTGTCTACATGATTAAAAAAACCCCTTAGTGGTATTTCTGTGAGCTGCTCTGCCCTCTGAGACTCAATGCATTGGGTTAACCTATGTGGACATGGGTTTATCTCACCCCTGGTACAAGTTTAGCCATAGGAATATCATTGAAAAATCATATGCAATGATCATCCACATGAAGTGACAATACTACGCCATGGTCGTGGCAGAATGATGTGAGATGATATCATAATCGGCTGGCAAATCAGCGGATATGATTTCAAAGAGTAAACAAGACATCATTATGAAGATTTAAACATTCCTAACTGGATTTGCGAAGTATTTTGAATTATTCTGATATTGTGATGCTATTCTAATGGACGTAAAACAGGTGAGATAAATCCAGAATCATATCCAAATCATAATATAAACAATACTCCACTCATTTTGGATGTGTCATAATTGTCACCAGGCTTCGCCTTGATGATGATCGCGGCACATCCAAACTCCTGAGTATTGTGTATAGATTTATGCGATTCTCGATCCAGTTCTATATATGTATGCAGAGGGGATGGTAATGACACTGCTGTTCAATTGCTGAAAGTGTGGCATACCTTTCCATTCCTCTAGCCACATTTTCCAGACTGTCATCGCTGTATGGTGATAGGACAATCTCCAAGCGTATGCCTCGAGGCCAGGCAGGATGTCCGTTGTTCCCGCTGTGTATGCATGGCAAAGGTCGGGTTGCCATATTGACTGTCATGGTACACATACAATAATACCACGACCACATAGCGGTACAGTTACACACCCCAGCCCACGCGCCCACACCCCTGTTCGAGGTTGATGACAGACTTGTCGACGGGAATCCTTTAACAAAAAATGCAAACAGTATCGACAGGCGTTGGGCATAAATATTGACCACTCGAACAAATCTATGGCAATCAGACGGATTAAAATGCAGTTTGTGCCCACTAACGATTTTAAAATGGACGACTTCTATCGCCAGCAGAGCAGCAGCTCTTTTAATTGGATAATTATGCTAATTATTATGGATTGGTGTCTTTCTTTTATTTCGCATTGATTTATTCAAATTGGCCTGCGCGAGATGTTTATTTGGGCCAGCCCGTGCCCACAGGGTATCCCCCAGTTGGATTTGGGCCCACGAGGTGTCTCAGGTTAACCATTTGAGATCTTCTTTTTGTCTTATGTTCCCATTGAAGTCAATATTTAGCATGATTACCTTGCTCTTGTTACTTGTGTAGTCACTTTGTAATTTGGAATGTTGCAATGGTCTACTCAAATGTTTAACTACCATTAACATTCTATTTTATTGAAGAAATTACATTGTATTAGATATAGTTGTGATCTGCATTTGGAAATTCGTGCTATAGGTTAATCTATATGTACCGTTATATTATCCTCTATTCGTGCACTGCGTTATATGGCCACTCTTTATTGTATTAGGATCGCGATCCTTGATATACATGCATTTTTCCCGGGCTTACAGCACAACAGGTGGAAAGGGCTTATTCAGCGACACCCCCGGCTGGTCGAGCCGGCTTTCAGGCAGTAATCAATGGTGATAATCCGATTTTCTCAGGTAGCACGGATGCTCTCCTCATTGAACCGGATTGGGGGGATTAAAGCCGGGGGTGAGGGGTCAACTCCGATTCATCAGCACCTGCAGAAGGAGATTAATGTTTGATTACGACTGGTGCTGAGCTGCTCCTCGAGCTGCTCGCGGAAACACTCGGCGAGCCGGGACCGAGAGGGATAGTTTCACAGAAAGAGATTAGCCCTGAAGCTGGGCACCCACTGCTTGCTTTATGGCTTCGACGTGGCTACGACATATATATGAATCTAAATCACTGCATCATGGCCATTTCAGAGTGTTAGAAATTCGGTTTTATAGAATGTTTTAGAGTATGAAACTGAATTACTCTATCGTTGCTGTGTCGGAGTGTTAAAAGATTATGTATCGTTGTGTGTCGGAATGCTTGTCGTAGTGTGTCAGGGGTATGTAGACGTTAGGGCCCACCACCCGAAAGTCGGGACGTTAGGGCCCACACATCGGGACGTTAGGGCCCACCTAAAGCCAACCTAGGGATAGGGTTAGGGATAGGGTTAGGGATAGGGTTAGGGATAGTGTTAGGGATAGGGATAGGGTTAGGATTAGGGATAGGGTTAGGGTTAGGGTTAGGGATAGGGTTAGTTATACTTACTACTAAATATAATATTTATTCACAGTTGAGATGCTTGAGTAGGGAAGATTTAAAACGGGTCGAGTTCGTTACGGGTCGAGTTTTTGATGGGTCGAGTTCTCAAGTATTCAAACATTAACTCAGTGGGTTTGCTGGCCTTAAGCACGATGCTGAGGCGGTATAAATATCCCTGCAGTACGAAATCCTGCTATTCTATTTTTCACAGCTACGAATTTGATCTCCATATCACAGGTGCTTCACTATATTGCTGTAGCCTATTGTATAACACTAGATAAAATGTCCCCTTAATGCAGTCGCAGATGATGCACACTTCGCCTATATATGGTGGTGGAATAATGTTTAGCGAGTAATGGAAAGCATCGCAGCCAAATATGTCCTCGACCAATAGCGCTTTACAATGATAGAAATAAGAATAGTCTACCGCTATCAGTTATAGGAATCATGTAATTCTATTTCCGCATGGATCGATGAGGCATTGGAATGCTTTTACGTAAATGAGCATATACATATATCCGCCTGTCACCAACTAATGTAACCTACTGTGCGCCGCAGTATAGAAACATCCTGCTGAAATATGGACTTCATATGGGATATCAGATAATTCCATGTTGCTGATTCTGTTGCTGGCGATTGCGCTGGTGGTTGATGGCCCTGGAGAATGGGCGAGGCATAATATATGGACTAATTCCGCCCGTTTACCCTACCTAGTTGCAAATAAAGCTGAGATGAATGAGAACGTTGGGCCTGGTAATTGACCTAAATATGTATCCATCTCGCTTTCTATGTGTCCTATCCCTGTACTCTACCTTTATAGTCGGCGGCGGACGCGTAGGGATCGAGGTTGGCGACCAGGCAGGGCTTGATCACTCATGTTTTATTTGTGCCTGCCTGGTGGCCGTTGATGACCCACGTCACTTTATTTCCTAAAGAAAATGCATTAACCCCACCTAGACACGAGCTAGACGCATTATCCTGCTCGTAAAGAGAAAGGCATGGCGGCACCCACTTCCTCCGACCCGACCCGCTGGGTATATATACGCCAGGAGCCATGCCCAGCCTCCCCCTCCCCCTCTCCCGCCACCCTCACCCTCGCCTCCGGTACATTTTGCCGGGAGCAGCGGCAACATTGCCGCCTGAGGCCGTTCTCACGCGCGCATGTTTGTACTTATAAATGTAGTTTGTATTTGTGACTGGCTGTTTACGCTTACTTCACACCTCCTCGAGAAAACAGTCCACCTCCTGAGGCATTCGCTTTCTTTATTAAAGGTTCATTTACACTGAGGCTACCCGATTGTCGCAAGGGTATGTTCTGGTTCTATCAGCTGAGCTTGTCGGACGCAATCCGGCAATTGCAGTGTGGTTTAAACACGATCGACACGATTGTCGTATGTCAGCTGTAAACGTGGTATTTTCTCACCCTCTAAAAGGCTGAGGCAACTCGGGCGATAGCGATGGATTGGTGAATTGCGTAAAACTGGTATCTCTATAAACGGGTCGTTGTTGGTCACAGGTCCTGATATCGTTAAGGAAGGTAACAATAAAGTCAGTCCCAACGCCGTTAAGCGGGAGGGGTGTATCACCGAGTCCGTGAGTGAGTAACAATTTACAGATTTCATGCCTGGTCTATCCCCCCATTATTATACGCGTTACTCACACTGCCACGTTGGAGATTACATTGTTTCCTTGGTTATATAACATGTAATATATTACAATTCATGAGAATTACCTTTAATCGCCATTCAAAGTCTAATTTGGCATACAGGGCTGGCTGGTATAACAGCGTACGTCACAATGGGCCCCACAAGATTTTTATATTATAGGGAGCAAAGGTCAGAAAGTATAAGAACAATGTGCACATATGTATAATAAAGGTTAAGAGAAATAGAGAGAGACAGAGAGACAGAGAGAGAGAGACAGAGAGAGACAGAGAGAGACAGAGAGAGACAGAGAGAGAGACAGAGAGAGACAGAGAGAGACAGAGAGAGACAGAGAGAGACAGAGAGAGACAGAGAGAGACAGAGACAGAGGGAGAGACAGAGACAGAGACAGAGAGAGAGACAGAGAGAGAGACAGATAGAGAGACAGAGAGACAGAGAGAGAGACAGAGAGACAGAGACAGAGAGACAGAGAGAGAGACAGAGAGACACAGAGAGACAGAGAGAGCTTGATGTTATTGGGTAATCTTACAGACCGACCGCTTTGACATAAATTCGTTGCAAAATGTTGCAATATCATTGGGCTCTTGCTCAGATGTCACACTCGTCAGTGCCTGCGCTACCATCCCTCCATCACACCTCTCTCACTCGCCAATCCACCCAACACTTCAGGACCACACCCGGCGTGCCAGGATCCACCGGGGCCGACTTCAACTGACAGTCAACCCACCACCTCCTCTCGTGCATTAGCTGCCTTTCACCCGCACACCAAGCCTCCACCGCCCCACAAGGCAGACCGTGCAGAGCGCACATCGCCTCCCGCCGCCCTATTCACAATTAATACTACACCATCCATCATCCAAAGAACCACAAAATGCCGGAGTGTGATTTAGAAAAATGCCTGCCAACTGCCTTCACCCCCACCCTACGGCGCCCACCACCACTGCCACTCTCCCAGCAGAGATCCTGCGCTCTACTTCCTGTGGCTGCTTATATCTCTGCCCCAACCTGCCTGTTTGGGCTCAAATCTGGCCCCTACGCCAGTTTTTGAAATATCCTAAATTCTGAGGGCTTTTGGGGGTATTTTATGTTCTACTTGTAAATAGAGATGAAGATATTTATATGGTAAATAAAATACCCTCATTTATGTTATCATTTATTTAAAACCAGACACATTCGCTGGGATTACTTTCTACAGTGGAAAGCACCTCATGTGTTGCAAGGCTTTGTTTTGTCAACAATGCCCATGTGCTCCTCTGAAGGGGCAATCTAATAAACTGTGGATTCCCATTATAAAATGGTTTAAGTATGAAAAAGAAACAACCAGATTGTCTGTAAAGCTCCTTTAACGATTCCTATATTTCCACACTCATGATATGTGAGTTGTTTGACTTGTATAACTTTTGACAGTTGCCTTGTTTTGAATCTGAAAAATGTGCTGGTCTCCCCTGTATTATAGTGGATACCCAGGGAACAGGCTTTGGGTTGGGGCAGAGACTAAGCCAGCGCTAGCGCCGCGAAAGATCTGGGGGGAGAGAGCACCACTGCCAGCTCTCCCCGGCCCTGAATCTACCCCGTCTCCGCGCCCCGCGACCCTGTGCATGCATGCCTAAAAAGGTGGCGGCCAGTCATGCATGCCAAGCAGCCGGCACGCGCAGGGCGGGTGGGTCGTGCAGGCCCGATTAATTAAGGGCGCTTGGTTGGATTAATGCGGAGGACGCATTGTGAAGGTATGCGCGCTGTCCCTGTAGCCATAAAGCGGCTTGCGGACTGCTACCTGTTGATGAGGAGTGCTTCGTGTCTGTGAATATGAAGCGCATTTTTGTCGGGTTATTTCTTTCAATTATCCAATCTGTGGGCAGCCATGACTACGTGTCTGGTAAGTAGGTAATGTTAGCCACTGGTAAATTTACTTCTATACCAAAGGCCGGTCGTTCTCATACCATGGCTATGTGGTATGGGAACTAAAAGAACTCTCACCTCGGTAAATGTGCAGGGGTGAGATTTCTACCGAAATTCATTCCATAGATTCGATCACCACCCATGTGGTGTAAAAAAATACCTTGAGCAAATCTGGTGAGAACCTGTAATGGTTAACTGGACTTTAAATCAAACCAACTAACCAACAACCAACCACTGAGTGTTGTGTCAGGTATTTGTGTTATTCCGGTTTAATATCATAAAGCCATCATCTAAGGTGACATTGGTATGGACCATAATGCCACGTTTAGCTGCCCGTATAGCATATTAGAGTATGGGGCGCGGCATTGAAAGTTGAGGTCTGTATTGAATTTTCCACGCGCCACCCCTTCTCTCGAGCTCGCTACTCCTCCTCCCTACTCCACGTCAGTTTGTCTCCTTCGACAATATTCATTTCGACAGGACTTTAAAAAAAAGCCGGAGGGATTGTGATGGTGATTGATATAGCGCGCCTCGCTCAGTGTCTACACTAATGCCGCTAGATTCAGAATGATAATTGCTCCATCATGTCACCCCTCTGCCGATGCCTTCATGAATAAAACTTCATTTTAGTGGGATTGCCTTTTTTTAACGGTTATTGGTCGGGGAGGATGATAGTACGCCACATGTTTACCTATGCATGATTGACTACAGTCCCGATATCCAGTTTACTAGAAACACCCAACGGGGACCTGAAACTAGAGGGCGCTAACTAACAGTCTGTGGCGCCATCCGGGGGAACTTGTAGTGGCCTCTGGTGGTGAAACTGCGAAACAGATCGGGGGGCGACTGCCGAAAGAGGTCGCCCTTGTCGTCACCCTCCGTAATGCCCCCAGCGCCCACACTGACCCCTAGCGGCGCGTGGCCGGGCGACGCTGGACGCTAAGTGGCCGGCGACCCTCCTGCCCGACCGCGCCCACCCTGACCTTGACCCTCCCAAGGGCATGGCGGCGTTTCCCACGAATGCATTGACCACCGCGGGTAATGGTTCAGACAATGAAGGGGTTGGTGATGTCACCCCGGCCACAGGGCAGTGTGAACAACCCCTCGGTCACCTCCCACCCTCTCCCCACCCCCAACACCCCATCTGATTCACCCACTGACCAGCCAGGCCCCCCCACTCCATGGCCTGTGGGTAAGGTCCTCCAGCTATTATGATTGGAGTCCGGGGGCAGGAGCGGGTGGCTTCTTTGACTGTGGTGAGTGTCGCTAGATCTAATTAGGTCCGGGGTTCATGTGCTCATGTGAGCGCGTGCATGGGTTTCATGGAGCGTGAAGGGGATAAGAACATTAGATATTACAGGGTTTACAACTTCAACCTTTCAGAGGATTCTCAACCTTTTCACCCATGACTAGTGAATGTCCTGAACCTTTTCAACAAATTTAGAAAAAAGTATATAATTATGGCAGATTTCATAAATAAAGTCTCCATTCTTATTCTAATATTCCAGAAACGTTCATATGTCACCTTAACTATCCATGAATCCATAGACTATGGGTTGTTGAGTCTCAGTAGAGCCCTCATTTGTTCAACCTAAACTTTCACACATATCAGCAAGTCCACTCTTGCACTAAATATTTTCAGCCATATCATTTAGCCAGAATGGAGACAATCTAGGTTAACTGGTAACTCACCTCTGATTCACAGATGAATAGGGCACCAGCTTAAGATTTTGGCTGGTTCCCCAGTCATCAGCTAGGTGACTCAGCAAATTTTCAAAACTTTTTGTTACACCCTACTGTAAAACCTGTCGTATGACAGTATGAAATCTCCAATTTTAGACGCTTCATTCATACATCTAATTATATATAGTAGACTCCCCTCTACACAGAAATACCAAGAACACTCTAATTTGCAATTACATCTCGTAGCCTTCTTCATTTTGTATCGATGTCGACAATTAACTCACGCTATATATCTGAAGACTTACGAAAATCAAGAGTCACACTCCCCATATGTATGTATATCATACGAACATCGATAGAAAATGTTACAAGCTTTCAGTAAGGTAGACACGCAAACCTGTGTAAGTTGTACTAATCCCCAATGATCGTCGTTGTATGGGAGAACAGTATTATTATATTGAATGCAAGAAAGATCTTAAAAATATAGTACTCTGATATATAGCACTCTCCAATTATCTGGACATTAGCAATGAGGCTAAAATAATCACCAAGTACATATAGCACTACGCTATCTGTTATTCAAAACTCAAGAACTCGCCTCCACTCAAGTATCGATAGACTTGAGGTGCTCTCCCCTCTAGTCTACAGGCGCTGACAGCTGCTTCAGATTCAGGGGGCTGGCGCTAACTTACAATAGCAATGGTAAAAAGTCCATCACAGACGATTCCCTAATTCTCAGCAGAGCCCCAGCAGTGGGAAGGATTCTCTTTGACGATTACTGCTCTTGATTTACATCGTATTGAATCTGGGGGAGAGATGCAAACCAAGCCAAGGAGCGCTTAATTACAACGCGGGTCTGGAATATAGTATCAGGTTATCATTACGCCCCTCCTGGAGGCGATGTGCCAATTAAGACCCATCAACGCCTCCACAGTATTTCCATGAAAATGATTTTAATTATCTCTCACTTGGAAGAGGTGGTCCATGCACTTACCAAAGCTGTTGGGTACTATTAGAATTACGCAATCGTGTTAATGGAAACGATATCAATGATGGTGATTAAAAGATATAGCAGTAGGTGAGTCATTGGAATCGTGGACGTTGAAAAATCTGGTAGATCTAGGTTTATTTAGCTGTATCATTCAATTTTGAAATTGTCATATTGTATCTCTGTCTTTTAGATTAAGGTGAAATGGTGTATTTCTCGAATAATGCTATAAAACGGAAAATAGAAAAAAAAACATTGAAAAAAATCGACAAAGTGGTGAAGATTAGCTCTGTATTCCGATTCGCTTGTACAATGTAGTAGGAATTTCATCGTTAACCATAAACTTTCCTGCTCCCAAATTTCCTTTTTACACAAATGAGCTTAGCTCTCTTTATTAGTCAAATAACATGCATGTGTTATCCTGTGCTTGGTTTAACAATTAATAGTCTGTTCAATATTCGTATATCTAGATAATACAATGTCTCTGCAATAGATTGTAATTCTTGCAGATTCACTAAGCTTCTGAAGACCATTCTGTGATGGTATAATCTGAAATCTCTTGTCATGTGAATAGACAGAGTTTCAGAATCTAAGTACTTTACAGAAATGAAGCTCCTCTCTATCAGATTGATCACAAGCTACTATATGAACCAGGTTTTATCTACCAATCATAGAATGCAAGCTTCAATGGTTTTCATTAATTACACAGCTTGATATATCTGAAATATATATATGTATATATTATGTATGTGTATATATATATATATATATATAATGTATGTATATATATATATATATATATATATATATATATATATATATATATATATATATAATATTGACCTCTTTACATAATGAAGTGAGACAAGGCAGTAGTTGGTGGAATTAATTACACAGTAATTAACAAATACAGGCGTTATTGAAGTAAAAATACAACGAGTATAAAACTCATAAACCTGCCACAATACGATACAAACAGTTGGGCTAAACCCCAAAATTTAAAATTTAAAATTTCCCACCTCAGTGCGGAAAGTACATGTGTCGCGGTCGGTGAGCAGATGAAGAGTGAGTAAATAACGGTTGAGAGCTGCTCACCGCCACGCGTTAGGAATTATTACCGTAGTTATAGCATTAACAATAGCAACCGCCTAGACGACGGAAGTAGGAGATATCCGAGGTGAATAATATGAGACATTCCATTCGGTATTTATATTTATATATTAACATATATAATAATATATATTGCACAAGTCTGTATGAGCTATACTTCCTTGTCCAAAAAAGATTTTCAGCTTCAAACATTAAAAAAAAAGTTCAATGGGAGAAAGAGACCGATGTCGTCCTTTAGCCGTACACAGCTCCGACCGTTCTCATTTCGCTGTGAATTCTAGATAGCCATTTGTAAAAAAATAAACTACCTACAGGAGCGCGCGATACCATCATCATTCATGTTGCTGGACGGGTGGTCGCCGGCGGGCGGGCGGGCGGGCGCGGCGGCGGCGGCGGCGGCGGTGGAGCAGCTCGGGGAGCCGGGCCGGAGCAGCTCGCAGACGGCAGAGTACAGTTGTCACTGGCCATCAACAGTATCATGTAGACTTGATTAAATTGGTGGTGATAATTGAAAGGGGTTGGCCGTGCGCCTCGGGGCGGGGAGGTGGTCGGCCGTCAGCGGCGCCGTCACCGGGTGAAGGAGCGCCCGGCGCCCGGTGAAGAATTAGTACCGAGGCCGGGGAGACAGCCGGCGCCGCCGCGTTCCCGCCCAAATTACATTATAAACACTATACCAAGACGGGAGGGACGGGGTAGGGGCTGGTCACCCCGACGGCGGGGCGTGACCGGGGGACGGGCGGCGGGGCGGGGCGCGGGGAGGTGGACGGGGAGGCCCGGGGTTAAAGGGATGTAGGTGGCAGGTTGAGGTTCATTGTGCCAGGGATGGGGTGCGAGTCCACGGAGGTGGTATTTGAAGCATACAAGGGTTTGACAGTGATGAGATTCGAGACCAAGGGTGGAGCGTGGTCTAGGGGGAAGAGATTTGATTGCATGTGTAGGAAGAGGTGGGGTATTATTTGGGGTTTGAGCGGATGGCAGTTGGTATACAGGGAGATGAGGTTTAGGGTTGGGGTTTGGGGTGGCGGGATTGGGTTGGCAGGTGGGGGCTAACGCATTGCCATAGGTCTAAGGCCGCGTCAGAGAGGTGCGGCAAATCTGCTTGAAGGAGAGTGTGAAGAATGGGATTGGGTTTGAGGGGCAGGAACGTGTCTGCTGTAGTTTGCCAAAGCAGCGGGCTCAGTAGACGACAGAAGGAGCACAGGAGTTTTACCAGCGTGGAGATAGCTCCAGGGTGCGACGCAAAAGGTAGGGGGATTTGATCCTTTCACGCAAAGCCCTAGGCGTGGTTAGATGATACAGCTGTCAGGACGTTCAGGTAATATCGGTGATGAGACGCGACAGGTGGAATGATATCACAGCCCGACATGAGGAGTATATGACCAATCCAGATCCCGAGAGCAGATTTACCGACAGCTATGACGAATGATTTCTTTATCTAATACTCCTCTATCTACCTTAATCCCTGTTCATTGCTCTCTCGCCCGCCTCCAACCTCACAGTTACACCGAGTTAGCTTTGCCATTTTATTCTTATTAAGCCTCTCAGGATTTACCGAAGATTGCAAGAGTTTGTGTCTTTCTAATCTTTGGAAATTAGCCAAGCTCGAGGAGGCCTTGCTGATACCTGATATCTCCCAGGGTGACTATCAGCCTCTTCTTGTCTAATCACCAGTTCTAGTAGACAATCTCTGCCGCTGTTCAAATACTATTCCCTCGTTATCTAGATTTCTCTTACGGAGATTTGGGCCTGTTTCCTACGACGGATGGCACACTTGCTTCGCAGTGGCTTCTCCTGGGCTTCTCGGTAGAAACCCAAGCTCTCCACCAACCGGTCTTTTCAATCTTTGTGTCGCTTCTGGTCTGACCAGTTTGACTGGCTTCGGCAATCTCCATCACAAGGCGGCCGATTGGAGTCTTAATTTTACCACCAAGTTTTAACTTTGCGGGCGACGGGCTTCTTTACCACGCCGAGGTCTTGTGTGTGTGTGGAGCCGAGAGTGAGCGAGACCCAAGATAAACACAAACTCCGCGGAAGAGGTAATTGACAAACTCGAAATGATGGATTCCGCCGAGGAGGATTTAATTAAAATGGGAGACAATTTGTTGCCAGAATCACAACCGCCCGCTCTTCATTCATTCTGGTCTGGGTCTGTGCAACAACCCCCACACACCCCAGCCCCACCCACCTGCAAACACACCCACACCCACACGCCTCGCGCCTACCTCCGTTACTCCATTCTCCACATCCACGGACACGCTGGCGGCCGCCCACCCCCACAACCACCCCCACCCACCCTCCACCTACCCACCCTCCCACCGCAGGTTTTTATGAACGGCCGGGGTGATAATTGTGACGGATTCGGCGCGCCATACCAACCGCAAATGAAGCCACTTTGGCGCTGGCTTCGCGGCTTCCCCTGACCTGAATACGCGGGCGGCGCGCGCCCAGTCGGGGCATGCGCCGGGGCATGCGCTCTCGGCCTGTTTACTTATCATTGATTCGCCGAGCGTCCTTCATTAATGGCCGGACGCTTCCAGTCCCAGTCTCCTCCTGCCCCCAACCCCTGCCAAAACGTTCACCCCCTTCTCCTCCCTCCTCCTCTCTCCTCCAGCTCCCCCGAATCCCCAGCTCCAGGAGGAGGAGGAGGAGGAGGAAGCGACGTGCCCCGTCGCCGCTTCCTGTCCTCGTGACCGGTTAGGGGCGGCGTCAGACCCCCACGTGACTCAGTGTTTACAGAGACATGTCGCTAGTGATGGGGCACCGCGCGGGAAACGCGAGACGGGGTGTGGGTGTGGGCGGGAGACGGGGAGAGGTCAATCTAGGAGTGATCGTGACTAAAATGGCAAACATTCACCAATATCACCCATTGAAATGGTATCTTGCTCCGTCCAGATTTCAGTCGGCAGATACCTCTCTGGGATCATGGATGTGCTTGTTCAGAGCAGCTCCCATTGCGTGCTTCTCGCACCAGTATTTAATGACGCTATCACGATTCACAGGGAATCCCTAGTATGCATACTGAAAGAGCCCTTTATTCGCTACCATTATTTATTTACTATTCATCTTTTAGATTCCCACATACTAAATCTCCTATTATTGCCGAGTTACTACGCACGGCCCGACACATGCTCTCGCACAGTGAATCCGCTACTAGTTGCCGCATCTGTTGTGCCCCCTGGAGCATTGATAAAAAGGGCGGAACGCGGGGCAGTTCTATAGATGCTCAGTGGCGCCGCCCCGCGGGAAGCCGTGAGGGTGATGAAGCTCTTCCCCGCTAGGGGCTCCTCGGTAAAGGCGCACGCGTGCTCTCAGCCCGTCTGCGTGGCCGGAATATCCGCTGATACCCCATAAACTCAGCCCCGAATGGCGCGAGCGATAAATGGGGAGTTTCTGGTGATCGGTAACAAAACGTCGCCCCATGCATATCCACGGCGCATGCGTAATGGCGGGCGGGGGAGGACCCGGATGAGGAGGTGTCCGCTCTAAAAAGCCTCTCAATGGAAGCCCGACCACAACACTGAAGGAATTTGGAAGGGCTGTCGGACTATACATGGTGTTTCTCCACCTATTGCACTGTGTCGGCATGGAGGGTGGGCTGGAATCAGGTCATTTGTGCCGGAGCCACCCAAGCTCTTTGCTATGGTGGTGATCGCATTTACCAATATAGCGATGTTAACCCAAGGTCCTCTGCCTCATTATTTCTATTCCCGGTGCTGTCTAGGTACTAATTCTCAGAGAAAGTGCTTAGTCATTCATATTGAATGCATATCGGACTACCCCTTCCCCATCACACTGAAAAATTTCTTTGTTACGGATACATTTATAGTTATTAAGTCTTTAGGGATGACCGTTAGAGGTCATATGACTAAAGAAATGCGGCCTGATGCGATGCGATGGACGCCCGAAGACAACAAATTAAAACTCACCATGTTATCCATTTACAAGCTCGGCAATGCACAACCTATTCACCTTACAAGTCCACTGTCATTCACGACAGCCCACTGTGTTTGTATGTCTCCTAGCAATTTGTGTATGAACTATTAGTTCCAGGCATTAACACTAGGCGCCACCACCACTGTATGCAGATTGTGACGTCATAGTGAGGATTATCGTTTAATTATATTCAAGCTCGTTCGCTAAGACCTAAGGTCGTTCATACGTGTTGAATAAAATTAACCCACATCGTCTATGGGTCTCTTTCACATGCAGTAAAGGGTCTTCATGTTCGAGCCTAAATTATCCAACAGGCCCCTGTTTTTGTATGTAAACAGGAGCCCTGGCCAGGATATCATAATCTTGATTGTCAATGCAAGGCAGCCTTTTCAATGACATGTGTCCTCTTATATTACTAGACACCCATGAGTTATCTTAATGGCTTTCAAAATATAGAAACTGATTACAAGATTATGTTAGAGAGCCGGAACACCGGGTTCAAGTCCTGTTGCTGAAATCCGCATACGCAAGGTGATTGCAGATGCTTCACCACGAATGACTTTCTATCGAGTGCTTTCTCAGCTGACATCTTCGGTAGAGAGAAAGCTAATCAGGTCTGTTTCTTACACTTGATGAGAGTAATCCACCTTTACGAAATATAATTTTTTTTTTTTTTTAATAGAGCACAGCATTTATTTTCCAGTATACAGCATACAGTACATTGCATTATTTCTTTGTTGTCTTGTTCTCATATCTATCTGACTGTAAACTTGTAGCAGTCTCTTACACACATCTTTCGTCTTGCTCCTTTTTTTTATATTTTAACTTTATAATTACATAGTTACCTGGTATACCTCTACCCCTTACTGGACTACAACCTTCAGGTCTTCCTATTCTAGATTGCCACCATTTTTCCAATCTACTACACTGCTGATTCTCCATATATTTATCAGTCATTCAATATTTACGAAATATAATTATTCATTCATCTTCAAAGAAAAGTAAACATACTCTTTTCTCGACAGGCAAGAGAAAAAATAAGAATCTTACATTGCCCACTACACGATGCAGAGAAGGCTATACCAAAGCCTTGCTGGGAGGTAACGCGTACCAAATGCTGGAACCACTGATACTCAGTTCTTCCGATGACGAACCTCCTGTTTCCCTTTTTTTGTGGAAGAGGATAAAGAGAAGTAGAAGCGGAGGCAGGGTTTAGAATGCCACGATTGACAAGTGAATGGCATTCAGTGTGAGGTTTTAGGTGCCTTTCTGAATCAATGATACTGATTCCACCTGCTCTCTGTAACATGCTCGGACGTAAAGCCTCTGCATCCAAAAGAGTACTTCCGCTAAAAGAACAACCCTAGCTACTTAAGAGTATTCAATCTTAGACATGAATATTCAGTATAATCTGAGAGACAGTTTAATCTTTATGTAAAATTTTATTTTTTATTGGTTACATGCAAGACAAGTATAATCTATCTCATCACTCTAATACAGTAACTAATACTTCAGTCTTATGCAAATATGTTTCTTAGCTGGTTTCTACAGCCACAGGCTCCTTCCTGCCAACCTGTGGGACAATAGTAGCTGTAGGTAATATCTGTAGCCTCTGGCAATTAAGGCACTGACCAAAGTGTAGTTCTCTCGTCATGGCGACACCTTGGTCTGTCAAAGTGTCTGCCGTCCTCCCTCCTACCCCGCCCCATGCCCAGATTATTGACACCCCGCAACCAAGCTGCAGGCACCAGGGACGGCAGGGAGGAAGAAAAAAATATGTAAATGCGTTGCAGATCAATGATTTCGCTAGTTGCCCGAAGGCGGTTTACGCAGATCAATGTGGTCTGTGGAGGGGGACCAGTGGCAGGAAGGGACACACAGAAAAGGAAAATCCCGATCTGCGAGTTGGTAGGTAGGTAGTGAGCGGATAAGGAGCCGGGCGGGGGAGGGGAGGGGAGGGGAGGGGAGGAGGAGTGTGACCTGGACTATAGAGGCAAAGGTTCCCCACCTGCAAAGACCGAGGCCCAGTCTAAGGGAACCACTGAGGTGTAAATAACCACGGACCTGGTGATTACAGTAATGAGGGTCGAGCTTTCTCCCCAGTCACATCTCCCGGGGTTATTAAGTGGCTAATTTCTACAGATAATCCACGCAGTGGTTGGGTTCGACCAAATCCCCACGATCGCTTACCTACCCCTCTCGCCCCTCTCCGCTTGCTGGGTACGCCCCACTCAGTGTTGGAGGCCGTCAGGACCCGAGCGGTATTTGATGAACAACTTAAGCCCACATGCAACGCCACACATTCCCAAACCGGGGATAAAAAGGAGAAGGAACGCAAAAAAGGGGGTGTCTAAAAAGCTGCAAGTCCAACCGAGTTGAAAATAGTTTCTGAAGACTCCTTTCAATTCAATTCGAGCCACAAGAGGCCGGAGATGTATTGACCATCATTACAGACTTCGCCAGTCGTATTTCTCTCTGCCACCGCCTTTCTCCCGTGCCAAGGCATTAGTGAAAATACTCTGGGAATGATATAATGGATTGCTATCAATCTCTTCCACCCCCGTGGCTACATTGTGTGGCGAGGATGTATGTGTGCCACTAGACAGGAACATTCCGTCACGGATTCATGAGTTTATCCAAAACGGTTGGGCACGCCCTTGGGTAATTTGAGGGATATTACTTGCGAAGTGCGCCAATTATAAATGTTGATTCGGAAGCACTTCCCTTCCATTAGACAGCATTCAACATTTAGTGAGGAATTAGCTCAATGGAAACGGACGTAATTAACTCAGAACTGACTAGAAACCCCTGAAAGTGGAACACAATGAGGCGCTAACTCCAAAGCGCGCCCTTGCCATAAACGCCAAAAGTGATTTGTTAGAAGTTCCCAAAGGAACATGGAGGTAATAATAAGGGCTTAATCAATGACGCCTGGTCCAAAGAATGTTACCCCCTTGTTGTCGTTGAGTGGCCATTTTCTCATTTTTGTCATCATCCACTTGTTTTGCCAACTTTGGTGATGGTGCTGGTGGCAGTGGGGGAGGGTGGGCAAACAAAACTATTTATAAAATATCTGGTTTTCCATCTCTCCAATCCGATAGACCTTTTTCTGCGATAAAAAGGAATAATGCAATTTAAGAGAACCAGCTTAAATTTCTGATGAAGAAAAACAATGCTTTACTTCAGTAATGATTGTCATTGTATGTCGTTTCTTTTTCTATATTTTTTTCTTGTTTTCTTTTCGGTGGGGGGAGACTGCGGTGGAATTCTCTGGTCAAAGATTGAACATTGATTTGTATTTATGTTATACTGAGTTATGTTTGGATGATGAATGTATTGACTGTTGGTAAAGCGGTAAAGTCATAGTATACGTTATTCATCGATAAGATTAGTAAGGGTATGTATGGAGGAAGTTGTACGAGCAGCTCCCACACGCTCCTACTCTAGGGATTGCGTTTCCTCGCAGGCTCTAGAGCAGCTCGGGGCCGTCTTGGTCAGGGGATCGGATTCACTATCTGTCACTTCCTGACTTGGTGCTATAAATCATTGTCATGATTATCGAAGGAGTAAAATAAAAGAGCAAATATCAGATGACGTCGGTGACGCAGTCTCGACCCCCCTCGGAGCCGAAGACGTATTGACATTGTTCCACTGGCTGGTGAGCAGGACCCACGGTGCGATGGTGGGGTCGGGGTGGGGAGGAGGGAGGGGGGAGATCAGGCGAAGTTGGACAGTAATCAGGGTTGATCTCATAACGAAATGAGTGGTCAGGCATGTCAGAAATCACCCTTAACAACGCGGCCTGAACCCCCCCTGCTGAGCAGCTCGCGTGGCCGGGACAATAACTCACGGACCCCCCTGCGTGTTAGACGGCCGGCCACCGGTACCCCACACCCGGCAAGGCGCCCCACACCACCCCACACCTCA
This sequence comes from Alentia gelatinosa, assembly GCA_950022655.1. Classification (NCBI taxonomy): domain Eukaryota; kingdom Metazoa; phylum Annelida; class Polychaeta; order Phyllodocida; family Polynoidae; genus Alentia; species Alentia gelatinosa. The sequence continues at coordinate 51,555,820 of OX465586.1, forward strand.
CACCCCACCTGTCTCTCCACATACTCCACTACTCTGGTAGAGCGCCCTCAGCTTCGTGGGCAGACTGGACACTCTGATGTAAAGGGCACGTAGCTATTCTCTGTGAAAGCAGCCATCATGTCCCCGACGCCAATCGTTCTCATACCATGTCTATGTGGTGTGGGAACTAAAAGAACTCTCACCTCGGTAAATGTGTAGGGATGAGATTTCTATCTGAATTCATAACATAGATTCGATCACCACCCATGTGGTGTAAAAGAACCTTGAGTAAGTCTGGTGAGAACCTCTAATGGTTAACTGGATGTTAAATCAAACCAACCAACCAACCCCGACGCCAAACAAAACACCAGGTTGCAGGTCCTTTTTTTTAAATTGAAGAAAGATGAAGTACATACATGACCTCTGCATTGCAATTACATTAGTATATTACAAGGGTGGATGATAATGATGATGAGATGGTATGGGTTAACCCTTGTTTATAACAATAGTACACATCGAAATCCCTCAGTTATCATTGGATTTTATTAGAACAAATTTTTGGGACCTCGCCATAGTGGGATTTTAGCCTCGTCTCACGATTATCTATATTTCATTACAGCAGGTGATAATGGTTGTCCCCTGACTACATTGGCGCTTCTTTGCAATTTCCAGGTGGACAATGGCAGAACTAGCAATCCCTCTGCTATATACAAGTCTTGGTCTTCCCTCCCACTCCCCCTCTTGCTCAGGGCCTAACGTCCCAAGATGCCTACACCACGCCCCTCTACCTCTGTCTAACCCCACCCCTATTCACCAACCGGCTCCCCTGACGCAGCACCCAGTTCGTTGACCCCACCTCCCTCACTTATCATAGCCGCACTGGATTCCGAGACCGGTTCCTTGCGAGATTCTCTAGGGAAATCGTAATTTATTTTCAAATTAATGAATCTATAGCCCAGAACGGAAGTAAATTGCTTCCACTGACGCCTTGACATCTCCGAATGTGATTATCTGTCATGGGTGGTGCCGTTTAGAAGCGGCCCATTGCAGGGGGTCCATTCGCAGACTTACCGCAGAAAATCATCATGTGTAATGACAGAAACGATATCGCTGTAAGAGGGCGAATATAGTCTGCTTATTACTGTGAGGATCCAGCATTTGGGATTCAACCTCACACCTGTACCTCAGTATTCTGTGTTAGTCATATCTACCTGTTTATCCTCAACCCCCCACCCCCAGACACCCACACCAACACTCCACACAGCACACGCCTTCCAACTGTGCCCCACCTCCCACCATGTTTCTCACCTCTTATAGTGTTTCCCCACCTTCCACCATGTTCCCACCTGTCATCATGTCCTGGTCCTTCCATCGTATACCACCTTACACCATGTTCCCACCTTCCATCATGTCCCCGTCCTTCCATCGTATACCCCCACCTCCGACCATGTCTCTCACCTCCCTTTGTGTTTCCCCCACCTCCCACCATCTTCCCCACCTCCCACGACGATCCTTACTTTTCATCGTGTCCCTCACTTCCAACCCTGTCCCCCACCTACCACTCTGTTCCTCACTTTTCATCGTGTCCCTCACTTCCCACCCTGTCCCCCACCTTCCAACATGTTCCCCACCTCCCACCATGTACCCTTACATCCACTGTGTCCCTGCCTTCCATCACGTTCTCACCTCCTATCATGTTCCCCATCTCCCATTGTGTCCCCCACCTACCACCATATCATTCTCCTGCCCCCATCATGTCCCCCACCCCCCATCATGTTTCCCACCTCCCATCATGTCTCCCACCTCCCACAATGTCTCCCACCTCCCACAATGTCTCCCACCTCCCATCATGTCCCTCACCTCCCATCATGTTTCCCACCTCCCACCATATCATACTCCTGCCCCCCCATCATGTCCCTCACCTCCCACAATGTCTCCCACCTCCCATCATGTCCCCCACCTCCCATCATGTCCCTCACCTCCCACAATGTCTCCCACCTCCCATCATGTCCCCCACCTCCCATCATGTCCCCCACCTCCCATCATGTCTCCCACCTTCCATCATGTTTCTCACCTCCCATCATGTCCCCCACCTCCCATCATGTCTCCCACCTTCCATCATGTCCCTCACCTCCCACAATGTCTCCCACCTCCCATCATGTCCCCCACCTCCCATCATGTCCCCCCACCTCCCATCATGTCTCCCACCTTCCATCATGTCCCTCACCTCCCACAATGTCTCCCACCTCCCAGCACACTACACCCTCCCACCTTCCCCCCCCCCCCCACTCCTATCATACCCCACTCCCCGTTCCCACCACATCCCCGCATAGTCCATCAGCGTCACGCTGTCCTGGCAGGAAGAAGTCCATCAGATTGTAACGACGCCATCCGCTCTACGCGCCAATTGCCTCCGACAAAGCCAGGCCGTGATAACAACCCATCGCCAGCGTGCACCCTGCCGCCCACTGTCCACCGCTCCCCCCGTCACCCCGTGCATGTCCCCACGTCCCCCCACCCTGAGGACGTCCCGTCCCGCCTTGTACCCCGCCCTGAGCCGGCATTTAATCGCCCCCCACCAGACGTCTTTGTTTTGGCCGAGTCAGCGTAACTCAGAAGATAAGAGCCCCATTAAAGTCCGCTGCCCACCCCCTGGTGCTCACCTAGATACAGTGACTACTCCTCCGTCAATCCACTGACCATCCTCACTCCCTGCCCCCTGCTGCTCACCTAGACCCAGGGACTACTCCGCTACGCATCTGCTTACCATCCAGCTCCCCACCCTCTGATATTTGATTGGATACAGGAACTATCCCTCTGCCCATCCCCCACCCTCCCCGCTCCCTGCTGCCCACCCTCTGCTGCCTGCCTAGATACAGGTACTATTCCTGTGTGCATCCTCCCACCATCCCCACTCCCTGCCCCCTGCTGCTCACCTAGATACAGGGACTACTCCTCTACCCATCTGCTGATCATCCCCAGTCCCTGCCCCCTGCTGCTCACCTTGATACAGGGACTACCCCTCCTCTGCCCATCCTTCCACCCTCCCTGCTCCCCATCTTCTGATACTTGCCTGGATACAGGAACTATCCCTCTGCCCATCCCCCACCGTCCCCGCTCCCTCCTGCCCACCCCTTGCTGCTCGCCTAAACACAGGGACTACTCCTATGCCCGGACTTCTTTCTGCCCATCCTCCTGCCATCCCAACCCCCACCCCCTGCTGTTTGTCTAGCTACAGGGACTCTTCCTCTGCCCATCCTCCCATCATCCCTGCTCCCCACACCCTGCTGCTCACCTAGATACAGATATCACTCCTCCTCTGCCCATCCTCCCACCTTCACTGCTCACCTAGATACAGAGACTTCTTTCTGCCCATCCTCCTACCATCCCAACTGCCCACCCCCTGCTGCTCACCTAGATACAGGGACTACTCCTCTGCCCATCCTCCCACCATCCCAAATCTCCCCCTACTTCGTCTGTGTGGTGCGGGTGTGGATGGACATCGCTGCTCTGACCGCAGGTCGCCTTGCCTGCCCTGAGGGTAGTTAGATGCTGTCTAGGCTCTATGTGTCTACCTCGTTTAGATCTCACCCTCCATCCATCGCACCATATAACTGCTTGTTGCTAGATTCCCGACTTGTAAGGACAAATCCGGATATTCATGGTCGCTTTCAATCGTGCTCATTCCTTCCTTTATGTGGAGGAATTCGCAATTGTGGATTTCTGTATGAATATTTATTAGCCACCTACTACGAAGTATCTATGATAAACATATAAATCCTACAGATTGTAGCTGAGTAGGATGGCTTCGTGAATTACTCTGCGGTCAAACTCGGTGGAGTGCGGACCAAGTTATTTTCATCGAGTGGGTTTCTGATTTTATTCCTCCCCATATAACATTATTCATTGATAAAATGAATCACCCAATTAGCCATTGAGTATTGGGTACACGAACATCATGGCCGTGGAGTACGAGTTCCTAATGTTAAGCCTATGGAGAAAAAGACCGGGGTGAGATGATATGCAATACTCCTTGCTATCGCTCGGGTTTTACAACGCGTCAACTACGAAAGGAATACGGCCATTCAGATCAAAATCAGACCTCGTAACCCATCGAGTAATTGTGCAGTAATTCACAAAGCAAAGCTGCATGACTTAATTAGTGATTTAAAGAGATGGGATCGAGCTCGGACCCTAAACTTGAATAGTTTTTTTTAAATATATGTCACCCTTCAAATTAGCCAAAGGTCTAATCTTTATGACATAATCCCCCATCTATCTCTCTATCTATCCATCTATCTATATATATATATATATATATATATATATATATATATATATATATATATATATATATATATATATATATACATCACGCCTCGGATATGGTGTCAATCTCCTAGCACACTGCTCTCCAGCCAGACTCCCCGTCCCGCCGGCGGCAGTCTCCAGGCTCGGCCGGGTGTCACTTATATCGCACGTTGACTCACTTATACCGGCTTTATGCGTCCGATCGTCCGGTAATGGAGGCGCTAGAGACGCACAAACACTCCCCGAGGCTACCTCCAGAGGTGCATCTTCAGTGCTACATCCACCTAGCGGATCCACCTACCGGGCGTGCGGGATCGGTGACGCCACCTGGAGGATGTTACCGGAGCATGGCCGGGCTTACTGACGTCACTGATCTTAGTCGTGACGTCACATAAAGTATCTGCCGTAACACCTTAGGTTAATGCCAACGACCCGGGAAACTAAAGTTTTAATCACATTTCAATTATTTGTTCTTAATATTTAATTTATACATCGTGTGTGTATGTGCGGGCGCGCAAGCAATGCACATCCTGTTGGTATTAGAATTAAACATGAAACGAAAGTAGCCCCCCAGGCTGGTTAGAAACCCAATTCCCTTCAGTCCTTGGTAAGTACCTAGGTTAATTACCTATTTAAACAAGTAATAGATTTGTTGAATAAAACTACCTCGAGATTCATTTAAAGGGTTCTGCAAGTGAGATATGTCCCAGTGTAAGAGAAGGTGCTCCGGTAAGACTAGTAGTATATGAAAAGAGGGGTTTATATCCGTCTAAATGCCCCATAATTAACATTCAATACAGTCTGAGTAGCTCAGGCCTCAGCGCTGCTGCGCTGCTATTTAACGGCATGGCGAAAGCGGGATGTTAGAAACACTATCAATCTCATTATCGAAAAATTAGATTTGTTTAAATTAATGTGTTCACAACACAAAAAGGCTTTAGGGGGTTTGCCAACCCAGGAGTAATTTTGAATCAACACTAGACATTATCCTTGGAAGCCTTGAGGACAAGCTTCCCTCTATTACAACCTGGGGTGGGGGGGGGGGGGGGTTGATGGAGAATGAATGAGGCAGACAATCTGTACATGTGCTCCATTAGCGTGTACATATATATCCAACTAGTTCCCTCGGGCATGTTTAAAGCAACTACATCGGAGTAAATATTTGACGTTTTTGTGTAGCCGTCAATTGGAACCTCAGCTACATTTCCCCGTTTCCCTTCCTCGTCTGCTCGCCAATGACGTCATGATGTATATGACGCGGGCGCCCACGTGACGTCACGAGCCGTCAATTGAGGACGTCATTATCCCTGATGAGACATAGTGTCAGCTTTCTGATTCTCACATCATGCCTCATTAGAGGCGCCATGGCATGGACACGCATTGACACGAGGAGTTGATTACACATAGCCACCCTTCGCCTCACACACTACCCCCACCCCTCCCACGCCCGTCCCCACGTCCGCGCCGGTTCAACGCCAAGTCAATAGCGATCTGCAGTGATCCCCCGCCCGCTCCCCCTACTTCCCCTGGAGGAATTCCCACGCCTGGAGCGGGCAATAGAGGTGACGGGCATTGCGTATGGGTCCCGTCCCAATGCAGCTGGCCTGTGTGTCCTCCTGGGTTAAGTCTCTCCTGGCTGTGATGATAGTGGGGAGAGGAGGAGGAGGAACAGGAGGAGGGGGATAAAGGGTGGTGGGTGGTGTGTGATGGGGAAGGTTGGTTGCATGGGAGCCTGATGTCCTTAGGGTTGGTTTAGATGGGAGTTCGACGCGAGAGGGCAGGAAGGTTTATGAGGCTATCTACTATATCCCACCTCAAGAAAACGCCACCGCAACAGCCAAGCAAATGAATGAATTATTCCACGCGGTGTTGGAGAAAAACTCCTAATGTAATCAATACACAGAGTAATTGTCTCCTCACACGCATTCTTCTTTCACTTTGGTAGCCCTCCAGTCCGAGAAAAAAAAACACCACCACAACGTGAAAGAAAAGAAACCTCAAGGAAGCAAGCAGCCAGGGACAGAGTGAGGCCCAAAGCTTAGAAATGACTGTCAATTAATGTTTTGATAGATATTCTGGTTTTATAGAAGGAGTAGGTAGGGGTTTCAAGGAGCCCTGATATTAGTGTTAGAGGTAATTACGACTCGTTAAGTTCATTAAGGGAGTTATCTAAAAGTGGTGATGGATTAACTTGGGGGGTACCGTGACTGGGTCTGGCTAATTGCAGTCGAGCCTGCTGGAGGGGCACTCCCTGTCGGTCTCCTACTGTAGCTATTAACTATACATAGCCTTGATGAATAAATTACCACCTTAGTTGCAATCAAATTGGTGGAAACTCACGTAATGCACTTTGTCTATGTAAACTAAGTGGACTAAAGCCCCCAGCAAAGACTATGTTAATTTACCTGCATAACAAATGCCTCTAACAATTAGGCTGGGGCTACGGCAATGTCTAGAATGATTGGGTAGCGTTGCGTTTGGCATGGTTCTTATGATTTGCTGCTGAAACGGGCATAAGTTGGGAAGCCATAAACTTTGATGAATTGACCTGGCTTCTTGAAATTTCTGATTGCTTCTGCATGTTAAATGACCCTGGCTTCCGCAGAAAGCCAACGAGATTGATCAGCAGTGAATAAAGTAAGCATCCGTTTTTGGTGCAGTATTTTGTCTCCCTTTTTCACGTCGGTGACAACCCGTGCCACTGTTGCGCTGGTATTTAGCCTAATTTGAGGCTGTGTGGCCATGGCTCTTGTGTTAACCTGGCAAGCTGGGACCACAATACCCATATACATCGTATATCTCAATGCACGTCTCTAAATGTTTTTAAGATGGAGTTTTTACTTAATCCACTTGCTTTATGTATCGCTGGGCTTCCATGATAATCTCGAATATGAGTGTTCAGTTATTGAGCTGCAAAGTATACCCATAGAAACATCATTCTGGTGGCCAATTATACAATTACCAATGTCTTGCATGGGTATTGCTGGAAATGTCCGGTATGCACTGCCTCTCTCATGAACAAATCTATGCGATTGCATTCTGACGTATTTGAGTCCAGATAGGTTGTATAGAGAAGATCTATGAAAGTTTATGGTCAGAGCTTGTATCCTATCGGGTTTGAATAGCACAGTAATTCACAAGGCAAAGCCGCCTGAATTGCATAGTAATTCAAACGAGATGGGATCAAGCTCTGACCGTAAACTTGGATAATTTTCTGAATTTCTCTCACCCCTCATATCGACTAATTGGCTAACATTTGTGACATAATCCTATATTTAGCATTTTTTCTAAATACTCCATGGGCATTGAGTACGAGTTCCATACATTAAGTCTAATGGGAAAAATACCAGGGTTAAGATAAATAACCAGCTGATCACACAAGCAATGTCAACGGGGCTAGACTATTTTAAGTGTTTATCAAACAATCATTGAACTCTGGGGGGAGTTGTATGTAGCCCAGATGCGGGCCACCCTATAGAGGATCCCTCACAACTAGAGAAGCTGTCCTGGCCCTTCAAGCTACACAAGAGACGATCACATGGCACTGTATGAACAAGGCCAGGCTGTATTTACCGACATGCGATCAGCGATCACGAGCCGATCGGTCTTACCCGTGTTTACCTAATGACAGGTGGGTCGAAGGGTAAACCTCCTAAGGTGTTTCTGTGGCTGTATTTGTAGAGACAGACATCCTGAAATACCCACCTCTACCGTTTACCAGATCGCTGGAAGTGTACGTGTTGGGGCTGAAAAAATGGGTTTTAGACCAAAAAAGGGAGACACCGCACTGTAGGAATGACCAATTAAAAACAAATGCTGGTAGTTGGACGATTTCTAAATTCTATTGAGTTTTGCAAATAACTCAGGATAATATAAGTATATATATCAGTAATTAGAAAATGCAAAAAAAATGGCGTGTCACCATGCTAACTTCTATGGGAGGGCCATCTGAAAATGTAAGTGCTTAACTATTGGTGTCTATGGGAAACTGCAATATTTTGACTTTGTGGCTAGATGACACTGATGTTCTATTGCTATATTTAAGTAATTCTGGATTATGATAGTTGGGAACATATAAAAATGAGAAATGCTGAAAAAATACTATGTCACCATGCTAACTTCTATGGGAAGGCCATCTGAAAAGATAAGTTCTTAACTATTGGTGTCTATGGGAAACTGCTACATTTTCATTTCCAGTGTAAATTGAGTAGCAACAGGGGGAGCAGCGATACCTACCCGCATTTGTCTTTAAGCTCGATGAGACACATTCTTTGAACGCTGAATTCCCCAACCTGACACACCCACAGCCAAAGATTCACATCTTTTAAGACTCGTAGGAGTTCATGAATTCGTGGAGCAGCGGGCGGCGCAAGCTCCTAATAACCGTCTCCCCGGTGAGAATATGAATGATCCGGCACGGACAATCGGCTCCATTCTTAGCGCTGGTATTTCCAGGACACTGTCAATCCATCGATGAGGAATTTCCTATCTGCCCATTAATCCTCCATAAAAGCGCCTTTAATATGCCCGCTTTATATCCCACCCGGATGAGGACCGGGTTTTTACTTTCGCTGCCCGGGCGAATATTCAAAATGGAGGTGTGGTAAACAAGGAACCAATTCCGGGCCGAATCGCCTGCTTTCAGGGGCCGCACAATCTCCTGTGTCTGGCATGCTGATGAGATACCAGAGTCTCAGCGACATTTTAGATGGGTTCTAGGATTTATCTCACCCCTGGTATTTTTTTCCTCTTAGACTAAACATTGGGAACTCGTATCCAACGCCCATGGAGTATCTATACAAGATACTCGATGGGAGATTTCACCATAGACTTTGAGCATTTCGAAAAAATACTTAATTGGGAATTATGTCATAAATGGTAACCAATTGGTGAATATCAGGGGTGAGATGAATTCAGAAACCTGTTCTAGTTTAAAGTCAGAGCTCGATCCCCATCTCGTTTGAATCGTTGCATACTTACTACGCGATTCAAACTCGATGGGATAAAAGCTCTGACCATAAAGTTTCACAGATTTCGTCTATAAAGGGGGTGAAAGGGCGTTATGAATCTCAGCCAAAGCATAGAGTGCTTATGTGTCGCCAATTGATGCATGTGCCTCCTTCGTGGCAAACACCCGTTAGACGGCTACTCATCCGACGGAGAATCCTGAAAGCCAAAAAGAAATTCGGTTAAAAATAAATGTAACTGGATATAATGTAAAAGATGAGCAAGGACACTAGTGTGGTAAGGGGGCTGAGACTTTGGAAATGAGCTTCTTTTTTGAAGGCATGTGGATAAGAGAGAGTTGACAAGAGATGCTGTGAAGAAGAAGGGACTGAGAGGGTAGGACTGGAGGATGGTTATAGGACCGGGGGTGAGGTGGGAAGGTTTTCTGACTGTCTGATGGGATGGGGGCCTTCTGTAAGACCCACAGTTACAGAACATTACACCCTAGTCCCGTGTCACCCAATACTGACGATTTATCACCTAGATGTGCGCCTTGAAGACGCTGGACGCGCCGAGAGATGTCACCCGATCCGGCGCGGCTGGCAGTGCGGATATGGGCCGGTAGAGTGCGCGGTAACATGAAAGTAACGTGGAAATGGAACCATTTCTCCTCCCGCCCGCCCCCAGACAAGCACCGCCACGGCATGCAGGGCCTTGTTAGGAAATCGGAACAACAGCGGTGTGTGTGACCCGAGAATAATACCGTGATATGCTCATCTCCTGTTGGGACACAATTCAAAACATAGTTCGGGTCAATTCAAGTGCTTCTGGTTCTTGGATTGACTGTATTTTACATTGTAATAGAACTGGATCCAGAATCTTATAAATACACAATACTCCATGAGGCTGGATGGGTCCAAATCGTCATCAATGCGAAGGCAAGTAACAACTACGGCCCGTCCAAACAAGTGGAGTATTGTGTGTTTTACGATTCAAGTGCCGTTCTGGATTTCAACCTTTTCAATGGCATTGAATAGCACCATAATATCAGAATTATTCAAATTACTTCGCACATCCAGTTAGGGACGTTTAAATCTCCATGATGATGTCTTGTCCACTGTCTGTAATCCTGGCCGTTGATTGGTCAGGTCCTTATGACGTCATCTCCCATCACTACGCCATAGCGTAATATTGGCATTTTACATGGGTGATCGCTGCTAATAATTTTTACGTTATTCCCATGGCTAACCTTGTACTAGTGGTGAGATAAATTGCTATATTTCATGCTTACAGTGAAATACTCCATACTGATATAAATATATATATATATATATATTCACATATAGGTGCTGACTGATAAAAAGTGCACAGTTATAGTGAGCAAAACCTGGACAACACGTTTCCAGCCTTGCAAACTGCAATACATCTTGTATGGCACCAATTAAATATTCATCATGAATAATCATATCCCTGTTTTGTTTACAAGCAATAATATCAAGAGACGTCACGAGTTTGAGTCTGAGTTTATTTATGTCACACATTTTGTTGGCTCCATAATTTCACGAGTCGAAGACGAGTGACATTACGGAGCCAACAAAATGTGTGACATAAATAAGCTCAAACTCAAACGAGTGGCGTCTAGATTTTATCCTACCCCGTTTCCATATTTTTTCAGTATCAGAAAGTAGTGGCATAAACAACACTTTATGTCACACCCGTGAAATAAACAAATCCCATGTTAAGCCTATGGCGTTTTTTATTAGGGGTAGGATAATTGTAATGAACATGAAAACATATTAATCAAAAAGCGCCAGGCTGATAAAGTAGAGGAGAAGGCATGTAGTAAAATACCAGAATCAGTGAGGATGATACTCTCAAATCTAAATCCAGGCCTGTGTGGGTTTCAATCCTAATTCTCTCAAGAGAGACCAAAATAGGTTCTCTGCTGTACAATGGCTAGGCGACATCTATCATGTCTATGTTATGATAGATTACGCAAAGGTATGATAGCTGACCTGAATTACCCTGCACACAACGTAAGAGGGAACTGCATCGGGATCCATAACCACTGAAAATATCTCCTTAGTTCCGGTTGCAGTCTAATCTCATGAGGCCAAAGCGAGTGAGAGTATATAGCAAACCGAAATGAATGGCATATTTTCAGTAGCTATGGGTCAAGTGGGGTTCAGATTTCATCTCATTTCATCTTCTTCTGTCACTGACTAATTGCTTAACATTTGTGACATCCTCCTCCATTCTTTCCCCAATACGCCATGTGCGTTGTGTATGAGTGGTAAATCTATGGGAAAACAATACCAGGGTTGAGATATTAGATACGTGCCACATTGACGAAACACGATATAGGCTGGCATGATGTGACGTCCAGAATGCGATGCCCGTTGTCCACATCACCAATAACCCGCTGGTGAGTGCCGTGTGGCCGGCAGGGGGCGGTATGCTCCTCGTACACGCCTGGACGTGGTGGTCAGTGCAGGCAGGTTGACAGTGTCCCCACCCCACCCCCACACCAACTCCACCCAGCCACGCCATCAATAATGACCGGGCCACTGTCGCCGATCTCTCTCCCCCACTGACCCTCATCTTAAACAATTCATCATCATCTCAGCTCACCTCATCCCCAATCCCTGTCGCCATGGCAACCACTTGGCCTAAGCCACATCTCGCAGGCCCTTTCCCTTCCCATGCTGGTAGGGTGGGTGGGTGGGTGGGTGGGTGGGGGTGGGTCCGTGGGGGGTGGGGGTGGGCCGGCGGGGCCAAGATCTTGCGTGTCAGAGGACTCTGAGGGGTCCGATGATGTAGCACCCTAGCAGGACTGTAAATAGAACATGATCAAGTCGAGCTAGTCCTAAAAGGACATCGTCATGCTGACTGATCCATTTACACCCTGACAACACTCGTGATAATCATACCCCCTGGTTACCATGGTGACGGCATTGCGCCAGGCTCTTCGCCTTTTCAAAAGCTGGAGACCGATGAGACAAGCACTCCAAGCGGCCACTTTATCGTACAGACACGGAACGAGTTTGTGATGGCCGCTCCTTTCTCTTGGGAATTTAAAACTCAACCTGGTTGTTACTTGGTGTGTATTGCCTGCTCTCAACATGAGGCTAGTTCACCCTGCTGCCAAGCCCACTCCTTCACCGCCTCTCTACGTTTTTGAGCAACTCCTGGACTCTCCTCTGTGACAAGGAGTTCCTGGTGAATATGGGAACGTGCCCTTACCTTCCCCCACTTTATCCTACCCCTAATATAAAATCCCATAGGCTTAACATTGGGTTTCCATATGCCACGCTGACGGGCATACGGAGTTTTATATGCCACTAGTGGCATACAGCATTATTATCACGTAATATTCCAAAATCGAGGAGATAGGGTAGGATAAAATCAAAACCTGATTCGTTTTAATCTTAGCCACCGCATTCCACTCCTGAAGTTTTGCCTCCGGACTTCACTCGGCTTCGCCTCATGAAGTCACTATGCCAAACTCCAGTCGTTGAATACGGTGGCCAAGATTAAACCTCATCCAGTTTTACGATATTACTTCATGTAGGTTTCTGATGAATATGAAAATGTGTTCATACTATCAGTCACTTTATCGTAGCCTGGTTTAAAGGTCCATAGACTTAATATTCGGAACGTGTACCCAATGGGCCTGCAAGTATGGTAACTCATACACAATGGGTGTTAAACAGCTAGACTTGTCCAGGCTAAGATAAAACCAGAAACATAGTTGTGCTTGGTCTGGTCTGGTTTGCCTCTGTTTGTTATCTTGTTGGAAGAGCATCAGAATGTTCACTCGACTATCGCCTCATTCATATTCTTGCGTGCTCCAACCTCGATGGCGACCAGAGACACAGGCCAAACCCTCATCAGTTTAGTTCTTATCACTCCATGTGCAAGTACGTACCTAAGGTGAGTACTCGCCTTCAACCCGGGCTCTCAGTTTAACAGGAGTCCTATTATTATGGGTTATGATTTTGCAAGCTTTGTGACAGTGGTCTAATGTTGGAATATGTTTGTCGAGAAGGAAGAAGAAAGAGAGCCCAGTATCTTGGTCGTGTAACAAGTCCTCTTCTCATATTGCCAAGGTTCCTTATCGTTTGAATGATTATTCTGAATTGATCCAGTAAATCTATTTTGGTTTGAAACCAAGGAGAGTTAACCAATACAAAGGAAATGTAAGGCAGCCATTGATTTTACAAATTATAAGGCAGGTGTCGGTGTAAGTATGCAGTCCTATATGATGTGTGTGTGAAATGCAGAACTCATGGCGGTGAAAGTTATCCCCCTCTCTTCCCCCGTGGCGAATATTTTTATTGAGAACATTTTATTTTGAACATAGTTCTAAAACAAGTCACCCCATGTATCATAGTACAACCATAAATGTGTCCCGAACTAATACAGTATGTCTACATAATAAGACAATTTTGTCTGGTGAATTTGTTCATGGGAAAACTCATGAATCTGTATGTCTCCCGCTGAACCTGTTCATAGAATTACTTAGTAATGTAAATTTAGCTGTTTCTCACGATTCACATCATGAGATCCTCTTCACCAGCCGCTACAGATTCATTTGCTAGAGAAGCTTGATTCAAATTGAGAATATTATCCGGACATAGAGCAGTAACAGTATTCAGGTATGTTGTGCATCTCTGCTATCCTCCTAATGACTTAAATAGAGTCATTTGAAAGTACATCTCTTTAAAGTGCAGCTCACATACGCCTAGAGTGATCACATAGACTTTGAGTTTGTTGAGCGTTGGCCACACGCTCATATACGCAGTCTAAAGGTTAAAGTGGTCACATACTTTAAGCTTACTACAAAAAACTAATCCTTTGACACTGGGTAAGGAGCAGAGAGCCAGTGACTTAAAGGCATGCCTAGCTGACAATAACTAATCATATCGGCATGTTGCCGAAGCTTCATCCAGGTTGATGAAGATAAAAAGAAAATAAAGAGAGACCGAAATACCTCATTGACCAACTGGTGCTTGATATATTTGGTTCATAGACTCAGGCAGTTGAAGAAATGTTTGACTGGGTCCAAGTGGGTTACAGAAAACGAGACTGAATATAATCCAAGCCCTTTAATTGTTATTCATCTGTAATTCCACGCTCATTCATCTGAATGTCATACACTGTATCAACCAACAGATGCAATGCAAATGTATTGCATAGAGTCCCCCCATTAAATGTATGAAGTCTTCGTTATTCTAAAGTGTATCATAGAGGGTTGTATAAAGAAATACTACTTGTTATGAGAAAATAGACAAATGAGAAAAGGGGCGGGGGAGGGAGGAATCTATTCTACCGATAGACAACTTACAGATTTGTAAGACAGCCCGGTTTGATGCCTGCACCAGAATGGGTGCATTTGCCAGCTTTCCAGACACCCAAGTGTCATTCCTCCTGTGAGAGGAGATAAACACATTGGTTGCCGATGGGAGGCGAGGGGCGTCTCGGGCTTAGGAGCCACCTCCGTGATTTCTCCTCCTGTGTCCTCCAGTAAGGAGGACGTCCAACGTCTGCCGCGACCTCCCAGGATGAGATCAATGCATCCTCGGGCGGCCACATGTGGTCACCTCCTTGGGACGTCTTCATTAAGGCCATAGGCAGGCCGTGTGTAGGGGAGGGAGGAGGAGAGGGGGAGAGGGTGGTTGGTAAGGCATGCTGTGTGGAGGCAAGGAGGGGGTGGCTGGTGGGGCAAACTGTGTGTGGGGGGGGGGGGGGGAGTGGAGGGGGAGAGTGGAAGGGAGGGAGGAGGAGAGGAGGAGAGGGTGGTTGGTAAGGCATGCTGTATGGAGGCCCCTGTGGGGGGAGAGTGGAGGGGAGAGTGGAGGGGAGGGGAGGGGGTGGCTAGTGAGGCACGCTGTGTGGGAGGAGAGGGGGAGGGGGACAGGGGAGGGGGAGGGGAGGGTGGCTGGTGAGGCATGTTGTGTGGAGGCGAGGAGGGGGTGACTGGTGAGGCATACGGTGTGTGGGGGGAGAGTGGAGATGGTGGCCGGTGATGCATCAATTGCATGCTGTGTGTGTGTGGGGGGGGGGGGGAGGGGAGGTGAGGATGGCTAGTGAGACATGTCGTTTGTGGGAGGAGAAGATAACTGGTAAGGCATGCTGTCTGTGGGGAAGGCGGGGGTGGCTGAGGAGGCATGCTGTGTGTGTGGGGGGGGGGGAGAGGGGAGGGGGAGGAGGGGTGGTTGGTGAGGCATGCTGTAGATTGGAGAGAGGGGAGGAGGAGGAGGAGGAAGGGGTGGCTGGTGAGGCATGTTGTAGATTGGAAAGAGGGGAGGAGGAGGAGGGGTGGCTGGTGAGGCATGCTCTGTAAGGGGGGAGGTGAGGGGAGGAGCGGGTGGCTGGTGAGGCATGTTGTACGTTGGGGAGAGGGGAGGAGGAGGAGGGGGTGGCTGGTGAGGCATGCTCTGTTAGGGGGGAGGTGAGGGGAGGAAGGAGTGGCTGATGGGGTGTGCTGTGTTCTTCAACGTATCCGATCGATTCTGCCGCCAATAGGTGACTGCGGGTCCCTCTATAGACTGGACTGCTGTCACTGAGCTTACTCCAGTAATTCGTCCCGCGAGGCTCCTTGCTGGGAACAAATAGGATTTTTGTCTGTCGGATCACAATGTTTTCGCAGTTGAAATGTAGCACGAAAGTCATACAATCCATTGTCATGAACGCAGAATACACACAATGCACACATTTACACATGGCGTACCTGAGAATAGGACGTAGATAAACCCGACTGTCGTAAAAAAGACATTGATGATGTTTGGCTTCGGGAATATTCACTTGGCTATCGTCTCGTTCATATTACTCAGCGCGCCAAACTCGATGGCCAATGAAGACTCAGACGCGAATATGTGTTGTTCTGATTTTATCTTAACCTAGACATATGTATCTGTTTATCGCCCATTTAGTATGAGTTACCATAAGCTGTACCATACTCACAGGCCTATTGAGTACGAGTTTCTAACATTAAGCGCTACGGATATTTATTCCAGATAGAAATACGTCGGAATATTTCTTGGTAGTATTTTTTGCGTATAGCTAGCAACACTGTCATTAACGTTGTCCCCCTAATTCTTGCCCATCAATAAAATGTAATTTGATTCAACCATGCTTTGCTTCGGTAATGTATTTCTGCACCTGGAGGCAGTTTGGACATCTAGTTTTATCAATGTCAATTTTGAAGGGAAAAAAAGCGAGTATCCTGTCTTGATTTTAGTCTGCGATTGAGCATTTACATCCTTTACATATTAAGAAGGAACTGCATAGAGATCCGTAGTCACTGAAAATATACCATGAGTTTTGGTTGTCGAGTAATACCACAAGGCAAAGCCGAGTAAGATTACACAGCACACCCAAATGAATGGCCTCTTTTCAGTAACTTTACCTCATTTTTAGAACCAACTAATCAGCTAGCGTTTGTTAGGTCAGCCCCCAGCATTTTACAATATACCATGTGCGTTGGGTCCAAATGTTAATTCTATTGGGAAAAAAATACCAGCGGTGGGATACAATATCTGAAAATGATATGCACCACATGAATCGCAAGTACATTATCTCCTATCCCTCACCTGTATGGAGAATAGTCTAGGAACCTTTCCAAGCTGCGCAGAAGAAGAGCCCTAGAGAGGAGACAAGTTGGTAACACTGACCCTATATCATCATACGATATGAGATCGGACATGAGCACGGTGATAGTAAAATATTCCCTATCGCGCAACAACGGATTATGTAGGAGACGGTACTGGGCGATGGTGCTAGGGGGTGTAGTGGTGATGGTGGTGGTGTAGGGGTGCTAGGGTGTGGTGGTGGTGGTGTACTGGTGGTGCTGGCGCTTCTGGCGCCATCATTGGCTCCTGATGCCCCCTTATCTTGCCTCCCCTCCCGGCAGGCGTCGCCAGAGTGCATCATCGCCCCACCTAGCGGCAGAAGCCCGCGTTATCGGTCCCCATGGAGATCAACATATGGCTTGATTAATTTCACCTGGAGGTGAGGGCACCCCTGTCAGAATTAATTGGGTCAAAGGTCAGATGTAATCAGGTCACAAGCAATCGACGTATGAGAAATGAATGGGCTCTTTGACCTGTTGGATGTACTAGAATAGAGTCCTTTCACTGCGCGTGTCTTGGCGCATGTTGAGCAGAAAGGTTGGAGTTCTATGTTTATTGAATGCATATAGGAAAGAGAAAGTTGAACTATTTCAAAGTCCTTTTGCGTGCCGTGCGGGGACTGCGGTGGCCTCTGGCCTTGTGGTTTTCAAAGTTCAGCCTGTTTTAAAAGGGCGCGGGACTGTGTGCCTTTCTGAGAGCTCCTTCACTCGCTCCGACCTCCGGGAACATCTTCTTAGCTCGCCGATTGTGATCTCCGTGAAACCTTTGAAAATTCCAACTCCACTGGTGCTCGGCATCTGGGAAGGAATGCGGCGATAGGGCGGCGGGCCCGAGCCCTCACAGAGCCGGGCAGGAACATCTGGAGGCTACGGAAGATTCGGATCTCTTTATTTAGAAGATGACAAGAGTCGCGAGCAGCTCGGCACGGGGGCCAGATTGCGGTGAGCAGATCAGATAAGGGACCAGTCTAAGACAAACGGGGGAGAGCTATCAGACACCAGAATGGATAACACAGGGCCTGGCGAGATGACTCGGGTGGGCTCGTGGAGGCAGACAGAAGGGGTGCCGAGATGGGTGAAGAAGTAGGCAAAGAGCCTTGTGTGTTAGGCTGGAGAGGGGCGGTGGAAATGCTGAGGGTGGTAGAAGTGGAGGAGGGTGGATGGTGGCGGGGGAGACTCGTTTAGGCCGTGGCTGGTTAGAGATAGGAGGAGGAGCAGAGAGAGGCGACCACCGCATCCCCCATCGCCAACAAAGCCCGCCCTGTTTTTAATCTCAGGCCCATGCACAGATTAGTATGATCGATGCTTGCAGGCATCGGCCGTGGCAGAAATATAAAGAAGAACAAGAAAAAAAAATCGGAAGACCTTGAAGAAGAAAATAAGTAGTAAATATGAAGTAGAACGGAGAAGGGAAGCGACTTGTAGCAGGGTGGTTGGCGTCGGCCGGTGCGGGGGACTGTATTGTTCACGACCGCTTGATGCTATCTGCAGCAGTCTTGTAATGTCGATCTGATAACTGGTGCCACAAAGAAACAATTCATGAGATCTATGCCGATAGGAAATAAATGGAGGCCACACGGCCGCTGCAAGGCTCTCCCGGCCAGAAATTGAATTGGACGCGGAGAGAGACCTCAGCCAAAGCGAATCTCGCCCGGCGCGGAGGGCGGCGAGGTCGGGCAGAGGCGGCGCGGGCGCCAGCAGGCTGGACAAGACTGGCATCTGCCTGGAGAAGTGTCCCGCGACCATCAGCCAAAGAGAGATGGGGAAGGACGGGAAAGAATTGGGAATGAAGAAGTGCAGTATCTGTCTGGTTTTTGGCTGGAGTCTCGCTGGGGCGTCGTGAGGCAAGACAGATGGGTTAAAATGCACCATCACCTCCTAGGACTCCGGTACGGGTTTAAAGGATGCAATGAGATTGCCTTTTTTTGGTACTTAGCCTTTAACATCAAACACGAAGAATCATTCATGGAACAGGGGTGGTTGAGATAGTGGATTCCTGCATGGTTGAAATTAGATGATTAAGAAATAATTCAATCTGATAGGGTCAAGACTGAGTCCACTGGTGTAAATTTGGGATTTCGCTTTTTTTTTCAGTTAATCCTGTGTTGTTTTTAGTAGGGCTGTTGGGGATAGGATTGTCTTTGCAATTAACAGCTACAAATCGCCGAAGCAAAGACATGTATTTGTGACCAGGTTCCCATGTGTAATGCTGATAAATATGAGATTATATCAAAGAGATGGAAATAGGAGTAGTTAAGCAAATGCTGTTCATTTTTATCCCGAAATGTCAGACAATGCAATGTGGAAAGTGACGAACAAGAAATAGATTATGAAACTGAAAACAAGACGTGGCAACGTCCTACTCCCTCAACGATGCTACCTTGAATGACAGTTATTAGAACTGTCCCTAACCGCTGTAACCATAGTGCACTGTCAGATGTGACATCATAGTGTCAACAACCATCTCATCTCCCCTATGTCTCTATAGCAATCTATGGAGACTCGACAGTCATATACTGTATAAAAACACAATAGGATATTGTGATAAGATTTGAGATGTCAAACCGATAGGGAAAAAAGTCAAGGTTTCGCCATGCTCAGCTTATCAGGCATCTTAATCAGCTTGGAGGGTCCTGTCAAGGTGTCAGATCTTTTGATCTGGACTTTTGCTGGTAAAAAATAGATTACGAGTTCCAGTCCAAGTTCTGTGTACTATATGGCTGGATGATTTTCAATTTTAATGGACCTTCTTCTTCTTTCTTGTCTTGAAATTAGTCAGTCGTGGACACATGGCTGGTTTTTCTTTAATCCTTTTTTAAATCCGCGTCGGTAGAGAACACTGCAACTGTTATCTTTTCGAAGCAAAAAATTCACATTTACAGGAAATTAATTGAAATGGTGGGGACATGCTTATGGTTCGTTTTCCTTTGAATTCATCTCAACATTTACTTGAAATTTAAAGTCGAGTAACATTTCTTTTATTGACAGATCTTTCTACGGTTGTTCTAAGTTCTTTTATGATGTAGACAGTACATGTATTCATATTTCCATTTCAATTTAGCTGTAGCTGTTGAAATATGAACAGGGTTAGGTTTCAGAGACTGGATTTTTTGAGAAGTTTTAAAGTTGATGTTTATGTGCATGAAGGGTTTTATTCGGTGTAACTACTCCTTTATAACTTGAACAGGTGAACACCGGTCGGGTTTACAAATGCCCAACTATGGAGATGGAATGGTGGGTAAACCTGTAACGTGCGCTGCCGTAATTACCATAGAGAATAGGATTAATTGCCTTTTCCTGCTCTCAAATACAGGCTTCGTGGATGATAAATGTTCGCGGCCGACTACATCCATTTTAATATTCCACTGAAATGAATTCCTGTGCTCAATTTCTTCACTGAGCCTATCAGGATTTGATGAATACATGTTCCCAAGAGGAGCAAGACCTCCCCAATTCTACCTCAAGCCACAACCATCACTCCTCCCTGTCTACCACCCTCCCTCTTCACTCCCAGCTCCCTCCAGGGTGGCAGAACCATCGCCTCAGTACCGGATATACACGGGAAGTTGCGTCATCTCGCGTCGTCTCGCGAGAACCGGTCGTAGGCCCAGAAGTCGCTGTTCTGGGATCCCATAGTAAACAAGACTTCCTGATCCAATCGTCGGAGGGTCAACATGACGGCCATGGACTGGCGTTGGTGGCGTCGATAATTAACTGGTATCGAGTGACGGGGGGCGTGGAGGCGAGGCCGGCCACCGAGCGCTCGCCGAGTCTGTCCGAGCGCTCGCCGAGTCTGTCCGAGCAGCTCGCCCACTGTTTGTCGACATGATCCCCTCTCAGCTGATGGTAGAGCGGATTAGCGGGCGCCAGCCGGGCTAAGTGTGTGAATAAGTGTACACTGGCGGGCATTATGTATGTACGTTGTTTTAGAATTAGTGTAAGACGTATAAGTCTCCTGCCCATTCCGTATGTACCTTGTTCTCAATAGTAGGGACTACATTTGCCAACTCCACGCGAATTATCAATGGGTAAAAATAATGGCAGTGGTGCCGGTTTACGCGAACTATTTTCCTTCCTTTCTCTCGTTCTGTCCTCAGCTTGTTCAGCCTTGCATAGTATTGTTAATCTCTCGACCCACCCGTTTCCCATCCCAAAACGCACTCTTTACACATTAAGTCGTATTCATCTCTGACCCATTCCCAGTCTGTTCCCAGTGTCTCCTTCTGACTCCTTCAGGCCCACACTTTGTCCCTCCTCTGGTTAGTCCTGATCAATTCCTGCACACACTAGCGGCCCACTGAAAGCCTAAAGCCCAAGTCTGCATTCTTACAGACAACTGAATACCTCCAGCCATTTGGTAACAAGGGTTCAAACCACTGCCTACTTTCTGAAGCCCTCTGGAAGTACTCAAAATATTGACTGGCTTCAGATACAAGCGGCCGTATGCTGCATTAGTTGACGCATAGTGATATCCGAGCGGTTGCGTGGATATTGCGTAGAGTCAACTTCAAGGAGCATAATACTGCTTTTATCCAGTCGATATTGTCTTAATCATTCATCATGGTAGCGTGCAGATTTTAGTTCACGTTTGTTATGCACTACTTTTTCATACGGACTATGTATTCACCCGTTCTTGCAGCCCGGAGCATACCATATACTCGTATGCACCGGGTACGTCAAACCAGAGTTCCCATAGGTTTACTATGGACACTTTATATTAGGCGGATAATAAACATAATGTCTAGACGTGTCTCCCCCAACAGAAATCCGCCGCCACGCCGGCTCTCTCTCTATATTTAAAAAGACGAGATGGTCTGATGAAAACTGGCTTGTTTATGTTGGGGCCTCTCGGCAATAGAGTGCTATTAACCTCTCTATCCCGCCAGCACGTGGCGCCTCTACCGGCCGATGTATGTGCTCTCATATTGCCTTCTTGAGCTTGAGTGGACAGCCTAGATGACACGCCACCACCGGAGGCCTGCTCGTTCGGAAAGGAGAAAGGAGGCAATTTTCTGCTCTCGCAGTTTTGTCGCAAGTGTTTTGGATCAAGCTGATGGAACCTCTTTTGTCAGTCGGGAGTCGATTTTTCGGACGCGCTGATTTCTTTTTGAGCACGGAGGGGGCCATGATGAAGGATTGTATTGAACGATGCAGTTCCGTCAATGATTTGAAATTAGAAGGAAGCAAAGTTGCGGATTCGGGCCTAAACGGGTGTTGCTCGGAGCTGCTCGGAGCTGCTCGTTACGTAGGAGAGTGTGTGTGGGTGTGTATGTGGGGGAGGGGCGTAGGGAGGGCGCTCAGAGGAGGATGGAAGACCTAGTTCTGACGGGACCGCATGGCGCTTATGGAAATGTCTATAATTGCTCATACCACTTACGTGCTTAACACTAGTCTATTTATAATACAGAAACTCGGGCTGAAGAATGGGACTGCTCCGTGGTAACCACCAGGAAGCTGATGAGGCACGTGTTTTATAGCGCGGCCTCCTACCAACCACGCCCCGTGAATGCGGAACGGGCACGTGAGAACCCAGGATGAGATGTTCTACTTAATTAGCCTCCGCTCCAGGGTCTGGAGCGTGCGAAAATATTGCCCCAGCCTGGAGCAAAGGGAGGGCGCCCGTGAGAGTGGGGGCTTTGTGCCCTGCAATATTGATGCGGGTGTAGGTCAGTGAGTAATATAGGGTATGTAGATCATCGGCTGCAGCTTAACCCTAGGTGGCAATAATTAAAGGTAGAACGGTCTTACATAAGCACACCCTCCCACGCCCACCCCCGACATGCACAGCCTGTATCCTATGCGTCAGTCCACACTAAACGTTGCCACAGAAGGTACAGTTATGAGCCCTGTGGGATTTGGGGGCTTTTACCCAAATAGTGTCATAATCCCCTCATTAGCCAGGAAGCCATCAGTTACTTCGACTTTAACGCGTGGTCCGCACAATCTTTGCCCTCGGTACAGCAGCTTAGGCCGCACCCTAGTTCTTTACACCTCCCTCTCTGGTATGCATAACCCTTAGGGAAATATATGGTGCCCTTTCACATCGTTATATCCACCCTGTTTTGGGGTATTGTAAATGCATCTATTTATAATTAGACGGAAACTCAAGAGATGTTATAACTTGGTCTGGACTCCACCGAGTTTGACCGCGGAGTAATTGAAGAAGTGAAGCTGAGTGAATTACGTAGTGGTCAATGAGATGGAGTGCGGACAATGTTATTTCATTGAATGGGTTTCTGATTTTATCTCACCCCTTATACATGATCAGGAACATTATTAATCAATAAAATAACTCACCCAATTAGCCATTCAGTATTGGGTAGACAAACTTGCTGACCGTTGAGTATGAGTTCATAACGTTAAGCCTATGGAGAAAACTACCGGGATGAGATAACTTAAGTTCTTTTATCATCAAAACTGTGATTTGGGTGTGGCAATAAGCAGTGGGAGAGTGAGGCTGCAATATGCGTGGGTGTATGGTATTGAGTTGTGTAGTCTATGTATGTGTAATTCTAATGGATCCTAATTGACATTTTAGGGTAAGATAAATCCAGAACCATACTCAAATCGTAAGATACACAACACTCCACTCGTTTGGATGTGCCATAATCGTCACTCCCCTGCGCCTCAATGACAATTGCGGTGCGTCATGCATCCAAAATTATGGAGCATTGATTATTTATACGATTAATTTTGTTTTTCAATGTAAAAAAAAGTATACGATTCAAAGAGTGCAAATCAGAAAAAAACGGACATAGTTGGAAGGTTGATATTATTTACACGATTCTGGATCCAATTCTATATAAATACCATAACAGTACACACTATCTGTCTATCCTCTGAGTGCAAGTATAGCCTGCAACTCCTGCCAGCACGCCATTAGATACTGCTAGACGACCATTCTCCTAACAACACGTCATTTACCTTGTCCCCTGCATGAGGTATAACGGTATTTATCAACGTCTGTGGGCTGGGAGTGGACTCGCAGTGGATGGCCTTCATGTGTAGGTGGTCTGACGGGACTCGGAGTGCCTTTACCGCGCCGATTGCACGAGTCTCAAATGGTCGCTCACTCATACTGCGCTACTGGGAGTGGCACCCCGTGATTCAGCCTCGATTTGCGCCTGTTAGGACCGACCTGCAAACGTGACCCGTGCATGGGCGGCACTGGCGCGCACAGATCTATGGGATCGTGTTGAGCATTGACACTAATTGTCCGTCCATACTGACTGCGGTGACGCAGACGATTGACGAGCGAATGCCCCAGAATGGCTCGTTGAGGGTAAACTTAGGGGTAGACTGAAGGTAGTGGGCTGGTTTGGGAGGGTTGATAGGGCACCCCTCTCATAAGATCTCACACTCTCTAAGCCATATTCTGTACTCTCACTACGCTCACTACGAAGAATTCTTAACGAACTAGGGTTAGAGCCTTGAAAATCCACTGGCCTGCCTCCTGTGCTAAAGACGTACATCAATGCAACCCAAAGATTCCTATAATCTCAATGATGCCACCTAGCGGGAATACTATGTGCCTGTGGATTCTCAAGGATCTAATCATTCTTCTGCCATAGAGTGCAGTGAGAACCTTGTACAGAATACCACTTAGACAGTGTGAGATCTTATGAGAGGGGTGCACCGGGGGCTTTGGTGGTAGAGCCTTTGCTTTATGATCTTCATAACATGACAGGTATTTCAATGCATGTTGATTAGTTTCTCTCACACATTCAGCGCTCATATGACATTTCAAAACGAATGATTAGTTGTCTTGATATGCTATCAGATACTAAAATACTCATCTTTCTATCACAAGCAATTTGTCACTTTTTTTGAGTTCAATGTAACTGGCCTGCTGGGTTGGACAGTAATGATCAATATATTCCCCATCAAAGGCCAAACGTTCTCATACCATGTCTATGTGGTGTGGGAGGTAAAAGAACTCTCACCTCGGTAAATGTGTAGGGGTGAGATTTCTACCTGAATTTATCACACAGGTTTGATCACCACCCTCATAGTGTAAAAGAACCTTGAGAAAGTCAGGTAAGGACCTATAATGGTTGACTGGATGTTAAATCAAACCAAACAAACAAACAATCTATTCGCCCTCTTGGTCCGCATCATCCATGTCAGATATGCTTGCAATGCAAACATAACTAAATCACCTTGGGTGGTGAATTAGCTTAATGGTAAAGAGTACTGGACTCAAGGTCGTTAGACTTTGTGGGTTTCAGTCCAACTTCAGCCACTTTTCTCCTTCACCCCCAGCAGTGTTGAATTTACTGCTATATCAAAGGCCAATCATTCTCATATCATGTCTATGTGGTGTGGGAGGTAAAAGAACTCTCACCTCGGTAAATGTGTAGGGGTGAGAATTCTACCTAAATTTGTTTCGTATATATGGATTCGGTCAAACCCAAAGAAATCTAATAGAACATATCATACATCAAACTATCCAAAACTGACATGCAAAATCAAGGTAACCCATTTCCCTCTTTTACCACTGTAATCCTTAAACACCTTGCACAAAGTGCTCTATGGCTACCTGTCACCTACCTGTCACCTCTATCGCCTACCAATACCTTATACCCTCCATCGACCATTTTTACCACTCTCATCTCCTACATGAAATATGTGGTATATTTGTTCTCCTCGGGGTTATCTACCTCCATTTCCAGTACTAGTTGCGGCTACCTAAACCCGCTGAACGATAACACGTTGCCTTGACTCGACCTTCCCCTCCCGTCCCTCAAATCACGTCCGGTAGGACCTTATCACACCTTATCCTCTACCTCCAATGATTCCCCTGTTATTTGCCTGTATTGGTATCTCGTACATGCTCATCTATTCACCTGGCTCTGCCCCCTACTACACAACCATCTGGGCTCTCTGCATTGGTGTTCGTGCCAGCACAGGGGATGGTGAGGGGAGGAGGAGGAGGAGGAGGTGGTGGAGGAGGAGGAAGGGGCAATGCGGAGTGCCCATTCATTTGATCTGACACTGGATGGATGCAATTTGCCAATAGACACAGGGTCCTTCCCGCCCGTCATTCTCCACGCCGGGGAATGCAATAAAGTATTCAGGAGCTGCTCCGAAGCTGCTCTCGCCGCGAGCAAACATCCCGACGCCCGGCGTTGTTGTGGGCACGAGCTGCTCGGCCCGGGACTGAAGGCCGGGCGGGCGCGGGGCGAGGTGGCGGAGAGGGCGGCGGACGGCTCCGGTTAGTGGGGGGTCCCTCTCCCTTTCTTTACCAGTCTGGCGGCGGCCGCACATACTCACGGAGGGGCGTGCTGCTTCTTTTGGTAGGGCGTGATGCTGTGACAAAAGAGGCTCGGCAGGGGTGGCCAAGGTGGATGGAGGTAGAGGTGACAGCAGGAAGTTGCCATCCTTTCTATTCCCGCTGGGATCCCACACTACCACAGTAGTTTAGTTCGTCTTTCTGTAAGCTCCCACCCATTAAGCTCCTTACATTTCCTCCCCTCCTGTAGCGCTCTGAACTCACAACCTATACTGGTCTCCTCACCGCACCTACAAATCCATCCCAGTCTTAACTACCCTCATCATCCCCCAACCACAGCCAGGCTTCCTGTTTCTGCTACGACAACCGAGTCTGTTGTAATCGAGGATTCACTTCTTGTACTGTAGTTACCCTGTTCCCCCACCCTCCATCACAGCTTCCGTGTCTACTGGTGCCCGACCTGACGTCCCATCTTAGGCGAACATTACATCCCCATCTCTCAGCCCTCACTCCTTGTATTCCCATCCCTCTGAACGCCCATAAACGGGAGTAGGACGGGAAGTTACGTGCCATGATGCTCGCCAACAAGCAGGCCATGTCATGGCTGTTATTGTTGTTCTTGTCATCATGGCTTCCGTTTGATGAACGGCCGACACACCACACCCTGTCCGGGAGCTGCACGGGCTATTAAGACCTGAAAGCAGCTATAGCCGTGCCACATCACCACCAGGCAGAGCCTGATGCTCGAGTTGCATGCTCGACAGGGTGGGCTGGCGTGCAGATTGACCATTTATGATACGTCGCTCCAACAAGAGGCAGCAAAACGTCACCTGTTCATCTTCATCCCCTTCCCCTCTCCTCTCCCCGACCCACGTGTGCCAAGCTACGATCGCTCACCTCCGCTACGAGAAATCCATAAAATTGGAGCGCTGGATGATGAACTGGAGTGACTTAAGAAGAGCGTTAAGATCTAGGCATGGCATGGCCGCCCGGCAGTCTGGTGGCCGCTGTGTTTTTTCGCAGGGGGGGTAATGGATGACTACTGGGTAGAATTGGAATTCCGGACTGGCTGGGGTATAGAGGTGGAGGGTGGTCGGGGAGAGGTCAGTGATGGAGCACCGGGCTTCCTCATGGATCACACCGGCCCCGCTGATTCAGGGCCCGCGGTCTCCGCATGCCCAGATTTGTTGTCTCAGTGCTCCATGGTTAAGTTTATTAGGATCTTGTTATTAGTGGCTCTTGTCACTCCCAACATGTTGTACCTTATTTAAGAGTGGACATTCGTAGTGTTATGGCCCTTTAGTGACTCACCATCCTCCTAACACAGGTGGGAGGTGTAGCACAGTAGTAGGACGTGTGGTTCTCATGCATGAAAACCATGTCTTCGGCTTTATCCTACCCCTAATATAAAATCCCATAGGCTTAACATTTGGTTTCTGTATGCCACGCTGACTGGCATACACAGTTTTATATGCCACTAGTGGCATACAGAATTGTTATCATGCAATATTCCAAAATTAAGGAGATGGGTTAGGATAAAATCAAAATCTGATTCGTTTTAATCTTGGCCACCACATGCCACTCCTGGAGTTTTGGCTCCGAACTTCACTCGGCTTCGCCTCATGAAGTCACTATGCCAAACTCCAGTCGTGACATACAGTGGCCAAGATTAAAACTCATCCAGTTTTACGATATTATCTCACCCCTGGTATCGTTTTCCCATAAACTTAACCTGGAGAACTCGTACTCAACGCCCATGGGGTATTGTAATATGGTCTACTTCGTAATCTCACGAGGCTTTGCTTCGTGAGATTACTCCTCAACCGAAACCCATGGTATATTTTCAGCAGCTATGAATCTCAATGGAGTTCCTCCTTTATGTTGTCTCCTGTTTTCCAATAGCATAGATTATATCTTACTCAGACATAGTCCTACTGTTACTACAGTGTTACACATCATAAATCAAATTATATAAAGCCAAGGGTGATATCGGTTGTACTTGTAGCCAACGTGTCGCTAATATTGGCTCGAAATCGTAAAAAGACGTCTAGTTCAATAGATGATGCAGAATTATAAAATCATGTTTCCAAAAACGTTATACAATGATGAAAAAGACCTACCATATTGTTGATGATTATGAAAAGTGATAGGGGACAGAGAGAGACAGAGAAAGAGAGAGACAGAGAGAGAGACAGACAGACAGACAGACAGAAGGAGGGGGAGATAGAGAGTCTAACACAAATTATGAATTAGCCAGGTTTTTAATTATTATTAGTATGAAATAAGTTTACCACACAAAACCAGACTCGTTCAATTAAATTGAAAAACGTTTATAGATGATAAGTGGATGAGTTGTACAGTATTATCAATGAGATGAATGATTTGATGATTCGTAAAAAGCTCAACGTTTCGATTAAATTGATTAATCTTCGTCAGGAGTAGTCAATTATTATTATTCAATAAATATTTTACGACAAGACAATTCACTTACCGAAGCTGGCGATCTTCTAAAACATATTCCACACGAAACAAAGTACATCAATTTACACAACATACAGCACAGACTCAACCCAAAGGACAATACGAAAAGACATAGACAACATATGCAAGGGGCATCCGTTGTACTAATGATAATTTCTGAAACCTCACTCACTGATATTATGTATGATACCCAAAAGTTTTACTTTTAGTCATTTGACTAGATCACACATCGGTAACAGTTGAACATGCCTTAGTAGCTTATCCCATATCGTTACTTCACTAAATAACGGCGATTGTTCCAACTTTTCTGATTTCATAGATTGCATGTTCATAGATTGTATCATAATCTGTATGCTCTTTGTAAGGGGGACCAACCTTTCCAGAGTATCTGTCATTTATTACTTTCTTAAATCAAAACATGACGCGTAATTTCTCTGTTGTTCCATTATTAACATAATGGAATTAGACAGAAATGGTAAATCATATGAGATGAGATTAAGTTCCCTCAACGAGATCGTAAACCTCAGTGTTTAACATAGATAGAAGCATCAGGAAATCCTCCTTGTGGATTTACGGTATAATTAACCTGGATCTCCACCCTAGACATCACAGCCCACGTGCGCCGTCTAGAGGGGAAATAACAAGTGGCGCCTCACTTCACTAGCACAGTCTGTTTTCACAATATATTAGTTCATCAGCTGAAGACAATTTAGACTTTTTTGGTTGTGTAATTAATATCTGCCTCCTGCCCGACAAGGGTATCTTCACTTCAACATTAATTCTTGTCAGGCCTGGGAATGTAATGAAGCAGGGAAGTCTTTTCTTTTTTGTTAAATGATATCGACTGTTTTCGTCCTGGTTGCCTTCTGGCTGGACTCGTCTAGGTAGCTCAGAGACACTTGTCGTAATCTCGCCATGGAGAAGCTCTACTCAGCTTTTTTCTTCTTACGTGTATTTTTTTTTCAGTTGGGTCCAATTTGAACTGTCATATTGATGCTCACATCGGCCGCCGTATACTCGGCGGCGCTTCGCACTCGCGCATGCGCGGATCCACTGTAATCACGTGGTTAAATTAGAAGGGATTCCGGCTCGCCGTATCATTGTCACTGCGCATGTCAGCCCGTTGACAGCGACGCCATGCGGCGAGATTATGAATAATTAGAACAAGCACACGAACACGATTGCCCCATTCATGTTTAATACGGAGAGGGGCTTGAGAGTCCCGCTTCTGATGGGAGGGGTGTATGGAGGGGGTGCGAGAGGGATCCGGTATAGTAGGATTAATATTAGACCTTGACACGAATCCACTCGACACATGCTGAAGTACGCTCCAAGATAATGAAGTTAAGGTACATCGCCTTCGTCGTCCTGACGTTGATTGGAAGTGTTTTGTTTTTCCATTCTTCAAAGTGAGCTTTCAAAGTAAGCTTTCTTCGTGCCCGAGCGTAATAGGGATGTAATGATTTTATCGAGAATTATGTCGTGTAGGTAAAGTTGTGACATGAATCACTCATTAAAATGTACCAGGAGAAAATGTTCAATCTATCTTACTCTAGACGTATCGTCTTGAAGTGTCAGGTAACATGTCTGTACAATCTTATTGGCTGATTGGTTTTCCTTTTAAAATACGCTGATATGAACACCATCTAATCCTCTTCGTCGTTAAATATGCATTAAGCCAGTTCTGATTATTAACTGTCTCAGCTAGGCCTCTAGTTTGACTTCTATGTTGATTGTGATTTTAATCCCAACTTAACTTTTTTTCTCCTAAAGTTTAATGATGTTCACCAGAATGGTTTATCAGAATAAAGTATCTTAAGGCATTTGAGGGATTCTATTGATACCTCCTGAAGCCTGAAGAATAAATGTGAATTTTATGCTCGTTGAAATCCTGCAGTGGTAGATTTACTTCTATATCAAAGGCCAATCCTTCTCATACCATGTCTATGTGGTGTAGGAAATAAAAGAACCCTCACCTCGGTTATTGTGTAGGGGTCAGATTTCTACCTAAATTTATTACATAGATTCGATCACCACTGATGTGGTGTAAGAGAACCTTGAGAAAGTCTGGTAAGAACCTGTAATGGTTAACCCTTTAAGGACTGGTGTCTGTCCAACCTACCACCTGGAGGACGGGTGCTGGTGGCACCTTATACCGCTAGAGGACGGGTACACAGTCGTTAAAACCCACAATCCAATTGTTTAATCACGTGATATGATATATAATCTTAAATATTTTATTTCTTTTGAATAGAAATACTAATAATGGTATCATACACACATTCTGAGAAAATTTCATTAATGGTCCGCCATTAATTTTGGTTAAAAACGATTTTGTAGATTTTTGAGAAATGATGCCTCAAGGCACCATTCGGCCTGGCCTGGATGATGCCTCAAGGCATCATTCGAACTTAAAGGGTTAACTACATGTTAAATCAAACCAACAAACAAACAAACAACAAAATCGTTGAAATCCGGAATTATATAATAAGCTTTGGATTTTCACTATTTTCCAGCATCCTCAGGCCTGCAGTTCCATGCTGAACCACACTCTGAGCACCCCTCCGCCTCCGCCCCCGCCTCCGGGCAGCCATCGGATGACGACATCACCTGGGGGGCGTGGCCTAATGGCAGACCACGCCCAGTATCAGTTACCCCCTGCCCCGCCCCCACCAAGTGGCCTAAACCAACCAACCAATGGCAACGCAGGACAAGCTTGGGCGCTCACTCAACGTGAACTGGAGGTGAGATCAATTGACTTTAATTTTCGAAACTAATCACGGGTGATATGTTTTATGGGTAATAAATACCCAATTAACCTTTCCTCGTGCGACACTCTTTAATGAATCATTGACAAAATGCGCCGTCATGCCTCAAGGTAGAAAGGATGATGTGCAGCATTTTGCATGAAAGCCATATGCCTATGTCATACATACCACGATCTTAGATCGTTAAATAATTTTAATGAATATGTAAATATGATCACAGTTTACACTAAACCTTTAAACCTGGAGTATGTTGTGCTGGGATGGTGGCAGGTGAACTTTGTAGTAGGGGAGCAGATATGGAAATTTGCAAAAATCCATGACACCCCTCACACAAAAAATGTCTCACTACTTTTGGGTAGTAGAGACTCTGGGCTATCATGCATGGCCACTAGTTAAGTCAAATTGTGGTAGCAGTAAGTTGCTAGGAGAGGTCGAAGGTCAAAGGTCACCAAATTTTGGCAGTTCAAAATTTTTACAGTCATTTCCATCTAGTTTCAACAGTTTTTGAGAGGGATGTCTAAAATTTTCAGAATTGCTAGGTGTGTACAGGGCGATGATCCCCCAGAGCTTTTGTGACCTGAAGCCAAGGTCAAGGTCACTTTTTTCAAGGTCAATTCTTGAAATTTGACAAAAAAACTGGCTTGCTTCTGTTCTAGTTCCCATGGTAACGTCAATATAGGACATTAAGGTCTGCAAGAGGGCTCTTTCTGAAGAGAATCAATTGTTCTTTCTTATGGTACCAGGATTGCCTAGTCAATTAAGAGGTTACCATTGTTACCAGACCAGTCTTTTGGATACTTTATTTTCAAACACTGCCCTTTTTTTCTGTCAAAGGTCACCAAATCCTGGCCGTTCAAAATGTCTACGGTTACTTTGATCTGGTTTCAACAGTTTTTGAATGGGATGTCTCAAATTTGTTAAACCCCTAGGTATCTATTGGGTGAGTTTGGGTAAATAGCAATAGAAAAGAATAAGTCAATGCTTCATGGAATAATGAAGCATATCTTCTGTCAATCCCCTGCTGCATCTAACATATCACAGTATGAGGGAGAACATGTTCAAAATCCCAACAGAAAATTCGTGATAGGAAACGGTACTCTGCTATAAATGACGAAGTAATTCACTCAGATTACTTTTATCGACTTTGTCTTTACGAATTCTTAATTTTTTTTCTCAAATTGGGTGAGGAAAAATAACGCAATCAATTCAGCCAATAAGAGTGAATTCTTCCTTTCTCAGGAAATTTCTATTTTGGGTCAGCTGCCACGAACATCGACCCATGGAAAATGTGAGCGTTTCTTATTCAATAAAAATCAAAGCAACAATTTAATATTGAGCCCACGAGAACCTTTTGTGTGTGTGCACAGTGTGGAAGAATACCCTTTGTGAAAAAGGAGAAAGAAGTGTAGCCCGGCAGGGGCAGTAACTGCGACAAAACCAGCTCGCTCCCGCAGCCAATTTCCCGCCATCTGCGAGCAGCTCGTTTTGAGCTCGTCGTGAGCTGCTCCACCTGTGAGGTGTGAGGCTCACCAGCTAAGTCTTTAAAGTACATGTATAAAGGAAAAGGTTAATTATATAGCTTTTATCGTTAATTGATTATTCAGAAATATATTATGCATTTTCAACCATTTCATAATCATTGTACCCAAGTTGCCATCCAAAGAAATACTAACCTGATTTATGGTGCGAAAATAACATCTTGATTCAAGCATGAAATACGCCATTTTCCGTCTCCATGAAACACCAATTTCAAGTGTCATGATATTCATCGGGCCTTGTTTTGTTTCAAACATATGAACCAAAATCTGAAAGCTTTGTCAAGTAGTAAGGTTGTATGTTAATGAAAACAAGCTGACCGTACATAAGAGTTCTCAGAACACTCAGGTCAGTAGGTAGCATTTTAGGCCCTTTGCCATTGGCTGATGAAAACGGTGTAGATTTTCTGTTTTCTCCTAATAGCCTAGTTACATCTTGCGTCAGCAGTGCTAAAGGTCTGTCGGTGGTTCCTGACTGTATATCAGAGATGGCCAATGGTAATAGGCTATTAGGAAAACACAAAAAATCCACACCGTTTTCGTCGGCCAATGGAAAGGGGTCTATAGAGCCCACACAGAATGAAGTGCCAGTCTCAGGAGCAATTTAAAGGTGACAGCAGGTCTTGAGCGCGGTGTCACTTGTTTTCACTCTTGCAAAGCGCAAGTGAAAGGCCTTATCCTGATGTTACTTCACACAGACCTTCCCGCAATCTAGTCAATCATCATGCATGGAATCCAATCTGAAACACCGCTACAACTCAAAGCAGTTAAGTGATTTCAAGTGTGGCTTCAGCAGTGGGTTCCATACAAGAAAGCAGTTTAATTATTGGCTCGCCTTGGCTTCTTAATCACACCGGTTTAGGCGAGGAGAAGACTTGAGCTTGGGGATGCGCCTGCCTGGTATTAAATGCCATAGGGCTTTTAATTAGAGACTCCAACCAGGGTAAGCACACGAACAACATGAAGGAGACTCTATTAGACGTCTTGTTTTACGCGCTAAACTGAAAGGATAACTCCTCTTTAAAAAGGCATGTAGTCCCATTAACCAACTCCTTCTTATCAGAGCCTGGTGACGGTGCTGCAATCAAGGCCTTTTCTCAGAATCAACTCAACGGGGAATTACGACGCGTCTTATTTACCTGCCAGCATAAGACACCGACAAATCATAGAGACGGGCCCAAAAACAAGCGGATCAGTCGACTGCGACAACAACAGGGCCTCTCTGATTGTGGGATTGACGCCAAGTTTGGAGATGGGCTGCTTCAGGGATATTGTGACTGTCTGAGGAATATTATTTCTTTCCAGAGAAAATGACAGCAATCAAGGCCTAATCTTATTTGCATGTTTATTTCAGGCCACTTGATGAAATGATAAGTTTGTAATTAGTGGCCGCTAATGAAGTGGGCTGAGAAGTAGATTACATACCTACGAGGGCTGGTGAGGAGGTGCGCAGCTCCGATTGCTGGCGGCCACTTACAGCCATCATAAAAAGACTCATCCTCTGAGTCACTCGCAAGGGTTCATCAAGAATAATCGCAAATGCGGTGATGATATCTGCGCCTCTCTACATGTAGATCGTACCGCGGAGGATTAGACCCTGTACGGATGATAAGCCAATCTGCAACAGTAGATAAGGTACTTTCTGATTCGGGACACGACCACAACAGATGGTGAAAGCCCTGGGGTGGTAATACACTTGCTAACTGATAGGAGAAGTCATAATGCTATGATAGACCTCCCACTTGGGATGTTATACTTCAGTGTTTATTTCCAGAAATGAATAATACCAGGAGGCGAACAATATGATAACCCCCCTATTTACATATCCAAATAAATTCAAAAAAATACATATGTATATGTATATGTGTAGCGTACAACTGGTCGCTGAAAGTGTGTGACCACTTTCCGTGAACGGCAGTTAACCAGTAGCTTGAGACTAAGTCGCTACCCTGTGCTTACCGCTCCAGCATGGGTGGGTTCGGAATGAACCACTGGAAAGGGCAGGGAGATGTGGGATCTACAACCTATCGTTACCGGTGGACACAAAACCAGACTCCGGACTATTTTGATATACTAACGTTTATTCAGTATAAAGATAACAGTAGGTTGGTGCTACAGGGCACCAACTAGCGCGGGAAGAGATTCTGGTCTCTTCACCGTTGAAAGGTTCCAAAGCAACCTTACCAACTTTTGAGGCTCCAGGTGTTCACTCGACTGAGAGGCACCGCGAGAAGTCCTGTCAACCCGCTGCGAACTCAGTCTTATATACCGACTAAGTTACGTAATGCGGGCGACCCCGTAGTATTTGCATACACAGCACCGCCGGCTTTACCGCACAGCAGGGATTGGGACTCGTGCCATCTAGCGTAAAGTGAAACAACGCTGCTCGACTACCCTGACCCCTACATATATGCTTAGTCCCATTGTCATGTCATTGTCCTAATGATGAATGGGAGCATACTAAGAAGGAACTTCATCGAGATCCGTAGCCACTGAAAATATGCCATGAGTTTTGGTTGTAAAGTATTCTCATGAGCCAAAGCCGAGTGAAATTATGTAGCAAACCCAAATGAATGGCGTATTTTCAGTGGCTATGGAAATAGGGCAATTCAGATTTGTCTTACCGCTATCACCGACTTGTTGGCTAGCGTTTGTGACAATATCCCCACGTTGAGTATTTGTTACGATACTCCATGAGCGTTGAGTACGAATTCCAAATGTTAAGTCTAAGTGAAAAAATACCAGGGATGAGATAAATAATGGTTGATCCCATATTCACATCATTGCCTTGTCCAAAGTAGCAAGTACGTCCCCTTGCTTCTGGTAACTCAGTGCCTCAAAAAAACCACAATTCCCTCATGCCCCATTACTAATAACTTTAACATTCACAGGGGAACAATTAAAATCGCTAAGCTGCAAATTCCGCGCCGGCGTTGTGAAGTTTGATTAACAACAATCAATTAGAGCGCCGCCCCCGAGGCGTGTATGCAGAGTGACATATACCTCACGACGAAGTGTGATCAAGTTGAGGCACGGAGAAATTAGCCTGCACGTGCGGACCCGCCGCAGTCACACCCCGCCGTTAATTAGTTGGTTTATCGCCTTGTTTATCATGTCCACGCTCTGTTTTAAGCTCCACTCGGAGCACAAACAAATGTCGGCCACCTCCCCCACCTGTGCAGCCGACCAGATAACCCGCGCCGCGACGCCACCTGGCGACAAGGTCACTCACGCGTGAAGAGATAATCCATGCTTGAAGCGGAGCGACCATTGTTTGCACCCGGGGGAAGCGGAGTTGCCAGGTGGGACACTGAAGGGGTGGAAATTGTTATGAAGCCTTCCTCCCGCCTACTAAATGAATAATGTGATCTACCGCCCATTCCCAATTGAAGGAGCTTTAAATCGTAACGATTTATTGATTCCTCTTGTGTCGACACCTTAACAAAACAACATGTGATTCATGTGGTCTCTGAAAAGGTCATGATAACCATCAAAGTATATCTCCTTGAATAATATTAGGTATTAATCATATATTGGTAGTCAGAGTGAACGGATACGAACACGAATATCACTCATTGGCCTTGAATAGGCAGATTGCTTTATTTTGAATGAGAAAGGATCGTCTTGCAAGATGCCTAATTATTCAGTTGATGTGGCTATTTCAACATTTTTTACTCCTTCAGTGTAATAAGCTAGCCATGCTAAAGTGATGGAATATAAGATGCTTGGCCTTGATGGCCTGACAAGATGCCATAGCCTTGTGTTTGGGAACAGGTTTGTATCAAATATCCATGGGGCTTCCTTGAGAAGAAATACGACTAGAGGAAAAACGTCCAGTCGAATAATGCCACGATTGAGAAATCGTTACTTGCCAACGCTCTGGTTAACAATGACAAGAGACATCTACATCAAGGTTGTCTGCAGTCTCTTCTAACCAGGAATATAGCGTGTGACGTCAGAGAGGCGCAGACCCTGCATTTCCGGTGTTGGGGCATGTTATAAGGTGACAGTGCCGCCCCCTCCCGAGCATACACACTAAACACTCCCTATTATGAGTTCACCGTCTACACCAGGCGCGGGTGCGATCAGTATTAGGCGGCATTGTGACGTCTGATCTATGCCTTCATACGGGGACTTGCGCGGGGTCAGACTCGGCGCCTGGCGTCCTCTAGCGGCAGTGTCGGCAAGGATCCTGAATTATCGCCCAGGCTTACCATTGTAATGGCCGCATTGATCCTGTTCTCTGCCGATCTGCGTGCTGGGCCGCGGTAATGAAAATGGTGGCGGGCCACAGTGACTGCTGGTGGAGATGGTGTCAATGTCTGCTTTCAGGGTGAAGGGAAGTGTGTGTGTGTCTACAGAGATCTCTGATGGAGAAGTGAACTCCCATATTGAGCTGAGATATTGAACATGTATTTCCCCTAAATGATGTGACTGAAAATTAGAAATTAAGAATTATTATCTTGTATCTTCTGTTCATATCGATTATACTATCTATCTAATCTGCAGTAGCCCTCCTTATAAGGCAGTGATATCAAGGACTATTTTATTAGCCCGTTCTTACCACAGTTGACAGGCGTTGATACTATTTCTTTTTTTCTATAGGGTACAGTGTGATTACTAGTTCCGCTATCCTCCACCAGGAAATTGTAAGATATCACCACTGTAGTCGGGGAGCATCAACTGTTATCCATTGTAACAATACATTGATAATCGCTAGAACCCCTTTATGCTAACTAAAATTTAAACAAAGGAAGAATCCATTAATAACTGCATCCGCCCTCGGGTGTATATAATTTTGGATAATGAGCAAGATCGCTGCCTCCATAACACAATAGCTATCTGCCCTATATGACATCTTTTAGATAGAAAAGAAATAAGGAATTGCTTGCCCTGGGCGTTGTGCCTGATGTAGACCGCAGCCACCTTCTGCTGACCGGACAGAGAGCGACATAAAGCCGGCGAGCAGGTCGCGAGCAGCTCGGTGTCTGAGCAACTCGACGTAATGCGTGCAGACAGCGGATCAGGCACATGAAATGATGTTCACCATCATGTGGAACGTGCGCCACGTGTAGCAGGCCGGCATTAGAGGGGCAGGTGGGGCGCGGGGGCCGGGCGGGGCGTGGGGCCGGGCGGGGTCGGGCAGGGAGAAGAGGAGATGTTTGAATGGTGAGCCCCTGGACTACCCACCCTCTGGGGCCCGCGGAGAAAATCACGAGCGCGGGATGAGCACCGGAAAAATGGCCCAGCCGTAATGGACAGATTTGAATGTTGATTGCCGCCGGTGGCCGCCGCTGGCGCTGCGGTCTGAGGTCAGAGGTCAGGGCGTCCTCCAGGAGAGGATGGAGGGTGTGGAGGTTGGGGTGAGGGAGCTTATCGCCTGGAGGAGTTGGATGGCCCTGGTCTGACTTGTCAGGGAGTGACCACATTCAGGCGGAGAGCGCTTGGGTCGGAGCCCGCGGCACTCAGCCTCCCAATCCCCCAAATTATACCCCTAATAACCGCTAACACCCCATTTCCCCAACCTCTAATGCCTCAAATTTCTAACCCTCGCCCCGATCCCCAAACCTCACCCACCACTCCTCACCCTTCAAGATGCTGATCATTTCCCTCGTACAGAATCCGGCCAAGCGCATTGCTTTCAGAATCCCGTTTCCCTCAGTCGGTTTTTTATTTGTTAACCCGTGACCTGAGAAAAGCCCCCAAACCTTATACTACTTACTTCAACATAGAGATCTACAATATAGCTACAGAGAAGTTCCTGGATCTCTCTTTCACACTACTTCGCACCAGATCTACATGGAAACCACTCCTACCTATTCTGCGTACCCTACATAGCTATCCCCTTGAAGCACACCACTTCCTAATCCACCTCACCCCAACCACTCAACTCCTCACCTCGGTAATACCTCGCCTACAAACTCCCCCGCATGCCATGCCCTCGCGGTCTAACCTCGTGGTACCTCAGACGGTGGCCATCCGTACCCTATCCCCCTTGTCCTTCTATTGATTTCTCACACACACTTTTTTTTTCTCTGCGGCACGGCTGGGCGCCACCAGCCGGCATCTTCCCATGGGGCTGCGGGCGGGGCGGGCCGGGGCTGCATGGCGGGCAGAGATAAAATATGACACGGTATCATGAGCGGCAGACCGGCCCGTAGACACGCAAGCAACATTCTCCCCCACGCGGCGCCCGCGGAGAGAGCTTTCAGCAGAGAGATTGCGGCTACCACTCGACAGCTACCTCCCCGCGACTGGAGCGCCACGCGGCGGCCAGCACGGCGCTGATTGTATCAAGTCTCCAGTCATCTTCTCTTCATCTCTCCTTTGTGCGCAAACCGCCACCCGTCCCCGCCGCCTTCCTGTTTGTCGTCCTTCCTTCTTGTTCTGACTTGTCTACATTTTCAGGTTACCACCACATTGCCCGAGTTCAGATTTCCCCATATTACTATTCTTCCTGGTTTTTTTTCCTTTTGGTCTTTCATTTCTTATCATTGCTCAATCCTCCTTGGTTTCTCTCCTAGTTTCTACATTTACCGTCCGTTCGCTTTCTAGTTATTATTTTACTAGACTTTATATCCAATATTATATGGTTTCTGTCAAGCGCCCCATCCTTAAGCTTGGATTGATCTGTTGTCTTGTCAAAACGCTGCCCCCGAAAACTCCCCTTTCAGTCAGTACTAATTATTTCCGAGTAGCTTGAGTTCTCTTAAAAGTCGGTTGGTGGTGGCCAACGACTGCACGTCAGTATCATAAGTCCAGTGAGGCTACTTTGCATGCCTTGTTTTTGCGGCATTTAACAGGTCCACACCAACAGAACTGTCCGCCAAACACAATGACCATCATCGACGATTTCAAACCCATTTGATTCTGTCGGACATCGACCAAGTCAAACGGTGGTGGCCTTATTGTATACTCTATGCACAATTATTCAGTGAACAATTCTCTGCATGTCTGTTTCCATTCACCGATCTGGCGTCGATGGTTCCTGACTGCAGATCTATGGCGAACAGTCGGTCTCTGGAAAATGGCCTTATTACAAGAAACACTAAAGGGGGTGCTCCACCAGGCTGATTTCTCACCCGATCACTTGTTCCTAGACCTCTAAAAGAAAAGTCACATTTTGTAGGAAAGTCACATTTTGTAATGTATTTAATTCTGATAATAGTTTAATAAAGTATCATTATCAAAGACTTGAGAAAACAGAGCATTCAGTAATAATCGGCGAGTGTCTGGCTATCAAATCGGCGACTGTCGGTCCAGTGGAACACCGCCTTAACTCGGATGCTTGCCCTTTGTTTCTTCTCGCACGCAGTCCTTTCTGCGGCGGCATTTGCAGCGCGGGCCTGTGTTGGCCTGTGTTGGCCTGTGCTGTGTGAGCTGTTTCCTGATAATTAGTTCACTGTGGCGACCCCTCTGGACACCTCGGATGGCCGATTCCCACGCCGCCGCATTAACGTGGGGTCACTCGACATGTCGCCCGCAAAAGTAAACGGCTTCTGTCAGAGAATCCCCTTACCTGTCATCGAAGGTTGCAATTTTCCTTTTTTTATTGTCACCTGTACGCCTGCCAAATTGGCAACAGGATGCTCTGCCAAGGCAATCAACAGGAGTCCCTGACTCGCCTTGCCCAGCTTTTACCGATTAGCACTCACCTCTGAAGAAAGGACCTTCGTTGAAGATGCAATTTGCCAATTGTTTTGGGAGCTGTCTGTTTTCTTATCGAATCTTGTTTGCGCGATTTCCCCGAGGTGGCTGTGGTGTCTCATACACGTTGTGCACGGACGAAATCCGCGCCAACTACGAGATAAATCACAGAGTGACGGCGATGCGAATTGAACTGCGGCCGCTGCGATATGATGTATCGCTGTTGGAGATAGCGCAATGATTAAGCCTCGCGGATAGGCATCAGTAGCTGATGGAACGTGGAAAGGCTATTTAAATTCTTAAGTATTCCCTCGTTTGAATCTACAGCGCCACTTACAGGGCGTTAGCGTAAGGTCTGTTTCTACACACATTGACGTAAATCATTGACGTCCTCCTATAGGAAAAGTATTCTATGAATTTTGAATGACAGACAAATGGGAAATATCAACCAAACACGAGATGGTGAATCCCGGTGGTTAGTGTGCAATTAGATAGGACTTGCTGAGCAATACACGCCTAAATGTTGGATGTAAGTCCTTGTTTGCCGATGGGTTAACCCTTACCATAAACCTACATTCTCTGTGTTGAATAATTCAGTTGGTGAATCCTATTTTATCCCATGGCGAAATGAATTTGAATATCATACAAACAGCAGAAAATCAGATATAGTAACTTCGTAATGTATATATGATAATCACTATTGATTTTCATACATTCTGCTGAAATTTGGCGACATCGGGCACAAATGAATTCCCAGAATAGACATGCAAATAATAATTTGATGAGTCCCTTGTCGCCTTCTGCAAAGGAAATCCTACAACTTGAAGGAGAGCTTCTCGATGTTCCTAGAAAGTAGATGATATGGGGTTATTTTTCTGTTGTTCAGTCCAGGGCCCATTAAGAGAGGAGGGTAGACGTGCCAGTGAGATGCACGAGTCACTCGACCTACAGTCTCTCGGCCTCGAGTTATGGAGATGGGAATAATCAGCCTGCAATATAACACCCTTCTTTGTGGACCTGGTTCACATATGTGTGTTTAATATTGATGTTTGAGTCATGGCTACGTCACTTTAATGTCAGAAACGTGGCCTTCTCATTGACACCCAGGCCGTAAATCCTTTCATTAACTTTGCTCATTTGCTGCGGGTTGCGGCGTAATAATCCTCCCCCCCCCCCCCACACACACAGTTAATCCTCCATGTCCGGCTCCTGCAGCCCCTCGGATTTAGGAGAAATATGAAGGATGCTTCAGGCACCTATTATCTATGAGAAAAGGTCTGCGATGTGCCACTTGAGCACTTCGCCATGCATGGAAACGTGTATCATATGTGACTGACACGCGGCATTCACGGAGGAAAAATAGTGGGCCCATGGCTCCTGCTTATTGGCACCTCCGGAGGAGACAATGGTCATTTACTGGTCAGTGATTTGACAGTTTGACCGGTCATTGTTCGGACACGTTGAACAGATGGGGGGCAGGATTGCAGCCATGGCGACGAGATTATCTCGGTTGGGAAAAGAAAAGATTTGCGTCTGTGTGGTCAGGCGTGCGGTGGGCCCGACTCTATATTGTAATAAGCTGCCAAGTTGTTGGGTATTTGTCAGGGCATGTAATGACAGAGGGGCGTGGTAATACGGTTAGGGGCGGGGCTAATGGCCTCACACCAGCTAAGTGGGTGGGCCGACCTAACAAAGAGTGACGGAACGACCGTGAACACATTTGACAGATTTTAATGCATAATTCCCAGACCCCGGCGGCAAACGATGAAAAATTGCCCCCCGCCTGCGAAGGAGAATTAATCTTGCTAAAAGTGTTATGTTTTGGGCCCTTCTTTCTAGCGG
This sequence comes from Alentia gelatinosa, assembly GCA_950022655.1. NCBI lineage: Eukaryota > Metazoa > Annelida > Polychaeta > Phyllodocida > Polynoidae > Alentia > Alentia gelatinosa. The sequence goes on from OX465586.1 coordinate 51,598,195, forward strand.
GGTTTTTCTTTCGGAGTGGGCGGCTGACCGGTGACTTGTGCGGCCTCCTGTAAAAGACTCGCATATTTGTTGTGTTGACGGGTGGCAAGGTGAACTCCGGCAAAGTGCAGTACACTGTCCTGGCGCCGGCGGTGATTAGATCTAGGCTCGTCCCACCTCTCACCCTCCTTCCTCGCTCCCCTGGACATTTCACCGGGGGTGAGGTGGGTTATTAATGACGTCGTCGTTATCTCCTCCCCCACGCCTAGAGGTCATCATTTTCACAGGCGCACATGGCCAGGGATCACCCCACAAATGATCCAATTACCATGGCAACGCGGCCCCTAACGCACACAAAGAACAACAGAGAGAGCCCTAATTAACCAAACATTTGGCCGCTTAAGTGATTAAAACCGCTTCGTATGTTTTATCATCGCCTACTCACAGTGTGGGTGTCTCGATAGCACAGGGAAAGTACCGTATTGCCACTAATAACCCACTTATTGGGGGATCATCTGGAGAAATACGACGACCTGCTGAACGAGATGGAATTCACTGATCACGACGACCTTTATAGAAATAAAATCACAAAAAAAAACTTCCAGGAGAAAGAGTCTCCTTTCCACGCTCGATCGAAACAGTGATGACTGCATGTCAAGCCAGCTCTTTCAGATTTCTTTTTTTTTTTCAATCTCTTTTTTCCCCCTCAACAGTTATTTCTCATTAGTCCATTCATTGCATGGCGCCGGGTTAGGGTTGCCGGCAACGCCAAGGCCCGGACGAATTTCACATCTAGTGGATCTGAATTGACAGCAATGGGAACGGCAGATGTTTGGCGGCCTCGACATCAAAGTCAAGATTGAGGTATTTTGATATTTCAATCGGCGTGAAATCAAAGGGACGGGTTGTGGGGAGAGTGGGAGGAGGAGGGGTAAAAGCGGGGTGAACATTCCCGCCGGGGCTTGGCCTGTGTGGGAGGGTGTGTGTGTAGGGGAGGGGTGACGGCAGTGGCGCCAATAAATTCATTAAGCGGGGGCTAGTCTTGATTACTTTTTGCCGGTTTGATTGTGTTAGATGCGGGTCAGTCGGCTGTGTGTTCCTGACGGTGCCCTCTGTGTCTAGCACATACAGAGCATGTTAAAAGGGGTGTGAGTGTGAGCTTAGAACAGGTGTGAGGGAGGGGGAGCTAACATGCGTGTATCAAAAAAGGCCTGATTGACCCCCTCCCTTCCCCACTCCCATCACCCCTCAGTATCCCTCCCCATAACCCCAGGTGGCTAACCAACTTAGGGGGTATCACCCCCATCGCCATGTGTGGCCCATTTAACTCTCAATTCACTCGCCAGGTGTCGCGCCATGAGCTTTTTGAAAGTCACAGGGTCACTTAGGAAGAAAAAACCTGACTAATTGACGACATGGAAATCAACAGATGTATCAAATGGGTATATGCATGACAAATTACCATAAAAAAGGGGTTTTGTCATGTTCTCAAAGAATTTACATTTCAATAGTATTACCTCGATGTGCACAAAAAAACTCGAAACAAAGGGAATAAAATCCTAGCGAAAATCGTCGAATGGGTGTTTATCAGGAAAGGACCCCATCGTAGAGTCCATATGGCCATCAAAATGATGAAAAAGTAGGTGATGAAGGATCTCGAACATGCTAAGTGTCGCCTGTTATTACTAAATGTTATGACAAAGACCAATTGGACGATTTGAAAGTCCTTTACTTTGGCAAGATGAGTTTTAAAGAAGCAAACTATTTCCGATTATGAAAAATTATATATGAGGTACTGATTATAGATAGCATAGTCACTAGCGGCGTTTTTCAATTTAGTGCGTTTGTTTGTGAACTGCACATGAATCAATAAATAAACAATACTTCACTCATTTAAATGTGGCATAGTTGTCAATCTGATCCACCTCGATGATGATTGTGGCACAATCAATGTTGTGGAGTATTATCTATTTCTACAATTTTTGATGCAGTTCCATATAGTTATCTCAGCCCTGGTACATGATTTGCCATAGGAATAATATTAGAAAAATGTACACAATGATGACCTGCGTGAAGTACCAATACTACGCCATGGTTATGCAGAGTAATAGGAGATGATGTCTCAAGAAACTGGCTAAACAGGAGCCAGGATGTGAGAAAGTAGGCAAGGCATCAACATGGAGATATATACGTTCCTAACTCGATTTGCAAAGTGATTTAAACTATTCTGATATTGTGATACTATCTTAATATCATTGGAAAGGGTAAGATAAATCCAGAATCGTACTCGAATCATAGAATAGCCAATATTCCACTCATTTGGATGCGTCATAATTGTCATTCAGCTTCACCCCGATGACGATTGCAGCGCATCCTAACTCCTGGAGTATTCTCTATATATATGATTCTCGATCCAGTTCCATATAAGTGCCATAGATAACCCTATTAAGTATATAGCTCTATGGAAATACATGCACCACATAAACGGAAAACATCTTAAGCATCAGTAAAGAGCTAGCACAAAGATCCTCTCGTCAAAGTAGCACTGCCGTGCGGTAGTCTGAGGTTTGACACCGCCTGGAGCACTTCCATGTCGATAATCACATGGAGCGGCGTGACATGCTGTATACATACATGGTGGTCGTACCATGTCGGCACGAGACGGGCCCCCACCGGGCCGCCTCGCCCGCCGCCGGCGGGGGTGATTAGGGTCCGGAGGGGGTACGCCCGGGGCGGCACCGGCGGGGAACAATCAGCTTTTAAGCGGTGAGTCAACAGTGTGAGAATTAATGAACGATAGCGAACGCCCACACCACCCGCCGCCCACACCACCCACAGCCGACTGCCCACCACCCAGAGAGCCACGAACCATGAGTACGAGGTATGAGCCACGATACATGAGCGACATGTGACGCTCATTATGAGATACACTGCGAGTCATGAGTTACATGTGACGCTCATTATGAGATACACTGCTAGTCATGAGTTCCAAACGATGATCAATCATCATTATGGGATGCACTGTGGGTCATGAGTTACATGTGACGATCATTATGAGATGTATTGCGAGTCATGAGTTACATATGATGATCATTATAAGATGTATTGTGCGTCATGAGTTACATGTGATGATCATTACGAGATACACTGTGGGTCATGCTGGTAATTTTGCGTTTCGTTTATCATTGCATACTGAAATGTAATGTAATAATAGTGGTAGTAAGGACCGCTCAGAGCGTCTTGTTCCTGCATCCTTAGTTTGTGGTCGTGTAGCGGTGGGGAGTGGATGTGCATGTCTCACTCAACCTGGCACTGTGGGTCATGACTTACATGTGACGATCATAACAAGATATACTGTGAGTAATAAGATGCAAGGCATGAGCTACATGTGATGATGATTAGGAAATACACTGTGAGTAATCAGATGCGAGTCATTAGCTACATGTGATTATTATAACGAGATACACTGCAAGTCATGAAATGTGAGTCATGAACTACATGTGACGATCATTATGAGATACACTGTTAGTCATGACCTACACGTGATGATCATTATGAGATACACAGTTAGTCATGACCTACACGTGATGATCATTATGAGATACAATGTTAGTCATGAGCTACACGTGATGATCATTATGAGATACACTGCGAGTCAGGAGATGTGAATCATGAGCTACATGTGGCAATCAATACGAGATACACTGTGAGTCATCAGATGCGGGTCATGAACTATATGTGACGATCATTATGAGATACACTGCGAGTCATGGCAATGGCACTCAATGAGATTTCCACTACAAGCCATGAGGTACAACTTACAAGCCATGAGGTTTTTGCTATGAGTAGCTTTTCTTTCGCTTTTTTTCATTCAGTAGCACATATCTGACTCTATAGCCAGTTCTTCCCATGATACAATGACACATAAAAAACAATAGCAGTCTTACATATCATCATGTATGGATAAGTAGATTTGAGGATGATGATTATGATAATGGGATGAGGGTTAGTGGTAGACTTACTGCTATATCAAAGGCCAGTCATTCTCATACCATGATTATGTGGTGTGGGAACTAAAACTACCTAACCTCAGTAATGATTGAGGTGAGATTTCAACCTAAAATTATCTCAATAAATCGATCACCAACCAACCAAAGTAAGTTTGATCGAACATATTGGAGTTAACCTTCCCAAACAACAACAACAACAACAACAACAACAGTTCTGAGCCCTGAGTAGTAAATGAAAATGACTGTGATATCTGATATATGGATCCATAGCCCAAAACGAGTGACAAAGTACGAGTACAAGAGGATGTTTTATAGATTTGGCTACATGCCATAGAAAAGGTAAGGGGGTGCAGGGAGCAATGTACGTCAAAGATCAGGTTCAAAGAGGTGATCAGTTCGTACAGATGCGCCAATATTCCCTGTTCCTATTGTACCGTTTATGTCGCAATTGAGTAGTTTTCCTCGACCACGCGTATTATCTGGCAATGCCCTATAAGTACATGTATGTGTATATAAATCATATGCCGACCTATTGAAAGGGATTCATATATCATATTGATTACAGGTATTCACTTTCAAATCCAGTAATGGCTTCGCCTCGACTGCAATCATTTCAAAGCATTCAGCAAATGGCATACCAGGCGAGTAGAGTGAGACTGTTTCTGGATTAAAGCAAATTTATGTGAAAATGCAAAACAATAGAAGAGACATGAAAGAAGAGAGACAAACAGAAATGGCGACACAAACAGATAGAAACAGGGACAGAGACAAATACATAGAAGAGAGGTAGAGATAGAGAAGAGGGAGACTCACACTACTGATAGCTAAAGTGAGAGAGATGGACAATTTATTTTCCACCTAATACACTCTCTATACTAAACCTACGGATCTCTCTATACTAAACCTACGGAAAGCCGTATCCTACTCAGTAGAACATGACTTTTACTTATTTATGTATTTTTTTCTAATAATCAATTGAAAGGTGGGTAACAGATACATTATTATCATGATTTGGATCAGCGTGTTCATATTTATTAACTTGTAGTTGACACTACGCAATATTTGTCAACTTATAGTTGACACTACACAATACTCCTCGCCATCGCTCGGAGTATCAAGGTAATATTGGTGATATTGTGTATACCTGTATATACGTATTGTGTACTTGTGCATATGTAAAGGGAGATTAGAAAGACAGAAGTGATAGTGCGCGACAAGGAAATGTGAGACAGAGAAAGCAAGAGACAGAGGCAGAGGGATATGCTTTTACTGGATGCCTGAGGCCCTGATTTTATCGCAGATGATACAATCAGAGGCTGCATTGAGAACACGATTGGTTCGACGCTTTCTGCCGCATTTACCTCTCTCCCATAAATACACCGAATAATTTCCAGCGGTCTAAAAAGAACGGAACACAAGTATAGAAACACGGCACTGGGCGCGATTCACACGGGGTGCGTACGTGTGCAAAGCGCTCTGTGAAACAGGTAGGACAGGTTTTTAAACCGTTTTTACACCCAAACCGATAAAACTGGCAACACAATGGTCTATCACCCCCTCCCCCCTCCGGGTAAATCATTGATGAGCCTTGCCACGTCATTCCAGGGGAGGGTAACACCATTTGAGGTGGGGATTTTACTCGCATGCATGTATTCATGAATTGTGCATGGCACCCAGAGGACACGGTATTGAAATCAGGTTCAAACAATTAATGAAAGATTGTTCCTGATGACTCAAACGTGTGTCGGGCAGACAGAGGTGTTGGCCATTTGGCCACGCTCATCATTGTAACGGCACCTACTGACAGGGTTTATCTCTGTAGAGACACCTCCATGGGAACCTTTTATCGCTTTGATCGGCGATGACCGACAAACTGTAATGTTTCCAGGCCGCTCGTATTGGACTAGAGTATGCCGAGTTATTTCCGGTGGTATAAACCACTTTATGATTGTAAAACCTGGAGCTTGGTAAGGACAAAGGACCCGATACTTCCCGTATGATAATTTCATGGGATTGAGAATAAAATCATATATGTTCTATATATTATATGTCTTCTGAACAGCCCAAATGTTTTATCAAGAAACATTCAATATTTTCCGCACAAATTTCTCAAGACTGATTTTCGTCCTCGACCCTCAGACATCAACTTTACCTGTACTTTTCCCGCCCTCTCTGTACTTATATTTGTATCTGTATCTAATATTAACAGTAGGCTACTTCCTCTAGCCTGAACTTAAATATATTGTTCCGACGTTTACATTATGCTACTTCCACTCGCCTATTCTTAGATATAATGTTCCTATATTCACAGTAGGCTATTTCCAGTCGCCTGCACTTAGATCTAAATTTGCGTTAGGGTACTTCCATTCGCCTTAACTTATATTCAATGTTCACAGTAGGTTACTTCCTCTTGCCTGAACTTAAATATATTTTTCTGATGTTCACATTAGGCTACTTCCACTCGCTTGTTCTTAGATCTAATGTTCCTATGTTCACAGTAGGCTACTTCCACTCGCCTGTGCTAAAAGCTAATACCCCTGAACGATTTCGATTCCACCGATTAACTCCCTGAATCGTCAGGGCTATTTAACTTGTCTCAGGCGAATATGTGCATAGCGTTGACTATCCCCACAACGTTTATGGCAGCCATTAGCAAGAGTTAATTGTAAGCAAATTCTGTCCACACTGGACGATTGACTGCGTAAATCGTGAGCGATTTAGGGCCACTGATAAAGGAATAAGTAATAAATCTCAGTATATGGGAGTTAAATCGGTGAGCTGGCCTCAGTCTGTGTGTGGCATGGGCATTTCTGCTCACCCAGCGACTAATTAAGGGCCATAATTGGTAGGAACCATGGGGGGTATTTCTTAAACTCCGTTGTCGGCGACAACGGGAAGGAACACGTTCCTTAATTTATCGGTCCCGATTTCGGAACATTGGACTGCAATTTGTCGGCGACAAAGGTACATCGCCATGGGGGTGATTTCCAAATCTTAGGCAAATTACTGTAGGGGGGTGTCACATTGGCCGACACATTTTCTAGGCCTCGCCTGAGCTTACGATTGTTCTTTTGTCGCCGAGAAAGGAACATTCATGTTCCGAAATCGTACAGTGTGTATTGGCTTTAAGATCTAATGTTCACAGTAGGCTACTTCCACTAGCCTGTACTTAGATCTAATGTTCACAGTAAGATACTTCCACTCGCCTGTGCTAAGATCTAATGTTCACAGTAGGATACTCCCACTAGCCTGTGCTAAGATCTAATGTTCACAGTAGGGTACTCCCACTCGCCTGTACTTAGATCTAATGTTCACAGTAGGCTACTTCTGTTCGCCTGTACTTAGATCTAATGTTCACAGTAGGCTACTCCCACTCGCCTGTACTTAAATCTAATGTTCCTATGTTTACAGTAGGCTATTTCCACTCGCCTGTACTTAGATCTAAAGTTCACAGTAGGCTACTTCCATTCGCCTTTCCTTATATCTAATGTTCACAGTAGGCTACTTCCTCTCGCCTGAACTTGAATATATTGTTCCGACATTCACATTAGGCTACTTCCACTCGCTTGTTCTTAGATATAATGTTCCTATGTTCACAGTAGGCTACTTTCACTAGCCTGTGCTTAGATCTAATGTTCACAGTAGGCTACTCCCACTAGCCTGTGCTTAGATCTAATGTTCACAGTAGGCTACTCCCACTAGCCTGTGCTTAGATCTAATGTTCACAGTAGGATACTCCCACTCGCCTGTACTTAGATCTAATGTTCCTATGTCTACAGTAGGCTACTTCCACTCGCCTGTACTTAGATCTAATGTTCACAGTAGCCCACTTCCACTCGCCTGTACTTCGATGTTCAGGGTAGAATACTCCCACTCGCTATACTTACTCGGATCATTGTCTCCTCCAGGTGCACCAGCTGCTACAGATGCTGAAACAGGACGCGGACGCCGAGAGCGCCTACTCCGGGGAGGGATCGAACACAGACAGTGGCCGCGGGCCCAGCGAGGAGGGCGAGGGGCCCCGGCCCCACCCCGACTCCCACGCTTCAGGTGTGTACAGTTTCATACTAGGCCTAGATTCACCCTCATTGATCCCATTATCACACATCTCCATGCTAGATTTCTAAAGTTCATATATTTCTTGTACTGCATGCATAGCTAGCCTCTCTTGCACAGATAGTATAGTAGTTTTTATGTGTTCATGGTCTCGAGCTATAACATGTTTTAATATACCTTTCCTGATAATGTTGTTCGTATTGACAGCTTATCACTTAAAAGCCGCAATTTCACGTTAAGTGAACTTATTAGGTGCAAGCTATAAATGAGTCTAAACATGTTATATATTGGGCTAGATCGCCATATCGTTTACGTCAGACATAGAATTCAATACAAATACGAATCAAATTGTCATAAAACAAACCCATCCCCAAACTTCTTGCACTGTACATCATTCGCCTCACGGGTGAACAGTGGCTGCATACCGAAAGTACATGCAAGTAGACCATCCCCATGTCCAACCTACTGCTTCAATGAACACGTTGCTATTGAATTTCAATTATAAAGAAGTAGAGACGTATTGTATACCCCTCCTGGGGAGTATTGACAGGATACACAACGAGAGTGCACTTCCAATGGGAGGAGATGCGGAAGCGTGCCTGGGACTATGTCCCATTTTGTTATACTGCTTCTTCACCCTCACTGAGCGGCGCCCTCGATAATGCCCAATTCCCGGTTACTACTTGCACCCATTCTCCGGGGCCGGGGCGGGGCCTCCCGGGGTCCCGCCGGGAGGGGGAGCGTCCTGGGCCGCCAGGAGATGCACACGCCATCACCTCCTACACCCAGCGGGAGAGGAGGATCCGGGACGTATTCATAACGTGCATTCCAGAGGGTGGTCCTGTGAAGGCTACAGTCTGGACGGTACAAAAGATTGGGCGCCCGGTTTTCCTGCTAGCAGTTATATGGACGGGAACGGGTGTGAATGAAATGACCTCTGCATGTAGAGTTACAGTGAGGAGATCGGAACTGGGCTGAATTTCCTACATACTATGTTACCACCAACCTCACCACCACCCTCCGGGTTCATTCCCCCACCCCTTTACCTCTCCTGACCCGATGTTCCCAATAACCTGGGGACCGTTTCATTATCTAGGCTCGTACATGAAGACCCTTTTCTGTACTTCGCACAAGGTTTATCGTTTGATAAGTATTGAATAAAGTTGACCCAAATCGTCCCTGGGTCTTCTTGGCGCACAGAAGGGAGTCTTCATGTACGACCCTAGATTATTCAACGAGCCTGTGCCTCGTTGAATAATATAGGATCGTACATGAAGACCCTTATCTGTACTCCGTACAAGGGTTATCGCTTAATGATATTTAAGTCTGTTCACTAAGACAGAATTAGCTATCCATGAGGCCGTCTATAAGTGTTGAATAAAGTTGACCCACATTATCACTGGGTCTCTATGACATACAGAAAAGGGCATACATGTGCGATCCTAGAAATCCTAAAAATTCCTTTAAAAAAAAAGAAAAAAAAAGAAAGAAAGATTATTCAACGGGCCTGGGTGTCTATGACATACAGAAACGGGTCTATATGTACGAACCTAGATTATCAAATGGGCCCCTGAGTCGCAGGGGCCGGTTTAGGAGCGACTCCGAGCTGAGCGACTGAGACTTGCGTGTTCTCTGCACCAGTGTTTTTCACCTTTACGATAACATGAGGTTAAAATATCACCAGTCCCGCAATGTGGGGCACGCTAGAGCATCCGATGCGTATGGATGTACTGCATACTGGTACCCACTGCCATTCGCATGGAGCCAGCACACATATAGGTGAATCACATAGGGCACTGAGTGATTGCTAGTTCGGCCACCGTCCGCCAGGAAATTGTAAGATAGCGCCACTCTTTCCGGGGAACAAACACTACTATCTTCAGCTATAATCTGTAGATAATCGTGATACGAGGATAAATCCTCTTTATGAAATCCACTGAATGATTCCACTAATAACTCAACCAGGCACCTGGTGTTTTGTTTGGCGTTTGGGAAAAGATGGCTGCTTCAATAACACAAGAGCTATGTGCCCCATACTGTATCCTGACCCACTTTCCCATGTATATGTTTGGTGACTACACTGAAACCCGATCATATTCATATGTATTCAGCATATATGTGCGTGAGTTATGAGTACTACAACGGGTCTATTTACAGACCATTTATGAAGTACCTTCACAGTGAGGGAGGAAAGCAATATTTGGAAATATTGCACACTTTCCTAACCTAATGCGTACGGAATGGACAAGAGGGGGCGTAGTAAATTTATTTCAGAAATATTGCGAACGAACTTTATAGGTGAACCCTTACACTGCAGCCACCATGCATGGCTGAAACACTACAATAAATCTATTTGTATTATTCATATATCCTGGCTAACAATTAACTGAAAATGGTAGAAAACTTTTTCACACCTGGTAACCGAAACGAATGCGCCTCCACTCCTAAACCCCAACCCGGGAAAGCGGAAATAGGCCGCCTATCTAAAGATCTTTTTAACAAATTAATTGAAAATGGAATGAAACACTGTGCTGTGTTTGTTATTGTGGTCCCACACTAGAAGGTGGTAAATAAGGGGATTATGAGGATGATGTATATGTGTTTATCTCACCCCTGGTACAAGTTTAGCCATAGGAATAACATTAGAGAAACATACTCAACGATTACCCGGGTAAGGTTACAATACTACGCCACGGCCGTGGGGTAGTGGATTTGCTAAGTATATTCTGATTATTCTGAAGTTGTGATGTTATTTAAACGATAGAAAGGGGTAAGATAAATCCAGAACCGCACTCGAATAATAAAATAGACAATACTCCACTAGTTTGGCTGGGCCATAATCGTCACTCGGCTTTGCCTCGATGACGATTGCAGCCCATCCAAACTCATGGAGTATTGTCTATTTATACGATTCTCGATGCAGTTCTATATAAATACACCGCAGGAACCCTCACCGCCCCCTCCCGGTGATCATCTCAAGCAGATAAGATCCTTCATATCATCTTAGCCGCTTTTACTACAAGCCCTCAGCACCTATCCGCCCCCGTACATGAAACCACGTCTCGCTCTCCTCGTAAGCCAGCCTTACAAACACTGCAGCATGCAACGTAGTTAGACGTGGCTCAACACGGCGCTATGGCCGGTCCTCAGTCGTCCCCTTATTCCTCCACTCCAGGCACAGTGAGGACTCTTTCTCTCTCTCTCCTGTACATTTAGAGGCGTTACTCTGCCCTCCATACTCAGTTTATACAGAATATCATCAGACTCGATTCTGTCCCCCTTTCCCGACCGCCCAATCCAGACTAATACAGGCACCATTCACAAACTAACACACATTCTATACTGGCGACAAATAAGCTTAGTCCTATTGAGTTCGCTCAGAAAGGGTAGGAGTGTGGTGTTGTACCAGGCACCCCTCCCTACTCTCCTCCTCCGAGTTTCCCTGAATAGTTGTCGGTGCCTCCACAGACCTCGTCCACTCTCCTCTCCACGAGGTGCGTCCACCTCTCACACCCCGCTCCTCCTCCCCGGCGGCCCACCCACCCGGCCGCCTAGACCCCCACTGCCCCGGGCGCTGATCGAATGCCTCTGGCCGGGGAGAAACCCTACACGGGCGCACTCTGGCCCGCCTGCCATCCCCGCGCGACCGGCGCCAGCAGAAGGGAGCCCGACGCCACGCAGCGCCAAGTGTTACCCGGCCCTGCTACGTGTTATCAATATACCCGGGTTGCATCGGTTATAGTCCAGCAATATTGGCTTCCGATTGAAACTCCATAAGGAAATAGTTCAATAGGGAAATATTTTTATCGCAAAAATATTGAATGTAAAAAAAGTATCATGCTCAAATCTGTGCCGGTTAATTCTTGGGATGCAATTACATGTAGTCCCGTATAAAAATCTCGTCACCATTTCTTAGAATGTAATGGCAAAGAATCTGATATTTCATTCCTGTGAGATTCTCGAATCAGAAAGAGTATTTTCTTACTTTAGCTAAGAGCCCCCTCCTTCAATAAGAACCAGCTAGCAGTAATCATACGATTGTAGGAGGGTAGTATGGAAATGAACGAAATGATAATACTTATACCTTAGCAATAAAGCCAATCCCACAAATATGAGAGTGCGCAGAGATTTGCGGAACAGCAGTAAATCCATCCCAACACGGTTGTTCCATTATTTCAGCGCGCCTTGGGATTTAATCTACCCCTTTGGGGCAATCACTGTATGCATCCTGTACTTAGTTTCTGGGAATTTCAATTTCCCGGAGGGCCTCCGAGAAAGGCCTGTTTTGCTGCATCGTCAACATTGTCCTTTCTACCACCAGCGACATGGGGATGTTCACATGAGGGGGGTGGGGTGGGTGGGTGGAGTAGGGGAGGGGGCATTCTGAGAGGGTTGGTTAAGGTGCGACATGAGGACGCAGGAAGATGCGGGGAGAGTGTAAGACTGTGCCGGGAGAGTGTCGAGGGACACCGTGGAGGGAGGCTGGAGAGAGCCGGTAGGGGTGGACGGGGTCGGGGGTCGCCTGATGGATGGGGTTGGTTAGGCCGGGGGTGGTGGGCGGGCGGTACAGACGGGCTCACCAGATTTAGCCGCCCTGCCTAGGGAGGCACTATAAAACCCATATTGACGATCGCGGACGACGGTCGCTTGCCCGTCTACCCTCACTTACCTACCCCGCCGCCGCTCCACGCCACCTCGACCTCCCCCGGTATCCCCTACACTCCTCCCTGCTCTTCCACCACATAACCCTGGAGGAAGAAGAAGAAGACTGGCGTAGCGGTGGGTCGTATTTATAATCCACTACGCCCGCCCCCCCCCCCCCGCCGCCACGTCCCTGTTCCTGGCAGTTCCTGGGGACAACCTCATGGTATGAACTGCAAACACCACACTTCCTGCTGTTCGGCGTAGTCCGCCTGCCAGGACTACTGCTGCTAACCTCTATTGAAACTACAAGTACTACTACCGCTACCACTGCTGCTATCTATGTGCTCGCCAATCACCCCAGGGGTGTTCCGATCGCGTTAAAGAAGTCATAACTCTCCAATATCACCGCGGAACACTGCTTCTAGGAGTGGTAATTGGAAGGGAAAAAATGCCATAAAGCGCCAATAAAAGTGAGGGCCGAGCTGGGCAGCTGGCAAGGGGACCAGACGGGAGCGCTGGCCAAGCTTAGGACCCAGGGACCAGTCCAATACCTCAAGTGCAGCCATCTACAACATGTATGAAATAGTCACGGTTACTCGGCCAATATATATTCCGTAGCCTACTCAAAAAGAATCACTGGTCAACCGGAGCTTGAATATTAATCGCCACAAAACTGGAAACTTTCGCCAGATTTGATAATATATAAATAATAAAAAAGAGGAAAATTATCTACTCTATTCTGTTGACTCAAGTTGTTTAAAAAAATGTGAATATTGAATGGTTACGGATTTGATATGAAGAGGAATAACTCAAGGGTAGTTCACAATGGCAGAAGTCTATTCAAATTAGGCACATTTATAAGTAAGATTATCTATACCAGAAAGCGTTAGGATTAGTATACTCTAACGTATTGGTATAGGAGGGAAGGGTTCCGAGTGTGACAGGAATTTATCCCCCATGGGTTCTATCTTCTAGCCCCTTCCTTGCCTCTCTCTTCCTTTCCATCCTACTCAATCCCGACCCGTGCTCCAATCGGTAGCCTCAGCCCGGCCTCGGGCCATACCTGGGTCAGGGCTACAACCTGTCATTGTCCGCCAGTCCCCACCACCGAAAGCTAGCCGCGTGGCTTCAGCGGTGGCTTCAGTAGTGGCTTCCCTTTGGAGACGACGACCCATTCAGCTTCTTCCACCACCTCCCCCCTCTCATCGGTGCCATCCTGACCTCCTCCTCCCTTCACCAGCCTTCATTTATAGAAGGGCCCGACCTTCCATGATTGACTGAACACTGCTGAATACAAACAAAATACTTGCCAATTTCGCGTAATCCCCTGGATCGAAAGATCTGTCACACCGACAATAGGAGGCCCGTGGCTGCTGCTCCCCCCTCCCCGGGCTGTCTCGCGTCGCGCCCCGGTGCCTGACTCGCGGGGCCTGGTATCCTCCCGCACCCTCCTCCCTACCCGCCACCCCCAGGCCAGGATCGTACACACAGGGCCCCAGCAGCCCGCCCTCACTGAGATTTCTCATATAGTGCCAGTCTGCTCATGTGGTCGGCAAATATTTGTCCAAGGGTGAAAGGCAATTGTGTCGGCCTTCCGGTATGCCGCCTCCTATTGGAACATGGTCAACAGAATCGGAATTTCAAATGATAAGAGTTTGACACTTAGTGCTATGTCAACAGGGCGGGTGTTGTCCGGCTGTTTTGTAGGGAGTCCCGCCTGGGGATACTTAATGGACTTGCCTGAGCCACCCACAAGGCCAGAGACGACTCTGTGAAAGCTAGGGCCGGCATGAAGGGTAAAAACGCATCAATCTAAATGTTCACCTGGACCGAAACAGCTGTTTTCTATATCGAAACTGCCTGAAAGTGTTTTCCTCAATGGTGAGGACACATAAGACCAATCCATCATCATGTTGTGTGCATATGCATTAATGTTATTGCCAGCTAGTGTATCTAATACTTCTCTCTATATAACTATGATAAATGGTCGGTTAAAACTGGTAGATGTACAAATCGCATTGACAATTGATTTCTTTACAGTCTTTTTGAAATTGCCCAATTTATCATTCAAACAAAGCGAAAGCAATGACAATATTGTCAAAATGTACCTACCCTGCTCAAGATCGAGAAGTTATTACCTCAAAAGATACCATGTTTACGGTGCAATGAGCCATCAGCTCAACACTGAATAAGGAACAAGTAAGTGGAGAGCAGATTAAAATGCTGATTCCACCAACACGCAAGATATAGCGAGATAGGTCATTATTCGGTTTACTTGCTAAATCTTGGTAGGTTTTGAATAATCGCCTGTATATTTGCCGCAATGTGTCTTGAAGTGTTGCGGTGGTGGAGCACCAAAATATACACATGACATTGTGATGAAGTACACATATCATCATGCGCTATGATTGCAACAAAGGAGGTACGACATATCCTACACTGTAAGATATACCAAGATATACCAAGATATACCACCGCAATCTTATAAGAAGATATACCAAGATATGCCACAGCAAATCCATCGTGTTGGTAGAACCAGCCCTTCAGATAGCATTATTGGTCAGAGAATCAAAATAAAACCTAAGAGGAAAGAAATGATTTAACAAATAGACCGTTTTACCACCGCGCAGCATATAACTGTTACCAAAGCGAGAAGGGTGAAAATACTCCCAGCTCGTCTATCTTAGACGTTTCCTATTAATGTTATAGGAATGTTAAGCCAGTGAAAAACCACAATGAAGAAAGTCAGGTTAGGTCGAAAAAAATCATGGATTTGCATCCTTGAATGATCCCCCCACGCGAAGAAGCCATTTTAGATATTCATTGCAAATAGCACGCATCATTATCTTTTTACTCACTGTTTATGGAGAGAGTTCGTGATGTTTAATCCCGACTAATTAGCATAAAAGGCCTTGTCTCCATTGCCTGGGAAAGCAATTGGAATTAAAGTGATCATTACAATTCAAACAGGAGATCGTGATGTGGCATGGATGACCACATGGTGCTCTGGAGACTGCAGGGGGGGGGGGGAGAATTGGCCGAGTGGCTGATAGCCTACAAAGTGGGACCTGATACGCCGAGATCCCGGGCTCTGAGAGCGGGTGGAGCCTTGTCGTATGACATCTCCCGTCGACTAGATCAGTGATGGATCAGCTGGGCGTGGTAATGGATGAGACCTCAGGAGTTTCATCAGATTAATGAAGACCCGGGCCCACCAAGGGCGAAGTGGTCATCGCTATCCATTGGGTCCCACCCTGGGGTACAGTTATGTAGCAGCTGAGGGGGCTGGGATGGATCCCCGGACGGTGTACTCAAGTCTAGGTCATGAAGGTACCCCGCGGACATTAAGTCACGTAGTCACTGACCCCTGACCCCTAATGTTCCGCGTAGTCACGTGTATCCTTAAGATAACACGCGTGAGTAATTCAACCCAACCCTGGAGACGGTCGTGGGTGTCACTCCAGGCGCCATCTCCGCCCGGAGTCTCTGACCGGAACCCCGGACATCCGATGGAGGCAGTCGGGGTGTCCGTCAATAAGGGGTATCACACCGGGGGATCATGTGGGATGCTGGAGGAAGGAGGAGGACGTGGAGGAGGGGAATGCCCGACCAGGGGCACGTTAGACCTTAATCAATGACACCCTGGAGAATTGTCTCACGCTTAATGAGGACACCTTAATTGGGACTAGAATTATCCCCGGTTCAAAACACCTCGCCGCCCACCCACCCACTTTGTCTGCCCATCTACCCATCATCTTCATCATCATCATCGTTCTCATCCACATCCACCCCGCCCCTTGCCTTTATGCGCCTATTATTCCGCCTCTCCTTAAGACACAAGTCATTAAGGAAAGTTTGCCAACACACAAAAAAACAAACGACGACGCCCGGCGCCGGTATTCTGGTGTTATGAATAACTTAGCAGAGGCCAATTTTCACATAACAATCGCATTTATTTCGGCCGCGAAAGAAAAGATCAGTCCATAGGAGAGGAGGATGGCTAATTTGTGACATGGGTAATCGGCCAAGGCGCATTAGGACGGTGTGATAGGTGCTTTGGAGCTCCCTCTGGCCAACAACAGAGAGCAGAGGGCAGGCCACGTATGGTGCCAGTCTGAGAGCACTGAACAAATGCTGGGAGGCCAATAGAAAATTCAAATTTGCTTAGCGCGGCTGGTATGGGTGTCGTGGTTAGTGACTTGGCTTTAATGCGGAGGCCCATCGACCACACTTCCCCTGGAGAAATGACTCAGCCGACCCTCCCCCCGTCTCTCAGCACGAGATTCCCACGCCGTCTACCAGCCTGTGACGGAATATGCACATGTATAATGTCTGGTCAAATATCTCACCCGGGTCTGTAGAGAAATTATCAGCTGGGCGCTACCACCATGGGACGTCCCTGGCCGCGCATACCGCCTTGATTCCGATCCCCCATGCACGCCCATGGTTAATCCCCCGAACAGGGGGGCAGACTGGGTCGGGGTGTCGATGGGGTTTAAATAGCGCCGGGTTAATGCTTTTAAAGGCTGACTTGTCTTGTTCAACGTTATCCCCTTGTCCATTTAAAGGCAATTGCAGCGACTGGAGGCTAATGAATGGTGAGATTAGCAGCGGCAGGTCTTTAATTTATAGACTTAGTGTAGGGCGGTTGACGGGTCTGAGGTTTAATGGCCGATGTTCTCTTAAGATACTTGGGTCCAGGAGAGGGCGAAAAGCTCAAGTCGACCTACTTCTTCCTGCTGACCTTTGACCTCCTGGGATTAGACGCAGAGCGAGGACAGGATCAGCAAAGGGGAGGGGGTAAAGTGTCAATGAAAGGAGACAAGAAGAAGGATAGGTCCCCGACTACAAGACGAGTCTAGAGAATTGCGCCAGAGGCCATACAGGGCTCCGACGTCCGGGATCGACAACAAAAAAGACCACGTGGCGCTCTAAAATCTGGTTTGCCTTAACAATTACATTCCCCTGTTTTTAGATCCCGCTCCTTTGGCTATTAGATTAGTCTCTTTTATCTAAGGATTAGATTAATAAGTTGTTTCTCACACGCTTCGTTTAATTCCTATGCCCTGTGGCATCTTGCAGTATTTCCCTCTTTATTAAATCAAGAATCCATACTTCTTTAAAGTAAGACATCCCACTGGGTTCAGGTATTGAACAAACTGCATTCAGAGAATGCAACCTGAACATTTTATTTTATCACACTGATCCATCAGGAACTAGGTTTTGATGGACTTATATAGAACTGGATTGAGGATCTTATAAATAGACTATACTCCATCAGTTTGGATGCGCTGCAACTGTCAACAAGGCGAAGCGGAGTGAAAATTTCGGTGCATTCAAACGAGTGGACTTTTGTCTATTTTACAATTCGAGAGCGGTTCCGGATTTATCTCATCCCTTTCATAGACATTAGAATAGCATCACAATATCAGAATGATTCAAATTACTTCGCAAATCTCGTTAGGAAAATTTAGATATCCATATTCATATCTCGTCTGTTCTCTGTAATCATGGCCGCTGATTGGTCAATCACATCTAGCTTCACTCCGCCACAGCCAAGGCCTAGTATTGTCACTTTACCAAGGGTGATAGTTTTTTTAGGTTTTTTTTAGTGTTATTCTTATGGCTAAACTTGTACCGGGCTGAGATAAATGCATCATGCCGTTAGAACTGAGTCATATGGACCCGCCAGACCTGATTAACCAAGTGATAGAGGTCGTAGTAGACGGGGGATTTCAAATAATGACTGATTAAGGTGTGGTGTTAAGACAGGCCTAAGCATGGGTGATGGACCGGCGATAGATGGGTTGGGGTGAGGAGGTTGATAAGCGGATAGATGGATGGTTGGATGGTTGGATGCGTTGACACAGTGGCGAAGGGAGAGAGTCGGAGTGGGGCTGACACAGACAGGCTGAAAATAAGGACAAAGACGCCGATCAGTGAGTGACAGGCCGGAATAGGGGCTAAGAGACTGCAGGCTTGACTGAGTGGCGTGACAGCTGAGGAGGGGTGTGTGACAAGGGATGGCACGGGGGACAGCACGGAGGACAGCATGAGGGGGCAGGACAGGGACAGCACAGGGGGGGGGGGGCAGGGGGACAGCACAGAAGACAGTACAGAAGACAGTACAGAGGACAGTACAGAGGACAGTACAGAGGGACATCAGGGGGGACAGTATGGGGGACAGTATGGGGGACAGTATGGGGGACAGTATGGGGGACAGTATGGGGGACAGTATGGGGGAAAGCACGGAGGACAGCATGGCAGGGGCAGGACAGGGAGAGCACGGGGGGGGGGGGGAGAACATGAGGACAGGACAGAAGACAGTACAGAGGGACATCAGGGGGGGGGGCAGTATGGGGCATAGTATGGGGGCAGCACCAGGGACAGCACCAGGGACAGCACCAGGGACACCATGGGTGGACAGCACAGGGGCACAGCATGAGGGGCAGCACTGGGAATGGCACTGTGGACAGAACTGGGGACAGCACTGGGGACGGGGTGGGGACAGGGTGGGGAGTTAGCTCAGTGGTTAAAGCACTGGACCCGTAATCCCAAGGTTGTGAGTTTGAGTCTCACTGCAGCCACTCTTCTCCTTCGTCCCTGCAGTGGTAGATTTATTGCTCTATCAAAAGCCTATCCATCTCGTGCCATGTCTATGTGGTGTGAGAAGTAAAAGGACTTCCATAAAAGGACTTCCGTAAATTTGTAGGGTTGAGGTTTCTACCCGAATTCATTACATAGATTCGATCACCACCCTTGAGGTGTAAAAGAACCTCGAGATAGTCTGGTAAGAACCTGTGACGGTTAACTGAAGTTAAATCAAACCAACCAATCAACAGCACAGGGCACAGCATGAGGGACAGCACGGTGACAGCACAAAGGGACATCAGGGGGGACCGTGCGGGGGACAGTTTGGGGGGGGGGGGGTAGTACTATGGACAGCTTGGGGGGACAGCATGGGGGACAACATGGGGGACAACATGGGGGACAGCATTGGGTGGGTGGGGGGGGGGGGCAGCATGGGGGACAGCATTGGGGGGGGGGGACAGCATGGGGGGCAACATGGGGGGCAGCATGGGGGACAGCATTGGGTGGGTGGGGGGGGGGGGGGCAGCATGGGGGACAGCATTGGGGGGGGGACAGCATGGGGGGCAACATGGGGGGCAGCATGGGGGACAGCATTGGGTGGGTGGGGGGGGCAGCATGGGGGACAGCATTGGGGGGGGGACAGCATGGGGGACAACATGGGGGACAACATGGGGGACAGCATTGGGTGGGTGGGGGGGGGGGCAGCATGGGGGACAGCATTGGGGGGGGGACAGCATGGGGGGCAACATGGGGGGCAGCATGGGGGACAGCATTGGGTGGGTGGGGGGGGGGGCAGCATGGGGGACAGCATTGGGGGGGGGACAGCATGGGGGACAACATGGGGGACAACATGGGGGACAGCATTGGGTGGGTGGGGGGGGGGGCAGCATGGGGGACAGCATTGGGGGGGGACAGCATGGGGGACAACATGGGGGACAACATGGGGGACAGCATTGGGTGGGTGGGGGGGGGGGCAGCATGGGGGACAGCATTGGGGGGGGGGACAGCATGGGGGGCAACATGGGGGACAACATTGGGGGGGGGGACAGCATGGGGGACAGCATGGGGGGGCAACATGGGGGGACAGCATTGGGGGGGGGCAGCATGGGGGGCAACATGGGGGACAGAATTTGGGGGGGGGGGGACATCATGGGGACAGCGCGAGGAACAGCACAGGGACAGCACTGGGGCAACACAGGGGACAACATGGGGGAGAGCACAGAGGGACATCAAGGTGGCATATCAGGGGGGACAGTACGGGGGGCAATATAGGGGATAGTATGTGTAACACCACCAGGGACAGTACGGGGACAGTTTGAGGGACAGCACAGGGGACAGAATCGGGGGGGGGGGGGGAACAGCAGAGCAGCAGCTAGGGACACACCATGACCTGAGTTTGGTCTGGCCTTGAATGACAGAGGATCCGGCGACTGGTCGTACATGAGCACTAGGGGCACTCCGCCCTTCCAGATGTGACTCAATATTGACTGTGTTCGCTTGACTGTGAGTTGCTCAGATCTACTCGCTGGGGTCGGGAGCTTGGGAGGGCAGGTCAGCGCCCACATACCCCGGGTGCCTGGGTGCACGGGGTGTGTTTGGCGAGAGATTAGGTGTCGGCGACGGGCTCTGAGCGAGCAGCTCCCGGGAGCAGCTGCTCGGGAGCTGCTCGTGGCACGCGGTGTCAGTGGTGAACCACTCGGCGGTGACTGGCGGCTAAAGCAACAGGCCGACTGCGCCTGTCAGCGCCATAATGAGTAAATCTTAACCTCTCGTGAACTGCTCAAATCCCTAGTGACTGAGCAGCTCTCTGCGAGCTAGCCTCCCGTGTGCCGACCCCACAACCCGCTCTCAGCATTTAAATTGCCCTCCTGGCCCCGCCGTGCCCTCCGCGGCCGCCGCGGTAGAGGCAGCCACGGCGGCAGCGGCATTGAAGAATTGACCAACTAAATCGCCGCTACAAAATTAGATCAGCGACCAGAGGGGAGGGAGGACGGCGGCCAACGTCGGAAATCCTACCTCAATCCCTGCCGCCCGGCCGGCTTTCCGCGCCGGCCCACCGGCTCGCCGTGGCCGGCTTTAATTGGATAACCCAGGTCAGTGAGCGACCGTCGCCCACCGGGAGGTTGGTAGGTAAATCTGTGAACCCAAATCAACGCGACACGACACGATGCGACGTACAGTAATGTATGGGGAGGCGTGGGTTGGTGGTTGGCGGCGGGGGCGGACAGCGGGTAGGTGTAACAAACCGGATATGCCGACGATGACCTAATCGAATAGAGGTTGGGCCGTCACAGTGTGCCCTCCGCCGTGCTGCCCCTGAACTGCCAGAGGAGCAGCTGTGCGGGGAGCAGTGGGTGGATCTCCGAGCTACTCGGGCAGTGGGTCTCATAGGGCACATGGCTATTGTGTTATGGAAGCGGCCCGCAGTACTCAGGAGCGGTATTCGGGATGAAGGGCAGTTCAAGGGGAGTCAGGGCGGGGAGAAAAGAGGGCACATAGCTATTGTGTTGTGGAAGTGGCCATCTTGACCTCCCGAAGCCAAACAAAACACCAGACGGCAGGTCCAGTTTTCAATAGATTTTGTTTAAAATTTCCTGATAAATAAGATAATTTATCGAAACGTTGGGTTTTTGAATACCTTCACCTTAACCTCATCAGGTCCTGTGTACTTATCAATTATTATCAAAAATTTGTGTCAATTATAACGGAACGAGTCTTGTATGATGTGGTTAACACACTACATATATTAAGAATATTTTGTTTCGCTTGCCATCGAGGGGTTTTAGCCTCGTCTCACGATTATCTAAAGATTAAGACAGCGGCTTATTATATATAGTGGTTGTCCCCCGGCTACAGTGGCACTATCTTAGGAAAAGAGCAGAGTAGCTCAGGCAAGATTAGCACCAGCCCGGCCACCACCCGGCCGCCCGGCCTCCACCCAGCCGCCCGGCCGCCACCCGGCCGCCCGGCCGCCACCCAGCTGCCCGGCCGCCACCCAGCTGCCTGGCAGTCACCCAGCCACCCGGCCGCCACCTAGCCGCCCGGCCGCCCGACGTGCCACCCAGGGGACTGTTGAATAAGTTCGTTCGTTTCTGGTGCTGGTGCTGGACGTTACGATAACTCCAACGATAAACGACATCCTGGACTATTTTTTTTTCCATTCAGAATAGAAAGATATTTTCTAAATGAACGTATTTGTATACAACACATTATAAAAGCTTTAAGTTGCTCTTATCATCAAAGCATCTTATGCTTACAACACATTACTTCATACAATACTATGACCCCAAAGACAATTCTAGGATCTTTTTTTTGTCGTTCGTAGTTTATTCAACGGCTCCCTGCCGCCCGGCGCACTGCCCGGATTGCGTATGCGGATCAGACCAGAGAGGCCCGACGCGGGCAATGGGCGCCACGCCCCCGGAGACCCGGTTTTCATTTTAAAAGCGGCCCTTAATTTGGCGCATCTATAAATCCCGGATGCAGGACGGGGAGGGTGTGGACGGGAGTGTCCGGGGGAGGGGATAGAGGCTGACCGCAGGCGGGGTTCAGGTCCGGATGAGATTGGGACATGATGCGAAGAAGGTCCTCTGAGTGGAGGTAAATGATGAATAAAACGTGCGAGGGCTGGGAGGAAGTCTGGTGCTTTGTACTGACTCTTATTGGTTATCTCGTTTCGTCTCCACCCAAAACCGTCCTCACTGCACAGCGCCAAGCCTTAACCGCCCAGCCTACAACATGTAGCATACACAGTACACCCCTCACTGCCCAGCCCACGCCATCTAGTTTTAAACCACCCAACCCTCAATGCCTAGTCTACAGAGTACAACCCATACTGCCCAACCCACGCCATCTAGTCTGACCCCTCCTACCCAACTCTCAATGCCTAGCCTACAAAGTACAACCCTATCTGCCCAACCCACGGCATCTAGTCTGACACTACTCAGCCCTACACTACCCAACCCTACATTACCCAGCCATACACTACCCATCCCTTCCTTACCCAACCCTACATTACCCAGCCCTACACTACTCAGCCCTACCCTACCCAACCCTACACTACCCAGCCCTACACTACCTAGCCCTACCTCACCCAACCCTACATTACCCAGCCCTACACTACCCAGCCCTACCCTACCCAACCCTACACTACCCAACCCTACACTACCCAGCCCTACACTACCCAGCCCTACACTAACCAGCCCCACACTACCCAGCCCTACCTCACCCAACCCTACATTACCCAGCCAAACAATACAAAGTCCTATATCAACCAGCCCTATACTACTATTAGGGGCTATTGAATATTCTAAGATCGTACTTGAGGACCCTTTTCTCTACTTCGTAAAAGGGCCATCGTTTGATAATTTCAAGTCCGTTTGCTAAACCAGCCTTAGCCGTCCGTAAGGTCGTCCATAAGTGTTGAATACAGTCTACCAACATCATCTCTGGGTCTCCTTGCCGTACAGAAAAGAGTCTTCATGTGCGATCCTAGATTATTCAATGGGCCCCTGCAGTTAAGTACAGCGCCCCTCAGCGAACCGTCTTTAAGTTGCCCAGGCTCACTCCGCCGCCCACTGAACCCTGTGCCCCGTCTTCCACCTCGGCTGGGCTTTTTCTCTGGGAATATTCCAGCTCCGGTTGGTTTACTCGCCTGACACCGGGTCGGCCTGACACATCTGGCCGGTGGCGGCGCCACGTGTCTGCCCGTGCATTTAAAGTGATTGCCTTCAGTGACTTGAATCAGTCCGATTAGACCATCCAGCCGGCCCGAGGAAGCTTTTTAATGAGTGTTTTCACACGCGCGCCTGACTGGATTTTATGCCCGCCGCCCACCGGCCAAGTTCCCGGGGTCGAAATCTTTATTTTTCCTGCCTTTACTTTCTGTGTATTTTTTACTGTTGTCGCGCCAGCCTCTATTCACTTCCTTATTTGTGAGGCGCAAGGAAATCATTCAAAGTTTATCAATCGAATGAACGTCCTTGGTCCAAGCTACTCTCAAAGGGGGAAGTAGCGATATCATTTCTGGGACCCACGCATATAAATGGTAAAACAGTGTGAGTATATCTTTAGGGAATTGCCTGGTTCCCTTTTAGATGGCAGCGGCGTCGATTTAGATGAGTTTACTTTGATGTGACTGACACTACAAATGCCCCAAGGCCATTTCGAAATCAAATCAAACGCAGCGTTCCCGGTGGGAAAAAAAAGAACTTCGAGACCTCCCCAATGTCTTTCCCCTGTTGCTGGCTTCCTCGAGATGCATCTTAATTATATATTATCAAATTAAGCGCCATTAGGTCCGAGCTAAAAGGCGTCCTGGTCTAGGAAGGGCCTTTACATTGCTGCCCACAAACTAAAACCTCTCGAATCACCCTGTGTAGCTAGACAAAAGACGCTTGTGGATATAGATGTCGGAAAGAGAGTAGAGAGTGGCAATGGCGCTATCTTTCAAGTGTAACGTGTCGGAGTGGGGTGGGGAGGAGAGTTAGCTCGTGCCTTGTGCCTTGTCTATGGGGTGTGGGGAGTAAAGGAATTCTCACCTGGTAAATATGTAGGATTGACATTTCTACCTGATTTCATCACTAAGATTCGATCACCGCCCTTGTGGTGTTAAAGAACCACGAGAAAGGCTTATAAAGACCTAAAATGGTTGACTGAACATTAACTTCAGCCAAACTGACAAACAAACCAAAAAGTAACTGTTTCAGTGCTGGAAATGGTGGTGTCCCATTGTGTGTGGCCAGTTGGTGTGCCAGTGTTTCAGTGTTAGGAGTGGTGGTGTCCCTTTGTGTGTGGCTAGTGGTGTCCCAGTGTTTCAGTGTTAGGAGTGGTGTTGTCCTTTGTGTGTGGCCAGTTGGTGTCCCAGTGTTTCAGTGTTGGGAGTAGTGGTGTCCCTTTGTGTGTGGCCAGTTGGTGTCCCAGTGTTTCAGTGTTAGGAGTAGTGGTGTCCCAGTGTTTCAGTGTTAGGAGCAGTAGTGTCCCTTTTATGGTGTGGTCAGTTGGTGTCCCAGTGTTTCAGTGTTAGGAGTAGTGTTGTACCTTTGTGTGTGGTCAGTTGGTGTCCCAGTGTTTCAGTGTTAGGAGTAGTGTTGTACCTTTGTGTGTGGCCAGTGGTGTCCCAGTGTTTCAGTGTTAGGAGTAATGGTGTCCCTTTGTGTGTGGCCAGTTGGTACTCACTGGGAATCTGTTGCGGTGGCGATGAAGAATGTGTCGTGTGGAAATGGCCATCCTCCCGAGACAGCACCAGGATAGGCAATCAATCATGTTTGTAGACAGGCGTGATCACAGCCAGATACCGAATACTGGTACAGTCTATTTACGCTGATTACAATGAGGCGGATAAAGGAGTCGCCATTGCCTTTGTCTGGACACCGCAGACCTAGCTGTCAGTGACTCATAGGAGTGACAAGGTAGCCTCTTCGAAACGAGGTCCCATAAACCCCGCAAAACTAGCGCTAAAATAAGGAGAAGGATACCGTAAAGCACTGCATTAAAATGCCCCGTTGGAATCAAGGTACAGAATGTAATTTGAGGTTCAGAAGTGATTTTATCCTCACTTAAGTCTTGCGTCACCTTGAGAGGACAGCGTTCTATGCGCACGGCGATAGTCCCCAGGTATGCAACTCAAATATCTACTTAGTGTAGGAACTTTAAAAAGACAATTTGGCGGCAGTTTCCACAATGATTTAAATTCTAAAATGTACCCTTAGGGAATATGCTTGGTAAATAAGTTAAAAAGGACTAATTAAGAAGATGACAGACAAACCAATGTTACTTCAGGGTATCCTGGGAGAAACCTTCAGGATCTCTAATGTAGAAAATTGGAGAAATTACAGAGAACATACAACATCCTTTTTTTCAATTAATTAGAATCTTGTGTCACTGAAGGGCGACTATTTAAATTCTATTTTGTCAAACATAATAAGGTGTTCAAGGTGTTAGTATAATTCATTTGTATGTTTAACCAGCTGTTAGGTAGGAGCTACCTCTATGTATCAACGTCATTGTAAGCCTCCTTGCAGTATATAGATAGTTATTCCTATCAAAGAATAATCGAAATTTACACCTCACTACTCCATATAAAACTGCCCACTTTACGATGCACCCCTGCAATTATTCAATCTGACAAGTCTATTTATTGCCTCCTTTCCCATGGATAAACCTGACCTGCCTTTTCTGAGCACTGGGATGGTTGTGTCAGATGTCACAAGTCTTGGGCACATTAAATAATCTTGGATTGTACATGAACACCCTTTTTTGTACCTAATATAAGAGTTATCCTTTAATAATATTTAACTATGGAGGAGGTAAATTCACAAAAAAAACAGACACAGTAGTTGTTGTTAACAGTGGTTGTTGTATTTGACCAAGATGACAACTAACAGGCGGTGTCATATATATCAATCATAGATCACGACGTTTCGCGCAAATTCAGAGCGCTTCATCAGGGGATATTATATTTAAGTTTGTTCGCTATGACAGTCTTGGCCGTCCATGAGGTCGCCCATAAGTATTGAATAAAATTGACCCATACCGACCCTGTGTCTCCTTGGCGTACAGAAAAGAGTCTTCATGCACGATCTTAGATTATTCAATGGGCCACTGATGTTATGCATGAGCGAGGTTTCTTTCATGCTTAGGGCAGACTCAATAGGTCCTGGCAATGTTATTAACGTTAGAGAAATAATTCAATAATGGAACTAGATCTGGCGATGCCCTATTGGCTTACAGGTGGAGACCTGTTATTGTGATGGTAGATTTAT
Organism: Alentia gelatinosa; assembly: GCA_950022655.1. Lineage (NCBI taxonomy): Eukaryota > Metazoa > Annelida > Polychaeta > Phyllodocida > Polynoidae > Alentia > Alentia gelatinosa. Next base: position 51,625,238 of record OX465586.1, read on the forward strand.
GCTAAGAACAGCGAGTTTATCGATTCAACCAAGTCGTAATCATATAGAACGGCCTGACCATGCTGTACATGCTACAATACGAGAGGGGGAACTATTGTCTTAGTATACAACATCTATACCCATCGAATTTTGCACCATGTATAAGCATGGGTTGTTATATATTTATTATATACCCAAACTTATTCAGATCTTACCATATATTGGCATAGAAGACATGTCAGCGTGAAAGCCCACGCACTGCTGATGTTTCAATGTGTGCAGTGTAACAGTGTACTGCACAGGGTTCAATATACAATTTATACTGCATAGGGAGCAGCAGTACGTACTTATCAAATATACTGCATGGGTATATAATGATATAATCCACAGAAAATCAGACGAGCTGATCCAATTAAAAGTGAATTCATTTGGAGGTAATTATAAATCGAGAGGGGGGGGGGGTGTGGAATTTGAATTATTGATTCACAACGTTTCGCCTACATTTAGTAGACTTCTACAGACGATGTATCCATTCAACCACAAGTATGCCACACTCTACTCATCACGAATAATGGCCATATATTCTACTTCATTGTAAAAAAAACCCGCACAGGTGCTTACTAACACAGATATTGCTACATGTAGTTCTATATGTTTGTTTAGAGTGTCCAACTAAATGTAATATACTCTATACCTTATTTCCTTTTAGGTTCGCTTTAAAACATACAAACATATTCTTTTTTACTTTTATGTATATATGAGGGTTTTTATTTACCCTGGAGTTGAGGTTAGGTGACTAGCACGTATCTTCCACCTTTTCCAGCTGAATCGGTCCCGTGTGCTCAGATACCCAACCCATACCCAAGTGGGTTTACAAACTTGAGCATGAGAATCATTTGTATTGCCGCGAATATTCAGGGGAGACGCAAAGAAAATATTTTCCCAATCTTATCACATCCTTGACCATTGTGATGTTTAGACAGAAGCAGGTGGAAAATATGTTAACTAGCAGGAAACGTTGATTTCTTAATACTTTGGCATTATCTACTTCAGCGTTTTAATTCATACATGATTGGATCGTTCTTATACCTCTTTTTATATTTTTCTATTTGTTTTCTTTTCAATTCTTCCAATCAGTAATCTGACAGAATAATATGAATTGCCCCATCAATAACAGCACCACACCGGGTATGTTTATATGATTGCACCTGCACCGCTTCTATCGACTTCTAGTGCTTGTATGCTGTTGAATGATTACTTTCCATTGGCCTTCATTTCCATATTCATAATATTACACTGGAAAATATGGCCCAAGCATCCAAATAGTTCATATGCCAAATGAGTACATATACTGAGTGTCTTAGGAATTCTCCACCAGTGCTACTATTAGGATGTATGGATAGTAATCTTAATGAGTACTCCAAGACTTTGCCCTGTAACAAGCTTTATTGTTGGTGTTGCTGAAATGAAGGCTGGCTGCAGACTGGCTATACATCTAGATGCTGCACTATATGATAGCTCCTTGTTTATATGTGGGGAAGGCCATGTTGATTGTAACCAAGGGATGCCCCTTACATAATGGTATACTGAGTAAGCTTAATAAGTAGGCCAAGGGAAAGTGCATGCAGGTTTCCAAAATAGAGAAGTTGGAATGTAAACACTACAATCACCACCATAGTATGATTATCATATATGTCCCAATCAGTATGCTTTAGAGCAGTGGATGATATTAACAGGATGAGCATACACATATGTATAGTTCATACTCAAATTGATGTGAAAACAACACAATATTTTAGCATGGACAGTGATTTTTTTTAAAATTATTATTATTCTAAAAACATTGTATGGTTATGATCAACAAGCCATCATAATCAGCATAATATATTAGACCAACACTTTCGTTGCTTTTCGCTTTGAACCGAAAGCCTTGGCCCAGGTTTTAAAGTTGAAGCCGGAGGCAGATTCCATGTCCTCTGCCATAGTATAGAGTGTGTAGGGGTGTGTGTGCTGACTACGTAGGTGTGTGCAGGTAAGTTACTCGTGCTCAGGAGGTGGATGCCTGCACCCTGCCCCCACGGGTAGGGTCCATGCTCCCCCTCCCCATCACAGAGTTTCCTATTTAAACCCATATATATCTACTATATATATCCAAAAACACCCGTAGGCTATGTCATATCACTGTACCACAGAGATGCTGGATGTAACTTTTATTGACGTATACTCACTACCTCAATCGCCGATCGTCATCCTCTCATTGGAGACGGCATCTGTTATATAAATCTGTGATATTGCGGGATGGAACGGAAACAAAACATCAGTCACTGAGTACCACAGTAATCCCACACTCCTCCCCAGCCTCCCCCTCACACGGGACACATGTGTGTGTTACCAGCAGACGACAATATTGACGAGTCACTCATCGGGCTGCTCCTGTTGCTCGAAGGCCGCCTCACCTTGTTTTTCCAGGCTGATCAAAAGAAAGCACATTGACGCGAAGGTTGCTTCCCGCCAGATTTATCCAAGGGCGTGGGTTCCGGTAGAGACAAGAGCGAGGCCACAAACAGCATATGCAGTATGTATCTAGACAGTGGCGTGTTGGTTTTAGGCGTGGGTAAATAAGTACCTTTGTACTGCTTTGTATCGTTCTTTAATCAGGAGATACTTGATACACTAATTTACCTTTTTTTGGTCAGGTCATATGCCGGGTTGTGTACTTAAATGCCAATAGAGTTCGTCTTAAAAATAATTCAGCTCAGATTCTATCATCGCACACATGACTCAGTGTCTCCCGCGCTAGCTCTACACAGCTGTACCTTGACTTTTTCCTCGCCCGGAGCCTGTAACCTCTATTTGCTAATATGGCTTTTAACTGTGAGTTTTAGAAGACACTTAACTCATGAGATACCTATTCATATTGAGATAAAAGGTTCAGGTGTGTCTCTGCCGTACTGTCACTTTACGGGCCTGAGGCTAGGACTGTGGTTAGGCGCGCCGGGCGGTTAGGCGGCGAGGGGCGGTTAGGCGGCGCCCACAATTTTCCGGGTGATTTCCCTTCGACTGTTAGCAGTCAGAGAACTAATGAATGAGCCTTCCGGGTGGTGGCTCTCCGGAGGCGGCAGGTGTATGGAGGGGTGTCAGGTGGAGGGTTGGGTTACGCACCCCACACACGACGACCCACAACGGCAGGGAGGAGGCGGGCGCCGGCTGAGGGGGGTGAGGTGAGGCCGTGGGATAGAAGGGCACTAACCCTTCAGTTGATCAAAGCTTGCAATCACGACCCTGTCACCTCTAAATGGATTCGCTTGTAAAAGTAACCACTTGAAAAGGCGCCACCGTATTTGGACGGGAAGGAGTCGGTGACAGTCCGCCCCAGTGTTGCCCTTCCACCCTGTGGCGGATATTATTCCGTCTCTCGCCCAACTCTTGATGATAAAAGGAGTAGTTTGAGGGCAGCATCTGTGGCTGTCTATTTGTCTACCTGCTGATCCAGTGGCTACATTTTCTCGCTGAGTTTCTAGGGTAACGAGAGGGCTCCTAAACTATACTGGAAGATAAAGTTTAAAAGCCATATTGGATATAGAGGCATACGCTTCTGAACAATATTGAATGTAAGTTCTTTTTTTGTGTGTGTGTGTATCATACTGGGAAATGAGCGACTGTACCGAAAATATTAAGAAATGCGAGAGTGTCTAATTAACATTTTATAACTGGCAAGTTTCTAAACGACATGTGTGTTTCACAGTATGCAAGTGTGCCATTACATGAGTAAATATTTTCCAAAGGTTGACTTCCGTGGGAATACAGGGTCATATTATGAAAGAGAAAACTGCCCTGAATACAAATAAATTTGAACCATATTAAGGAACTTAAAATATATAATTGAACGCATGTTACCCTGTCCTGATTTCGGAAACATACGGTTTGGCATTCTACAGTCACTACAGATATGGCTTCCGTTGGATTCTAAAGGAAAATCGAAGGCAATATTTGTCAATTCGATTAGCTACCCAGGTGAAAAGACTTCCCAACAAAAGCCCATTAACTTGGCTGGGATTAGGCGGATCATTGCTGAATCGTTTTGCTTCTTTTGTGGCCATACACAAAGAGTAACGTGAGGAAATTGAGTTGGACGCGGGCTATATGGCCAGGGTTGCTATAAGTGGGTGGGCTCCTTGCAGCCTGGGCCGTGCCCCAAGGGTCAGTTCTGGGGCCACCGCTGTTTCCGATGATAAACTGCCCAACTCAGGCTGCATCTCCGAATCTGTTTAGCTCCGCCCAGCTGAACAGCAAATGACTAAAATACAACATCTGCCACCCTTTATTATTGTTGTCCAGTCGGCCTTCTCCATCCCTAATGACACTTCCCCCTAGGCCGATTTTCACGGCTTGTAAAACCGCTGATGAATGACTTTTTGGCCTGGAGACACTTCAGACGAAACGAGCATTTGACAAAGAAAAACACCCGCTTCTTTTATTTGCAAATCACAAAGGGTGTAAACACTGAATTTATTGTTCAAATACAGGAATACTTTACGAGTTCAAGCCAGTATTAAATTGAGAGAAGGTTATTTAAAGTCGACTACCGAATTGGGGAAACTGTGATGTATAGATAAGAAACCTCGATTCCTTATCAAATAAAAACACGCAGACTGACTAGGGGCCTCACATCGCCGGAAAGATACCAGATTCGGCAGGGCTTCAGGTCTGCCTCCCCAAGCTAACCCCACCCCCTCTCCCCCGTCCTTCGGGGGGTGGGGAGTTAGCTCAGTGGTTAGAGCACCGGACTTCTAACCTCAAGGTTGTAAGACTTTGTGGGTTCGAGTCCCACCCCCAGCAGTGGTAGATTTACTGCTATAACAAAGACCATCCTTCTCATACCATGTCTATGTGGTGTGGGAAGTAAAATAACTCTCACCTCGGTAAATGTGCAGGGGTGAGATTTCTACCTGAATTCATCACATAAGATTCGATCACCACCCTAGTGGTGTAAAACAACCTTGAGAAAGTCTGGAAAGGAGCTATAATGGTTGACTGGACCTAAAATCAAATCAAACAATCAAACAATCCCCCGTCCTTCAATGAGATCACCACTTCCCGACGGGCTGAGGTTCGCCTCCCACGGGCTAGAGAGACTGGGTCAAAACATAGAGCAAACTGGATGATTATTTTTTTCATTAAACAGGGATGACTGAAGAGCGGCACTGCTCCCCACAAACAGACCGCCGTGATTCTGGCAGGGAAATCGTTTATTCTTTTTCGGAGCTTTTCTTGCCTCCATGGATCTTTGTTTCTCCCGATATGCATCACAACTGCTGAGTCAAGTAAACTTCTGGTTTTTGGTCAGTTGCAATATCTTCGGGATGGAAATTATCCACAAAGCAGACATGATGGAGTGTGCAACTTGAAACACAAACGTAGTTGAGGATAACACTTGGAGCCAGTCCAATCACAAATCACCGGAATTGAAAATAAGAAACAAGAGCAATATACGGAAACGTGATTCAGATTTCTAGGTAGGCGCAGTTACACATATCCCATTTCCGTGGAACATGGAGAAAATTGAAAGTCACAAAGCGGGAAAAAACAGAGAATCAAACGACGCAGAAACAAAACAGTGAATTTAGAGACAGCTGAAGCGGCGGCCGACTGGACCCGTTCCAACGGGAGCTAACATGAGCACTGCCCCAACAGCATTACGGATACCATTACCCATAATCCAATTGAACTCCGGAGGCGGCGTCTGTCAAACATGGCGGCTTCCATAATACCATCGGCGTCTGGGCAGGCAACGTTAGTGGAAAGCAGCTCCACCTCCGCTCACCTCCCACCGTCCCCGTCCTCCTTCCCCCTCCTCCCCCCTCCTTTCCCCTCTTTCCTCCTCTTTCCTCCTCCCTGCCGCCAGTCAGAATTGAACCAAATTCAAATGGAAAGCCCGTCATCAAAATTCAATCAAGGCTCCCAGCAGCCGCCGAATCTCCGGCCGTGATTCTCGCCCGACTGAAATCTAAGTACGATTGGAGGCGGCCAGAGGGGGCCCCGCGGGACGGGCGCCGTACTGGGGTCGTACGGGGGCCGTACGGGGGCCTGCCTCTCCACCGCCGCCTCTGCCTGCGACATAGACGGCGCCCTATCCACCCACCACACGCCATACACCCGCCACGCCCCCCTCCCCCACCCACCCACACACCCACACACACCCACCACCCAAACCCCAGTCCGCTCTGCAGATCTCGCGGCGCATCTCGCCGTTTCTCGGGCCCCGCTGGTTTCCGGTGTCTCCGTGAGCCGACTCAGCGTCTCTGGTATCCCGCCGGGTGCCAGCGCCGATTGATTCGATTTCGGCGGGAACAAGTCGCGAGAAAATAGTCTGGTGAGTGTTGGCCAACTCGTTAATAAAGCAAATCCCGGCGAGCGCCCCCGGGACGGGCGGGGACGGGCGCGGGGCCGGCGGGAGGAGGGCGCGACGAGGCGGCAAGCTGTGCAGTTAGTCCGACCGTTAACTGCCTGGTCTGATAATGTACACCCCGCCGCCCACCTGCATGGGATATGCGTCAGGTCGCGCACCTTGTGCGTCCATCCCACAATTATCCCATTCCTAAATCCTGAGATCCCATTGTGAACTAAATCGTTCACGAATACTCTGTACTAAACCATCTATATGAATGGTGTACGGACCACACGCCACGTCCCCAAACTCGGTATACCACAAAATATAGCTTTCCCCTGTCTGCTTCCCACCCTCTGAACCTTCCTCAGAGAGAATACATACCTGGGGCGAATGGTCAGCAAACCACGGGCCTCATTACAAAGCTCTTAATTCTGAGACGATCGAATCGTGGGTGTATGGCACTGCGCTATCAGCGGGCAGAGTCTTCCGGCCTAGCGCCCCTCCAGCTATTCATAACCGGGCATATTGAGGGTGTTACCGGCGCTTTATAGTCACCAACCCCGACCGGGTCTGCCCCTCCAGTCGCCAGGGGGCAGGGAGCGGCAGCGAGTGTCCAGGAGGCAGGTGGCTGGTGATTTATACGCGCGTGCATAAAAAATATACCGGGAGGAGGAAACGAAGCGACGGAAGAAGGAGCCGTAAAGCCGGCTGAGCCGAGCCCGGCAACTGATGCTCTCAGTGGACACCTCGGTTAGAGCGAGGAGGAAACAGCCAGGGGCAGTTCTGTTTTCATTAGAGCACACAGTGGTAGTGGTGGGAGTAAGAGGGGGAAGGTCCAGAGAATATACAAACTGGATTAAGCAGCCAGTTGCGCATCCATCACGACACTCATACGCGGCCGGGGAAAGGAGTGTATCGGGGAGGAGTCGCCGGCGCGGGTGCGGGTTGTCAGCGTTAACACCAGCCCGGGAGTGGCTCAGGAGCCGCTCGGAGCAGCTCCGAGTCGTTCCGAGCAGCTCCGAGCAGGTCCGAACAGCCTCGAACAGTTCCGAGTAGCTCCGAACAGCTCCGAGCAGTTCAAAACAGTTCCGAGCAGCTCTGAGGAGTTCCGAACAGCTCCGAGTAGTTCCGAGCAACTCCGAGGAGTTCCGAACAGCTCCGAGCAGCTTCAAGCCTTTCCGAGCAGCTCCGAGTGTGAGGAGTAGGCGCTGGTAGAATGAAAGCTCATCTCTGGTTAACCTACTCAATGGGCATTAAACAGATGAATATTTGCAGGCTAAGATAAAATTAGAAAAATATTCGTGTTTGGTCTGAGTCCAAATTCACAATCTCTTGTGGATCGCTACGAAATATTCACTCAGACATCGCCTCATTCATATTATTCTACGGTCTAAACTTGATGGCGAGGTTTCCGAGTTTTCATTTGCTGAAAGTCTGGTAAGGAACTATATGGTTAACTGGACGTTAAATCAAACCAAACAAACAAACAAAATCATTTGATATAAAGTCAAACAAAGAGCGACGGGAAACTATATTCTCCAATGGTTGTGCAGCCTATTAGCCCGGCTTAGGCTAACCGTATACGGTGGCGCCAGAAAAGAAGAGTTACATGACCTCCATGACAATAATATAGCCATTGTGTCATGAAAGCGGCCATTTTACCAATCAGTATATGTCTTATAGACCCGGCTACACAGGGGAAAGTTTTTTTCCATAAATGGAAATGATAATGACCCTGTCTGCTTGATACCATGCGCCAATGGGTCGCTGGCCGGTGTGCCTGCGACTATAAAACACACGAAATACTGTCATTAGAAATCCGTCCGTGTTATTGAATCTCTCTGTTTCTTTGTGTGAATTTGTTGGTGACAGAAGTAATTTTCTTCTAGAGTAAGAAAACATAAAATGCGATACTCTGTATCAAAGGTTCGTGTGAAAATCAAGACATAACAGATGTGTTTCAATAACTCATTGCGAAAGATGAGTACTCTTGCTATATATAAATCGCTCTAGCGTGTGGGAAAGACTGTACTGACAATTCAATACAATATGCTGCAGTATTGTGTGACACTTATATTTGTAATACAGTCCTCTAGATGAAGAAACTAACTTTCATTTGTTGGGTACTGAAATATCTGTGGGAAACTTCTGTATTTGTAATGCACTCGAAGGCTTTCCTTTTTGAAGAGCTGCTTGTGAAAGAAACCGAATTCCTGAGAAGCTCATCGCTTGCCTCAGAGTGTGTATATATTGCGCCTTTTTGCTACTTCCAATAAGCGGTGTTTTTTCTCACTTCATATCTGGCCCTGAGGCTGCGGCTTGTCTTTTCTCCGCCTGGAAAATGCACTTTTCATATCCTAAATGGGCGGCGGATAACCTGAGGGTACGGTTAGACGATAAACGAGTCTGTTGCAGTGTGTACATTTTCTTCGCATCCCGATGTCTCATGGTCCTATTACTCTCTTCCTACTGTAAATTGCTCTTCTGTCATCCAGACCCCCATCACCCGCCATATCCCACTTTCACCATATCCCACTCCCTCCATATCCCACTCCCACCATATCCCACTCCCTCCATATCCCACTCCCACCATATCCAACTCCCATCATATCCCCATCACCCACCATATCCCACTCCCATCATGCGACTGTTGCTTTGTAAAACACCAATCTGGTGAAAGAAACAGTCAATAAACAAATTTATTTATTAAAAAAAAACCATATCCCCATCACCCACCATATCCCACTTTCACCATATACCACTCCCATCATATCCCCATCATCCACCGTATCCTACTTTCACCATATCTCACTCCCACCTTTTCCCCCATCATCCACAATATTCCACTCCCACAGTATCCTGCTCCCACCATATCCCATTCCCACCATATCCGACTCTCACCATATCCAACTCCCATTATATACCCATCACCCACCATATCCCACTCTTACATTGTCCTCTCTTTCTTTTTGAAGTTCCCTTTCTGTCAGTCTTTCTTACTTCCCTCATTTGTTCTTTTCTTGTTTCCATCATGCTTTATTTTCTTCCTTCTCTGTGTCTCCTTCATATTCATTCCCATGATCCTCCGACACACTCTGTCCGTCCACTGCCTCTATGGGGCACAGAGTGATTGTGAGTTCTGCCATCATCCACCAAGACATTGTAAGATAGAGCTACTGTAATCAGGGGACAACCACTATCATCTGCTGTTATAATCTATAGATAATCATGAGACGAGGCTAAAACCAAAACCCATAATAATGTTTTCTATCAAATCCATTGATGACTAGTGCCGCCACCAGGTGTTTTGTTTGGCTTTGGTGGCAGGATGGCCACTTCCACAACACAATAGCTATGTGCCCTCTTTCCTCCTCTACCCTGACTCCCCTTGAGCTGCCCTTCACCCCGAAGACGGCTCCCTGCTTATAAAACTACCTGTTTCTCTTTCCCCTTTCCTGCTGAAGTTGCCCTCACGCCCACATTCATTTCGCTTCAGTATTGTTATTGGAACAGTTCCCCTCACTTGGCCCAGGTGCACCCTGCCGTTCGCCCCCGGGCCTTTATTAGCCACAGAAGACGTCCTCACTGATACAGCTTATGAGCCGCAGCCCCCCGCTGCTGTGAAATTACAACTGGAGAGGATGATGATACTGTGGTACCTTCTTGTTGCCACTCCTCTTTATATTGAGATCATCTCTCATTTTACCTGATGATGAGACCATCCCACAGCGTCAACACACACCACTCGCCACACATACACCTTTCTCTCCTTTTATCACCCCTGGTATTTATCCCAATATACTTTACGTTGGGAACTCGTACTCAATGCCCAAGGACTATTGTAGGAAAACATTGAATGGACTGTGATGTCACAAAAGTTAGCCATTAGTCAGTGATAGGGATGAGCTGAATCGCAGTTGATCTACCATTGAAAATAAACTATTCATTTTGGGTTGCTACGGGACCATCCATGAAGTACGTACACATTGGGGGGGGGCATGGGGGTTGGTTTCGCGTATGCTCCTGTTTTGCTCTACAAGACTATTGCACACAAGATTGGGAGCGAGTGGAAACTCGACATTTTTAGAATTTTGCGTACCTACTTTACTGATGGCCGGGCGAGGGCCACGGGGGCGGGGTGGGGGCGGGGCCGGGCTGGGCGGGGGCTGGGCGGCGGCGGGGCGGGTTGGGCGGAGGCTGGGCGGGGCGGGGGCGGGGTTGGCCGGGTGGGGGCCGTGCGGGGGCGGGGCGGGGCAGGGACCAGGCGGGGCTGGGGCGGAGCGGGAAGGGGCGAGCAAGGGCCAGACGGGCCGGGCGGGGGCCGGGCGGGGGCCGGGCGGGGGCCGAGCGGGGGCCGAGCGGGGGCCGAGCGAGGGCCGAGCGGGGGCCGAGCGGGGGCCGGGCGGGGGCCGAGCGGGGCGGGGGCCGGGCGGGGTGAGCAAGGGCCAGACGGGGCCGGGGCTGGATTGGGCTGGCTCTGGCCTTGCCTGGCCGGGCCCTGCCAGGGCTGGGCCGAGCGACCGCGTGTTGTCCCGTCTGTGAATCACCTGATTATCGCCTGATGGATGGGTGACGGGCTCCGGGCGTGCATCTTTTTGTCCTGGCGGGACAGGTGGTTGTGGCCGTGGCCCGTGCTGATTGGGTGGCAGATCGGATTACGGCGTACCTGTAAACCTCCCGCACCCCCGCCTCCCCTCCGCCCTCATACCGACACCCGCTCTCCTTCTTGGTAAGTCTGACGAGGGAGTCTCGCAGCCGGGAGCTTTGACATACAGGAGCACTCTGGTCTGACGGAAAGTTGATCTCTCTCCCCTGCTACAAGTTTTGCCATAGGAAAAACAATAAGGAAAGATATATGAAACGATCACCCACATAAAGTGCCAATACCATGGCATGGTTGTCGCGTAGTAATTATAGATGACGTCAAAATAGACTGGCCAATCAGCAGTCAGAAAAAAAATGCATCAGCATGGATGTTTATGTTCCTAACTGGATTTATGTAAGCATTTCAATGAGTCTGATGTTGTGGTACCATTTAATCCTAGTGAAAGGGGTGGGCTGAATTCAGAACCATACTTAAACCATACAGATATGAAATTCTCCACTCGTTTGGAGGTGTTTTTAAAACTAAGAATGATACTGAATCGATGATTACAATTACGATTTACATGGGCGATACTGGCCAAGATGTCCTTGTGGTTGCATTATCTATAAGTAATATTTATGTTGAAGCTTTCAGATAATATTGGATGATAAGCGGTATATATATTCCCAGACACTTACTGATTACAAACATTAAATAATATGAGCACTTGTACACACACAATACCAGTCTAGATAACATCTTATGAATCCGAGGACAAGACCTTTTTGTCTGCAATAACACCATATTTTTAAAAGATACTCCTATATTTAAATATCTTAGGCATTTCGTATTCGGCGTATTTATTCTATGTATACGTATACATACATGATGTGTATCATGCGAGTATTGTTCAAGTTCTACAGGTGGCCTCAGCAATGCAGCCTTAGCCATAGGCGATATTTCACACACTATAAAACATGAGGGAAAACAATCTTTTATGACCCGGCTTGGGGGAAATTGACTTTATCATATGACTCCACCAGGTTTAAAATGCCTGTATACCACGAGCTACATCAGTCCCATGGGCGATGTTCCTGGTTAGCGGCATTAAGCTAAATGCCGCGATGCTCATCGTTATAGCAGTGAACTGGAGACTCCGAGATTCTCCGGTTTCGTAGGAGTTAGAAAGCCACTTGTCTCTCCTCATTGCCAGCTGTTGGATGATGAAGATGCGATGTAGCAAATGAAATAATCCTTCCGTGTCCTTTTCCCGGAGGATTAGATTTGACGGGTGTAGATCAATAAAGATGTGTGGAATCAAATACAGGTGTAAACTAAAGGACAGGTTGCGGAGAAATTGTCAGGTGTATACTAAAAGTGTTTGAACCAATACACAATGTGGGAATAACGACAGGTGTGAACTGATCAACAGGTGTATATACATAGACGGGTGTGGACTTATGCACAGGTGTGTATTTGTACCAGTAGACAGAGGTGGGCCAACAGACAAGGGTTGACCCTAGACAGGTTTGGACCTATAGAGTGTTGTGGACCCATAGACAGGTGTTAACTAGTAGATAGTTGTAGACCTTTAGACAGGTGTTGACCCATAGAGTGACTTGGAACCTAGACAGGTATACAAATAGACAGGTATTCAAATATACAGGGATGGACCCATATGTATACAGGTGTAGACCTATTGTCGCAGGAGGAACCCATAGACAGGTGTAAACAAATAGACTGGTTTGAAACTATATATACACTTGTGGTAGTGTTACCGTCTGGTAGGCCTCGTCGCACACACTGGTTTGAAACTATAGACAGGTGTATACAAAGAGACAGGTCTGGACCTATAGACTGGAATGGACCCATAGAAAGGTGTAAACTAATAGACAGTCATTAGGGTACTCGACCTGTAACCCAAATGTTGTAGGACTTTGTGGGTTTGAGTCCTACCCCCACCAGTGGTAGATTTGCTGCTATATCAAAGGCCAATCCTTCTCATACCATGTCTATGTGGTGTGGGAAGTAAAAGAACTCTCACCTCAGTTAATGTGTAGGGGTGAGATTTCTACCTGGATTTGTCACATAGATTCGATCACCTCCCTCTGGTGTAAAAGAACCTTGAGAAAGCCTGGGAAGGACTTGCAATGGTTAGCTGGACGTTAACTCAAACCAAACAAAAAAACAACGACAGTTGTGGCCCTATAGACATGTGTTGACCCATAGACTGACATAGATCCTAGACAGATATGGACCCATAGACAGGTGTGAAACCATAGATGGGCATATTCAAATAGACAGGCATGAATCCATAGTCAGGTGTTGACCAATAGACAGGTATCTATAAATAGATACATGTGGACCCATAGAGTGGTGTGAACCCATAGACAGGTATGAACCATAGACAGGTGCGAACCCATAGACAGGTATGAACCCTTAGACAGGTGCAAACCCATAGACAGGTATGAACCCTTAGACATGTGTGAACCAATAGACAGGTATGAACCCTTAGATAGGTGTGAACCCATAGACAGGTATGAACCCTTAGACAGGTGCGAACCCATAGATAGGGGTGAACCCATAGACAGGTATAACCCCTTAGACAGGTGTGAACCCATAGAGAGGTATGAACCCATAGACAGATGTTAATCAATATACAGGTGTGGAGCAATAGACAGGAGTGACCCCATATGGTGTAGACACATAGACAGGTCTCTATACTCACAAGGTTGACTCGGTATCAGCACTGCTCAGGTAACATTGACGACTAAATGTGTGAGGCGTGACCCCGGCACGCTGACCTCCATCCTGAGAGGTCACCTCTGATGGCGGGTGACTGGCGGCATGGCTTACACTACCTGTCTACTTACGAGTCGACGTCAAACTTTCACCGTCCACTTTTCAATTACACAAATGTAAAATGTTGGCGTGGAAGTTGACTGGTTGGCTGCCTCTCAGGTGAAGGTGAGGGTGGCGGGAGGAGGGGAGTAATCGTATTATGTGTTGGATGTAGTGCATGGATGCGAAGGGTGGTGGTAGGGAGGTGAGCAGGGTGGGGTGGTGGTGGTGCTAGCGGCGCGGTCTAATCATTATAAGGATTATAATAATGGATGTTACCTTACGGAGATACGTTAATGGATGTTACTTGACGTGGTCGATACTTTTTTCCTGCACTTTCCCAGCGGCCCAATGCTTTATACTTAATTGCTAAAACTTGCCCGCGTGCATAGCGCTCCAGTGCAATGCCTGTCTTTACCATCTACCCACAGAGACTCATACAGGGACCGCCCACGGTGAAGCCAGCCTTTTCACGTATGATATCATTACCATTGTTGTAAGGTATTAGCGATAATTGGTGGAACACGGGTATTCTCCAGTGTATCCCCGACCATGATGGATCAGCCGGCCTTCATACCTTGCTCCTGTATTTCCTGTGGGATTCCCCCCGAAGCCTAGACTTGCTCAAGTCTTTGATTATGAACATTCATTAAATGATTAAAGAAAATCGGAATACAGTTCATTATAGCATGTGTCCTTCTCTGACTGGCCCATGAATCAAAGACTTGTCTACTCTGACTAGAATCTCCTGTTTATGACCCCAAGCCCCTCCCTGTAACCCTATACCTCCCTCTATCCCTCCCCCTCCCCTCCTCCAGTTCCCTGGACGCCTGTGTTGTCCTAGCAATATATATCGCCTACTCCTGACTGTGTCTCGATTGAGATCAAAGTGAGAGGGTATCAATCTCCAAGCATATATCCTGACCAGTAGCCAGACCTCTGCTTGGGGAGTGTGGTGCAAAATCACACCAGCCTACACGGCCGTTTACGGATTCTTCCAGTCCCTGTATCAAGCGGGTGGAGGGGTAGGGGCGGTGCGGTGGCGGTATAATACAGGGACTGAGGCCAGTCTACCCGAAGCCCTCTACAAATAGGTGTACTGTTAGGCTGTGCACTTGTCGGAACAGAAGCAACCGTTATATTTTTAGTGGATACACTCGCGTGATGGCACATTAACTCTGATTTATACTCACACATACCAAAAACGTGAAAACGGCAATCACTTATCATCTACAAAAGGGGAAGTGGAAAAGCACCTTTTTATACGCAAACAACAATGTTATAAAAAGCTAAATGTGTTTTGGCTTGAAAGAGTTGTACCAGAATTAGTCTACTGTGATTCAAATAGTATACTTCTTTGTATATTTTTTCACTTTTAGAACACCCTGATTTGTCCTTGTCTAATGACAATACACGTACTTTTAGCTATCACTACCTACGTCCCATATTACTGACATATTCACTGCATCAATACACTTGAGTCTAGCGAGCACGCTGCATTTAAACCCAGACAATGAATAATGTATCCCGTCTAATATAATTAAGTGACAAGTAACGGATACCCCTCTGACACGAAAATCCTACGTGTCTCTTTCAAAAATTAATTAATATCCATAAACCACGGATAGTATTAAAGAGGAGAAGTAAGGCTGGCTGGGGCTGACGCCAGCTGAATCCGTTGTTTATTTAAGTGTGTTCTCTGGATAATGCATGGTGTTGACGTGGTTGCGTTAGCCACGATGGGAGGTGTATATGACAGATGAGCCTCAGTCCACCATAGAGTATCCCGACATTAAGGCAGAGGCTTGATGCTCACCTCGCCTCACGCTAATCCCTAGGGTGTAGATAAGTGGCGACTTAGTACCTCCTAAATCCAGATTAATGTACAACAATAGCCTGATGAATTGGCGGCTCAGCGCGGCATGGTGCCTGCCCGACCACCAGGATATACTCTGGTAGCATCCTGGCGGATTATTAGGGTCTGTGAGGTGTGAGGTGCTCTTCCCAGCTCCACCAACACCATCAGCACGGTCAGGTCTAGGAGCTGCGTGCTCCCTGACTGATCATACACGCTCTAGACTAAAGACTCCCCCGCTAGGCTCGTCAGGCTCCTCCGCCCAAACTCCTTTTATCACGCAATTTCCTTCGCCCATCCGCACCCACCACTCTAGACTGGCCTCAGTCCCTGTATCCTACCGCCACCGCACCGCCCCTACCCCTCCACCCGCTTGATACAGGGACTGGTAGAATCTGTAAACGGCCGGTTAGGCTGGTGCGATTTAGGGCCAGCACTCTCCAAGCAGCAGTCCCAAGCTTCTGGTCAGGATATCTGCTGGGAGATTGATAACCATTGATAACCATGTATTACCCATTTAAATGTAATACCAGCATAGAATGTGGGTGTAGGGTATAAGAAGTAGAATATGTTCCCCGAAATTTATTGCTATGACAACACAGGTGGCCAGAGAACTAGAGGAGGGGATGGAGAGGGTTAGGAGGAGGTATAGGGTTACAGGGGGGCGGCTTGGGGTCATAAACAGGAGATTCTGGTCAGAGTGGATAAGTCTTTGATTCATGGGCCAGTCAGAGAAAGATAATATTATAATGAACATTTTTCTGAATGTGTTTAATCATTTGATGAATGTTCATAATCAAAGACTTGAGCAAGTCTACCACCACGCCTACCTTATCCTACGCCTATAACCGCCTCTGCCACCCCCAACGCTCTCCATTTGAGTTGCTCACTCGATGCTGCCCACTCTCCGCTAGCCTCGGCTCGTTTACATCAAGCTTTCCGTGTTACAAGCCACCTTCAATCAAGCTCCTCTCTCAGTGTGATATTTTGGACTCTGGTCGTTGTTCGTGTGTGCTATAATTGCACCTAGTTCCACTATCATCCGCCACAAAATTGTAAGATAGCACCACTGTAGGCAGGGGACAACCACTTTTATCTGCTGTTATAATCTATTGATAATCTTGGGATGAGACTAAAACCCTTTTATTGGAAACTTAAAAAATATATTTTCAGTAAATCCATTAATAACCAGACCTACCACTTGGTATTTTGTTTTGCGTCGAGGGGCAAGATGACCGCCTCCATAACACAATAGCTACGTGCCCTTTAGACCCGTAGTCACTGTATTTCCTCTCTTATTCCCTAGCAACACACCTATAGCCTACCACCTGTCTTTCTCCCATTTAAACCTCATTGGAATGCCCTAAATGAACGGATTTAGACTTTTTAAAATGGATTTCATTTAAATTCTCTTACACAAATAATGTGTATATATATGACACCTTTCCCTGTATAGCCTTCTATATCCATCACAATGTTCATTTACTGTATGAATCTAAACATCTCTCCTACTTGTTTGTATCCTAAACGAAGCCCTTTCATGTCATATATTACACAACAACCTTTGTTAAATCATTTTACAGTTATCTTTATTGTAGCATAGTTCCATACATTTAGCCTGTGTAGAATATGATATTCTATTTCAATTAATCCGGTTGCTAGTTTCCCGTCTTCTTGAAAATTAACATCAACAAGAGATACGATACGATAGACGGTGTGTCAGTTATTGTAAAGTTGAGATTGGGATTTAAACAGGCAGTTACCATAAAAGCTCGTGTAGACAGTGTAATAAGAGGAATACGATATCCTGTGTTGTCCTAAGACACACAGACAAACGCGATAAGACGGGCCAATCTAACAGCTGGCTACACAGGTAGGAGATGATCCCTGAGATGATCCGCCATACTGTAGCATCAAATAAACACCGACCATTAAGTCAGCCCAGTCGTATAATTGCGTCTCCAGCGTAACTGAATCGTCATACTTACCCAGCTTTTAAACCAGACGATTTTGACCGGCGATTCTGGCTTTTTGCACCGCCTGACGACTTTCAGTCGCAAAAGTCGTCCAGCGTAAATGCAAAGCACGCGGCGACTGCAGGACGTCTGATTAGGTATGATTACGCAATTTGGCACCACCCCACGACTATTAGGCCCGATCTGACTCTGGCTACTATTTCAAGCCAGTTTGAATCAGTCGTCTAGATGGGCGGCGATTCTGTGTCGTCAGTGGAAACTCTTAGGATCTCAACGACTTTTGCAGTGGACATTGCCACCACCTGACGATATTGGCTTGACGATCTACAGTCGTCACATATTTGGTCGTCTAATGTAAACGCCGGGATACCAAGCATTTACACTAGATGATTCTAGCTGGCGATTCTGGCTTTTCGCACTGCCTGACGACTTTCAGTTGTAAAAGTCTAGAAGTCATCCAGTGTAGACGCTAAGCGCGTGGCAACTGCAGATCGTCTGATTAGGCATCACCTGAGGTCTATTGGTCACGCTCTGATGCCGGCGACTATTTCGAGCAGGCTTGAATTGGTCGTCCACACAGGTAGCAATTCGGTGAAAACTTATAGTCGTCAGTGTAAATGCTCGAGTACATTCTGAGGTCGATGACTTTTGCAGTGAACATTGACACCACTTGACGACTATTAGCTTGGTGATCTACTGTCATCACGATTTTAGTCGTCTAATGTAAATGCCGGGTTATGAGCAATTCAAATATATTTAGAACAATAAATATAACGAACAAATATTTCACACAAATACTGATGATTGGAGTTTGGGATTGCTAGTGTATGTGGCTGTTATTGTGGTGGAGAATTACCCAGACATGCCTTATTGGACAAACAAATGCTCCAGTTAGTCATGGCTCGGGTATTTTCTGATTGCAATGAGGATGAGGATTCATTTCTAGTATTACTTCATGGCCAAGTAGTGATAGATCAAACCACACCCATGTGTACGTGAACGTCTCCCCGTATAATGAAAAAGAAAGGAAGAAACTCCAGCTAAAATTTGATTCTGCCTCCCATATTTTTGCACATGATATTAGCCAGCTTTCATATCAAAAACATCCACATATGTACCTTCCTACATACATATCCAACATTTCACATAAAATACTGCTAGCTCTATGTCTAAGCATCATTACTAGCAATGACGCATGTATCTCTAGGTTTAATTATAACGGAGGCGGAATTGGAATACAGGGGATTTATTTCAGTAAGACACGTTCATAGAACTGTAGATTACATGGAATGTGAACATCGTAATCTTAGAAAAGTCATGAGTATTTAGTGTCCGTAGTAAATAGCCCTGAAATAGAAAATGTTCTCAAACGTGAGAAATCATGCCAAAGGGCATAGGCATAAATGCCCTAGAACGTGAGTCTTTGACGAAAACGGTGCGGGTGGGCGGGTTCCGAAGCAAACGCTGTCTTGACGATCGCTGGAGGCGCCCTCTGTGGAGTACTGTGCGCATCTGCGACATGATCGCGTAAGCGCAAGGTGGCGCCACACATTCCTCCCGTATGATTACTGCCAATTTCCAATTAGCCTCAATTATAACGGAGGCGGAATTGGAATACAGGGGATTTATTTCAGTAAGACACGTTCATAGAACTGTAGATTACATGGAATGTGAACATCGTAATCTTAGAAAAGTCATGAGTATTTAGTGTCCGTAGTAAATAGCCCTGAAATAGAAAATGTTCTCAAACGTGAGAAATCATGCCAAAGGGCATAGGCATAAATGCCAAACTTATTATTACAGTCAGGAAGGGAGCGACGTCCTTCCCGACGGGGGTAAGTAAGGCCTAATGCCCGTGGCACTGTTCCAGGTGCCATGATGGGAGATGACACTCTGGGGAACCCCCGCAGCCACGGCATCGTGGACTGCCCCCCTCCTCAAGGAGTGGAGTGTCACTCTCTCGGCCGCCGGGAATCCCACGGCCGCCAGGGCAGCGCGCATGACGGCGCACAACGGCCGAGAGGTCAGAGGGGTTGATGATGAGAGGATGAACGCTGGCGCCCGTGGAGGGGCCGGAACGGCCGCGACGTAGTTGGTATAGGCGTCTACCGGGCAGATCAGCGGATCCGCCAAGCGCGGGAGATCGACCACGTGAGGGGGGGCCGCACGTGACCGTGTTTTAGTCGATCTCACGTGGATCCTGAGGAGTCCATGCTGGGGTTGTATATCCGCTCGCTGTAGGGTGTGGGGGCCGCCCCACGAGGTCAACGACGGGGACACGAGGTTCGAGGCCCGTAGAAATGTGAAATACGCAATGAGGAGTGCCGCCCGGAGGACGAGGGCCGAGGGCCCGGCCCTGGATAAGTAGAGAAGC
This sequence comes from Alentia gelatinosa, assembly GCA_950022655.1. Classification (NCBI taxonomy): domain Eukaryota; kingdom Metazoa; phylum Annelida; class Polychaeta; order Phyllodocida; family Polynoidae; genus Alentia; species Alentia gelatinosa. The sequence continues at coordinate 51,645,239 of OX465586.1, forward strand.
ACGCGCCGGAGTTCTGGAAGGCGAACTGCAGGGGCGGGTGCCGGGATGTGGGTGGAGAGGCGCCTGGTACCGCGCTGAACCGCGAGGACCTCGTCCGCAAAAAGCGGTGCCGGGTCCCCGCCATGGCGGCGTATCCAGGTCCGGGCTCCTGATAGATAATTGGCGGCCGTTGCCGGGGCCCGAAATGAATTGGCTAGGGCCTGGGTGTAGAGGGCCCCGTAGGCAACGGTCGGCCAGCGAGGGTCGAATCCTGATGAGACGGCGAAACGCACGTAGGCCTGGGCCTGAATGAGGTGGTTCTGGCGCGTCGAGGGGGCCTCAGCCGACGCCAGGGATGCCATCATCTGGGCATGCAGGGGGGTGCGGGTGCCTAGATAGGATGGAAGCAAAAACATCTATGTCAAATACGGGGTTGATAATTACAGAGGAACGGCCGCCAGGAGCGATGGCTTCCGCAACGGCCGCGTACACAAAACTGACATCAACATCCCACAAGGCGGCGGCCAACCAGATCTCGCGGGCCACGGCCGAGACGACCGGGTCGTTAGTTCGGCCTGAGGCGAGGGCCTCAACTGGCGCCATGTCATCCGTGTGGACGACGACGGCCGCCCCGGGTGGCGCCCTCGCGCCGAGGGTAGCAATGCCCTGTAGAATGGCTACCGCGTGGAACCGGAACCCGGGGCCGAGGGCGGCCGCGGTGCCGGGCGCCTCCTGGCGCAAGCTCGCGGTGGCCGTTTGAGCGACGATGACCGCGTCCCTGCTAGACACGAAGATACTGAACGGTTCTCTGTGTGGGGCGACCAAGACTACTCCGTTGGCGGCCGTTGCGTAACGTGTAAACCAGCGAAAGTCCTCTTTTACCGCCGCTGGGATGGTCGCCACGCCCACTCCCGGGACTCGAGGTAGGAAGGCGAGAGCACGGGCGACGAACTTGCGGGCTTGTGATACGCAACGGGCGACGTATATGAGGCGGCCGACGATGGACTGGAGGCGGGCCCGGGTGATGGCTTTACGGGCGATCCACGCCTTGCACTCCCTTACCACGTCGGCGAGCCGATCTTCCGGGATGCGCAGGGTCATCGCGACCGTATCTATGTCAATGCCTAGCCATTCCATTCGTTGGGCCGGCGGGCTGCACTTATCGCATCGAGGACCAGGCCCAAGCGCGCCGCGAGGCCCCCAAAGGCGGTGTAGGCGTCCGTCGCTTCCTGGCGCGTGGCCTCGGCGCCCGCGAAGTCGTCGATGTACGACAACGCGTGGTGGCCCCCGCGGCCCAGGAGGAAGGTTACCGCCCGTGTGACTCTCTGACATGCCGAGGCCGAGAGGCGGGCGCCGAACGGGCAGCACGGGTCAATGTAGTACCTCCCCTCGGCCGCGACGACCTGGAGGGGGAGGTCCCGGGGGTCCACCCGTAGTTGGCGGTAAGCCCTGGCCATGTCGGCTTTCCACAGCCACGCCCCTTTTCCCAGAGCCCGAACTCTCTCCGCGAGGTCGGCGACCGTAGGGAGGGTGCATGTCTGGGCGTACGGCAGATGGGGGCCCATTTCCACGCCCGCGTTGACCCCGCCCCCAGGGGGGAAGGACATGTCGACTATTACTCTCCTACTGGAGGAGCCCCTCTTTGGGCGAGTCATGAGGGGAGATACTGCCGACCAGGGGGTGAAGGGCAGGTCCCTGAACGGGCCTACCATAGCCCCCTCCCCGAGCTCCTTCTCCAGGTAGGCCGCGACGTGGCGGGGGTAATTCTCCGCGGAGGCGTGGTTGCGTAGGGTGGAGGTGGGGGGGCTAGCGCCCGTGAATCCCAACGGCCAGCCGTACTCGAGAAATTCGACGACCTGATTGTCGTGGTAGTCGACTAGGGCCGCCCTCCATGCGTCGATCCGCATGCCCGAGGGAACGGGTATCCGAGCCCCGAGGTAGTTCGGGAGGCCCGAGACCCGGGCCTCGCTGTAGGCCCTCTCAATTGCCTCGTGCCCCCCCCACACTCCAGGAGAAGGGCGCGGCCATATGGATTTCACAACCGTTGCGTAGGCGGCAGGCCCACACCGTAGGGGCGCAACCCGAGGAACCGGGGGGGCACCTGCCGCGTCCTCGCCGTCGCCTGCGGCGCCACCTGGCCTCTCTGGGGTCGCGCCTGTGGCGCCCTCTAGCGCTTCATCTGCTGAGGTGCTGAACGCGCCTCCGTCGTGGACATGGAGTGTACTTTCAACATAGTAATCAGTGGGGGGGGGCGCGCCGGGACAGCGACGGCCACGACCCCCCGTAACACATTCATCGGCCGTAGGCAACGTGTAGGCCGTAGGCGCAGGTAAACAAACAAATAACTCTTGTACATTTTCGGCTGAAGTGAGGCGGGACGGGTGATGAGTCGCCTCGCCTATCGACGAAAAACCTGGGGGGGGGGGGGTGGAGACTTGATCCGGGATCCGTGAAGCGCTTGCGGGACTTGCCGCGCTTAGATTCCTCTGTTTAACTCTACATGCTACCTCCGAATGGCCGTTGGATGCCCCCGTATATACCGAGCAGTAAGCGCAGATGTGGTTCATGCGAATGCCTCCTTCCACGTGCCCGGGGGGCTTATCACACCCCCCTGGTTTGTTGAACGGCTGGCACGGCCTCGCTGTGTCGTCCCTAGCCTTTTTCCCCTTGACATTATCGACTGCATAAGCTATGCGGCCTGCATAGACCTGCGATATCGCAACTCTGAGGAGTTGAATGCGAGTGTCCTCGAGCCAGCCTAAGCGTAGGCGGCCCTCACTGACCATTGCAAATACGCGTTCTGACCACCTCCGGACCTGTGCAAAGTCGAACTCCCGGGCGTCCTCGAGGACCTCCTCCAGGTGTACCACCAGCGGTGCCACGTATTGGGGGGGGAAATCATCGTCATTAATAATTCGTAACAATGCCCATGCATACTCCGCCAATGTGAGTTCGTTCAGGCCTGTCTTCGCTCTCTCCGGGCCTCGATGCACATATAAATGTGGGAAAAACTTATATTTACCGGCTTCTGTGACCCTCGAGGCCGTGGTCTCCAGAATCTTGCGAACTTGGTCCTCGACCTCGTCGTCGGGCCTACCCGGCCTAACGGTCATAGGTGGTACCAAGGCTGCGGCCTGCCTCTGCTCCAAGAGCGCAGCTTGTAGTGTGGTGCCCTGGGATGCCGGCCGTGCGAGCGCTGCCGCCGTGTTGTCGGGTGCCAAGGGGCCCAGCGTAGCGGCTGACGTTCCCGCGTAGGATGCCAGGGCGGCCGGGACTCCTCCTTGTTGTGCGGGTGCCGAGGCCACCACTTTTTCGATGAAAGCATTCTCCATACCGTTAGTGATGCCCTGGAGGACTCGAGGCTGGAGTGTCGCGGCCGTCGGCGCTTGCATCGAAGGAGGCGAATTAACCGTATTTGCTGAGGTGCCTGGATCTGAGCGGGCGCCATTGCCATTGAGTTTTGCCGCTATCTCCGCGAGTGCCGTCTCCAAAACACTAAACCTCCTATCAAAGCTCGCGAACTTGTCGCTAAAAACGACATCGTCGTTTTCCTGGTCTTCAACTTCCTTCGTTTGATCCTTCGTCCTTCGCTTTGGGGTGTTTTTACCCATCTTTGCGAGTGATTTGAGCGAGGTCTTAAATTAGCTTCCGAAGCAAACGCTGTCTTGACGATCGCTGGAGGCGCCCTCTGTGGAGTACTGTGCGCATCTGCGACATGATCGCGTAAGCGCAAGGCGGCGCCACACATTCCTCCCGTATGATTACTGCCAATTTCCAATTAGCCTCAACACCACAAACCATTACTGATGCATTTAACAACAGTAGAATCCCGCCTAACGGGCACCCCGAGTTAACGGATAATTTTGCTCGGAACGGAAGGTCTAATGAATGTTTATCTTAACCTTGAGTAAGCAGCTACCCCGCGTAAGCGGTCGCTTTGGCCAGGACCGGGGGGTGTCTGCTTACGCGGGGTTCTTCTGTACGTCTTTCTCACTACCCCATGGGTAGATCCGATAATAGTCAAAGGTGCTATCAACCATGCCTTTAGAATGACATCACAACACGGTATAAATGTAGATGATGAGAAACTGGATAATTAGTAGAAACCAAACGAGAGTTAGCCTTGTCAATGTTTATGCCACGATGTGCAGGTTGTGTATTAATACACGAGGCGTTAGCTGAGTTTAGTGAGTAGCAGACCTGACCAGAGTGGTATAAACATTGACAAGGCTAACTTGAGTTTAGTTTCGTATTTATCCTACCCCATCTCACCGATATACAGAGAATATTTGTAATTATCCATGTTAGTAGTTATCAATGCTGCCGGATCTACTTTCGTTATCTCGTCTCTGATTGGTCCGTTTTTTTATTCACCTTGGTGCATAAATAACACTTTATCCAACGCTATGTCAAATACATTGAGTCAATGTTAAACCCATGGCGTTTTTTATTAGGGGTAGGATAAACGCAGATACAAGTCCATGCGCACTGACAAATACACGTACATGGACACGGACACATCAGTGCACACTCCAGTACACACCCCGTCGTTAGGTTTACGCCCCTACACACACACCTCCCCTCCTCCTCCCCTCTTCTCACTAAGATCCCTGTCTTTGTACACACACTGGGCGCCTCGCCCACACCGCCCCTCCCCACGGCAGACAACCGTGTGCCACACACGGGCCTAACACTCCTCCAGGGGCCAACGTCTCTCCAGTAGGCATCGCATGTCACCCTGTGAAATCAGGTGTGCCCGGAACCCAATCAATAGCCTGTAGGAAGGGCTGGCGTGATAAGTCTATCTCCCTCAGTAATTACTTTCCATCAGAGCTGCTGTTTGGTGCCATGGATGTATGAATGGACTGCTGGGTGGGTTGTGTCTGCTGGGCTAACTCTCCGAGGAGGGTTGTGTGTTGTGTGGGCTCTGTGTGTGTACCATGTGCTTTTGTGTGGTAAATTAGGAATAATATAAGCACGTTTGTGGTGTGGGTAAAGAAAGGGACGTTTGTGGTCTGTGGGAAGGTATGTGTTATATATTGGCAGTTTATCTTAGCCTTGTATAGACGTCTATAGGCTTAACATTAGGAACTCTTACTCGACAGGCTTGCGAGTAAGGTAACCCATACTCAATGGGTGATAAACAGAAAGGTATGTCCAGAAAAGAAAAAAAAGATTAATGAGTGGTTGGTTTCGTCTTCCTGTTTCCCATCGAGTTTAGAGCATGTAGTAATATGAACGAGGCGATAACCAAGTGAATATTCTAAATCGCTCCAAACGAGATGGAAAACAAGGACTCAGACCAAACACGAATATTTTTATCTTAGCCTGGAAATTTTTATCTGTTTTTCGCCAATTGAGTGTGTGTTACCGTACTCTCATGCCTGTTGAGTAGGAGTTCCTAATGCTAAACCTATAGACGTTTATGGAGGCTAATATAAAGCTATGTGTGTGGTCGATGTAGAGTGTGTACTATAGGACGAGTTGGGGACTGCCTTCGTGTGTGGCGTTTCACGGCGTTATGTTCTCTGGCCTCATGCGTGATGTATGAGGAGGCCGAGCGGCGGTCATGTAGTGGGTGTTGCCATGTTGGGGTTATTATTACTGCCTGTCTGCGTAGATTTAAGGCACCCTTGCAGCTTACGATGTTCCTCCTACCACTGTCCGCCCTTTATGCCGTCGTCTACCCTCTAGTTTACCGGCCACACCCTCCCAGACCCCGACCCTCCTCCACCACCGACCTCAGCCAAGCTCTCATCGGTCACCGTTTGCCTCCCCCAAACGTCTATTACCTACCCCTATACCCCACACCTCTCTCCACCCCTCGTTTTCTTTCTGCCCCAGCCTATCGTCTCGGCTACTGACCACCTTTTTGTCCATGCAGGCTTTCATTATGCTGTAATGCATGCTTTTACTCCTACCCATCCTTTACACTTATACCACCCTCTCTCCCACTGATTTCTCTCTCAGTTTCTTTTGTTTTCTCCCTCTTCTGTCTATTATTATATACCTGTGTACGAATGTCTATGAAATACTGCCCGCTGCTAGGGGTGCAGTAATAGTAATGTTCGTGCCCGCTGTGAGTGTGACTTAATAAGTAATTAAATTGTCGTTTTTGTCGATTTAAGGCATATAATAATAAGCAAACGTCTTAACTGTGGACGAAACGGTTCCTTTTCTCAGGCAGTCGTCGATTTCATACTGCCTTCCGCCTATAGTATCAGGCAGTATGAAATCGACGACTGACCTCGAACAGGAACCGTTTCGTCCACAGTAAGGACGTTTCCTTATATTACAATATCCTCTCTAATAGTTATCTCTATCTCTCTCTATCTCACCCCCACCACTTCATTTTTCTCTTTCATCTTCTCCCTTACAATACACACATTAAACTGAGATCTTCTTCTCGTATTCCATTGCCTATGATTTCTTCTAAATCCAACTCTCCTCTCAATTCATCATCATCATGTAAACCGTCTCCAATCTCCACCACCATCCTTAGCATCTCTTAGAGCTCATTCTCCCTAACTTATATTGATTTCCTCTCTACTCCTCACTCTCTCACACTCCACTCACACTCTCCTCTACTTTTCCTCTTTCCGAATCTCCTGCTCCTACAACGTCTATAGATGTCCTTGCAATCTATTCCCTCGCCCACCAGTCTTTCTCTCTCTCCGTCTCTCTGGACGGCGCCTCCCGTGTCCCCCTCCCCCCGCCTGTCCCTGCCTGGACTCGGCGGCCGGGCTCGGGGGCGGCGCGGCCGGGCAGGCGGGGCCAGCCGGCTGTGTTGAGGTAAAACAGAGGTGACAGTGATAGGTCGGGCGGGCTGACCACTCCACTCTGTAATGCAGGAGGTGGTCCTCATCTCCATACCTTTAAGGACCCCATAAAAACACGCTCCCCTGGCCCGACTACTCCATTGCCATTAGTAGGCCCGGCCCAGCCTTTCCGCTTCACTGCTCTGTCCTCGTCCTGTTTTGGGGAAGTTTAGATATGTTTTCCTGAGAAGCAGTGCAGATTGCCAAAGTCTTTAAGGTGGAAGAAGGAAAATAGCAGAGTTAGATTCTCCTGCACGAAAGAGGGATGTCTGCTTTAAGTCTCATCTAGAGCTCCATCAATTGTAATATGTCACTATTAAATCAACACAATACAGACTTAAGACTTGATGGTAGGCCTTGGGGTATCTTCCAAAGGGAGATATATTCTTTGCCTTCTATGGAAGGGGAACTTTTTTGCCTGCACAGATGATATTCTTGTTACGCGTAAATCGAATAAGAAACGTTTTCAAGTTATTCAATCTAGGGTAAGTTCTCATGTTACGATTAAGATAAATGGAAATAGAAGGTGTTGCTTGAGATATAAAGCCCAAATATAATATTGCCTATTACGAACACACACCGCAAGGCTTCAATTATGAAAACTGGATACTGTATTTACAAAGGGTGAATTATATAGGGCACAGAATGATTGCTAGTTACACCATTATTGTAAGATATAAACACTGTAGTCTTGGGACAACCAGTATTTCCTGCCAGTATAATCTATAGATATTCATGAGATTAGGCTAAAAACATCTGTATGGAAAAATCCATTGATATCTGCACCCCCATCTGGTTTCTGTTCGGCGTCGGAGTCAGGATGGCCGCCTCCATAAGACAATGGTTATGTGTCCTGTACGGAGACATACAAATTATTTTCGAACACAGGAAACACCTTTGCACAAACGCTGTTTTAACAGGATTGAACGACTTTACATATTCGTCTATCGTTAAGGACTACTCGGGCTTCATTTAAGTCACAATTAAACTATTCAAAGGTTTTTATGATCTGCCTGTCGTGATCCTACTTCCTTATGTTATTACTTCGCATACCTACAACAACCCATGCCTGATCTAGAGATAGGTATGTCTATGATGTATACTTAGTCTGCACCTAAGATAAAGATGCACTTCCTATGTCTTTTTTAACATTCAATCAAATTGACGATATAAGTGCAAAAGATGCTGAAAGAAATACGCACACCTGGAAACACGTTTTCCCTGTTCTGCGATATTAAATTTTCAAAATATAAATGTAAATGTTTATCCAAACACCAGTGAGAGCACTCACAATCACTTAAATCCAGATACCTCCAACTGCAAGGAACACAGTCTTCAGTAATCCGAACTGACCTTTGTACGCATCTTGCTAACAAATTTGTTAAGTTCACAGACAGTAATATGCGGCAGCTTTGTGCTTGCAATATTCCGCCGGGCGGCTATTACATGTAGGTAGTCATATGGGCGGGCGCTGTAAGGTGATACACCATCGCTGTCTGAGCTGCTCCGAGCAGCTCGGCTCGCAGGAAGCCTGTAATCCTCCACGTTTTGCTTTCATACAAAATGGATGAGGTTTAATTGACAGGGGTGAGATATGATGGGGGCACAATAACTGATATATGACCACACATTCCTGGCCAGTCGACTCCATTTCTCTTTCGCTATGACTAATAGATCTGGCAAAGGGGTCTGTCCATCTTCTAACCTGTGATGGGTGATGATCTAGATAATAAATGCAACGATTTTTTAAGGTTTGTGGTCTCAAAAGTGTGACGGACAAGGAAGGTAGGAATTACCATTAATCACCCAATTGTTGTCCTATATTTACGGAAAAAATAGGTTAATTAGGGACAGACCATCGACATTTTAATGCTGTATTAGAACTGACCAAAAAGGGAGAGTATTGATTTTATAGCTCTTCATCATTAAAGGCCTTGGAGTTTAAGTGGTCTTTTTTCAAAAGGATTGCATGGAACACCACCTCTTCCTAAGGGACAATGGAACAGACAATTACCATCATTACTGTGTTATCTTCACAATTAAATGAAAATCATTTTTGATAAATTGCGCGGGCTTCCTCAGGAGGTTATGGACAATGTAAGAAAATATTTCCTGCCCCGTCTCTGGTCTGCATTCCATCAATGCGGTATTGTTTGCCGGTTAGGACGAACAATTTTCTCCTCTGATACAAACCGCTGCAGAATCCAGCAAACATTTATTTATTACACTTTGACCTGATAATGAAATGAGTATTAATGCGAGGAGTTCACTAAGCTGGTGATCCGGTTAGGCTGGGCGTGGCGTAGTTACACACCTGTTACCTGCATCATCACGGGAGAATTAGCCCCGCTCTTGCTGCGTGATTTACGGCTATAACTGAATATATCTCTCAATCCTCTCGATCCGCACTTACGCTCTATCCTGCCCGTATTGATGAAAGGCCGAGCCCTGGGCCGTAGAGGCGAACAGCTCTGAGCAACTCCGATTAGTGTCAGCTCCGAGCAATGCCGAGTAGCTCTGAACAACTCCGAGCAGCACCGAGCAGCATCGAGCACCCCTGAGCAGCTCAGGGCAGCTCCGAGTAGCACCGAGCAGCCCCGGGCAGTGCTAAGCAGCTCCGAGTAGTACCGAGCAGCCCCGAGCAGTGCTAATCAGCGCCGAGTAGTACTGAGCAGCTCCGAGCAGCTCCGGCCAGCTCCGAGCAGTGCCAAGCAGCTCTGAGTGAGAGAACTGCCTGCACGAGGGAGTCTGTCTCCGATGGGCTGCTACAGACAGTCGAGCAGTACCGAGCACCCCCGAGCAGTTCCGAGCAGTACCGAGCAGCTCCGAGTAAGAGAACTGCCTGCACGAGGGAGTCTGTTTCCGACGGGCTGCTACCGAGAGCCAGTGCGTGGCCATCTTCCTATAATGAAGAATTATGACAGTGGTGCCTGCTGAAAAATTAATGCAACCTGCTACCGAGCATGATGAATTCGCCGAAACCCCTATCTGCCAATAAATTGGGACTCCCTGCCGTGCGTAGAAGAAGGGAGGGTACCTGTTATTCATATTCGGTCAATCTGACCCCGCCTACACATCAGTGCCACCTACTGGGTGCCGCTGTTAACCTCCTACAGACCAGGGATCCTACCAGAACTCATCCTGCAGCATCCTTCTGTCATACATCAAAACAATTCTCCCCTGTATATTTTTGCAGACATATGTGGCTATGTTTATATATAAACAGAGCTTGCTATAGAACAAAATGAAGGAAATGTTTACACTTTTTTTCTCATAACTAAGAATATCCGCCACCAAATAATCAGGTACTGCACGGAAACATTACCTTCAATGAATATTATTAAACAGCATAGCAAATGGTCTTATACCTGGTGCCCTTGTTATTCCCTCTGCAATAATAGCCCAGCCAACAACCACTCTCAGTAAGCTTCATTTCTGGTATTTTAGATATGTCCATCACCCTAGTATGATTAGCACCACCCATCACCTTTAAGACACCGTGCTTTAGTTTCATAAAAAAGGAAAGGTGGTGAGGGGTTGGCACTGGACTCGTAATCCCAAGGTTGTGGGTTCAAGACCCACTGCAGCCACCTTTCTCTTTCATCCCCAGCAGTCGTAGACATACTGCCATATCAAAGGCCAGTCGTTTTCATATCATGTCTATATGTTGTGGGAACTAAAGGAACTCTCAGCTTGGTAATAGTGTAGGGGTGAGCTTTCTACCTTCATGTTCTAATGCCGCTGCAGTGTCGTAGCAGTGAGAGAAACCCCAACCTTTTAACAGTCTGGAAATGACCTGATATACACGATGCTTCGATGCTGCTTCTCTGAAAATGGATGATCAAGTTGTTATTATTGAACAAATGTTGGGCGCACATTGAAACCATCCTTCAGATTGAGTGCACAGCCCCTGCATAAGTAAACGTTAATGTAAAAAAAACCAATAAAAATGCAAACAATATCTCCTGCTACTATAAGATGCTCGCATCACACCCACACATATCACTCAGCTACCAAGCAACACCGCCCAAAACTATGTAAGCATATTCTACCACCGCGGTCCCTACACCATAAATCACAGGATGTGTACTATTGCCACCACCTACTCCTCTGAGTTAACGTCACTATTGGTCTGCACCCGCGCCCCACCTTCATCCCCCTCCCGTGTTGGGGATTACAGGACCTGTGAAAGAAGACTCTGCCACCTCGATCTCAACCGGCAGTCGAAACTGATACAATAGCCCTCCATTCCGCCTCAATCTAGCCGTATTAGGGCGACACTTTGAAGGCAGCCAACCCCCGCGCGTTGGACGTAATCGTCCAAATACACGACTTGAGCTAGCGCTAAAAATACCGCTCAGATGGCAACACTGACAAAGCCTTTTACCTAATGACTCCAGAGGACAAAGAAAAGCACTGGAGTCGCTGGTTGGCCGTGTGCAGCAGCCAGCCTTAGAAGCCTAGTGGTTGGCACTGGTGTCCTCTTATTTTCCTTAGCCTGCACTGACTTTGATGTGATAGGCTGTTAATTTCTTGCCCGCTAAATCATGTAGGGTGGTAATTTGCCAGTTAGTATCCCGTGAGGAGCTCATAGCAGCGGCTCCTCTTGTCCCCGAGCAGCTCGCCCCTTGTTTGAGCCTGGTTTGTCGGTCCAGATATGGTCTGGTGGTTGTCCTTTGTGTGTGCCTCACCCACCCTACCCCCTGTATAGTTCCAGCTTTCTGGTTGGAGGACTTTGCACTCTGGAACCTTGAAGCCTAACTTTATATACGCATTTAAGAACTCCTTAGTGTCTAGGATCAGATGAAGACCACCGATATAAGAGTATCAAGAGCGCCACTATATGATATATTTTACTTATTTTCCTATCACACTTATCTATCTAGAGTTGAGATTATTTGTGGAGTTACGTGGCAACAGCTTCAGCGACTGCTGGTAAATCGTATGCATCCGACCAACGACCATGCGGCAGAAAAGATTTGCCATATATAGAGTTGGGATTATGTTTTTTTATAATCAAAACTATCACTAGCTAAATGTTTGGAGGCTGAAGGTTTATTTGTAGTGTATTGAAAACGTTCAGCTTTTGGAAATTATATGACAATAGTGCAAACCAAAATAGAATAGAAAACTACAATGTTCATATTTGCCTTGTGTTTCTCCAACCTTCTTCCCATCGTCTCTTTACCCCTATCTTATTATGCTTATTTGACTCTTGGTATTGAAAACACCCCTGAATTTAAATTACCTAAACTGACTATGCACGCTAAATGTATTCTAGTGCTGACTTGTATGCCCCAATGGAAGACCACACGCTACCAAAAATACGTTGCCAATGTTTATGTGGCGCGAGTTGTCTTCGCTGAATGGTTTTACAAAGAGGAGTTGAGTGCTGTCGGTTGCAACTATATGAAACAAAGTGACGTTTAAATTTTATCCAACCCCATAACTTGTTTTTAACTTCATATATGTCACCTGTGGCTATAAATATTTTATGGCTTAACCATGGCATACAAGCACACCATGTTAAATCAATGGATATTTATATAAAGGGGAGAATATATGTGTATTAATTTATTAATAATGCTTAGTAAATGAATATATTGTGTAAATAAATGAATTGAGGGAATAAATAGGTGTACATTGTGTAATGATTTTACTAATAATTCATTGTAATAATATCGTGTGCAATAATCTATAATGATAAATGTGTATTGTGTGGTAATTATAAAGATATATGGTGAAATAATAATAATAACAACATTAATAAATGATAATTGTCTTTTCTCCAGGTGGTCCCCAGCACGGAGTGTCCGGGTCTCGAGGCTGTCCGGAGGAGGAGAGTTTCGGTGCCGATAGCAGCGCTCAGGTGGTGCCCAACGTGGCGGGCCACAGCTTCACCTCCAGTAACTTCAGCTACTCCAGTCAGCCCCGCCAGCTGCGCACCTTCGCGCCCAACAACTACAGCGCCAGCATGTCCCCCTCCAACGACTTCCTCAAGAAGAGCGCCCCCCTGAGGGCCGACGACCTGCCACCGGAAGCGGATGTGAAAAAATCGACGATGCCGCCGCCGCCGCCTCCCCCGCCCAAATGCCCGATAGACGCCACCCAGCTGGACCTGGAGACGCCTCGTAGCCAGATCGGCGCCAACTACATCCGGAAGTACTACAATGGCACCGACGTGGCGACGACGCATCTGGGCTACCAGAGCGGACACGACTCTCAGATGGAGGAGACGGGAATGAGCGATGATGAGGCGGGCGGAAGTGCGCAGTACTCATGCGCAGACATGAGCGAGGCGCTGCGCGGGAACGCGACGCGCACGCCCAGCGCGCTCCAGCAGGCGGCGGCCGACGTGACCAACGACGATGCCGACTCGACGACGACTACTTCCGGTAGCTACGTCGTCGACCCTCAGGACCTTGTGAACGAGATCGACGATCTCTTCTTCCGGGATATGATGGTGTGATAAGGGCTCATGGTGGAAATATACGATACGCCTAGATACATGTAAACACATGTATTCACGAGAGGTAATCTGGTTAGTGCCTGGATGCTCACAAGTTACTGACTGTATCTTCTCTCAATGTGCCTCGATAGAGTTCTGGAGTCTATATATACCAAGACCTGTGAATATAGGAACCACAATGGGAGCACGGTCTCAGGGATTTTTACCGATTGGTCACCGTTTAGTTTCCCGACCCTGGTATAGTACCATAGACACAGTGAGTGCGATACTTCCCTCCAGTGTGATCTGCATCCAGGGTGCCGCAGAAAGAGCAGGGCTATGGCGCCCCAAATCTGTCTTTATTTATCTATAAACAGGTGGACTGGTCTGCAGTGCAGGATGGTGAATTTATCGTGATGCCGATCAGTGTAATCAGAGCGTTTTCAGTCTGTGTTAACAGGAACTAAGTATGGAAAGTGCAAAATTATTCAGATTTTTACCTGCATGTGCAAGAGCCAAGATTCTTTGTCAGGAACTGCCCGATGAATTCTTTGCAATGAACTGCCCGCTGCCAAAAAACGAAGAAGTGAATTTCTGACACGGGACTTAATTCTGAATGTACAGAGCCTTTGCTGTTTTTACGTTGTTTGTACAAAAATATTATTTATTTGAGCTTTTTAAAAAAAAGACGAAAAACAGCCAAGCTTATATACATATTATACATATTATTATATTCTTTTAAGTCCAGATTTCTATCTGTGTTTGTACGGAAGTCGGTGATAAGTGGTTTGTTTCATCTGTAAATGTGAGTGTAAATAGGAATGTGTGGACGCTGTACAGTTGCCATTTTAGGGAAGACAATGATTGAAGTGCACTTGATGCGAATAGAATACCGAGAAGACTTTGTGAACAATAGCACCCTCCTCGCATGTATTTATTTTTACACAAAGCACTCATGGTTATGAATCTGCCTGCGTTTAACGAGCCAGTTAATGCGAAGACCAAGAAGTTTTAGCCCATTTATCGCTCAATTAACTCGAACCGTGGGCCGATACTGCCGACTGCACCAATGTGGACCCATGAACAATAGCCTCGATAGCTTCACTACCCTGTCATGCACATCCACGATCCACAGGCTTGCAGACAGGAATAGATTAACATCATTTGGCGGAAAATAAGGAAAACATTTCAAACCTAAACTTAAGAATTACCACAACGAGAAGATGGTTTATTATGGACACTGAAATCCTTCTTCCTCGAGAGTGCTTTTAATCGACAGAGGAGGGGGGGTGAATTGCAAAATAATTGGTGTTAAATTGACAAAGAAAAGTACCGGTGTCCCCTTGTTGCTGGTAGGCGGCTGGTGTCACAGCCAATCATGCCGGGTTAGCCGGTACAAGCAAGCCGTGATAATTCCAAAGCGCACTCCGGGTAGTAAGTTTCCCTCATTATCGCCCACCTCAATGCTAACTAGATTAATTTCAATCCAATCTTTTATATTGAGGCGGATTAAATCCCTTTTATCGTATTTTTATTGTTTGACTGAGGCCTGTTATCATCGAGGAGGGTGTGGAGAGGGGTTAGGAGGGGGGTGGGGTACAGTTTAAAGGGATAAGCATGCAGAGTGACTGGCACTAGCGTGTCATCCATTGTCCTAGGTTGGTGTGCGGTTGTAAGCCCATTTCCCTCTTGTCATTTATGCCATGATCAACGAGCGTTTTCTGTTGAAGCGTCGGACGTCGCTTTTGTCACTCTTTTAATTGAAAGCCTGTCACTATGTCTGCTAGGCTTGAACCCGCCTAAGCCTTGTGCCTCCAGGGTGACTTTCCCTGGAGCATAAAGTCGGTCAACAGCCTCGAAGCTCCTCAATTCTCCTCCAGTGCGAGTTCTGCCCGCGCGCCAACGGGTAAGTCGCCTACTCCGGCGCCGTCCCCCCAACTGATAATCAATTATTTATTTCTTAGTGATGGCCGGGGTCGAAGGTCGATGAGATGGGAGAATGTTGGTCACGTGACAAGGTCAAAGTCAAGGTCACAGGTCAAGGTATCTAGGTGGGGGCGGGGAGTGGGCAGAGCAATGCCCTCCCTCGAACCCAGGCACCTGTTTCCAGGACCAGTTACCCGGATGCTGACACGGAAAGAACAAGCGGGCGTCTCCGTCGTGCGCGCGCATCCGTGTAGCGTTCCCATGGTAACGCGGTAGTGTATCTGAATGTAATGTTTCATGGTTAAAAACGGGAATTATATCAATAGCGGCTGAGATACCTTTGTCTGGGGTTGTGCCTATAAGCCCGACCTCAGTGGTCGCTAACAAAAGCACTCTCCATATGTCGACGTATTTGAAGGATGTGCTTTTTTTATGTCGCCAGACCACACACCGTCTACCAACCACGGGCCTTTATGTTATGATTGATTCGGCAAAGCGCTGGTGGAAAATTGGCCAAATAAGCAAGTCTTCAAAGAACAGTCAAGAGAAAGGGAAACTGGGCTAGCCACATTGGACGGCAAAAAGAGGCGGTCCCCTTCCTCCTACAACTAGATGTAGACATTTGATGGCGCTTGAAGAGCGGAGTTTTTGTAGGCGTCGATCGGCGTCGTCTTTTGTGATTGGAAGGAAAACGGGCGAGGAAAATGGTCCCGAAATGAACCGTCTTAGCGGATCTGGAACCGCTGGCATTCACACCCCGCTGCTGTGACCCCCTCCACCGGCCTCCACCCCCTTCTCATTCACCCCGACGACGTCCCACAGTCGCTCCAGTTGTCTCGGGCTCTCTACTTTTTCCCGCGTATCCGGCGCGAATTCTCGCCCGGCGTGAGACGTATCGCGCGAGACAGGGCGAGAAGTGACAACAGGGCTCGTTGAATACTTTGCAGGGGGAAATCAATAGTCAACGACCGGCCCAGTGACTGGAATACAAGCGTGTCCACACCCTGAGGAGAAATCTTGGCAACCTTTCTCCCTTTCTTACTCCCACCCCTTCCTCTCCCTCTTCAGCTCCGCCGGGGTCATTGCCTGGGGTCCTCCTGCGTGAATTGATTCCTCCATAACATCCCCATAACCCCCCCAGACTTGCTCCGGGGTCCTCTATTTTGGCGGGAGAAATACCGTCGGTCGATCTAGGTTTCGAGAAATTGTCGTCTGCCTTGAGATGCTTCGCTAAGACGAGCAGAACCTTGATCCATTTCAAACCGTGTTTCGATTCCATGCGCACTATCAAAGAAAAAAAAACGTGTATTTTTTTCTATACTTTGAAACACTCATTTCTTTGTAATTCGTTTAATTTTGCCTCGATAAGAACGCTATCAAAGTTAACGATTTAATCAGGATTATGCGTGGCCTTGTGTAAAGCTGTTCAGGTCATGCCTGTTTGGGTAATAGAGCATTAGGTAAATAATTAATCGTCTAAGTGCCGATGGAAAGTGCTAGTCGTGCGTGGAATTCACCTTTCCGCGTCTGAGATGAGTTCATCTCCTTAGAACTGGGAGCAGCTCATTGGCACCTTGCCAACTCCGCCCGGTGCTGCCCCCCCCCCCCCCGCACCCCAGACCCTGCCCGGCACGCCTTCAAGCCGACACATGACGACATGACTCAGCACTTTTGTGTAACCTACATGAAGGTTTCCTAATTATCCCCCCTTTTCAGGTTAGGAACGTCACCTCTTTTTCAGTTTGCGTAGCAGAGCGAAAGTCTTTTCTCAAGGAGCCCCGTGATAAGATCGCAATGATGTCTCTGTGGGATGGGAGGCTGGCAGTGCCTCGCCAACACTTGGGGCATTCAGAGATGGGGAGTCTTAAAGAGATAAGGTTGTGAATGACGGCGGGGAGGGGGGTTAAGCTCCTAAAGGATCCAGTTACTGCTAAAAGAACAACAACGAAAGGTACATAATCTGTGTTCTTTATGACTTTGCCCATTGTGTTCGTCAGGTTTAATCCGGAGATGAGCTTTAAGAATTGTAAAAACAAAGAGTTGCTGTTTCAGTGTTTACTTTGCTGTACATGTTTTAGGTTCATTGTATTATAAACATGCTTGCGTTTACGTTCCACAATATACCAGTTTGGACATGTCATTTGCTCGCTTTCCTGTACATGTTTTATCTGTTTAAACGGTGCCGTTTTGAATATGCCAGTAATTACTCTTTTGTACATATAGACATACTCAAACCTCATTGTTTTGATTGTAGTGCCTCAGTTGTAAACACCTTAAAGACAGGCGCCGTCACCAAAACCCGCTCTAGGACATCAAAGGTCAGAAGCCAGTCTTTCCGAGTGATTTGGTAACTTTGAGCTGCTCATACACTTGGATCTCGTGTGAGCAACTGCGAAGTACCAACGTTCATGTCAATGTTCGCTCTGAGTCTCTGTGCTGTTGCTTCCGCACCGAATCCCAAACGCTGTAAGGCCCCCATTGATGTATCCCCAGCGCCTGGCCATTTGGATGACGCGTGTGTGTTTGTGGGAGTTGGGAGGAGGAGGAGGGCCTAACTATTGGTAGAGAAGTGAAGGAGAAGCTAGGCACTTGGGGGTAGAGGTGGGCGGGAGGATTCCCTCTGATCTCTTGTATTTCTGCTCAGTTAGTTACTGAAAGATTAGAGGCTTGACAATGAGTTTCCCAGTCTCCTTCACCTCGATCGATACCTCAGTCTTTCATGTCGGGACGGCCGAGCTGCGTCCCTCCATTTGGCGCCGTTCTCGGGAAATCCCGTGCGAGTCTCGCGCCGCGCGAGACTTGGGACGGGAGGCAAGGAAATTGGCAGGGAAAGTATTCGTGCCACACCTCCATCAAGCCTCCGGGGTGAAGGTCACTGGGTTCTATCCATCTGTCACGCGGTGGCTGCTGGCCGAGGTGTGCGTTCGGAGATGTGTGTGGGAAGCGGAGGAGGGGGTCTGGTAACACCTGGCACCCATCTAAGAAGGTGTAATATTTCTTAATGGGAGAGCAGCTCCTTCTAGCTCCCATGACCTCCCCTGTGTCCAAGCTCCGTGGGATTTCTTTAGGGAAAAAAATATAGTAATATGAAGCCAACTTCTAGGATCGTCCCCGATGGATCTCAGTGTATTTGGGTTGGGGAGCCGTAGTATCCGTAATCTCCGAGTCCATCCGTACGGTGACCGCAAAGCTTATGGTGTATGCTGACGGTAACACAGCTGGCAGTTGGGGGTTTTGATGTTGCACCACGCATCCTACGGAGTGAGAGCCAGGCCTTTGGATCCTAAAGTCTGGGATCCAAAGTCTATCAGAGGTTTGTGTTTGAAGTTGCCCCAGGATCCCAACAAGGTCGCCAGCCCGAGAGGAGGGGCGCGGGTGTGGCTTCCCCTTCGTGAGTGGGTCTCACCCCTCTTCACCCCTCCCCCGGTGACAGTGTCGCCCCCTGCGGAGCATATCCTTGGGGCTTGTTGGGTCTTTGGGGAGACTCCAGTCTCCTTACAATGGGAATCACGCATTTTGCCTATCTGCCTCCATCTGTCGGGCCGCTGCTCTGTCCTTCTATTGATAAATCTGTAACTGGGGATGTGCCGGTGGGAACAGCCACATGCCGCTAAAATGACCCTGTCAGAGCGAGTTTTATGTGTGTGTTGTAACAGTCGCTTTCACACGCGACAGTTTGTGACAATCATTTCAAAGAAATCAAAAGTGCCAGTATCGAAAAGGCGGGGTGGGATGCGTGTGCAATACGTTGACGGTTGGCTGGCATTGTATCGTAGTTTCCCAACACTGGAACTTCCGCTGTAGAAATACTAAAAACATTTATCAAGAGAAGTGAAACCTTTATTCATATGAACCCTCGTTACCCACCCGATGCGCTCTCTATTGTATGGGGAATCATTCATCGTTACATAACTTGAAAATAGATGAATATAATTCGCAGTGTATATCTCTGATTTTGGATGAATGCGTATCTGAAGCCTCGTGGGGATTTCCAGTACATATAAAGCACTGCCTAGAGCCAGAATAACTTAGACTAGTTCGTTGATTCATGAACCCTGGCTCTCTAAACTCGTAATATTATTCCTCTGATTTTATTGGGACTGATCTAACTGTACATATTGTATTTTTATGTTACATAAATGTAAATGTGTGAATGGAGAATGAAGTTTGATTCTACGCCACAAAGCGCGCTCATCCCAAAAACTGAGTATTTTAAAATCCATGAATGTGTAAATGTAAGGCAATACATGCTTTCTTATGAGTGAAACTATTGACTGGTTTCGTTTGTAAGCGGACGTAATAAAAAGCCTTAATTTTGTATAAAAATGATATGATGTTGTTTCTTCTTTATAATGAAAGGTAATAATTGCAACTGAGGCAAATGAATGTTGCCCTCTAGAAAAAAACGTCGAGGTAAATCAAAAGGCCTCTACAACAGGCTGACGTCAGAGGAAAAACTATCAGACAAGGTGATGAATTAAAGTATGCTTGAGAAATGAAAAAGTCCAACTAGACATAAAGGCTAAACTGGAGATCTCCCCAGAGTAGACCTTAATGGAGACCTTAGGGCAATGATAAAGGTATGACAGACAAAGTTAAATTAATCGTATTCATCAGTGGACTCTTACGATTGTTTCATCTGTAGAGAACGATGATTTATCATTCATATCTAATTCCACACAAAAATGAAGTAAAAACCTACTCTGAGGACATCTATTATAGGGAAGAAAATAAAACAACAAATCCTGCTGCAATCACTTCCCAATGTTCTGTGCACGTTGTCACGCTGTCATTGTGGTGGCCGGTAAAGGCCCGGCCCCACTGAAGCGACGCGATCGTCGCACACGTTTTATGGGGCCATAAATGGCCGGCCAGCGGCATTTATGGCTTCAAGTGTGATGGATCCATCGCTCTCAATCGCACGAAAAACCGAGGGTATGCCCCACTGGTGCGATGAAATCATCGCAATTCATCTAACTTCACCAATGAAGGAAAATGGACTCTGTTCAGAGTGTACCTTCTTTTATATTCAGTGATTACGACCACCCGTAATCTCCGCTTGGTGAATTACACATTCCCCATTGGTTCAATATTGATATTGCCCGGCCCCATAGAAGCGATTGTGTGCGATGCGACGGGCGGCGCCGTTTTTATGACCCTCGCCGGCCGTTTATGACTTTTTATGGACTTGCGACAATCGCATCGCACCAGTGGGGCCGGGCCTTTAGGGTGACATAAAACCCGAGTTTAGGAAGACAAGACACAACCAGTCCGATTCACCTCCGAAGCCCAAAAGCCTCCACTTTATTCCAGCCTATATTCAAGTCTCTGTAGGAATGGGCTAATGCGTATGAGCAGTAAATGTTT
The DNA here is from genome assembly GCA_950022655.1 of Alentia gelatinosa. Taxonomy (NCBI): domain Eukaryota; kingdom Metazoa; phylum Annelida; class Polychaeta; order Phyllodocida; family Polynoidae; genus Alentia; species Alentia gelatinosa. The sequence goes on from OX465586.1 coordinate 51,665,777, forward strand.
ACATGTCATCAGATAAGACTGCAGCAGGGGAATGAGATATCACCACTCATTGTTTTAGAATTCGCCAGAGGTATTCATAACATGCAGTACCTGTTGATATAAGCATTTTCAGTGTTCTTAATATTTCGTCTGCTATTAGAAACCTCTTTTCTGTATATATATGCTAACGATCAAGGCTAAGAGGGTGGTTGTGGCCCCTAAGATTCGAGGTCAACTCTCGACTGCAGAGCCGTCCCAAGGCGCTAGAAAATATTATGTAAGGAGGTTAGGGTGAAGGTCGGGGTTTGCTGCGAATGCAGTTATTGGCTACTCGGTCTACTGTATTCCTTACATGGAATTAAGGTAATGGGACAACTCCATGGTGGTAAAGACAAAATGATACATTTTTCATGATAAAACTTTAAAAAACAACGGCACTTCCAAGCAGAAACTAATGAAACATCTAAAGCATAAGCTAAATAATGGTCTAAACATAAGAAAATACATATAACATAGACAGCAATCAACGCTTTTGTAGACAGGCGGCCGTAAACCGCGGTTTGCGCGTAGTGATACACGAGCGTTAGAAAATGTATTTTGAGGTCAACCTCAAGTTTCTAGAGGTGCCCGTCCACAAACAGATCGTTTGTTGTATTTATTTTCCATCTTCTCATACAAGATAAACACATCAATTGCCAAAGTGTTGGTTATATCAATTACCTCCATCACAATAACACTATAAATAAGTTTGAGCGTGTATTTTCCCGTGATCAACGGATTTGAGCGCCGTAACCAATGCCTCTCAAATCCTTAGTCAATGAGTATAGCTTCTGACCACTTAGAAACAGGTATAGTGGTTTACTATGGCCCGATACATTCTCAATGGCGATTTTCTAACCGATGGATAATAATTACAAATAAAGAATGAATTTGATATTACGGTTGTCATAAAACACTATCAGACTTCCCAATAATCAAAATACCATCACTATTAATGATTAAAACAAGAGAAATTCGAATCATCAAAACGGTAGGAATTGCATATAAGAGAAGTTATTCGAAAATAAAATAGCATTGATCACATGTAAAAATTGGCTTCTTAAACATTGGAAACTCCCCACAGCTTCGTGGGGAGAGGTATTTTGATATCGGCCACTTTATTTGGATTGCTGCATCGCGCTTCATTTGTCACAAAACCTGGTGTCAGATGAAGAAAATTATGTTTTCCTTTCATTTAGTTGTCAATGAAGGCTGTTGGCCAATAATGTTTCAGTTGTAATTTCCTAAATAAAAGAAACTTGGAAACGGTTTTGAATGAAACGTCCCGGCGGTATGTCGCTTGCCTTTCTCCCACTAAAGGCCTTTTTCCATTGGCCGACAAACAGTGTGCAGATTTTCTGTGTTCTCCTAATAGCCTATTTCCATTTCTGGTCATCAGTGCCTAGGTCCGTCGGTGGTTCCTAACTGTATATCGGTGACGGCCAATGGAAATAGGCTATTAGGAGAACGCAGAAAATCTACACACTGTTTGTCGGCCAATGGAAACGGTCCTTTAAGTAACACAGGTGACTACATTTACAAGTCTTCTTTGTTCTCGATTATTGTATTCGCCGGATACAAATAGAGTTCACCATCGCTTTTCTGATTTGTTTCAATACATTTTATGGATTGCACAAATATTATCTCTATGTAATGCATATTTACTTGCATCATTATTTCATACGATTTCCCAAATTATCTCTTTTCTCTTTCTCATCGTTATTTGCTTTTTCTTTCTCTTCTCTCGGTTTCCCATGATTAAGTGTATTTGTATATTGATTTTACTTACACAAACATGTATGTACTTCAAGACGTTTCAAAGATTACCATTTAAGCTTGCATGATGCCTGGAGGCATCACTGCACCACAGACCTTGAGGGTTCATTGTGCCTATAATTACAAAAAATAGTCTAAATAATGGATCAATATTCATGGAATCTTTACAGAATGTAGATCTGTATCACCTAATATTTAGTTTTTCTATAATCAAAGGAAACAAAATATTTATGAATATGTATCGTGTTTACAAACTTTAATTATGAGTTTTGACCATCATGTGCCCGTCCTCTGGTGGGACAATCTGCCACCATCCCTGCGTCCTTAAGGGAGTAGCTCAGCCTCAGGTACCCGTCTTTAACACTTTCAATCCGACCCCCTTGCAGGAGGCCTACATGCCAAGTCCAACAGATATGAAGCAATATACCCCCAGGGGATGATGCCTTTATGACAATGGTACCGGAAATTATTCAACATGAGCATTTGATATGCGTTGTCTTAGTTCCATATAGAACACTCATCCTGAATAATGATGCCTTTAGCGTTTTTTAATTATTTTGAAAAAATTAAGAAAGTCAATGAATTTTGTCACATAGAAAACCGTTTTTAGTAATGGCCCCAAATGATGCCTGGAGGTATTCGTCGTCCCCTGCATGGGAATGCCTCAAGGCATTCATCGTCCCCTGCATGGGAATGCCTTAAGACATTACTCGGACTGATAGGGTTAAAGGGTTAAGGAAACTAAAACCGGCACTATCCTCCAATCCTCAAAGTCTGATCTTCATAATCTAATCCCCAGTGTAAAACACCGATACCACCTAATTGACATTCACACTGATCAGTGGTTATGAAGGGAGGAATATAATTGTAAAGCTGCTATGCCTGTTATTAAAAATACCAGGAGGTGTTATTAAAACTATGAACGATAAAATAATCGATCCTATCGTGGCCTTTATTTCTCTTTACATAAAGCGATCCGTCTTTATGGAGGACGGATTAACAAGACAATCAGGAAAAAAATCTTGATTTTGAGTTTTTTTGAGTCACACGTTTAGTGGTGTTTTTTTAGGTTCATTGCCTGATGGGTTTAGTGCTTCATAACAAAACGTATTGCACCAACATAGGGAAAAAGTAAACGATAAAAACTGCGAAAGATCCCTCGGAATTCTGAGGACCACATTTAAAAAGCGGACCGATACTCCGATCGTGGACACAGTCGCCTGAGGTTAGTTCTAATCGTAATCGTTCTGCCAATATCGTTCTTAGTTTTAAAAACTCCTCACTGGATCCTGACCCTTGAGTTTAATGATAAATAACGTAAAGAAAACTGGGAGCTGTTTCAAAACCATAGACTTAACCCACGTTTTGAAACAGCTCCCTGAAGTATTGCAAAGGATTCATAACTTTTGTCATTTGTATTCAATGTACTTAAATCATTGAGGGAAATCGAACTCTTTTATCTGAATCAGGATTACGGCAAATCTCTGGATAGTAATACAACACTTGGTTTGAAATAAAGCAAATTTTCATTTCTGTTGGCAAATAGTTGCGTCGGTTAACAAATGGTGCATACAATTTCAGATAAAATATTTCCAATAAAGGATCCAATAATAATGCGACCTGGTGTCCAATGACACAGAGGCAGGGATCAGCAGAGGGTATCATTTAAAACCAATCGTTAATCATCTCTTGTTGCGCACACCTCGATTTGATACACAAGTACAACGTCTTTCTATTACGTAACTTTAACCTTAATTACTCCAACGAGAACCTTCTTGTATGGCTATCAATGACATAATTACAACTTCATTGTACGTGAGAGTCGCCAGAAGATGGCGAATTGAATTAAACTACCAGTCTCTAAACTGTATGGGTCTGATTTATTCTGTTATTATTATTATCCTACAATAATTATCAGAAGGAGCAAACTCTCAGGTAAAGACATGTATAATTACAATTATATCAAAACTGAGATTAAATAAATAATGTATGATGCATGTTTATCAAATAGAACATTGGCTGTCAACCCAGGACAGCGCATGTTAGCTTATGGATTCATGACTTATTATCACCAAAATCATTGACAAGAATATTGACAAAAATATATTTACTAGCCTCCAACTCGAAACATCAGGCAAAACTCCTTCCTCAATTATTTACAGAGAACATTCTTTGTTTTCATCTGTGACATCAATCAAGACAGATCTTTCATCCTATGCCTTCCAGTGAGGTGTATAAAACATCGAAATGCTGACTCTGCCTGTTTCCACCTTTGCCCGACGGATCCGTCGCGTCGGTGAGAATCTGTATCAATCGGGTCGATGTACATGTATACTTCAGAGACCCTTTTTTCTATTACTTTATTATCCGTCGTATATAAAGCCCCCATTGAAAATGTATGGGGACTCAGTAAACCACTACCCATTGTGTAAAACCTGTCAGATACCATAACTGTGGTATACAGATTCAAACCTGTGGTATACGGACTCAGAACCATGGTATACGGCAAAAAATAGTCCCTCTTGCTATAGAGCAAAGAAATAGTTCTTATTGTTATACAAGTTAATATGGAAAATACTGGGTATAATTTATTCGAAAAGATGGATAATAAATCCAACAAACGATGATTTTGTGAACAGGCGGCTCTGTAATCCACTCGAGGTTGACGTCACAATACACTCGGTAGCGCTCGTGTATTACTATGCGTCAACTCCTCGTAGTTTACGGCCGCCTGTCCTCAAAACCATCGATTATTGTCTATTTTCCCAATACATCAGGAATTACTAGGGTGGAATAATAGTCGACTGTCCCACACCATATGATTGTCCATGTATGCACCTTCACCGAATGTATCTGATTCTAAGCAGGCCATTTATATAGCAATGCTTCCTATCCCTCCGGCCGATTTACAAGGGTAATGTCTCGAGTTGTAGGGTATACAGGGGTAGTTGTAGATCCTAAAACTGTTTTCTGATATCTTAAATAATACAGAAGTTATTAAACATTGCATCATTGCCTATATAGATCTATCACCTGGCCTATGGACCAGCCGGGCCAGGCTCCCGCCCGCTCCCTTTGATCTCAATCGGGGTCAATTTACGAGGTTATAAAAGGAGGATGTGTGATCGGGAATAGACTGCCTGTCGATGTCTTACGCCTATAAGATATCGACAGTTGTTCCCGATTCATCCCTACCATCGGCTCGGTGAGAATCTGAAATAAACGTCTTACACCTATAACACATTAACAGGCAGACTATTCACATCACACCCGCTCCTTTTTATAACCTCGTAAATTGACGGGAATAGTCAATGAAGGTACGTACATCGACAATCATAAGGTCAGGGACAGTCAGCCATTACTCCCACCCTACTAATGCCCAAAGCATCGGGAAAGGAAATCAAATCAGTTCGGTGAAGTGCGTACATCCACCCGATTGACGCAGATTCTTACAGACCCGACAGATTTGTCGGGCAAAGGTGGAAAACAAAGTCGGCTTTGTGGTGTCTTATAGACTTTATAGGCATAAGGTATCGAAATTCTATCCCCAATTCTTACCGAGCCGATGGTCGGGATGAATCGGGAACAAAAGTCGATATCTTATAGGCTTTAAACTAAGAACGATATTGACCGAACGACTACGATTAAGGGCCGATTCCACCAACACACACGATGTAGCAAGATTAGTCCCGATTTGGTGTCCTTGCTTAATCGGGCTAGGATTGAATCATCGCGTGACCATTTGTCGCGATGTGTCTTGAGGTGTCGCGGTGGTGAAGCACCAAAATATACACCCGACACCACTCGCCTACGTTTTGAGACAAGTGAGGTACGACACATTGCCCTTAAGGCCCTTAAGGACTTACTACAGCGATACTGACTAGGATGTCCGTGTCAGTCCGTATTTTAAACGTGTACCTACAGAAATGATTAAATCTTTATCATTCATACCCGTCTGGTCACTGGGAAAAATGCCTTAGTGGAAGACAAGATGGGCCTAAAGGCTTGATTTCATTGCGCCGATTTCACTCCCGATGTGGTCCAGGGACCTGTTTCACTAGTTTCGTGACATGTCTAGATGGCGTCTGTGACACCACACAGACAGACTGGTTTGGTGACAACACAAGTAGCGGCCCTTACGACAAGACGACCCCAAACATGGTGTGTCCGGTTTCAAAAGAATTAGATATTGCCTAGATGGCATCTAGATGGTGTGTCCGGTTTCATAAGAACTAGACATTAGACTTAGTTTTGTCTGTTCTTGCTTGCACTGTTGGTGCCGCTTTTCATGTCTGTCTAACACTTTTGTCACGAAACTAGTGAAACAGGTCCATGATGTGTAGATTTGTCTAATTCTTATGTTTGGGGTCTGTCTTTTCCTAAGGGCAGCTACTTGTGTTGTCACGAAACTAAACAACCCCAATGTCTGTATGGTGTCACAGACATGTCACAAAACTAGTGAAACAGGTCCCAGATGTACTCCAGTCTTGGTGCTGATGCACACATACCCTATTCCATTGCGCCGATGGCCTCCAGACAGACACCAGACAGAGGCAAGATTTGATGCAACGACTGAAACTGGAGTATATCTGTGACCTGTTTCACTAGTTTCGTGACAAAAGTGCTAGACAGACATGAAAAGCGGCACTAACAGTGCAAGTAAGAACAGACAAAAGTAAGTCACGTTTCATAACGCATGTCACATCTAATGTCGCATGTTGTGTCATAGCTTCCTCAAAAAAAGAAGCTATGACCTTTATAGTCCGTTCACGCACCGCTCCACCTTCGGGTTACGGTACGTGAAGGTCTAACAGAGCATGGCTCTGACTGGCCAGCCACCTTTAGTGAGAGGAGTTACAGGGTTGGCTATTCTATTTATAGCATCAGTTTGACAAGAGGGATACTGTATCATATTGCTGGTTACTGGATCGCAATACACACAGGTTAGAACCAGCGATCCGCCATTTTCCAGGTGCATGTTGGGAAGAAGGTAGGAATTCCCACCTTAAAATGGCAGCGCAAAACAGTCCCAGTATGAGAGCCTGTGCACCCTGGCCCTGGCGACAACGGGCTGTACTAGAGTCTATGACCTTTATAACATATTTTGGCAACATGTGCACGCCATATGGTGTCCTAGGCCTTCTCTGACCACGGTAACAAGTCTTATGAACTGTGACACTATAGCGCCAGTTTTTTTGGGTTTTTTTCAACAATTTTATTAGGGCTTTGTAGTATTTACATTCCACCGAATTCAGCACTTGTGCCGTTCTTCCATTCGAGCCCATTAAAGTGTAAGTTACATCAAGTTTGACACCTTGATTTCAAGTTCATTGAGTTATTTCGTCAATTGGAAAAGTACCCGAATCAGGTTTCTAGAGTTAATACATTAATTTTGAACACGCAAATCAATTTGATGATAAATGTTGATGAGATGTGATGAGTGATTCTTCTTCCTCATGATTAATAACTTTGGCAAATTGACTACATGATTAATATCGACCATCGTTGATCTCCTAACTACAGTAAAACCCCTCTTAAGGGGACACCTTCCGTTCCGGGCCAAGTGTCCCCTTAAGCGGGGTGTCCCCTTAAGCGGGGGTTTTCAGTATGCCAGTGGTTATACAATAGAGAATATACCTACATAAATGAAGGAAACGATGGTTATTAGGTTAAAAGGTTTATTAATAAATAAGCAAATAAATATAAATTATACAATTTAAATGAATATAAATGTAAAAAGATTTAAAAATAAATAGATAATAGAGGTTGAAGATGGATACACCTTCCTTGTGAAATTCGCTCCTTTTTACACCCCCGTTCAATGTCACCCCCCCCCCCCCGCCGCCCCCCCCCCCCGAAGTCAGCAGCCCTATGCCCTACATAATGACACATTAATTAGCAAATAAATTGAAAATAAATATAAATTCGCTCCTTTTTATATCCCCAGTCAGTGTCCCCTCTGTAACTTCTGAGAGAAATCAGCAAGTGACTCACTTTGAGCCGCACAGAGCCGCCGTGGCTCACTGTATACCGCACCTTCAAAGCCCCCTGCCCGCCCTGTATCGCCCACCGCTAACCTGTAAGCGGACCTCTTACCCCCTACCTTCAACGGGTGCGAAAGTCGCTCATACTAATATTCACTCACTGTCGCCCGCCCAGAGCCTCTACAGATGTGGTTATTACCTTGAAAAAAACACACTCCGGCCGCCCGGGCCCTCACGGGAATGCTCAGTCTATTGTTCTGTTTGTGACAACTGTCTGTCCCAGACAAACGGGCACCATAAACTTGGATTTTCAGTATTTTTGATATGATGTCCCTCCAAACTGTCCCCTTAAGCGGGGTTTTTAAGCATTTCTGTACCGAAAAACTGTCCCCTAAAGCGGCCGAACATGTATGAAATACTGCCTGCTGCTAGGGGTGTAGTATAAATAATGTTCGTGCCCGCTGTGACAGCGGGCCGTAGTGAATTGCAGTAGTCTTTGTGGTCTTTGTAATGTTAATAAAAGGGCGTTTTACATGATTGAGAGGTGTATAGTAATAAGAAAACGTAGTGACTGAGCCTGTACGGTGTCCGTTCTCGGTCATTTGATGAAAAAATACGGCCCTCCCACCTGTGGTTTCGGGCCGTATTTTCATCATCAAATGACCTCGAACGGCCATCCGTACGGGCTCAGTAACCACGTTTTCTCATAGTATTTAGTCTTGTTTCGATATGAGTAAGTAATAGAGTTTTGTTATCGATACACAGTTATTACATTCCAATTGTCATACAAGCTTCGGTACATAATACAAGCACATCATAGTCACAATTATAATGCACGTTTGGCATAGTCGTAGTCACAATCTAGGCCAGCATTTACATTTACCTGTAGTTAACTACACTGCATTAGTCTATAACTATAGTATTTTCATTAACCTCAGTAGTATACACAGTAGATTCCGTAGGTAAATGAGGGGTAGCAATCAAAATAATGTCAGGAATACTGAAATAGTAACAAGGCAACATCTAATTCTTTTGAAACCGGACACATCATGTTTGGGGTCGTCTTGTCGTAAGGGCCGCTACTTGTGTTGTCACCAAACCAGTCTGTCTGTGTGGTGTCACAGACGCCATCTAGACATGTCACGAAACTAGAGAAACAGGTCCCTGGACCACATCGGGAGTGAAATTGGCGCAATGGAATCAAGCTTCAAGATCAACTAATTAAATAAAGCTATAAAGTCACAAGACTAACATTTGTCCTAAACTAGGATTATCTTTTAAAACACTCACAATATAAGAATTTTCCTGATCTTTTTGTAAGACCGTCTCCTATGAAGACTGATCTCTTTAGCTAACGAGAATGCAACAACAACCACGATAAGATCAATTTTGTCATCGCTCTTTCTTTTAACCCTTTAAGGACGCATGATGCCTGGAGACATCACCGCACTAAAGACGCATGATGCCTGGAGGCATCACCGCACTAAAGACGCATGATGCCTTGAGGCATCATTGTCCTAATATTAACAAAAATGTTTTAACAAAGAAATAATAGATTAATATTCATGACATTTTCAGAATATGTAGATATAACATCATATTTATTATTACATACCTATAGCCGAACGTCAGTCATATACGACCCTCTCACGGGGGTGTAGTATATCGCGACTACGGCCCACTATGGTGCGCTTCGTCGCACTGCACGATTCTAACATGCATGTAACTAACTAGATGCGACTTGCTAGGCGTGCGTATTCGACGTCATCGCGATCACTGTCAACATGTCGGAGGACGTCGAATCGCAACTTGAAACTCGCTATAGAGGGCCCCCGTAATGACTAGAAGTGTGTATATGTAAAGTAGCGAACCAAATAGTCGATCACTATAAAGTAGTGCAGTTGTAATGGTTTAAATATGTGTATAACATGAATAATAACAAACGACTCGACGCGAACGGGAGGGGGGGACACACAGACAGACTGTCAAGTTGGCTTCTCCACTCTGGACATGTCGTACCGAATGCGCAACTTCACTTCCTGTTGGAATTAAGTGATGAAATTTTAACACGAGTAAGGTATACATATAGCCTATAATCATACCAAATATGAAGAAAAACAGCCCCACCGTTCCGAAGTTATCGGCGTTGGAATTTCGTCAGAGCAAACGTCTGCTCTGGTGGCCATTGCACCCTCCCACCTCCCGTGCGTAGTGAATGTCGAGGTCACTGCATAAATTAGGGTCACGTGAGCATAGGGCTACACTGGCCACCAGAGCAGAGATTGTTATGACGAAATTCAAACGCAGATAACTTCGGAACGCTATATCCGATCTTCTTCATATGTGGAACGATTAAAGTTTATATGTACCCCTTACTCGTGTTAAAATCTTATCGCTTAATTCATATGGGAAGCACAGGAAAATCACAGTGACGTTTTATAGAACCTAAGGCAGTTCTTGTCTTAACTTCCGAGACGGTATCAACACGGGGGAGTTGCTGCTAGTGACTCGACGACTTGGAAAGATAAGAAAATGGCATTTTATAATCAAATTAAGGTATGTAATAATAAGAAAACGTACTGACTGTGGCCAGAACTATGTCTTAGTTCTCGGTCACCTGTGGCCGACATTCGCCCCTCCGCCTGCGGCGTCGGGGCGAATGTCGGCCACAGGTGACCTCGAACTAAGACATAGTTCGGCCACAGTAAGGACGTTTTCTCCTATTACTATACACCTATGGCCGAACATGTATGAAATACTGCCCGCTGCTAGGGGTGTAGTATAAATAATGTTCGCGCCCGCTGTGACAACGGGCCGTAGTGAATTGCAGTAGTCTTTATGCTCTTTGTAAAGTTAATAAAAGGGTGTTTGAAACGATTGGGAGGTGTATAGTAATAAGAAAACGTAGTGACTGAGCCTGTACGGTGTCCGTTCTCGGTCATTTGATGAAAAAATACGGCCCTCCCACCTGCGGTGTCGGGCCGTATTTTTATCATCAAATGACCTCGAACGGCCACCCGTACGGGCTCAGTAACCACGTTTTCTCATAGTATTTCTATAAAAAAGAAATAAAATATTTATGATTATGTATCATACTGCATGATTAGAAACTTGGATATCAGTTTTAACTATTATGTGGCCGTCCTCTAGCCAGACAGACTGCCACCAGCACCCGTCCTTATGGGAGTAGCTAGGCCCCAGACATCCGTCCTTAACCCTTTAAGGACGGCCGCCTATGGCAGAACTACACACATGGGGATGGCAACTAGTGACTATGTACAGTTCTAGGGGACGGGGGCATTTTTCTCTGAACTCAAAATTCGAAGGTTTATCACATGATAAAATTTGTTATCCTTAATATTTCTATTTCCATTATTTAGAATTCTAAAATATGAAGTTATACCTACATTCTGTGCATATTTCAAGTTAATTGATAAAATATTTCCTTTTCAAAAGCAAAAATACATAATTTCATAAATACCCAGCAAATGATGCTTTAAGGCATCATCCGCCCCCGGCCGGGTGATGCCTTAAAGCATCATCCGCCCCCAGCCGGGTGATGCTTTAAGGCATCAGCCGCCCTTAAAGGGTTAAAGGGTTAAAAACACCTCCCTGATCGGCAACGTTTCTAGATATGTAACAGTACAGTAGAACCCCGGTTAACGGACACCCCGCGTAAGCGGACAGCCCGCGTAAGCGGACACTTTTGCTCGAGAATGGACATTTTCGCCTCTATTAGATGTTTAATTTAACCCTGTATAAGCGGCCCATCCCCTCGGTCTCCCCTACATAACGGTATATAACACTTCAATATTGGCCCGGGGGGAACTTGAAAAACCCGCGTAAGCGGCCACCCCGCGTAAGCGGAGCCTTTGGCCCGGAACAGAGGGTGTCCTCTTACGCGGGGTTTTACTGTATATTTTTTAATCAGTTCAAAAGTGTGCAAAGATGATGAATAGAGAGATATTACCTTTGATCCAGTGGCCAATTAGGATTCTATGCAAGTGAAATACATCTAACCTGAGGTGTCGTTACTAGGACACAGCATAACAACGGTCCAGTCGACTGAAGTGTAACCTCATTCGTGGACTGGCCTTTGAAGCTATTCTGATATAAAACATCTCTCGAACTGTGAGCGCCCTCCCTCTCTCTACAATAAAGACACGAGAAGGGACTTTATGTGCCCATTGGCTTAACATAATGAAATAATGAAATAAATCTTATCTACTTTCTCTCTATAAGAGTTATGCCGTCTCTGTATTCCTGTCAGACAAAGATGAGGCGGATAGGAAAGTAATACAGCCTAGGTATTCACTCATCTATCTGCTTCAGCTGAATTTCTAATATAGGATAATCACAATAAAGGATTAGATTTGGGGGCAAGGATTCACTGTTGCCTTACCTTCCTATCATACAATAAATCCATTGACTATAAAGGCCATGTTTTTGTGCAGACTGTCTTTCCTTATGATAGATCGACTATATTTGCTTCGTACTTCTGAGTATAAGTAAAATTCCTCAGAAGAAATGGATTGTGGCAGAGACTGATGTGACTGATGCTGTTCCCTTAGTTATGTTTGATGCAGTAGAATAGTCTGTAGATGTAATTAATGTGAATGATGTGAATAGATATTCAGGGAAAATAACCACCCCAACCTATCTGTGGTAGTAGAAACACACGTTAAGAGTTTAATTGGTTTTCGTTGTAGTAGAATAGCATACACGCATCATATATTATTATATACCTGTGTGCGAATGTCTATGAAATAATGCCCGCTGCTAGGGGTGCAGTGATAATAATGTTTGTGCCCGCTGTGAGTGTGACATAATAAGTTATTAAAATGGGTTTTTTCCCATCGATTTAAGGTATATAATAATAAGCAAACGTCCTAACTGTGGATGAAACGCTTCTCGTTCTCGGTCAGTCGTCGATTTTATACTGCCTTCCGCATATGGTGTCAGGTAGTATGAAATCGACAACTGACCTCGAACATGAATCGTTTTGTCCAGAGTTAGGACGTTTCCTAATATTATAACTGGTCAACTGCACAAACATTGGTGGAATTGTCAAGTGAGCCTCGAGGTGTATCCAAGTGATATTCTATAGTAAGCTCAACCAGGGCATACATTTAATTCTACTAGTGTGAGCTTGGATATGAGCTTACCCTAGCCCATTCAGCAGGTACTCAGCTCTTACCTTTCCGACCATATAATTCGCATATTTGCAAACCTTCTGTTTTGTATTCATAATCTAACGGTTTGTTGCCGAAATGTCATTCAGGATAAATCAAGTATTTAAAACAATTTAAGACTACAGATCCAGAAAACTTAACGATAAAAACATCCGTGAAGTAAGACCAACTGGAAGCTGTGGCGGTTTTATTTACACTTACTTGCATTTAAAAAAGAAAGAAAGAGAGAAACTAAAAGGTAAGTCAACTGTAGCTTCTCGTTGGTATATTGTGACATCATGAAGAAGAATATTTTCTTCTCCACCCATTTTCAAAAATAAACTACTTACGACATATCATTTCGCATTTCTATAATTCTTGCCAAGTTATTTTTACCATTTGAGTCGTGCGGTCGGACCCACATGAATATACTAGGAACAAATAGTATGTACATAATTGATGAATGAGCGTACAACTATAAATAAGTAACAATTAAAAGATTAATTTCCAGCGTGATCCACGTAAAAAATGAAACTGGTTGGAATTCCAGATGGTATCTATATTTACTGATCCATTCTCAGCTGAATGCACCATATCTATTTAACTCTGGCCCTAGCCTACTGAAAATAGGATTGTCCATAAATCCCAGAAGATCTCCAGTTTGAATAAAAACTCACCAGAAAAAAATTGATAATTCGCCTACGAAGAATATCTTACATTCGGGATGATTAAATAAGCAAATGCAGTATTACAGCACACTCCCCATGTATTAGATTATGAGGATAGTGTGAGATATGCCCGCGGCTGATGTGCTACTCTAACACAGAGTATCAATTTCTCAGATTACTTTCTGTGAATTCATTCAGTAAATGTAGTTGTACCATCTGACTCCGGTTAGACCAACTCCCAGTAAACAGCCACCAAACTGTGGCTTCACAGATGAGGCTGCATTTTGTGAAGGGAAAACCATGAGAACTGCGCCCGAAACGCGGTCTTGTTTACTTCTTCTGGAGAATAAATAAATCCATTTGTACCCAGGCCGTTCCCAGCGTGGTCCAGCCCCTTCTCCCCCCACCCCTCCCCTGACCCCCTCCCACCTCCTATCGCCCCGGCACCATGCCGGCCTGGGTGCGACCTTCGCGTTATCAGTCGTCTGTTATCAAAGCCTGGCTTTACAGGCTGAGCATGGGCATTAGATATCGAATGTCCAGACCCCTCTGGGGAGGTCTGTCCGTCTCCAGCCTTCCCAAAGCCACCCTGGCTGTGTTATAACCTGCCATTGCCTGCTCCAACTAGCCAGGGAGTCGCTCTTGTGGAACCCCAGCACTCGTTTACCTGCTCCCCCAACTCCTTAACCCACCCTACTCTCCTCTTTTATCATCCACCTAATGCAAAGTGTTCATAGTAAACATATAAGAACTCTGTATGGACATACCCAGCGCATACCTATATGTTTATTATCCATCTGATACAAAGTGTTCTTAGTTAACCCATAGGAACTATGCATGGACGTAGCCGACGCATGTTGAATTATCCACCTAAAGTGTCCATAGTGAACCCATAAGAACTCTGTATGTATATATCCTGCGAATACTATATGTTGTATGATCCTCCTAATACAAATGTCCATAGTAAACATATAAGAACTCTGTATGGACATACCCGGGACACCCGCATACAGTATGTTGTATCATCTACCTAATACAAAGAGTCCAGAATAAAAAAATCTGTATGGATATTCCTAGCACATGCGGTTATGTTTTATGCTCCGGGCTGCAAAATCCGGCGCATACGGAAAAATAGTGATCATGAAAAAAAAGTGCATAACTAAAGTGAACTAAAATTATCATGCCATCAGTTGGGTAAAGTTGGATGAAGGACTGGTTTCTGATAAATGCTGTGTATGGTCCTCGGAGTTGACCCTGGCAATATCCACCTCCCACCTCCTGCACCCTCATCCCCCTCCCCTCTCTCCTCTGAATTTCCTCCTTCCCTCTACCCTCCACCTCTCTCCCCTCCCCTCTCCCCTGCCAGTGTCCTGCACCCTCCTCCACCTCCGGCTCTCTCCCCTCCATGTCCTCCCTCCTCCCTCCACCCTCCACCTCTCCCCTCTCTGCCCTCAACGTCCTCCATCCATCCACCCTCCTCCCCTCCCACTCTTCTCTCAATGTCCTCCCTCCACCCTCCTCCCCTCCCTCTCTGCCCTCAATTTCTTCCCTCAATCTTCTTTCCCCTCCCCTCTCCCCTCCACGTCCTTCCCCCACCCTCCTCCCCTTCCATCTCTCCCGTCCACGTCCTCCCTCCACCCTCCTCCCCTCCCCTCTCTCCTCTCCACGTCCTCCCTCCACCCTCCCCCTCCCCTCTCTCCTCTCCACGTCCTCCCTCCACCCTCCTCCCCTCCCCTCTCTCCCCTCCACGTCCTCCCTCCCTCGACCCTCCTCTCCTCCCCTCTCTCCTCTCCATGTCCTCCCTCCACCCTCTTCCCCTCCCCTCTCTCCCCTCCACGTCCTCCCTCCACCCTCTTCCCCTCCCCTCTCTCCCCTCCACGTCCTCCCTCCACCCTCTCCCCTCCCCTCTCTCCCCTCCACGTCCTCCCTCCACCTTCCTCCCCTCCCCTCTCTCCTCTCCATGTCCTCCCTCAACCCTCCTCCCCTCCCCTCGCTCCCCTCAACGCCCCCCACCCTCCTCCCCTCCCCTCTCTCCCCTCAATGTCCTTCTTCCACCCTCTTCCCCCCTCTCCTCTCAGTGTCCTACCTCCTTCCCTCCACCCTCCCTCTACCCTCCTCCCCTCCCCTCGCTCTCCTCAACGTCCCCCTCCAGCCTCCTCTCCTCCCCTCTCTCCTCTCAATGTCCTTCCTCCACCCTCTTCCCCCCTCTCCTCTCAGTATCCTACATCCCTCCCTCCATCCTCCCTCCAACCTGCTCCCACCCCCTCTCCCCTCTCAATGTCCTCCCTCCACCCTCCACCCCTCTCTCCTCTCCAAGGCCTCGCTCTCTCCACCCTCCTCCCCCCTCTCTCCCCTCCACTTCCTCCCTCCACCCTCCTCCCCTCCCCTCTCTCCTCTCCATGTCCTCCCTCCACCCTCCTCCCCTCCCCTCTCTCCCCTCCACGTCCTCCCTCCACCCTCCTCCCCTCCCCTCTCTCCTCTCCATGTCCTCCCTCCACCCTCCTCCCCTCCCCTCTCTCCCCTCCACGTCCTCCCTCCACCCTCCTCCCCTCCCCTCTCACCTCTCCATGTCCTCCCTCCACCCTCCTCCCCTCCCCTCTCTCCTCTCCATGTCATCCCTCCACCCTCCTCCCCTCCCCTCTCTCCCCTCAACGTCCTCCATCCACCCTCCTCCCCTGCCCTCTCTCCTTTCAATGTCCTACCACCCTCCCCTCCTCTCCTCCCCTCTCCCCTCGCTCCATCCACCCTCCACCCCTCCACCTCTTCTCTAAATGTCCTCCCTCCGCCCTCTCTTCTCTCATTGTCCTTCTCATCTCTCTCCTCCCCATGTCCTCCCTCCCTTCTCTCCTCTCCATGGCCCCCCTCCCTCCACCCTCTACCCCTCTACCTCTACTCTCAATGTCCTCCCTCCACCCTCCGCTCCCTCATGTCTTTACTCATTCTCCTCCGTGTCCCGCGGTGCCTTCCCCAACCCCCACTCCTAGACATCATCGGCGACCTGGATCCAATATTTGTTTTCTAAATCCTTGTCCTTCTAGATTGGATGCTTCTTCTCCAGTTCCCTTCTGCGTTTTCTCTCGCCCTTTCTTCTCCACAGGGAAGTTGTCTTGAAGAAACCAACGCCAAACTCGTATTCATTTCTTACCCTGCAGTTCCACATTCCCCGTACCCCCGATGGGCTCCACTTCCTCCAGCACGCCGTTCCGGACCACCCCTCCTCCCGCCTCCCTCCCCGCACCGCGCCTCCCGCCGCACACCGCTGATTAGTTACATTTCCCGCGCCTTGTTCTGTCTAATCACCCCAGTCCGCCCTTAGACATGTCTAATTACCAACACCACCGACACATTTCTTATCGGCCCAATAACGTGGTCGCCCGCCCGCGTCGCCGGGGCCTCCGCGCGCGTAGCCGCGTCATTGTATGAGTAATCCAGGGCCGGGAGTGCGCGCGTGCGTGTCCGTCACCTCCCCAACGCCGCCGCCTCAGCCGCCGCCGCCGCCGCGTATATTGGATTTAGCATTTTCATTAAGACAAAGCCCCCGGGGGGGAAGCGGGCGGTGATTTAATGGTTAATTTGCGTCGTTCAGTTGTTATCAATGCTGTGCAATGGGCGCAGGTTGGTACAACGAGACCCGTCATAACTAGGCTTATCTGTACAGGTCCTGTACGAAGGGTAAGTAAAGATAGTAGTTGTTGTAGTAGTATAGGGAGATGAGGCTAGTGTGGCTGAATGGGATCCGTTCCGTCTTGTTTTGTGTCTACTATGCATCAACTACTCGAAGATTACGGCCACTCGTACACAAAACCAGTCAGTATTCTACATATATAACTGGACCTAATCAAAAACTCCATTGTATTCTTGTACTTGTGTTGTCCTGTAATGTCTTGTACATATTTGTAAAAGTATACATTGTATTTGTCCTGTGACAATAATCGTAACCATCGAGTGTGCATAGAGGTTTACTGATACTCAACTGTGAAGAAAGTAACTGACGTCAAGAGCAAGAAGACAACTCCAGAAATATATTCAAGACCTGAGAGAGTCATACGACCTGCCAGGAAAACCCAAAGACAGTAATATGAACATTCTTTATGATATACTCAACCAGTATAATACCTGAAATTTGATTGTTCATTCCTCTACTCATACTATGTCGTGTTTCTGTCTTTCTGGAGTAACAAGGAAAAACGTGAATAAACAAGAAAAAAAGAAATTGTACAACAAGTCACGTGGTATGAACTATTAGTTTGGGCACAGTATGCAGAACTGAATTCATACAGCTGGCCAGTAAGTGTTTAAACACAGGTATATTTAAGGATATCGGAGTAAGGTCTCATTGTGAGGCGTGTCGTGTGTGAGTGGATATGAGTAGTACACAATCGGCAGTTGTAATCAGGAGACTGAAGCATGATGAGTGTCCGCCCGGACAGAACCCGCTGTGATCCCCGGCGGGTCCCGGGAAGAGATGACCACAGGGCACTGACCGGGCGGGCAGTGTGATTAGAGGAATGAGCGGCGCTATCAACTATTCATGTTTATATCCCATTCATCGCACGTTAATCTGTGCGTATTCTGCACGCCTATTAACGCATCACCGCAATGACCGGGCTGATGTCTATCAAAAGGGTCAATAGGGTATGCAGGGAGAGGGGTAGTGTGGGGCGGAAGGAAAGGCTTGGGAATGCCTGCATAGAATAGGAGCTTAATATGGAAGATGGTAATTTTTTGAGGGATGGAAGCAGGGGAGGGGTGGAGGAGGATCAACTCAACTATTCCAATCAACAGAGGTCGATCGGAAATAGGATAAGAAGAAGGGATGGACGTTTGGGCCCCTAGGTCATTACGCTTCTGAGTTGGGTGACGTAGGGTTATGGGGGTTGGAGAATCGGGTGGAAATGAACAAGGAAATCGCGGGATCGGGAAAAGGTAGAAGTTGGGGGCGGTATTCTGTGGAACTACCAGACATAGACATAGACAGCATTCCCCCTTACACCTGGATAAAAGAGAAGAGGCCGGAGTTGGACAAATGAAATTTTACCAAATTTTACATTGAAGATAAGGATTTTGTTTGTTCTTATGAGTACTGATTATTTATCAAAAGTTATTGAAATTGATAATTAATAAGAATGTAATGATAACAATTGACTAATAAGAAAAATGAGTCAATTATGAATATATAATATAATATAATAGAAAAGGCCTTCTAAAGTAGGTAGGTTGAAGAGGTGTGGGTGGGTGGATGGGTGGGTTGGTGGGTGAAAACGTGAGGCGCACATGTGAGTGCAGTGTAGAGGGGAGACACGGCGGGGGGATGATCACCCCCGACCATAGGCCATGATTAACCTATTATCTCACCCCTGGTATTTCTGTCCCATATACTTAACTTTATGAACTTAGTTTTAAACCTGCAAAGCTAATATGTCTTTTGTGTCATTTCAAAGCAAGTAACAAGTGCAACAGAAAATTAGAATATACGTATTTTCTCGAGCTAGGGGAGCAAATGTCTTTTGATACTCAGTATGTCTCTGCCGCAATACTTAAGGTTTGGCTTCCAAAAAGGTACTAAGAGATCTAAAGGTGGGAGGGAATCTCCATTGATTGATAGTAAAATATCAAAGAAGCCAGTCTATTCTAAGGCACTTGGTGTTGAAAAGGTTTTGTACATTTAATCGATTATTTCGCTTTGAGTGCATGGTCAACTATTAGTAGTCTCTAATGACCTTGACCTACACCTTACACAAATAGCGGGTCGAGACTGTATCGTTGATGGATCACACATAATCTCATCAGTGTCAGGGCCTTACCGTGTTACTTAAGAGCGTTTATGATACATCTCACCTTGCCGAGAATATATGACGTACTTCAGCAACACCATAGGTTCTTTCACCACTAGCTTTAGCAACTCTCATCCACATCCATAGTTCAAGAAACTCGTAAAGTGGGATTCACACGATGGGACCCATGTACCTCACAGAGCGTTTGTCTGAGACGAATCCTGCTGAGATTCGGTACTGGAACACAATCTCCTCGTCTGAATTGAATGGTCCCATTTTGCTGAGACAAGTCTTTTTCCTTGCAATTGTTGGCGACAATAACCTCTAACAAGAAAAAATCGTTTCTGAACATAGCCTCAATCACGATGCCCATACAATGGCCTTAGTTTACTTGTTGTTTTTCTTGGCTTTTTGATATTTTTTTTTGCTTTTCAGTGGGATGAACCTAGTGTTCTTATTCTGTCAAAGGTGGATTCCATTTACACGATATTGTGGTGTTCATGCTCGTGGTATGTTCTTCCCTAATTTCCGTCCTGCTCTTATCTGGTTTGTGGCTGTCAGTCTACCGACCCCGATGCATGTGTAGCCATTCCACTGCCATTCCACTTACTTGACTCGTACACGCCCAGGAGACAACCACCTGTTTGTACGTGACTCGCGGCAACATCGCCGCTAAATTCATTTAATGAAATTCCACCTCAATTAGGTATTTTCTTCATTTCGAGCAACTTCTATATGACTAGGTAACCAACCCAGATCTAACTATTATAACTTTATTTATGAATACACTATGTTGACTTTTGTCAGAAAATGGTGTCGGTTGGATGGTATTCATTTTTGAAGAGTGATTATTTGGTATAAGAATGGAGTAACACTGTCTCTGTAAGAGTGAATTGTCTGACGTTGTACCTGTAACATGTCCTGTATTGTCTGTATCTATGATCTTTTACATGATATATCAGTTGAACAAGGCTTCACTTTCCATCAACGTTGAAAAGTTATTGTTTCTATATTTCTCACCAATTATGAGATTTTCGTATCGGGAACTAAGTTTCATTCACTGCCGCCAATTCACTCCTGATTTAGATATAATTGATATTAATGCTTACAGGTCATCCGCGTAGCCAAAATGCGCCAAAGCCTTAGAAGGAAACTCATGAGATGAAAATAACTTTGTCTGTACTCCACCTCGTTTGACCGCAGATTCATTCACAGAGCGAGGCGGAATGATTTACTCTGAGGTCAAACGAGAGATCATGTTATTTTCATCGAGTGAGTTTCTGCTTTTATCTCACCCCGTATAACATTATAAATCAACAAAACAAATCACCCAATTAGCCATTGAGTATTGGGTACACTACCTTCGCGGACATGGAGTATGAGTTCCTAACGTTAAGCTATGGAGAAAAATACCGGGTTGAGATAAAAGATGTGTCGTGCCTAGATTGACGTCTCAGTGTTAGAGAATGACACTCTGTTGATATATCACTCTTCGATTCCATAGGGTCCCGTGGGAGCTGACCAGGACATATCACAAGTGTCCAATGACGATGCTCCTTTAAGTATCAAGAAAAGGTCACTACGCTGGTACCTTCAGACCATCCTTCCATGCCAGTGAAGAGCCGGCCGGGAGCTAGCCGTCAACACCGTTTATCATGGCAGCTGTTTTTAAAACACAATTCATATGTTCTTTTTCATTTCTTATTGAGAATGACGGATCACCCTCGTGAGGTCAGGGAAACTGTCAGCCGCCTGGGAAAAGTCGAGTGAATTTGATGAAAGACCTTGTTTCCTATCATACGTTTTAGCCTTCATTTTTATAGGAATTCAATTGATGAAGGCTTCCGTCTCATATTCATACTATCGCAACACTTGGTGTTGCATGAAGTGTCACTAAACATGCTCATAATTATTCATTAGAAAGAAGAGGATTATGGGGATGAAACCATTTGCCTATAAAGTGTCTTTGTTGATTGAATAATTAGAAATATGTATGCAGCAGACGTTATATTGCTGTACTAACCACACGTTATCAATAATCAAAATACGTTTTTATTTGTTTTGGTAGCATTGAATTAGGCCTGGCGTCCACCTACTACGATATGGGTTCGATATGGTCTACGATGCACCTCCCGATAAAAAATCAAAATCGCGTCGGAAGGTCATCTAATATCGGGATAGTTAACCACATTTCTCCGATTAGACACCGATAAAAACCCCATACAATGCGTGGTGGATTGGCATGTCTAGACATATGTTCACGATTTTGCACCTTCCCGATATGTCTCCGATATTGGCTTTTTGTATCGGAGTCATATCGGTAGGTCTTAATTTCTATGGTGGTAGGTGGACGCCGGGCCTTGCCTGATATTTCTAGATTCAAGATATACCTATATAAATCTTGTCCCAAACAACAAAAACAAAGAAACAATGCCAGATATAGCTTTGTGTTGTTTACACCCAGGAAGAAATGGTGCAGGACCACTTTATGTTAACACAGGTAAAGGAAAAGGAAGAGAATATGAGATGAATCCAATACTGACGGCGATATTGTGAATGGTTCTCAAATGTCTGTATATCAGATTGTGTGACTCATCAGGCATTCCCATGTGGAAACTATATGATACATGAGCCTCAACTAGATGTATCGTGTCCCTCGTGAGATGTTATCTAAAACCTGCTACGATAGCAGACTGCCTATGTAACCAAATGAAATTTTTAAAAAATAATAAGAAAATATATATATAGATCTCAACAGAGACACCATCCTCTCCTCTTATAAAACCCAGTAAGACAGGTGAACAGCGTACTAATGTGTTGAGTCATGTTACACTGAATAGGGATACAATTAATTGCGCTCTTCAAAGCTCATGTGGGGTTCACTTGCTGGGGTTTATTGTACCTCACAGGCTTGCTGATATTCTCTGCCTGAACACAAGTATTTTCCCTGAAATTGAGGGCGACGACAACCGCTAACGAGGTACCGAATCTCGAGACATTTTAATTCTAAACACGTTTAAAATGTATAGGGACATTTTCTTTGGACAAATGTACCCACTGCTGAGTCGCTGAGTCGCTGTACCCAACCTAGCCAATAGGAAGTCATCAAGCTGGGATACATGGTTTTAGTGTATGTGTTTTTTTTCTCAAGAAGGATGAGGTATCAAGGACAGTTATTAGGATAAAAGAATAAAAGATTAAGATAATATTGTAGCCATGATGGAGGCAAAGTGGTTATTGTTCATACAGTTGATTCTCATGTTCTTGTGCTCTGTGTGGCTTTTCCTCAACAAGGAGCTCTCACAGTGAATTCTGTCTTCCTGGACCTGGGCCCTTTTGATAACTTAGGATAGTACATGGATACCCTTTTCTGTATACCACAGAGACCTAGGGATGCTGTTGGTCACCTTTAGGAGAAAACATCCTTACTGTGGCCGAACTATGTCTTAGTTCGAGGTCACCTGTGGCCAACATTCGCCCCGACGCCGCAGGCAGAGGGGCGAATGTCGGCCACAGGTGACCGAGAACTAAGACATAGTTCTGGCCACAGTCAGTACGTTTTCTTATTATTACATACCTTAATTTGATTATAAAACGCCATTTTCTTATCTTTCCAAGTCGTCGAGTCACTACCAGCAACTCCCCCGTGTTGATACCTTCTCGGAAGTTAAGACAAGAACTGTCTTAGGTTCTATAAAACGTCACTGTGGTTTTCCTGTGCTTTCCATATGAATTAAGCAATAAGATTTTAACATGAGTAAGGGGTACATATAAACTATAATCGCTCCCCATATGAAGAAGATTGGATATAGCGTTCCAAAGTTATCGGCGTTTGAATTTCGTCATAACAATCTCTGCTCTGGTGGCCAGTGTAGCCCTATGCTCACGTGACCCTAATTTATGCAGTGACCTCGACATTCACTACGCACGGGAGATGGGAGGGTGCAATGGCCACCAGAGCAGACGTTTGCTCTGACGAAATTCAAACGCCGATAACTTCGGAACGGTGGGGCTGTTTTTCTTCATATTTGGTACGATTATAAGCTATATGTATACCTTACTCGTGTTAAAATTCCATCACTTAATTCCAACAGGAAGTGAAGTTGTGCATTCGGTATGACATGGTCAGAGTGGAGAAGCCGGCTTGACAGTCTGTCTGTGTGTCCCCCCCCTCCCGTTCGCGTGAGTCGTTTGTTATTATTCATGTTATACACATATTTAAACCATTACAACTGCACTACTTTGTAGTGATCAACTATTTGGCTCGCTACTTTACATATACACACTTCTAGTCATTATGGGGGCCGTCTATAGCAAGTTTCAAGTTGCGATTCGAAGCGCACCGTAGTGGGCCGTAGTCGCGATATACTACACCCCCGTGAGCGGGTAGTATTTTACTGACGTTCAGCCATAGGTATGTAATAATATTCAATACTTATGGGCAACTTATGGACTGTATCAGAGAACGAACTTAAAATCTGTTAAATGATAACCCTTGGACGAGGTACAGCCAATAGTCTTTATGTACGATCCTAGATTATACAACGGGCCCCAGGCCCCATAAGACAGTGATATCTGGAAAGTGGACTGCTCCGTGGTCAACACTTCCTAAAGCTTCAGAGTCATGTCAAGAATTAATTAAACGTGGTTGTCACTAAGACAATGGGTGTGTTGGTACATGTAGATGTGAAAAGGCGCGTATGCCATGTACAGCATTTGCAAATGCTGAGGCAAAGACAACATGAACGACTTAAAGGTATTCTAGATTATTCTGGATAACATAACGCTTTTGCGCTGTCAATAAGCAACATATACAGAGCAGGAAATATCACATTGAGCTATCCTTTATCTCCAGGGAGACCAGTGAAAGGTCATATTCACGTCCCATTTAATACAAGGACATCTATAATCTCATCTTACCATTGGGAATATAATAAATGTCATTTCTGCCAATGATAACTGTTACGTGACAGCCTTATTAAATCTCAGTTGAAAGTAAAAGAACAAAATATCAACCATGATCAAGACACCGCTTCAATTTCAATGTAAGCATTCATGGTCATTCATAGATCTCACATATGTGTATAAGGTATATATGGCCTGCTTTTGAAAATACATCTGGCTAGATCAATACATTTTATTCTGAGCAGCTATTTCTGTTTTATATGACCTTTCTCTCTCAGCAAATATTAATTACACTTAGGATTGGTTTTCGGACTGGCTCTGGCAGCCATTTGGGAATTCCAGGTGGCTGACAGATAAGAAATGCCTCTAGATAATGCATCTTCTTGTGACATTAATTGCATATTTTTGTTATATTTGATTAATATTCTACTACCTATAGTGGAAAACGACAGTTACAATTCACTGGGGAATGCTTTGGTTGCAATATTGGATTTTGTGGCCATATCGTGCTTGTCCCCTACTTCGATGTTGATCAGCCCATCAAATTCTACATTTGTGCAAACGGCATGTATCTTAACCATAATGCACACCTTACAGCTGTACTATTATGAATTGCACTTTTTTCATGGTCTTCCCTTCAAGTTCCAACAAATCATTAGTAAACTATGCATAATATTAGACCGGAATTGAGATAGATAATGCTTTGTTTTGAAATACGTGCCAGAGCGAAGTGACACAAAATTGTCACGCAGAAAACTACGAGCAATTATTGATGTTTATTGCAAGGGTTAAAAAAGGAAAACCTAGGTTGAAGAATAATTCTAGCACTGCTTGTTTTTCGTGTCGGTCTATCTTAACGTGCATGGGTTTAAGGGTTTGATCTGTGCCCCCCCTCTCCCTCCCACCGTATGTTGTCTTAATGAAGACACGGTTATGGAAGGTTGGGGAAAGTAAGCTTCTCACACTCCACATCCCCTTTTAAATGAAAGGGCCTCCTGCTTCTTTCTTAAGTTATGTCTCATTAGTAGAGTTTACAGTCTCATTAACGATGGAAACGTGGCGTGTAAGAGTCAGCAAAACCCTGTCCCACTCTCCCACCTGATGATTGATTACAACGTGAAGGGGTGAGGTACCGAATACGTACTGCACACGGGTAATACATACTATGTGGTGACCTGTTTTTTGTTGTTGTTATTCATTCAAAAAGACAGTACAATCACCTTTAGGGCCCGTTTCCATTGGCCGAAAAACTTTGTGTAGATTTTTTGTGTTGCCCAGAAAGTCTGTCGGTGGTGCCACAGACTGCGTCGATATAGAAGGGTAGTAGATTTCACTAAGTGACCAAGCTTTCACTCAGTGGTGGGTGGTGCCACATTGCATAATCTAAGCAGAAAAAGTCTTGGGTCATTTCACGAGCTTGGTCGTTTCCATTGACTGATTTTGGGTCAGCAGTGCCAAAAGTCGGTTGGTGGTTCCTGACTGTAGATCGGTGACGGGAAATCGGCCAATGGAAACGGGCCTTAAATTAGTCGGGTGGTCTTCCTTGGATTGTCTTATAACAAATATACATAATGGATATGGGACAGTACAGAACACAGGGACAGGGACAGAACAGGACAGACTAGACAACACAGTACCGTATGGTGATCATGCTTCTACCACAGCCCAGTCCTACTTGGCTCACACTAACTCCCTTTGCAAAGTATTTTGTTACAAGCGCATTTCGGTGATGACCACCATCTACTAATACTCAGTATGCAAACAGAATAATAAGGTCATATGACTCCTCATTTTTTTTTTTTTTTTTCACAATCACCGAATTCGGCTATATAGCCGTTCTTCCACTCGGGCCCTAGACCCCTTCTCCTCATTCTAATGGCGGGTGTTAGCCGAATGGGCAGTGGGTACCATTTTTGTGTCTTTGGTATTTGGTCTTCATCTTTCTTCTGTGAAGCTGTGGGTAACTGTATAAGTAAACAAGAAAGTGGGTCATATGACGCCAGTTTGCCAGGTCTTACACTAAGTTCCCCATGATGTAGGTTTTAAAAATGAAAGTTTTATTTAATTTTTGAAGTTATTCGTACTCACAAGCGTTTGTGTTGCTTGACTAAGCAAGTTCCAAATCCGTTCCCTATGTAATGAGGGCTGGGTTTATGGCACTCCCTGTTCGGTCTCTTAACTTTGAATATCATCTTTTCTCCAGCTCTTGCATTACGCCTGCTATGGTTACTAACGACATTGTCCGGTGAACGTTGCCTCCGGTGTATCATCATCAACAGCTGGGTTGCCCTTCTGTAAGATAGGGAGCGAATACGTGTAATTTCATGTAACTCAGTTGTTCTTAAGTCATTTGATCTCTTGATCATTAAAGCTGGTCTTAAGCAGTTATTTGCAATGATTTGTAATCTCTACCGGTTATGAGCACTGACGAAATAATAGACGAAACTAACATACTCTAACGTAAGAATGATCCTTTGTTTAACTTAGCTTCATCTTTATAGCCGTGTCTGTATAGATCTATATACAGCATCCTTTGAAGGTTTTCTCAACATGTTAGTTGAAGTTTAACTTGTTGTCCATTAAGATCCGTAAATAATTATAACTATTGACTACCTTCAGTATCTAGTTCGATATCAGACATACGTGTACTGCACGCTGGTAATACTTACTGCATGGTGACTGATTAGCATGTTGGGATGAGGTATCTAACATGTACTGCATGCCGGTGATAGTTACTGCATGGTGACTGGTTAACATAAGGGGCTGAGGTATCTAACATGTACTGCATGCCGGTGATAGTTACTGCATGGTGACTGGTTAACATAAGGGGCTGAGGTATTTAATACATACTGCACGCTGGTAATATTTACTGTAGGTGACTGGTTAACACGAAGGGCTGAGGTATCTGATATGTACTGCATACGGGTATTACTTACTGCATGGTGACCGGTTAACATGTTGGGATGAGGTATCTAACATGTTCTGCATGCCGGTGATAGTTACTGCATGGTGACTGGTTAACATAAGGGGCTGAGGCATCTAATACATACTGCACGCTGGTAATATTTACTGCATGGTGACCGGTTAACACGAAGGGCTGAGGTATCTGATATGTACTGCATACGGGTATTACTTACTGCATGGTGACCGGTTAACATGTTGGGATGAGGTATCTAACATGTACTGCATGCCGGTGATAGTTACTGCATGGTGACTGGTTAACATAAGGGGCTGAGGTATCTAATACATACTGCACGCTGGTAATATTTACTGCATGGTGACTGGTTAACACGAAGGGCTGAGGTATCTAATATGTACTGCATACGGGTAATACTTACTGCATGGTGACTGGTTAACACGAAGGGCTGAGGTATCTGATATGTACTGCATACGGGTAATACTTACTGCATGGTGACTGGTTAACACGAAGGGCTGAGGTATCTAATATGTACTGCATACGGGTAATACTTACTGCATGGTGACTGGTTAACACGAAGGGCTGAGGTATCTAATATGTACTGCATACGAGTATACTTACTGCATGGTGACCGGTTAGAACCGGGCGACATCGAGTCCGGGTCATGGTCCATCACACCATCAATAATATATCACAGGTCTGGTAATGAATCACCACCAGGGGACTCAGGAGGGGTCAAAGGTCAGGCTTTGTGCATTCATGCGTATCGCGAGTTACTCCTACCCCACCTGGCGGGGGCCAGGGGATATGAGGTCTGGAGGAGAGTTCCTGGGAGTATATTGATTCTCCGCCACGAATCCGGAGTCAAATTAATGATGTTTGTTTTTTTTGTGTATTCGTCCGTGAAGGATTAATCATAAACACTGCCCAGATTGTCTACCTCAGACTTCATTAAGCCGCCAGCGCCACCGAGTCCCACATGATTAAAACATGAGCGTATGGTTGATTTGATTCCAAGGCCATGGGTCCTAGAAACGAAATCAATAGCGACGGCGGGGTTGGTGTCATTCGAGGTAGGGCTATGTATATTGCAGGTGTACTTGTTTTAAAGAATGAAAAGGTTTTACAACCTGGTGTTGCTTGGGTATTTATAATGACACTAGAATGTCCCCGTCACCCTCAGCCTTGAGGGGCGTAATCGACCTAGAGCCAGGTCCTGAGACGTGCATCTTGCTAGAAGAACTGGTGACGTGAGTTTCTGTACACAGTATTGAAGGCATCTCGGGCAATTTACCTTGAAAAGTATAACCCATGTCAATTTCCTGATAATTAAATTTGATGATCTCCAAGTTTTATGGAACGGATATCTAATTATTAAAATGGGGGACACCGTGCTGGTTTTAGATATAGCAATATATATTATGATAATATCATAATAGAATATATAACAATTTTAATAAAGTATCACATAGTTAAACACAAGTAATTTTCTTCAAACTTTCACAGCTATAGTAAATGTGTAATACTATACATGTAAGTACACCAGGGAGAATTGAAGAAAACCTTAGTTTTCAATACATTTCCTATTTAAATCAAGAACATTTAAAAAAATGTAAATTGGCCTATTTCACCTTTTGGGATTTGATAAAATAGGCAAAACGTTATATTCATTTATTTGGCTGTAGTACTGTGCGTATCCTCTGCGTAGTCTTTATTGTGTGGTCAACTATAAAGAGGATACATACAGTATAATAAAAAAAACATATTGATATTGTATCTATCATTCAGCAATGTAAATGTAAATTGTCAAAGAAAAGACAAAATGGCCGCCGGTCTTCCCATGCACCATTGTGATGTTTCAGGTACCCTTTTTCGTCTTCATTCTCCTCGGTAGCGATCTGTGGGTTCCATACTTTCTATACATACGTTAGTTACGGTGAAGCAACTGCTTCTGTTTACCAGGGTTTCCGTAAATCTTTACGAAAGATAACTCAGAGATTGATATATAACTATGAAAAGATATCTAAGCTATTTACAGTAAACGAAATTGTGATTTATTGGTAATGCCACACATACGATTTATATTCCTGATGCCCGAATAGGTTAAATGTCAAACCGATGTCATCAAAATCCACAGTGCAATGAGATCTGTGACATCTCTCCCGTTGTACATCTAAATCTATACTTCGCCAGATGAATCCTGACTGTGCAGTACACCGTATACGTTGAGCATAGATGAACTGTGGATAGACATGGCCTGCCTGATATAACTCACGACGAACAGAGGTCTCACTGGCCCGAGGCATCTTGGAGATGTAACGCTAAAACACAAAACGCTTCAAATTTCAAAGTGCATATTCACAATGAGCAGATCGGTGCAAATGCTGGCAAATGGCGCCTCCTCCATCTGACAAAGGATTCTATTTGCTCTTCTGTGTTTTTGACCCCTATGAGATATTTAATGAACTTAACCATAGAGAAAAAGTCAGGTTTCTAAGTTTCGAGTCATACTTTGAAGGAGATTAACAAGGTATCATATGTACTGTCCCCCGCCATATGTACAAAAGAAATCCATATCTTCTCTTATCTCGACCCTGTATTTTTCTCCATGGGCTTAACCGCACTCATACTCCACGGCCTTGAACTCAAGGCTAATTGGGTAAGTTATCTTATTGATTAACAATATTATACAGGGTAGGATAAAATCAGAAACCCATTCGATGAAAACAACTTGTTCCGCACTCCACCTCTTAAATTACGTAGCTGTCAAACCTGTTATTTTCATTTCGAGAGTTTCCTTCTAAGTCCTCAGTGTGTGCTCAGTTGAAAGGTGTATGAGTGAACGTATGAAAGTGGTACGAGTGGTCTAACGTCCGTCCACTAAATGAGATGCTCATAGTACTGCTGGCTGGCTATTGTAAGGAAATTATTTAAATACTGTAGGTCATCCAATCTAATGTTACCACACAGCAAATGCCAATTCTAACTATAAAATGCTAACAAATGAGCTATCAACATGTTTTATCAGATGAATCGAAATTGAATGTACATACGATCAAAAGAATATCATAGGACATACTGTTATATCAAGTTATATAAATAGACATATTTGATATAACATGATATGCTTATGTTTTACTTTACAACACAATAACTTAGACTTTAATTAGAATCTCAGGGCGGATTTGACAACTTGAATTAGAATTACTCACGTGCGATGAATCACTTAAAACAAACATCCCGTTTAGTAGGCACAGGGAGCAGAACAATACTAAGAAGGAAATTTATGAGTGTTTGGTCTGTGTCCTCATTCGCCATCGAGTTAGGAGTGCTCAGTAATATGAACGAGGCGATAGCCGAGTGAATATTCTGAAGCACTCCAAACGAGATGGTGAACAGGGACTCAGACCAAGCACGAATATGTTTCTGATTTTATCTTAGCCTGGAAATATTCATCTCTTTATCACCCGTTGAGAACGAGATACCGTTCTCGCAAGCCTGTTGAGAACGAGTTCGTAATGCTAAGCCTATGGACGTTTATACCAGGCTAAGATAAAGACTGGTCCGTACCGAGAGGAGATATTATATAGCATGACAATGTAAGTAATACCATTGTGTGCCATGGCCAGTTGACATGTTCTGTATCCGAGCATGCCACACAGACACGGGGCTTTTTACGGCCGAGCTCTGTGTATGAAAGCTGACTCAAGGCATCGTGTTTCCATTTGATGCTGTCATATCGTCGACCCAAAGCATTGCCCAGTCTGCATACAATAGTGAACCTGTGGCTTCCAAGCTTTGCCTTTCACTGCACAGCATGTTGACGATATCTGAAACGACATTTTCTAACGGCGGAGAGAGAATTCACCACCTACAGACAATCTTGAAGACAAGCCTGGGGCATGTTGAATAACTCGTGCATGAATACTATTATAAACGAGACCCAGGGTTGATTTGATTCCAACATGTCGAATAACTCGTGCATAAATACTATTATAAACGACACCCAGGGACGATGTGGATCAACGTTATTCAACACCGTCGGCTAGCACTGTATTAGCGAACGACCTTGAATATTATCAAATGATAATCCTCGCTCGTAAAGGTCTCCTTGTATCCTTTGTTAGTTATTCAACAGAACCTTGTGTTAAGCCTTTAATAAATTGGGAACATTTTCAATAAGAGTAACCTTATTGAAGCATCAAGGCAGTGAACGGCAACATGAGACTTCAAATATCACTGTAGAATGAGGTACCATTGATTCTAACATTACCTTTCCCTCTCACAACCTATATCACCTGCGATCCCCATTCAAGAATTAGTTCCTGTGTATATTAGGTTGCCTGATTTCATCAATTCTAAACAATGTGTTCTAAGCAATTGCCTAAACCTCTCTCCTTCTTTTGTCCTAGGAATCAAATAAATCTGCTCCGCTATTCTTAAAGTATACTGAATATAGGTTGTTCAGTTCGTAGTAAACATTACAAGGGAATGATGACAGGTGACTTAGAACTTGATGGCTTAGAATTACACATCACACATTAAGATGAACGTTAACCCATCAAATCCAGATTTGCTTTGCACAGCAACGGGAGTGGTATGATTATATATGTCCCGTTTGTATTTCTATCGCTAAGGCGAAATATGTCTGATCCCAGCTACCAACATGTGAATAGAATTGTGAAGACCATTTACAGATATGAGACAACATTGTAGCTCTGTTAAAGAATCCTATAAATCAGCCATGCCCTACAGAGACTCGAAAAGACTGCGCTGGGCCATTCCAGAACTGGGAGAGACATGGGTTGCGTTCCATTCCTGACACACTAGGAGGAATTGACCATAATAGAAACTTTACAACATTGAATGATCGAATCTAACTTAAAGATCTCACACACCTTGGATAGGTGTGCAGTAAAGCACCCCTCTCATAAGATCTCAAACTCTCTAAGTGGTATTCTGTACTCTCACTACGCTCTATGAGAGAGGAATTCTTAACAAGCTAGGCTTAGAGCCTTGAGAATCCACTGGCCTGCTTCCCGTGCTAAAGACATACATTAATGCACCCCAAATATTCCTATAATCTCAATGATGCCACTTAGTGGGAATACTGTGTGCCAGTGGATTCTCAAGGCTCTAAGCCTAGTACGTTAAGAATTATTCTCCCATAGAGCGTAGTGAGAACTTTGTAGAAAATACCGCTTAGAGAGTGTGAGATCTTATGATAGGGGTGCACCAAACATGAGCATGAGTAGTTACATCACAGAACCAAACGGAAACGCCACTTACTGTCGTTCCCTGACAACGGAAATAAGGCAAGTTGAAAAGTGAACATGGAACAGAAATCAAATGGCCTTCAATCACGTCCTTTATTTTAAGAGTAGAAAAATCCTAACAATTTTGTGGTCGTGACTTTGTCATTGGAACTGCCGACCAAGAGTCAAAAGTCAGTCTTTGTAGGAGTTTTTCTTGTTATCAGATGGAATGCTTTGCGTTCCATGCTTCACATATTTTAACGTTCACCACCCGATATTCTCTGCTACATGTTCGTGTATTTACTAATGGTCATTTGTTGAAGAGATATGTATACATAATCAGCATATAGATGACATATTGAATTTCATTTGTATTCAGGTATATATGCACAATTTGTACATCATAAAAACCGACAGTTTTTGTGATTAGAGTTATCAAAAGCTATGGACCGCGGGAAAGGAGTGGGTTGGGATAGTGTCAGAGTACATAAATAGCCGAAAATGGGGTGTTTAAGCTTTCGTCAAACTGATTTCCCTGTATTATATTCCAGATACAACATACAAACTTAAACTACAAGTTTATTAGGAGGCAAACGTCAGAAAGTGGAAACAAGCTATGTGGCAGACATAGCCCTTGTCAAGCTCTTGTTTTAGTTGTTTACAAAAAGGAATAGAACCGGCGTCCACCTACTACGATATGGCACCGATATGGTCTACGATGCGCCTCCCGATAGAAAATCAAAATCGCGTCGGAAGGTCACCTAATATCGGGATGATTGACCACGTTTCTGCGATTAGACACCGAAAGAAAACCCTTACGATGCATGGTGGATTGGCATGTCTAGACATTTGTCTACGATTCTGCACCTTCCCGATAAGTCTCCAATGTTTTTTTGTTTTTTTTCTTTTTTGAGCAAAATATTTATTTTGTTTTTGGCATACATACATCGAGATGAAATATAGCTCCAGTTTCCTGTTTAGTTTTACAATACTTCATGTTCAGTGTGGTCGTTTTTCCTGTTTGCTCCTTTTTTTATGTTATGAAAAGGCTAGACTAGTCTAAGTCTAACTTCTTACTGGCTATGATAACTTTCTACTATGTGAAGATTGCCACCCTTTTTTTTTACCTTTCTTTAATTGTACATGTTTCACTATGATAATCTGCTTCGTCATTCCCTTAATGGTTCATACAGTTCTGTCTTTATCATTGGATTTGTCATCCAGATTTAGAGTCAATTCCTTGGGTGCTGAAAAGAAAGTGTATGTGTACAAGATAGATTCGTGATCATTTGCATTTTTGATTGACATTCATCTTGATTTATCTTAATAGGCAAACATGAATAGTCCTATGAGGTGAGAGATCTCATGCAATGATTGCATCATGCTTTGCTTTACAATATACATTGGCTAGACTTATTGTAATGACCATTTCATCTTCCTCTTATTGGAGTATGTACCTCTCCAGAAAGGATTGTCTGTGAACAAGTGACAACATCAACAACAGTGCTAACAGTGAAAAGGTATACTAACTATTACACAACATTTACACAACAATATGTTGAAGACGGGAAAATAAAGGAACCAACAATTAATGCTTTGACAGTAAGACAGTACAATAATAAACAGTACAATTAATATGCGGTGTATATGCTGGGCAATCACAATTATATTATCCTCCACAACCTTTCCAGGAATTTGAATCTGCCTTTACTGTTGTCAAAGCGACTAAGGTGTTTCTCTATCATGATCTTGTGTTTTAGTTCTTGTAGGAATTTGGTCAGATCGAGGTCCCGGTCAGATCGAGGTCATAGTTATAAAACAACTTCTGTCTATGAATAAACAGTTTAGAATACAGGATTATGTAGTTAATAAGTTTTACCCTTTGATTGCTGCTAGGATCAATGACCCCAAAGATAATTTCTTGATTGTTAACATTGAAAATGTGCCACATTTAAACACCTTTCCACAGCTTTCCAGAAGCGTTTAAATTAAGGGCATTTGTAAAAAAGTGTAGCAAGCTATCTCTCTTGATACAAAACTTACATTCATCGGTATCAACAATTTACCTTTTTTCTAAGAACTCATTACATGTTATCGTTGAGTTGATGACTCTGTAAAGTCTCCAATATTGACTTTTTGTATCGGTACCATATCGGTAGGTCTAAATTTCTATCGTAGTAGGTGGACGCCAGGCCATATCATTAACCTTATTCGTCAATCTAGTGTGGCGTTTTCCTGCCGTACCTGGGTATATGAATAAAACATAGAGGTCCATCCTACTCAAATTACCTAACTTAATATTAAGAAGTATGCAACACGTATTGTTTCAAGTTTAAGAATAGCGTTTACTTTTGTGTCTAGTAATTTGATTGATGCTGGTAGGTTATTTTCCGAATAAAGCTCCCTCTCTATCAAGAGGACATTTATCATGAGCTCATTTTTAGGTTTTGGTAACTTCAGAAAGTTCTTGGATTTAGATTGAGTGATGGTGCCATAGGGAAGAGTGTCCAACGCTGATCCATCTGGACTTTGTTCCCTTTAATAAGTCGGCATTTTATTTTTTGTTTGCATTACTTGTGAGATGAAAGTTTACTCTCTTATGTAAATTTCCTCCTGCATTTAAGTAGTGGAACCTTACATAAATAATGAGTTTCTTCGGCATCATGACATCATACCCAGGCACATACCTGGCCTCATTTAGTTTTATTGAGTATTTTATTGAGTAAATTATTTCCTATTCACCTTTTTAATAGTGTGTTTCAAGTTCCTAGCACTAGTGTGTCACCATGTATTAACCATAGTATTCTTTGACTCGTGACAACAAGGCCATATACATAGGAGGTGGTACTTTCTTACTAATCCTCAACTGTGGGCTACCCCTTACAATTTTAGTTTAAATGCTTCCCATAGGCTTAACATTATGAGGCAGGCCGTGACATGATGTGTATTTTATGCAACTAGGGTAATACAAATATTGACCAATGAGGGACCAGAACATGAGCTACAACGAAAATAGTTCTGGTTGCACTGAAGTGCCCATTCAAATGTTTGCTAACATGATACAGAAGATTACGAGTGATCCATTTAACCAGCCCCACCCAAAATGCCATTGAGATATTAAAGATATGTATGCACTAAAGGAAATAGAGTTGTTATCGCGTTATTCACCCATCTGACATGTTGTTGGTACTCGCCTATCGCCAAAGCAGGTGGTGCCACCTTTGTTGACACTGACATACTGGTAAGGTTTTCCAGCAGAATCATAATTCAAAATCAGCCTGAGAAAAATACCCTTTTCTAATCTCGTGAATGTTAAACGCCGGTAGAATATTAGAAATGTATGAGTACTCACGATCACAATTTCCGCCATCTTGACATCTATTTTGTCAGACTCGAATACAGCCCCACTGAGTCCAAGGACTGAATCAGATTGCCTTCCATGGGATCGCTGGATCAGTCGGATCGCTGGCAGTTGATATCCATTGATGATGGTGGCTAATAATAATACCATGCCTTATTGTCCACACCGATCAGTTTATCGAGTTGGATATTGTAATTATCTAATATTTATGTACATATATATATGTATATATATATATATATATATATATATATATATATATATATATATATATATATATATCAAAACGCTCCAATAAGTCGCTGAAACATATTTTCCCGCTGCAAATATCTGTTTATATTATATACTATGTATTACCTATCGTTGTAATTTGTTTCTATTATACCGAGCCTCACATGGCTTTAACGTCATCATGGTGATTGTTTTCAACATGGAGCTGGCCGAATATGAAAACCAGTTAACTCTTGTAATGAATTGGACCAGCATAAATAAAGGATTCAAAGAATTTTAAGGCGTGCATGCTGAGTCTGTCCAAGTCACGACGTAGGCGAGCATGATGGCAGATTCGTGACCCACTTACAAGTGCTTAGCAACATGATTAGTTGATACGTTTAGCCATGTCGAAATACAGGCTCAACAGTGGAATTCATAATCATTTTTATCTTTTATATGTTAATATCAAACCTATTAAGCCATTCACACACTTTTAAACATTAACATAACTACAGTGTAAACATTGTGAACTACAATAGAATCCTGCCTAACAGACACCCCACGTAAGCAGACACTTTTGCTCGGAATGTCTATTTTAACCCCATGTAAGCAGACACTCCGCCTAAGCAGATAGTTATTTCGGTACGAAAAGGCCTAAAACCTCGTGTAAGCGGTGATCTCTAACGTACATTGAAAATATGATTTCAGATCTAGTATCGCCTCTGTCTCCCCTACATATCGATATATAACACTAGAATATTTGACTGGAGGAAACTTGAAAACCCCGCGTAAGCGGTCACCCCGCGTAAACGGGCGCTTTGGCCCGAAACGCAGGGTGTACGCTTACGCGGAGTTTTACTGTATATTCTTGTCTCAACACGGAAGGATCGTCCACCACAACATCTGTTGCCGTGATAGAGCTATACTGGTATGCTTGACACACACGATCAAATAGGAGGAACTAAAGTGACTAATTACACATTCATAACTGGATCTCAGTGAGTGTATACATGTTTCTTAATATTGTAAAATCTTGGAGACGGGGTAGGACAAATACAGTAGTGAACTGGAATTAGTTGGTCAAGTTTAGGGTGGTGGACGATGGTGGGGTAAGGACGTGCCCATGCGGAGCTCCCGACGCTGCCAGGTTTTTTCGCATTTATATAGAGTGAATATCAAATGGACTAAGCTGAAAATCAACTGAACATACAACCCAAGTACAGTGATCTGCCTGGACTATATTAGGAACCTGTGAGCATTTGGATTGCTGAATTACATTGACTTACCTGCGGTACCTATCACTCGCCATGAATGACAACGCAAAAAACACCGAATTTCGCCCAGGCACGCCGTGTGCAGCTACTAACATGGATGTGGTACCTAATGAAACAGATGAATGCAGAAAACGAATATGGTCGGCACAATCGACCCCGGGCTCTGAACAGTCGCCATCAGTACAAATGCAGAAAAGAAATAAACCAGAAGACTTATCTGTCGATGAACTTGATCAGTCCTTAGATATCCCGGCCACGAAGCGAGATTTTATGGACTTAAAGGAGTGTATAGTGGGAAATATCAAGGTACAAGCTGAAAGGATAGATGCGCTAGATGTTAAAATGCAAAACCTTAGTGTACAAACTGCTTCAACCATCGATTCAGTGAATAGGGATATACTAGAGTTGCAACAAAAGACAGACAGAACGGAAAGTAACCAAACTATGACAACGGCCGACATGAAAAAAGAAATCTATGAACTGAACAGAAAATTGGCAGTATTGATGAACAAAGTAGAAGCAGGTACGGTTAATCAATATGACAAGATAGAAGCAAGGAGCACTACAACTAATGATGATGCTACACAATATTTCTATTCTGATAAATCCAGAAATGTTGTGGTTATGGGACTGAGTATTGATTTCAACGATGACCTCCATGGGGTCATACATTATTTATGCTCTGAGATGGGCTTATGGTTTCCGCCAGGTGAAATCCTAAATGTAACCAGAATTGTGCCACAAAGAGGAATCCAATCAAATCGCCCGCCTCCTTTGTTAATCGCATGTGCAACTAAGAATGCTAGGAATAAATTCTTGTCTAACTCTACCAAGGCAAATTTTTCCTCCTTAGGGAAACTCACCATTCTCCCAGATGAACCAACCTATGTGCGTAAACAAAGGGGACTAATGAAGATGCTTTTTGGGTATCACACTAGAATAGGCTCCCGTGTCAGTATGCAAGAACATAGTTTAACAATCGAGGATGAAGACATTCCCCTCAAGGAAATGGAAAAAATCGATGAGAAATATCTACCGGATGATCTTCTTGAGAAGCGAAGAAAAGGTGAATCCCTGTTGCGTCCCAATTCTCAATGGAACCGCCCAGATGGCAGGGATATGCAGGTACGAGAAATTCGGTAACAGCTCCCATGACTGCAGGGGTAATGGATGGAGCGACAACCGTCGAAAAGCCGGAAATCATGCTCCCCCGAGTGGCACCAAATGACTGGCCCGCTTTGCCTACAATGAACATTGGTGCATGTACACCCATGACCCCGGTTGAACCCATTGATCGAGTGCAACCGATGGTCAATCAAACTGTTACCGCACCTGTAGAAGGGCATCGACCTAATGATTGCCCAGGGCTCAGTACCGTTGACGACCCAACTGTAATCAGGTCGGCTGCGTTTGATTCAGGTGTCTACTCTTCATATTGCGGCATTGTATTTGGTGGTAGCAAAGCATATCTAAGTAATTTCTATCCGGTTACCATCAAAGTAGCCAATGTAGGAAATACCCTGAACAATGAAATCACTTTCAA
Organism: Alentia gelatinosa; assembly: GCA_950022655.1. NCBI lineage: Eukaryota > Metazoa > Annelida > Polychaeta > Phyllodocida > Polynoidae > Alentia > Alentia gelatinosa. The sequence continues at coordinate 51,704,636 of OX465586.1, forward strand.
ATCATCAGAACAAGCCTATCAATACTGTCACGTGGTAACAAAAGGGGATTTCAAAGCAGCGTTCAGGATAATGAACTCAAGAAATGCTCAGGAAGCAAAAGAAATCAGTCACACTATTGTGGCAACTCAGGGTGGAAACTGGGACAGTATAAAAGAAGACAAACTAAAAATGATAATGAAAGCTAAGTTTGTCCAGCATGAAGATCTACAGAAGCAACTACTATCGACCTTTCCATATATGCTGATAGAGGGGACACAGGATCACTATTGGGGATCGGGCGCTCAACTAGAACAAACGGTACGAAGCAAAAACTATACAGGGCGGAATAGATGCGGTCAGCTGTTGTGCGACATACGAAATGAATTATTGACAAAAGCGGACCCTCTTCCACGGAACATCTAAAAAGTGCTTACACTCATATCCTACAATGAATCGCAGGGATTTAAAGTACGTAGTGGTAGGAGATTCAAGAGCATGTCATATGGATTACCTGCTATCAAGAAAGCGTGACGATACTACTGTGCTGTATTACCCCGGTGCTAAAATCGGCCAATTGACTAGGAATGCTGTCAAGGAAGTAAGAAATGCTGCACGGTACGGAGTCAGATACCAAGCCGTATACATCGTAGGTGGCACTAATGATATAACTGAGAGGCTGTATCAAAAACCACCAGCGATAAAGATATGGGATGGTAATGATGTGTCCATAATTAACGACGTGGAAAATGCCTATCTTGATTTAAAACTAGCAATAAGTGCAGCAGCAAATTATTGTAAAGTAGTTATTGCCTCAGTATACTACATCGATCTCCAAATATTGAACAAGATGACGACAAGACATGATGATCAATTCCGCCTCAATGGATTAATAAAATCAGTAAATGAACGAATCAGAGACATTAACACAGAAAGCGGAGTGATCACAGCATACATATGTAGAGAGATCCATAAGAATGTGCCAGGAAAAGCTACTAGATACCAACACGGCAAGCTCTACGATGGGCTTCACCCCTTTTATGGGATACAAATGGCCATCACGGACATACTTAATGCCGCCATTGACAAAAACATCAGGCGCAACCTGCATTACTGATATATGTTTTATAGAGTAAAGTGCAACATGCGATGATACCATCTGTGATCGTTAGATCATAGAACTCACCACATTGTGATCGGTAGATCACCATATAAGATAATATATTAGAATATAATATAATTGATTATCATTAAGAGCCTGATATGAGTTGTTTACTGTAGATCATAATAAGTAAATGGACAACCAAGTAAATGGACAAACAAGAAAATGTTACTGTATGTATTTAATGACATATGGTGTTGAACAACATAGTGATCGGTAGATCATCGACAGTTATGTCTATGAGCGACATTATTATTATTGTTACTTTACATATTTAATGATATATTGTGTTGAACAACGTAGTGATTGGTAGATCATCGACAAAGTGTTATATAATTACTACTCTTATTACTGTACATATGTGTTGAAAAACGTAGTGATCGGTAGATCATTGACAAAGTGTTATACATCTGAGTATGAGTATGTGTACAAGTTGTCACCTGCTGTGTACAAAGGAAGACATAAATTACTTCTATGTGATCGCCAGATCATAATAATCTCAATAGTCTCAGTAATCTCAATAATTTCGATAGGACCAAAAACTATAATCACTCAGAATATCATTTCTCTGTGATCGTGAGATCATAGCAAACACCTCGCTGAGATCATTAGATCTCTACGCCTTGAACTAGACAATGAATTGCCCATGAAACGATGTCTGACATTTAAACTGTGCAACCTAAGTGTAATGTATTGATCATTAGATAAACTAATATTATTAGTGTGAGTTTTCAAAGTTAAAACCAAAACTATTAGAATTATAACTACCAATTTAAAAGGAACTAAATTGTTTACACAAAATATGATGTGCCTGGTCGCGCCGGGAGTGTCCGGGTTTGGTCCTTCCCATAATCATTGTTACTGTAAATGTGTATGGTGCTTTTTTAATATTTTCCATATAATTCCTCAAAATTAAAAACTACTCAACTCACTGATATTTCCCAGTGCGTGGGTAGTTTTCAAATCACCCCATATAAGGCATATGGGCTGATTGTTTCACTTACTAACAAAATCACTTACCAATTCATTAAGCTTATACCATAAAATGCCTCATTCAGATATCACACAAAAGGGAGTTAAATTTATTGCACAAAATATCCGTAGTCTTTTTTCAAAAAAAGAGGAAGCATATGATGCCCTAGTTGGGGCACATTTTATATGCATGTGTGAAACCCTATTACACAGTATGTATGATGACAGGATGGTAAAATGGCCTGGGTATCAACTGTTCAGGCTAGACCGCACAACAGGTAGTTGGGGGGGTGTTTGTTGCTACATTGCAGATGAGTTTGCTAAATACACACATGTAGAAGAAAACCTTAGTATAACAAATGATGAGTATGAAATATTAGTTATATTTACCAATAAGCCCGGTTTTAGAAAACTAGCAACAATATCTTGTTATAAGCCACCACCTAAATCAGTATCTAACTTTTATAATAAATTAGAGGAGATAGTAACTAGCGCAGAAGTAACCACTGGAGAGGTATGGATAATTGAAGACATCAACGTAAATGCCAAGAAAACAGATAGCAGTGAGTACAAATTATTAAGGAGCTTTTGTAGAAATGCAGGAGTAAAACAACTAATAGATGAAACCACCAGACCTAACCCCAATGGTGAAACCACCATTGACCATATTTACACCAATAGTTATCATGTTAAAGAAGCGAAAGTGTTAGATGAAATGATAAGTGATCACTTTACGACCCTTGCAGTGAGAAAACCATGTGGGAGAACCAAGAAAGCTATAGAATTCAGAGGAAGGAGTTATAATAAATATGACAAAGAAGATTTTAACAATTATATGGAGAATGCAGACTGGAAGGACTTTTGGGATACGGAGGATGTCAATATACTTTGGGAAATATGGATGGAGAAACTCAATTGGTACCTCAATAGGAAATGTCTGATAAAAAGATGTAGTTTTACAGACGCAAAAGCATCCTGGATGTCTGTTAATTTGTTAAACCAAATAAAGCATAGGAGAGACCTTATAAAAAGTTATAAAGTAACCAAAAGTAGTATTATTATGAAAGAAATAAGACGTATTTCAAGATGTATTAGGTTACAACTAAAAGTTGAAAAGAGTGATTTCTGCAAGCGAAAACTTGAGGAATCGCGTGGACATCCTAAGAAGTTTTGGAGTCTTATAAATGAGTTAATCAAACCTGTTGCAGAGACGCAAACCTGCTTGATAGAAGCTAATGGTCGTCAACTTACCATTGACGAAACGCCAGATTTTATAAACGATTTTTTCTCGAAAATTGGATCGGCTCTCTTTAATAAATTGGATAAGTCTCATTTCAATGAAAACATTATTAAGCTAAATCAGATAAACACTGATGGTCATGTTGAAGAGTATCTCGCAAATTTCTCTCCTGAAGAGGTTACTAAAAAAGTTAAAGAACTATGTCCGCACAAGTCGAGTGGTCTACCTGATATTGCCTCAAAGGTTGTCATTGACAGTATTTTATCGGCAAGCAGCCAGTTTACTTACCTCTGTAATTGTTCAGTGAAAAAATGCGAATTCCCAAAGGTGTGGAAATACTCAGTAGTTGTACCAATTCCAAAGTCGGGTAATAATAAGCAAATAGACAATTGGCGGCCCATCTCACTACTAACCCTTCCTAGTAAAATAATGGAGAAACTAATACATACAACCATATATGATTTATTAAATGAGGCCGAAGTATTGGAAAAAAATCAATTTGGATTCCGCCCTAAGAAAAGTACTGGCTATGCCATATTCTGCTTTTTAAAGGATCTTTATGATGCCAGAAACAAGGGAAATTTTACCATATCCTGCTTTATCGACTTTCGTAAGGCATTTGATTCAATAAACCACGATTTATTAATTTTGAAACTAAATAAGATACTAAAATTGCCTAATAATATTATTAAATGGATAATAGACTACCTAAAAAATCGTGAACAAATGGTCAAGGTTAATGGACATATATCTGGTAATAACAAAATAAGTTTTGGAGTCCCCCAAGTTTCGGTCCTTGGACCTTTTCTTTTTATACTTTTCGTGAACGACTTGGGAAAAAAACATTATTAAGCTAAATCAGATAAACACTGATGGTCATGTTGAAGAGTATCTCGCAAATTTCTCTCCTGAAGAGGTTACTAAAAAAGTTAAAGAACTATGTCCGCACAAGTCGAGTGGTCTACCTGATATTGCCTCAAAGGTTGTCATTGACAGTATTTTATCGGCAAGCAGCCAGTTTACTTACCTCTGTAATTGTTCAGTGAAAAAATGCGAATTCCCAAAGGTGTGGAAATACTCAGTAGTTGTACCAATTCCAAAGTCGGGTAATAATAAGCAAATAGACAATTGGCGGCCCATCTCACTACTAACCCTTCCTAGTAAAATAATGGAGAAACTAATACATACAACCATATATGATTTATTAAATGAGGCCGAAGTATTGGAAAAAAATCAATTTGGATTCCGCCCTAAGAAAAGTACTGGCTATGCCATATTCTGCTTTTTAAAGGATCTTTATGATGCCAGAAACAAGGGAAATTTTACCATATCCTGCTTTATCGACTTTCGTAAGGCATTTGATTCAATAAACCACGATTTATTAATTTTGAAACTAAATAAGATACTAAAATTGCCTAATAATATTATTAAATGGATAATAGACTACCTAAAAAATCGTGAACAAATGGTCAAGGTTAATGGACATATATCTGGTAATAACAAAATAAGTTTTGGAGTCCCCCAAGTTTCGGTCCTTGGACCTTTTCTTTTTATACTTTTCGTGAACGACTTGGGAAAATGTATTGTAAATTCTAAATATATTCAATATGCTGATGACGTTGTGATTTACTTTTCTGACAAAAATATTGATAGAGCTATTGAGAATATGCAATGTGATATTAAAAGATTATCCGATTGGTGCCTGGCTAACGGCCTTACTGTTAATGTTAAGAAAACCAACGTTATGACTATAGGTACAACTGAAAAGTTAAAGCAAACAAGGGACCCGATTTTGTATATGAACAATGAGAAATTATCAACCTGTAAACGATATAAGTATCTTGGTGTAATTACAGATGAAGTATTGAACTGGGACCCACAAGTGAAGGATATAATGAGAACAGTGAATAGCAAGCTATTTAAATTTGGTAAAATAAGATGTAATCTTACTGATGAAGCTGCTCGAAGTGTCTATATTAGCACAATACTGCCACATATGGAATATTGTTCCTTCATTTATGACAGTTTTCGGAAACGGGATTTAAACAGCATCGAGAAGTTAAATAATCGGGGGTTACGAACCTTACTCGGATTCAGATCAAGACGAAAATCAGCAACCAGCATGTGTAAATTATGTAACATTGACACTTTGGATCAAAGAAGACAAAAGCAGTTGCTGTGTTTTATGTTCGGACATAAAAACAAAGAGGAATGGATAGAAAAGGCTGCAAGGAATACTAGATCCCAAGGGAAAATTTTATTTAAACTACCGATAACCAAAGCAGCATCTGTCTATAATAGCCCCTATTATAGGGGGAGCAGGTCGTGGAATGGACTGTCTCATGAAATACAACATGCCAGTGATAAAAATCAATTTAAGAAATGTATAAATGTTGATATATGATTACTTGTGCTGAATGTCTACCAAGCAGTATCGATTACCATCTGTACAAGAAACTTATTTCCATCCTCATTTACTAATAATACTACTCTTTATATATGTTGTTGCTGTAAATTGTCAACCTGAAAGTATATTGTGACATACCTATGGAGTGCCTGAAAAACTCGACATTTTCGAGAGGTACTGACTATAAAGAAAAAAAAAAAAAGTTTTTAAGCCACCCCGGTCAGGTCTACTCCTCACTACGCTCGGCTATCGCCTCACGTAGTAATTTATTACCTCCCTGTTGTGACATAAGAACCTGACCGACTAACTCTCGTTTAGTTCTATTTGATTATGGCATTTACACTAAATTAATTGCCTAGAGTCTTCTGATATATCTCATCAGTCAATGTGTTAAAAGTAAAATAGAAATGGTCTTCAGCACCAATTTCAATAGAAATAAAAAAGACACCAAATATGTCATCAATCCCAGTCAATAAAGTGGGGCTTTTTTTTTTTTTTAGCACCGGGTTTGACCACGGAGTAATTTATGAAGCAAAGCTCTGTTAATTAAGTAGCGGTCAAACTCAGATTCTATCGCACTGATTATACACAATCAGGAACATTATTAACAATAGAATAACTCACCCAATCGACTCTTGAGTATTGGGTAAACTACCTTCACGGCCGTGGAGTATGAGTTACTAATGTTAAGCCTATGGAGAAATGGTAACATTCCTGCTTAGAAATCATATTCTTTACGAATGTATTATGTCATTTAATATGTTGATTGAATTTCTAAAAAGAAATAGCTATGTGGTATGAATAGCCCGAAAATTCTCTTATTTTCTCATAATGAAATACCGACGAGAAAAATGGTATTTTCCAGGCTAGGAAATCTAAATGAAGTTACATAGGTGTCCTGTTGATATCCTGTTGATATCTCGTTCAGCACCACACGAAATTAGAAAACCTTTAATCCGATTTCTATCAAAACTACGACAAAACATCCACTTATAAATAATTCTTTTATTGATTCACTTTGTGATTAAGCTTTTGTATGTGCACATGTATAGAGCGCTCGAACCTTCGATCATGAGTGTACATCATTCAGTTGTGAAGTGTGTGATGCTTGTGTGAATAGGCAACACTAATGCATACAATTTACCACAATTGAGAACAACTATAGGTTCCCATGAGAATACATCTGTTGTGTCTCACTAAAACTCTGAGCGTAACAAATCAATAACCTTTAATTGTCAAGCCTTGGCAATTGATCATTTGGAGAGTCCGTATAAATATTCTATCGTGATCGTTGATAAGAGGGGTTTTAGTCCATTCATCTTCACTGGTCCATGGCGAAATATCCATTCTCTCCCCCTCTCTATCTAACGATCTCGTATGGTAAATTCGAATATATCTGATAACGATATTGATATTATAACATCTTTCGTAGAGTCTATCAAACTGCGCGTCAAATAATGGGTGGGTCAAATAGTAAAAAAAAAATATTAAAAAAAAATAATAGTGGGTCAAATAATAAGCATGAAACCAACGCATTTTGACACATTTTGACATTTGATATATCATCCCATCAGAATGTCTCTCAATATTTAACATCGTATCAATTGTCTAATTCAATTTAGTTAAAAGGATGGCGTCACACCTCTGTCTGTTTATGCTGAAATCTAAGTGTGTAGGCGAGCATGATTCTGTACACACCTACCCCACCTGTCCTGAGATGTTCGCATACAACCAAAGCTAGAGTAACTTGGGAGCCGTTGAGTAATATTTTATCGTACGTGAGGCTGGGCGATATAATAAATCGAGTGATAGAGGATACCCTTGAAGACCTTTTCCGTTGAGGATAGCATAAAACTAGTCGTGGGTATCACCTTCATGGTTCATACAGAATGTCGTATAATTATACATTTCCTATATAAACGCTAATATATACCACTAATATACATGTTTGAGACAAGCAAGCCGAGTGGTGCAGTTCCTGTACATCAGTTTGAATGGTAAAATGTTTTTCACAAACAATTTGAAAACTAATAAATGATGAAATTTGGTACACATGTATCACATAAGTATAGGAATCTCTGATTAAAACATCTTTTAATTTGAATGACATTTATTGCATAAAAAATGAGCTTGATATCGGCTCCGACATCTCCTATGGTGTTGTCCTGGATGACAAATTGATGACAAATGGACGATATTTACAAATTTAACCGTTTCTTATGTTATACTTAAGGCCCGGCATCCACCTACTAAGTTATGGCTCTGATATGGTCTACGATGCACCTCCCAGTAAAAAGTCAAAATCGCGTCAGAAGGTCACCTAATATGGGGGCAACTGACCACGTTTTTTTTGCGATTAGGCACCATAAAAATCGTATGATGTGTATTGGATTGCCAGGTCTAGACAAATGTCTACGATTTTGCACCTTCCCGATATGTTTCCGATATTTACTTTTTGTATCGGTTAACTTTTCAGGGCATCCTATCGTCAAAAGGTATTTTGCCTAGGACAAATCATTTATGCAACTCTAAGACAATTCTACGATACCATTTTTTATCGTCCGTTTCTTTTTATTTAACGCCCCCCTGGATCCTTCTCATAATGGCCATATGAGGGTCGTAGCTGTACAATAAAAAACAATTATGCAAAGATATTAGCCCTAAGACAATTATAAGACCCTTTAAATGATCGCAAGAAGTTTATGAAACGGCCCCTTGGACCTCCTCACCACATCCATTTAGGAAGCAGAGATATAATGGCAAAAGTCAACACACAACCTACCACCGGATCAAACTGCGGGATGGTAATAAACTAACGCCGAATATACCAAGGACCGGATACTTGAGCCATTCCCATGTAGGATAATTTTTATTCGACACAATGCGGTTCTAAAGTAGCTTACGTGTGATTGACTGTCCTTCAATTTCCCTCTAGCCAATAGGAATCTCGAGTTTCTTAATTTAGGAGGAGTACGACAGAAAATCATATCATATGATATGTAAAGATATTTCATAGACCGGCAATTAGTAGTAAAGATATGGATGGCATTTCTGTTTTCCAAACATTGTGGGAAAGGATGAACAAAATACTAAATTTCAGTGCTCGCGTTAAAAAATGTCAACATTTTTAGAGGTGGAAGATGTTAGACGTTGAAGGTCCATAGTGAGCGTACTGGACTTGATCAAGTTTTTGATTATTGAGGGGTATAGTAGGTGGAGGTGTAGGCATAGCAAACAGGGCCTGAGTCCTGTATCCAGGTGAGGAGGGGTGGGGTAGGTGGAGGGGCAGGCATAGCAAACTGGGCCTGAGGCCTGTATCCAGGTGAGGAGGGGTGGGGTAGGTGGAGGGGCAGGCATAGCAAACAGGGCCTGAGTCCTGTATCCAGGTGAGGAGGGGTGGGGTAGGTGGAAGGGTAGGCATAGGAGACAAGGACTGACGCCTGTATCCAGGTGAGGAGGGGTGGGGTAGGTGGAGGTTTAAGTATAGCAGACAGGGCCTGAGGTCTGTATCCTGGTGAGGAAGGGTAGGGTAAATGGAGGAGTAGGAGTAGGAGACACAGACTGAGGCCTGTATCACGGTGAGGAGGGGTGGGCTAGGTGGAAGGGCCCGTAGACATAGAAGACAGGGACTGAGGCCTGTATCCTGTTGAGGAGGGGTGGAGTAGGTGGAGGTTTAAGTATAGCAGACAGGGCCTGAGGTCTGTATCCTGGTGAGGAGGGGTAGGGTAAATGGAGTAGTAGGAGTAGGAGACACGGACTGAGGCCTGTATCACGGTGAGGAGGGGTGGGCTAGGTGGAAGGGCCCATAGACATAGAAGACAGGGACTGAGGTCTGTATCCTGTTGAGGAGGGGTGGAGTAGGTGGAGGTTTAAGTATAGCAGACAGGGCGGAAGGGTAGGGTAAATGGAGGGGCAGGCATAGGAGACAGGGCCTGAGGCCTGTATCCAGGTGAGGAGGGGTGGGGTAGGTGGAAGGGTAGACATAGAAGACAGGGACTGAGGCCTGAATCCTGATGAGGAGGGGTGGAGTAGGTGGAGGTTTAAGTATAGCAGACAGGGCCTGAGGTCTGTATCCTGGTGAGGAAGGGTAGGGTAAATGGAGGAGTAGGAGTAGGAGACACGGACTGAGGCCTGTATCACGGTGAGGAGGGGTGGGCTAGGTGGAAGGGCCCGTAGACATAGAAGACAGGGACTGAGGCCTGTATCCTGTTGAGGAGGGGTGGAGTAGGTGGAGGTTTAAGTATAGCAGACAGGGCCTGAGGTCTGTATCCTGGTGAGGAGGGGTGGGGTAGGTGGAGGAATAAGAATAGGAGACAGGGCCTGAGGCTTCTATCCAGGTGAGGAGGGGTGGAGAGGGTGGAGTGTTAGGCATAGGCGACAGGGACTCAGGGTCAATGCGCGTACCACCGTGGATTGTTCATAGTTGCAGGATTTGAACAGACAGGACTAAGAGTTTGTATTTCAGCGACTTTCGAGGATAAGCAATAAAAACATACTACAAAAATAAACTTGATGCTCAAAGAATACACATCTGCTCCACTTTCATGAGTTTCATTATTTGATACATTGAATTTAGTGTTCTTCATATCTAGAACTTCAAATCCCTAAATGCAAAACCTTCCCTTTTCATCTCGCAAAGATTGTTGCCATTCTATTGAAAGAAAGGTCTTTAATTATGTTCATTTTTCCGATCCTTTTACAGGGTGAACTCTTGATACACATGTCATTCTCGCCATATTACAGTAGCCAAAACGTATTGGACCATGTTCTTCAAATGAACCTCCTAAAATATATCCCTTTGTCTATTTCGTTCGTTAATTTAGTGACTCAGATATGTGGCCATATCCTTTCATCTTTCACCCCTTGCTTTCTCTCGTCTAAGTTGGAGCAACTGCCACCTGCCTTCCTTAAATAGTCCCTCTTTTCTATATATCAACAAGATTAGTCTAAAGCAAGAACCAAGAACTACGACAGGGCTGCCTATTCCTCTACCCTGAAATAAATCGGAGAGAGAGAGAGAGAGAGAGAGAGAGAGAGAGAGAGAGAGAGAGAGAGAGAGGGAGAGAGAGAAAGAGAGAGATCATCGAAGACCAACGGAAAGAAAAGATTATGTCAAAAAGAATATGGGGAAAACATTTGGGATGACGAAGAGAGAACGAACTACCACAGGGCTGCCTATTCCTCAACCTTGAGATAAATCAGAGAGAGAAAGACCGCAGAGGTCCAACTGTAAGTTACTTGATGTGACTTGACTCATTGATTTCGGAACTTGTACTCAACGCCCATGGAGTATTGTAAGAAACTACTCAATGGGGGATGATGACATAAACATAAGCCAATGAGTCGGTGATAGGGTTGAGATAAGATCTAAACTGCACTCCATTCATAGCCACTGGATATACACCATTTGCTTAGTCTGCTACATAATAACATTTGGCTTTGCCTCGTGAGATAACTCCGCACTCAAATCTCAAGGCATATTTTTAGTGGCTATGAGTCTCAATGCAGTTCCTTCGTAATATCTATCATGACCTTCCATTCTGTATAGAGCCCTATTTACTTGAGTACAAAGTGTACAGTATTTCCATCACACTTATGTGAGCCTCCTGCCAATTCAACCAATCCATTTTTACTAAACAGCCTACTGAAAGCTCTAAACTTGTATCAGAGCCTACTTCTAGATTTCGCATGAACAGGATATTGTTACTTCCTAATCCTCAGTTAAGGCTACCTATATGTCAGGATTTTTTTCAACAGTGTCTCTTAGCCAATTCACCTCGATATCATATCCACCCATTCCTTCCCATCAAGAAAGGAACACCTTCGTGTTAACTTCTCCTGCATCGGCTCATTTCCCTAGAATGACATTAAAAGTTGAATGGGAAATATCAATATGAGAAGCCTGAGTATTCGGGTTCCCGGCATCAAACTTTGCCATTTCCAGACCATAAGATAGTCTGCCTGCTAGGAGGAAGACGAGCTATTTGAATGTTCAATAGAATATAATGCAAAGATCAGCAGCATTTGTTCTAATCAAATCATGCGAAAAAGGTTTTGAAATTGATCTTCGCCATCGTTGATTATGTTTAAAATGTTCTTTATCTATACTGCAGGGCCGTCGACTTGGGGGCCGGTATGACTCAACTCAACAGTTTCGACATGGTTTGAATGATTGCAATCTTTTAATTCACAGGGTACATTTGAATTTCTTTAGTCAGTTTAGCCCACCTACTATGACAGAAATTTTGACTTACCTATCAGGCTCCGATACAAAAAGTTAAAATCATTTGTAGTGCATAAGTGACTATATATCTTCTTATCTAATTCCCAAATTTCATAATTTTCTGTTTAGTATCTCACATTTGTGAGTGATTTTCCGGTAGAAAACCCTACGATGCTCCTAATTATTAGCCCCTTTAATCATGATTAAATCTAGACGCCCTATGATACAGGTTTTTAAATGGGACCAAATTGTAAATGCCCGTTTGGTATCGGAGCCTAATTGCAGACAGGTGATCAACTGCCCTGGTGATAGGTGACCTTATGAAGCGATTTTGATTTTTTCATTGGAAGGTGCATCATATATCGTAGACTTTATTTTTTTAGCTCAGGGCCTAATGAAACATACTTATCAGAAATAGGAAGTCATTTATATATACATTTTTCTTCTTGGTACAATCAATGCTGATTTCCTTCAGGTTACTTTTGGAAATGATTTTCCAATGTTTGGATGATTCAGTCAACCCTAGAAATCTATATATTTCATATAAACTGTGGTATTTCCACCTAGTAGTGTTCCTTCAAGAGTAAGTCTTTTCATTGAACAGTTCTCTGTCTCATATCCAATTCAAATTAATGAAGAATCATTTGTTTAGCCTGAGTTTTGCAGTGTACAAATCTCAAAGACGATGCATATGAGTAGACCTAGATCATAGGATGATAAGATTATTATTATCCAGTATATCTAGTCTTGATCAGTATGTCTAGTCTTGATCTTATGTGATGAGGAAGTGCAAGGCCATACTAAGTCTATCAAGAGCACTGTGAAACTATTTGTTCTGGCAAATCTCAAACAATCGCGAGAGATATGAACCTACATTACCAGGAATACCTGTGGGGGGAGGCAATGGTAGCAGGGAATCTCACTTTGTTGTCACATGATCTTGTAGCTTCCGATAGACTCCCGGCTCATTCTCTTACTGATCAACAGTTCCTGGAAAGTCACTTCCTGGAAATAATGTGTAGCACATCCAACCCCTGCTGTCTTACCTAGCAATAACTAATCACCCCCAATCAAAAAGTTAAACTTTAAGGATGCCAAACCCAGTTGGATGAGCAAAACTCATCTAAACTTGATTAATCCGAGGAGATCGTTGGTTGCCAACTATAAACTATCTAAAAACAATCTAGTTTTAAAGGAGATGCGTAGAACGTCAAGAGAAATCAGATGCCAACTTATGAATGAAAGAAGCAAATACTGTCAAGAGAGACTAAGGGAAGCTAGAGGGAATTCAAAAAAATTCTGGTCGATAATTAATACTCTCATAAATCCTGGTTCTAAACAAAATATGTGTGAACTTCAATTGGATGAGAATGTCATTCCAAAAGTGCAGGTACCGCAAGTGTTTAATCGGTACTTTACTGAGATAGGAAGTAAGCTATTTTCCAAACAGGATTATAATTGTTTCTTGGATTCTCTTACACAAATTGTATATGTTTTCACACAGACTTATTGAATAACTCCGTTAGAACTTGTATATTCCCTAACTCCTGGAAAACTGCCACTGCGATTCCAATTCCCAAAAGTGGCGACTTAACTTCTATAGACAACTGGAGACCAATATCTTTACTTATTAGTCCCAGTAAGGTATTGGAGAACCCCATACATCATGTTATATATAACTTAATAACTGATGCTGAACTGCTTAATAACCATCAATTCGGGTTCAGACCTAATCGAGGAACCATGGATGACATTTTCATGCATTGCAAATCTTTGAATGATGCCCGAAATAAGGGTAATATAGTAGCGGCCTGATTCATTGACTTTAAAAAGGCGTTTGACAGTGTACACCATATACTCCTTTTACTTAAATTAGATAAATTATATGATATGCCTCAAAATCTTCTGACCTGGCTAACCTGTTATTTGACTAATAGAAAGCAATGGACATATATAAATGGTACTCTGTTGGACTCTATTGGGGTCCCCCAAGGATCTGTCTTGGGCCCCCTTTTGTTTATTCCGTTCATTGATGTTCTTGGTTTATGTTTGAAACACTGTAAATTTTTACAATATGTGGACGATCTTGTTGTCTACTGTGAGGATGCCATTGCCAGTTTCGCACTGGTGCAACCGTAATGGAATAATCATCAACATAAAAAAAACTAAAAGTATCTGGTTTGCCAACCAATATCAATTAGCTCATTTATTGAAATTAATATTGAATATGCATAATGAAGCAATTGCCCAATGTCAGCACTATTGTTACCTTGGTGTATAGAGTTCGACTCTGCTCTCAACTGGATTACATATTGCAACCGTATTGTAAAAAATGTAAGTGCAAGAATGTTTAAATTTCGAAAACTTAGATATTGTCCTACAAAGGATGCCGCAATTAATGACCAAAACTCGTCGAAGGCATTTTGGTAAAATTTATTACCGAAAAACTGGAAGTATGACAGAAGGTATCATGGAGTATAAAATACAATGCCAGAGTGATCGAGGGATTCAAACTGGTATAAACGGTATAATGTCAGAATAAGATAGTCCAAAGTCCATAGTAGAAAACTGTGGGGTGGGTGGGAGGAAAATGTTCAAAGGCGTCTTTGATGGCGTGCGGCGTGACGTCACGAGGATGAGGTCACAACGGCCGCGAGCCTCTAGATGGCGCTGCATCCGGGAGGTGCTGAATGCGTCTCGTAATCGTCAGGGGGCGCCACTCCGTTCTCCTCGTGAGCCCATTAAACCTCCTCAGTCGGTCACAATGACCAAAACTCGTCGAAGGCATTTTGGTAAAATTTATTACCGAAAAACTGGAAGTATGACAGAAGGTATCATGGAGTATAAAATACAATGCCAGAGTGATCGAGGATTCAAACTGGTATAAACGGTATAATGTCAGAATAAGATACCAAGCTGAAAGTCTGAAAATATTATACAAGATAAGGTGCCATAGCTGCCGAAGATGACCAGGTGCCGAGACGCTGTAAGTCTGCGGCCGGCATGCCATGGGAATGAAAAAATTGGGCCCCCCCCCTCCGGAACGAGTGAGGGGTCACCTCGTCCGCGTGGGGGAAACCAGCCCGTTGCAAGAGGCAACGAACGACCGCGGTGAACTGAGAGGCCGAAAACGGCTCCGCCGGTCGTAAGAGAAACATG
This sequence comes from Alentia gelatinosa, assembly GCA_950022655.1. NCBI lineage: Eukaryota > Metazoa > Annelida > Polychaeta > Phyllodocida > Polynoidae > Alentia > Alentia gelatinosa. The sequence continues at coordinate 51,719,776 of OX465586.1, forward strand.
GGGTCTAACGGCCGCGCGGGGGCGGCCGCTATATAAGATCTCCATGCCCTCACTGGGCATAATGCCCTGTCGTCAGACGGTTCCAGGGTAATCACAGCCGGAGAACGGCCGGGTCCTATGGTCTTAGCAGATCGCACGGTGAGAACTAAGCGTCCGTCCTGGATGACCGCGTCGGCGCGCAAAAGCGCGTGAGAAGACTGGCGCCTCCCCGGAGGTGGCGCAAAGAGATTCGAAGCGCGGAGGAGGGAGAAAAAAGCAACAAGCGCCACGGCTTTGACGAGAACCCCGGTCGTGAGCGATGCCGCCTGGTTGGCGATCGACGACAACATATCCATGGTGATGGGAGGGGCGTGGCGTAGGATGTGCGCCGACTGCAGGGCCGTGCCGCGCAACACGGCCGCGGCCTGCCGTGAGCCGAAAGCGCTGGCGTCCCCTCTGTGGTCCGAGAGCCAAGCGCGGGCGCCGGAGATGGCGTTCCTCACGGCTGCGGGTGACGGAGAACGTATCCGCCAGGTGCTGGATGTAGAGGCATGCCTCCAGGACCGTAGGCCGGAGGATGACCGTGGTGTGCCCGGCGGCGAAGCGGATGTACCTCCGCGCCTGTACCTCCTTGTTCCTGTGAGTGGAGGGGGCAAGCGTGGCGTCGTGGGAGGCCCTCATCCGGGCGTGGAGGTCGTGTGGTGTGCCTGCAATTTACAAACCAATATTGAAGAGATCTGCGTGTGTAGGGACATCGGCGTGGCTCGGCACGTGCATTGGGGGGGGCGGCCCCCCCACCCCCCCCGGAAGCACGTCGGTGTCTCTGAGGGCGGCGTCGAGCCAGACTTGCGGCGCGCATGCGGCGATCTGGCTGTTCCTGATGACCCCCGAGGCGAGGGGGGCGAGTACGCCCGGATGGGAGGCGTGGACCCAGATGGCGACGCCCGGGGGGGCGTGAGGAGCGAGGAGATGAAGCGCCACGACCAGGGCGTAAGCGTGGCGAGAAGCGTCGTCCGAAGGGATGTCCGCGTCGCTGGGGGCCCACCCCCACCTGACGGCCGACCACTCCAGAGAAGCCGTGACGCCTGCCGCGGAGACGTCGATGTGGAGGTCGGTAGAGGCGTCGGGCGGGCCGAAGTAGTGAAGCCTGTTCGAGGACGTTGCGTAAGCGCGGAACCACGCGATGTCTGCGTGCATCTCGCGGCCCACGGTGATAACTGCGGCGCCCTGCGACGCCCGTAGGGCCGAGAAGAGGCGTGTCATGAAGCGGTGGGCGTAGCGGACGAAGTGGCCGACGTCGACGAGACGCCCCAGGAGGGACTGGAGTTGATGGCGAGATGCGTGGGATCGGCCCTCCCACTTGCGGCACACCTCCAGGACATCTGCGAGCTTGCCGGGAGGAATGGAGACGGTGGCCGCATCGATGTCCAGCACGAAACCCAACCAGGTGAGGCGGCGGGTGGGGGGCTGGCACTTCTCCGCGGCGAGTTGGAGGCCCAGATGATCCGCTAACCACAGGAAGTGGTCGTAAGCCTCCTGGGCGGCGCGCTTCCCTGCGGCAACGCCCGCGAAATCGTCCAGATAAGCGAGGCAGTGCCGGCCGTGGGAACGCATCATATAGATGACCCCGTTCGATGTGCACTGGCACGCGATCGAGGAGGTGCGGCAACCGAACGGGGGGCATCGCTCCACATAGAAAGACCCCCCTACACGGAAGCACAGTAGGGGGGGGTCGACGGGGTCTATCCTGAGTTGTCGATACGCCCTGGAAAGGTCTGCAGACCAGACGTGAGCCGTAGGGCCTGCCGCGAGAATCTCCTCGATCAAGTCTCCCACCCCGGGGAGGGTGTAGGTGGCGGGAGACCCCAGGTAGAGACCAGGTGCGATGGCGTCGTTGACCGCCTGGCCAGGTGGGAACGACAAATCCAGTATGACTCGAACACCCTCCCCCCCCTTCTTAGGACGAGTGAGGAGGGGGGAGACCTGTGACCACTGGCCGAACGGTAGCTGGGTGAGGGGGCCCGTCAGACCCCCGAGAAGGAGCTCCTTTTCAGCGAACGCGGCAAGGGCGGCACCCTGGGACCTCCCTGACGCATGATTATTGAAGGTAGAGATGGGCCAACGTGACTGATTGAAGCTAATCGGCCAGCCGTAGCGAAGAAAATTGCTCAGCTCGGAGTCGTGGTAGTGGGTTAGGAGTGCGGCCCAACGGTCGACCCGTAGGCCAGACGGAACCTCGCGGCGAGCAGCTCGATAATTGTAGTCGCCGCTGGCTCGTACAGCGTCGTAGAGCGCCGCCTCCACGGGGAAGCGCTCGCGGAACTCGTCCGAGGGGGGGGGGGCGCCACACTTCGGCGGCAGGTGCGTCAACATGGCTTGCCGGGGGAGGGTTGTCCGCCCCACCCCCCGGAAGACGCTCCCCCTGCCGGGGCGAGTTAAGCAGAATTGTTGGCGGCGGCAGGTCGTCCTCCTGCCTGCCCGCGAAAGGGCGTACCAGCAGCGTGACTGCCGCCGGTGGCCTCATGGCGGGCCCTTATCCGGCAATCAACGAAACTGTGAGCGTGATGAGCTCCAAAGTTGTCAGAACAGTAGGAGCAACAGTGAACAACAGTTCACCCACTTGTGGAGTGAGGGGGGGTGACGGCACAACCCCCTTCGCTATTGTACAACTTGCAGGGGGGGTGCGCTGGGGAGGAGCCGGGCGCCTTGTTTTTCTTCTTTGCCGCCGGTGCCTCCACCGCGCGGCAAACACGGGAACTTTCGGAACGAGAAATCGCCGTGCGTAGGTGCTGGATTTGCTCGGAATCCTCCCATCCCCTGGCGAAACGACCTTCCGCCACCCGTATGAAGATCTCCTCGCTCCACCGGCGAACGGCTGCAAAATCGTAATCCAAACAATCTTCCACGACCTCCCTGAGGTGTGAAAGTACGTGTGGTTTGACGGTAGGGGGCACCGCCGCATCATCCACGATGCGGAGGATGCCCCAAATGTGTTCCTGTAAATTTACGGTGCCCAGACTCATGTGGTCCTTATGGCTGGGGAGTAATACATAGTGGCAGGGAATAATAAATTTACCTCTATTTGGCCGTAGCACATGAGCCGTAGATTGCAGTAATAGGCGCACTTGGTCGTCGATGGATTGATCTTGATACGGGACGCCAAGACCAGGAGCGTCCCTGGGAATCCAGGGATGCGCTAACATGGATGCTGCGAAACCATCATTAACGGCCGTTGGGGCTGTACTCACAGTAGTATTCGGGCGATGTAAATCGAATCCCCGCATCTGAGGACCCGTAGGCGTCGATGGAGAAACTTGTGGGACCGCCATCGCGGAATCGTTCATAGGCCTGGACGGCGAGGCTGCCGCCTGGTTCCTAGAGGCTGCCGCCTGAGTGAAAGCCATCATGGCAGATTTCATAGTCCGCATTTCGCGACTCAAATCCTTGATTTTCTTGTCCATTTTTACGTTCTTGTTTTCCCCTGCCGATGTCTTTTTAACGATTTTCTGGGTCTTGCCCGCGGGAGTTTTCTTCGGGGGCATCTTTAGGCGTCGCAGATGCGCGAAAAACCAAACTTGTCGGCGTAATAGCAGGATCAAACAAAAATGTTCAAAGGCGTCTTTGATGGCGTGCGGCGTGACGTCACGAGGATGAGGTCACAACGGCCGCGAGCCTCTAGATGGCGCTGCATCCGGGAGGTGCTGAATGCGTCTCGTAATCGTCAGGGGGCGCCACTCCGTTCTCCTCGTGAGCCCATTAAACCTCCTCAGTCGGTCACAATGTACATATGTATCCTCCATCCTACCTGTTCTTGAATATTGTTCCTTTTTGACTGATAGTTTTAAAAAGCGTGACATAATCAGAATAGAAAGGATCTATAATCAGGGAATGCGTTGTGCTCTGGGCTTATTTGGCTATAGACACTCTATCACCAGTATGGAAAGAGCCTGTAATCTGGAATCACTGGTAATGAGACGCAAGAAACAATTATGTTGTATAATGTTTACATATAAAAAATGATTGGCTAGCCACTGCACATAGAGCCACAAGATTAAGCAACAAAATTATATTTGATATCTATCATACTAAAAGTTCATTTGTGTTTAATTCTCCTTATTTAAGAGGTGCTAGACTAACGAATTCGTTGCCGGATAGTGTCCAAAAAAGTAAAACTAAAGAGGAGGTGAAGAACTATTTTTCAAGTTAAAATGCATTGTGTGCTCTAATATTGATAGATAATCTTCATTATCATTCATTTACTTCACATTGATGTATTGTACCTGGATATCTCAGTTATTTTCACTGTAATCTATTAACAAGATGTCTAAAAGACTCACTATGGTGAGAGGCATTCTTCTCAATAAAAAAGATAAAATAAAAATAACTAATGACAGTCAATTATGTGAAGTACTGAATGACAGCGTGGGTGTCGACAATAATGATGAAACATGAGGTGAGGGAGGTGCTATTGACAAAGGAACTGATCCTCTATGCAAAGCAACATTGCATATTCGGTGCGGTTCCTGTAACACCAAAAAGTCTTTGTAAAAGTTAGATATTATATCTAGACTGGGTCACATTCAGTTCACATGAAATGGTTTCAATATGCGCCCATGAATTTTTCGTTTTACATAGTTATGAGCTTATAGCACAAGCACAAGCTTTCTCATGACCTGTGGTCACTGATATTTTGTAGATCTTATCTATATATATGAGTATCAGTAGCAGTTTTGTCATAGTTTCACCTTTTCACTCAGTAGTACACTTCAGCCTCATCACAGAGATCTATTAGTACAGTTTTATGGAATGACTTCATTAAGGAAAGGTTTGTGTTAGCTCTGGAAATTGTGTAATGTTTTTTGCCGCACATTTAGCTTGAGCTAGTTGCATAGAACTGCTCGTACCCCTCTCATAAGATCTCACTCTCTCTAAGTGGTATTCTAAGAAGAATTCTTAATGAACTAGGCTTAGAGGCTTGAGAATCCACTGGCACACAGTATTCTCGCTAATCATTGAGATTATAGGAATCTTTGGGTTGCATTGATGTACGTCTTTAGCACGGGAGGCAGGCTAGTGGTCGATTAATGCCTCCGAGTTGACCAACGACTAGACTCGTAACACAGTCGGCGCGGCAGAAAATCGTAATACTATAGCACAGTGTGGGCAGAACTCCTTAGGACTCACTCCTACCTCCCCATAACTGGTATCATGCTGTGATGGTCGACGCAAATTCGCCTGAGACAGGTTAATTCTAGTTTACGATAAGGGGACTTAATCTTAAAGGCATATCGGACAATATGGCTTGAAAATCAAGACCCATGTCAATTTCTTGAAAATGAAGTATAATGATCATATGGAACACATATATCTTAAAACTCGAGGTCACCGGGCTTATTTTTCCTTTAGAGATCAATATTAGAATTATATTACATTAAAGTATATATAGAAAAAAAGTTGGTTTTCATCTAGTAAAACCAATGTTATTTTATCTAAACTTTCACAGAATATAGTAGATGCATAGTTCTACACATATACATTTTGAAATACATATGTTACCATCCTTATTTTTGAAAGAATTGAAGTAATCAATATGTTTCAGTACATTTCCAATTTAAATCATGCAAATGTAAATTGCGCTATTTTACCTATTAAGATTGGATAAACTGGACAAAATCTACAGATTTGGCATTAAATGAAACACAAGGAGCCAGTTTTGACTGGTCATTGAGAATATTTAAAAATAACCAGGTGGCGCCACCATGAATTGTCCGATATGCCTTTAAGAAACTGAATTGTAAAGTGTGTCTTCCACTTAACACAGAGCGAGACCAGAGGCTGTCGCTGCAGTACCAGTCCCCTCCTCCCGGCGCCGACCTCAGTCCGGTCTAACATCTGTCTCGTCCGGCGGCCGCTGCGCCGCGGCTGGGGTCAACGGCCACCGGCCTGGTCGGTCTAACGCCCGGCTATCGCCACCTCTCACCCGCCACCCGCCCAGCGCTACAAGATAATGCTTTCATCAGCAAGACATGCTATTGATTTAAACCAATTTCTGGTCAACCCCCCAACCACTCGGCTACCCCACTTTCTGCGGCTGCTGCAGGCCGCTGCCCCTCAACCCCCTCCTGTGGATAAACCCCGGCTCGACACCCGCACCCGCACCCTCCTGTGGATCCCTCCAGGCGTCTACTATTGCCCGCTCTACTTACAACCTGCCCCTCAACACTAGCCCTAGACTGGCCCCAGTCCCTTTGTCCCTCCACTTCCCCCACCCCTCCTCTCCTCGATACAGGTTCGATTCCTGGACCAGTCACTCTGCAACATACTTTATCTTAACTTTTTTGAATCATGAATGTCCATAATCAATGATTGGAGCAAGTCTACACCAGCCCTTACACTATCCCACCCGAACACTACCCTACGTCAAGACCCACCCAAGCCCTACACTGCCCTAAGCCTAACCTACCACAGGACCTCGTCCTAACACTACCCCATCTCAAAACCCAGCCCGAACACTAGCTCACCTAAAGATCCCTTCCTAACACTGCCCTACCTAAAGAGCCCATCCCATCACTACCTTGCCTCAAGACCTTAACACTACTCCACCCTAACACCAACCTGCCCTAATACTTCCCAACCTTAAGACTCGCCCTAACACTACCCCACCTCAAAACCCAGTACCTCACCTAAAGATCCCTTCCTTCCTAACACTACCCTACCTAATGAGCCCACCCTATCATTACCTTGCCGCAAGACCTTAACACTACTCCACCCTAACACTATCCCACCCGAACACTACCCCACCTCAATACCCGCCCTAACACTAGCCCACCTCAAAACTCAGTACCTCACCTAAAGTTCCCTTCCTTCCTAACACTACCCCACCTAAAGAGCCTACCATAACACCACCCTGCCCCAATACTTCCCCACCTCAATACCCCGCCCTAAGACTATCCCACCCTAACACTACACTGCCCTAACACTACCATACCTTAACACTACCCAGACTAAACACTCTGCCCTATCATTGACCATTTTCTGTACCTGATACAAGGGTTATCGTTTAATGATACTAAGGCCCGGCGTCCACCTACTACGATATGGCACCGATATGGTCTACGATGGACCTCCCGAAAAAAAATCAAAATCGCGTCGGAAGGTTACCTGATATCGGGGCAGTTGACCACGTTTCTGCGATTAGACACTGATAAAAAACCCATACAACGCATGGTGGATTGGCTTGTCTAGACATATGTCTATGATTTTGCACCTTCCCGATATGGCACCGATTTTGACATATTGTATCGGTGCCATATCGGGAGGTCTACGATTCTATCGTAGTAGGTGGACGCCGGGCCTTAAGTTCGTTCGTTATGATAGTTTTAGTCGTCCATGACGTCGTCCATAAGTATTTGATAAAGTTGACCCACATCGTCCCTAGGTCTCCTTGGCATACAGAAAAGGATCTGTATGTACGACCTAGATTATTAAAGGGCCCCTGAGTCTTCAGGTGGAACCGCCGCAATTCGCTCACACCCGACTACCGACCACGGCGCCACCGTCGCTGCGGGCGTGCCTGAAGGAGGACCGGAAGCGGAACCGATGTTTGTGAGTCGCCGCAGTTCCGGTATCACTGCCTATCTTCTCGTGGCTTCTCCTTCTTGTCCCTCGTCTACCACCATGTCTCACCTGGCTCCTGTTACAAGCCTGCTCGCCTTAACATGACCCATTAGACGGCTTAATCTCCATCAGCGCTGTGCCAACGAGAGGGCTGCTTATGGCAGCTGATGTTTAAACCATTGAGGGCGCCATGGAGGCAGTCATTGGCCTATGATGAACAGTAAGACGCCTGGGTCGAGTATAAAAAAATATACAAATGTAAAACTTTTACTACATTAATACGTCGTCTGGTGATAAAAACTTGTAGTAAGTAAATTAGATGACTACATTCTATCTCTTATTTAATGCCCTACAATGTAATAATACATAAATGGTTTACAGAGAGTAAACTAAAATATTTCATTCCACGGGGTGGCTTCTGGGGTGGATGGCGGGTAGCAAGTCGGCCAGCTTGTACCTACTGAAGACTTCAGGAAATGTGTGCCTTATATACTGCTGGTCTGCCTGTCCACAGGTGGGTATATTTCCATATAAGGACACTATTCACGATAAACATATCTGTACATATTAGTCAATGAGCCAGACGAAATTTGACTTTCAAAGGGAGGGAGAAATTTTTATTATGATTTTCAGTTAGCTATGTATCCAGATTTTATGTAAAAGTTAGGGGATAATTTCGGATGTCCAGCTTGGCGGCACAGGGGGCCTTTTTCCATGGCAACCTGCCAAAAATATGGCATATTGCCCCCTCACTTTTTCATAAACTCTGGATACATAGCTAACTGAAAATCATACTGAAAATTTCTACCTCTATTTGGAAGTCAAAACCATATTTCAAGACTCTGGCTCATGGAATATATGTATTAGTTATGAAACAGAGGGATTTAAATTCACTTCCTCTGATAATATCTACTAAGGTGCATGGAGAACACATGTAGGGTAACGTTTGATGTTGAACTTCTTATATTTCTTTATTCTATGTTTTATCTAGCCCCTTGGACCTTTTCCTCATAGACTTAAAATTGAGAACCTTTACTCAATACCCATGGAGCTTCTTCTTTTTAAAATTCTATAATGCTTCGGCGGCCTGCAGGTATGACTGCGTATTACCGTGTTTCACTGGTACAACAATGTAATACACAATTCTTTCTTTAATGTGTATTCATACTTCTTCCGACTAGCCTGTTTGGTCGGTTTGTGTAGGGGAGCAGTTTCCAATACATTGCGATAATTATTCTGAATACAATAGTCACCTAATACAATACTTAACCTATATAACTTTGAATTATCACAACAAATACCCATCACTAGTCTCTAGCTAGTGTGCTACGGTGTCCTTTTAGGCTTAGTCATAAAAATGGCCTGGCGATAACACTTTTATCTGTAGGTATTCGCAGGTTGTCCCCTCAGTTAAATTTGTATATTGTTCTTGAGCTTTGACTCCATACGATCCACAGTAGAACCCCGCCTAACGGACACCCCACGTAAACGGATCCGTTTACTCGGAACGAATCCCTCTATTAGATGTTTATCTTAACCCCGTGTAAACGAACACCTTACACGGGGAAAACTAAGGCCTGGAACGGAAGGTGACCGCTTACGCGGGGTTCTATTCTATATGAATAACTGTATATTTGTGAAAATATCTTCTCCAGATGTTGTTCTAAGCACATACAGCACACCCACCTCTCCACCTGACAGCTCAACTCAATGCCCACATCCTGTAGCTATTCCTCATGCCTCGCACCCACACCCTTATAAAGGTCTGTGAACCCAGGCGGACATGGCTTCATTGAACACCCCTCAGAGACATGGACACTTCCATCCCGTCCTAGGATTCCCCCAGCCCGCCCACACAACCCCCGGTCGCCCACCCCGAGCGCCCGCCGTCCCCTGAACCCCGGAACCCCCGCCCGTCTAGGACGCCACCCTTTGGTCATAGGTGTGATGGACACGCTTTGATCTTTGATTCCTTTCTTTATTGGGTTTGATTTGCAGGCATGTTGGCGTCGTGTATATTTTATACACATGTGGTGTGATACCGACAGACATGAGGCTCATGATTGTCTGCCTTAACCCTTTCGGTACGCTACATAGGACCAAATACACACCCGGAAATACACCGCTGGAGTATCATTTTCACCCCTGTAGAAAGCTGGCGCTATGCACCATATCAAGAGTGATGCCATTATATCACGACTCCATCACAATCCAAAGTAATCAAGATTCTATATCCGGCTGTCTAAAACTCATAGATTGTTGTATTTATTTCCCATGTCCATCAATGATAATTTACATTCCCAGAAATTCAATAAAGGTTTTGGAATAGCCATAAACCATGGGTGTGGTTTACGTCCACTAATAAACAATGGGTAGTGGTTACTGTGGCCCCATACATTCGCAATGGGTACTTTGTATACCATAGAAAATATAATGTGGCTTAGTCCTCACATTCTAGACCGGTTCAGTTACATAAACGTTAAAAGTACTTTGTGGATTGCACGCACTAAATACATCATCTAGAGGTTAGAATGGTCACATTGAACTTTCAGTGTGCTTCCAAAAACTATCCCTTTACTATCATCATGATGTTCACTGTGATAGTGAAAACAGAGCAGGGAGCCAGTGTCTCGGGGTCTTAGAGGTGTGCCAGCTGACCATGACCAATCACTCAAGACAGAAATACCTCGAGACCCCCTGGTACTTGATGTGTTTGGATCCTAGCCTCAGGCAGTTGCAGAAATGGCAAGTTGACTGGGTGCAAGTGGGTTACAGAAAACTATCCAAAGGCCAAATCTAATTCAAACCTTTTAATTGTTATTCATTTATAATTGCATACTCATTCATCCATGATGAACATACTATTTGCTCCTAGTCTATTACTGTGGCGTAGAAACCTATGATATACACAGGTATCATCTGGGTGCCCTTTGTTTACAAAATATTCTATTTACTTTTGTAATCCCAAATATTCGTAATGCCAAGATTAAGGTTATTGCAGCTCGACGCATCGTCAGCACAAAACAATGAACTGAATGAAATTGGACGAAAGGGAATCCACGAAGCATGACCGAGAGAATTGATCAGGAAAGACAAAACTAATTTAACAGAAGCGGGGAAAACAAATCCATCTTGGTCATTGGAGTCGACGGCCGCAGGTTGCCTTGTGCCCTTATTTAGCTTTACCTAGGCAAGCAACTTCAAATCCCTGCCTTTCTCTAAAGCCGGGCCCCCACCTAGCACGATGGTCTATGACATACTCCCCGATGGCTACGATTTGAAATGCCCAAATCGTAGACTATCAGAAGGTCCCAGAATCGTAGACCTATGTCGTGATCCAATCTGTGAATTATACTCGACGACCACGATATCTTCCCTTAAGGCTACGATACCCTATGACAGGCTACGAAAAATCCAACATGTTGGATTTTATCGGGACCTCTACGATTGGCGTTTTCAATCGCAGCCAATCGCATAAACCTGTTCCACCTAGCACGATGTTTGCTGACCTCACGATAGAATCAGTATGCTGTCGGGAAGGCAGTCTAAGCGTCTATCGGGACCAGAATCGTGGTAGGTGGGGGCCCGGCTTTATCATCATACACTGTGCACATCTGTTTTACGATTATTGACCTCTATCAGGAGTAGTATACATAGCTGTATAGACCACAGAATCAATTGTTTAAAATCAGTCATGCGTGGTGCTCCGCAGATTGTTCTTTCGTTTGTTTATTGCCCAATCTATTGTCTTTTGGTCGAGGTTGTTTGTATTATGAGCATACCGTGCCGGGAAGTCTGCGCCGGGTCACCTTAAGGGATTATCTCGGGTATTGTTCGCGTTCAGCGGAGCGTGGTGCTCCGCAGGGGCAAACATTGTGCTCCGCAGGGGTAAACACGGCCGAGCACACATTTCGGGGCGGCTCGAGCTGCGGGGTAAACACGTCTCGGAGGGGTGCGGTGTTTGCCGTCCGTAATTAGTTTAACTAGAAAGCCTCTGTGTATGTATGTATGTATGTATGATCAACAAGATGTTTAACTTATGCGCACCCCTCCTGTAGGTGAAGTACGGAACTAGATTGATAACACTAAGTCTATGGAATATAAGTATTATATATATATATGTATATATGTATATGTACATATGTATATGTATATATGTATATATGTATATGTATATAGTATATATGTATATATATATATGTATATATTGTGCATATTTATATATGTATGTATGTATATAACATGTATTAGACATAATTAGAGTATAAGTATGTATATGACACGTATTAGATATAATTAGAGTAATATATACTGATATTGATATAGATAATGTATAAGATATAAGATAAACATTATATGTGTATTACATATATATATAAATAATATAATAATAAAACCTAACAGAACAGTTAAGTTAATAGTTAAGTATTAATACTTTATTACTATATATATAATATATATCCCTCCGTAATTAGTTTAACTAGAAAGCCTCTGTGTATGTATGTATGATTAACATGGTGTTTAACTTGTGTGCCCCTCTCCTGTAGGTGAGGTATGGAACTAAATTGATAACACTAAGTCTATGGAATATAAGTATATCAGGATAAATGCGAAGAGGAGACTGAGTCTCATGACTATCCTTCTGTGTATGGGAGGTGACTGGTGCGCAGTACCTGTACCGGCGCACCTGTCCCATACCGAACCCCACCTGGTGAGGTGTGGAGGTATCAATTTAGGGTAGACCCAAGCGACCTCTGTAATTAATACATCAAATAACCCACATTATTTGTATACATATGTATATATGTATATAAATGTATATATGTATATATTATGTATATTTATATATGTATGTATGTATGTATAGAACACATATTAGACATACTTAGAGTAATATATATTGATATTGATATAGATAATGTATTAAGATATAAGATTAATAGTTATATCTGTATTAGATATATATATATATAAATATAATAATAATAATTTATAAAGACCTAACAGAACGCATCTAGTTAAGTATTAGGTATTACTATACATGTACATACTGAATCACAAGTGTGGTATGGTATGGTATGGTACAGAATGACAACATTATAAATATGATAATATAATATATAATGTCATATGATATGGTATAGTATGGCATGATCAAACTACAAAACTATTCTATTTTTTAGAGTGTACACATACACATACACACGGTTTGAATGTAAGGATTTATTTACAACCTCTAAGTTTAACTATCCTATACTATACTATAGGGTAACATCACAAACTAATCAGAAATCATTCCCAGTCTTTTAGACATGCTATGGTAGGTTAAGGTAAAGGTAATAACAATGAACCATTCATATAAATCAATAGTATTCATTTAGCTAAGCTAAGTTAAGATAAACCAAGTAAACTATAGTAAATTAAGTTAAATAACTGCACCATGTTCGGTCATCCTCCTGAATACCTATCTGTATGGTTCTACGAGAACTACTATGTATGAAGCTAAAAAGCTGAGCTAAGCTAAGCTAAGTGTGACACGGGATCATGTCTTAAGAAACTGTTTTACTTAACAAAAACTATGGTAAAACTAGTTAATGGTATATACTATATATGAAATATACCATTAGTCAGCACCACCTGTTTGAATACCAGTTTGTATGGTCCAGTGTGGAACTAAAGCTAAAGCTAAAGCTAAAGCTCAGACAAAGTCATAACTGAATCACTATTCACATTGTCCGTTGTATCACTGGTCTGAACCACTATCTTCGTATCCGTGTTCCATGTGTGATACTTTATCAGGAGGTGTCAAACCTGTGTGTACTCCATCACAGTGTCTTTTGAAACCACTATACTTTACAACACCTTTCACCACTCCGACGTTATGTGGTTTCTCAACCGTTGTAGATGACTCGCTAGGTATAAGTGGTGATGGTGGTGGAATTAGTGAGTCGAGTTCTATTAGCTGTGGTGACATCTGTGAAGAGTTAGGTGGGCGTGACGAGGTTGAAGGTCTTGCATAAGGTTTATCATTCTTCCTTTTGTGGGAGCGGGGTACAGGACCAGGACCAGGACCAGTATCAGGACCGCACAGTTTTGAAGGTATCATTCCTGGCGACGTCTTGCACTCGGTACTGTATCGAGAATATGATATCATAGCTATTATATCGATATACATTACATAATTAATACACATACAATAATTAATAATAATATAGATAATGATAATGATAATTACTTATCATACATACATTACATACATACATAGTAATACATAGGTGCTATTTAATGTGATATCATAACAATACATATTAATATAATGTATATAGATAATCATCTGATAGTTGTATACAAGAATACATGATATACAGAGATATATTGATGGTTATAGTATGATAATAGTATCATATCAATAGACACTTACAAAGAATCATCTACATGATGTAATAACAATATTAATAGTATGATAATTATAATAACCTTACCTCAAATCTATAGGTTCGGTACACCGATCATTTTCCTCTTCATTTCCCGTGGAGGTATCTTTTTCAGGAAGCTGTACCGTGAGTCCGGTATCTTCTATACGGAAGGACTCACATGGTTCTGCTGGAGGCACTACATGTTTTACACGCATTGTTGAGGTTCCACGGTCATGATCAAATCCTAATATATCATCAACATTATCGGACTCGATATCCAATCCACTGTTGTTTGATGATCCAGGTGTATTGACATTATCCGTAGATGTATTGTCAGAAGCACATTTTCCACATACACGGTCACAACATTTAAGTAATATTCCTTTCCGGGCAAGATGAATTAATAAGCTTATGAGAATGACGAATACTACACCTACTCCTCCGGCACCGGTCGCGCTGACCACGACAACCATCATTCGACCGGATCTGTTAACCACTTTATCAATACCCTTCACGTTAGAATCGCCCTCAACGGTGTTTGGTTTAACAGTTTTATCCTTATTACCGATAGTGTTATCCCTGACTTTAACTGTATTTTCATGAACCACGACTTCAACACCGCCTAGAACCTTTTCGGTAGATGTATTGTCATCCATGAGATCTTCGATGTCCATGTTAGTGTCTAATTGCATATGTGTTTCAAGTTCATCGATCGACGAAGTTATCCTCTTACATTGGTCAGTGTCTATCACGCTTCTTGGTAGACTTGAACACGAATCAGCTATGGGATTCCTTCTGAGGTCTATTCTGGTGAATCTATCCGTTGGGAAATCACCTATAGTCCCGATATTGTTGCCGCGAAGGTCAAGTACAGGATACCCGGTGGATTTTCGGTGACGGACATCGGGCATGCTGTATAATCCAATGTTGGTGCATGAAATTACTCCACGTGATGGGTAACAGACACATCTTTTACCAGGTCCGCATTCCAGTAAGGCCTCAATTTGCATGAGCAATACAGCAAAGACGGGTAGTATGAAGAATGGCCTCATGATGGCTATGAAGATGACTGACTTGATCCTGTCGATGTCCTTAGTATTCTGAGTCAATAAGATTAATGACATCTTCTTATACTAATCAAAGAGGAAAGGGGTGTCACTAAACCCGGTGTCAGCCCGGTGTCAGCGAGGCGGTAGCGATACCGGAGAGGGTGACACTATCCAATGACATCTTGATAAGATCACCTTTCAACCGACACATGTGTATCCGACCGCTCGCGGTAGCTGCCTGCAATACACACTCATTCATTTGTAGCAGTAGATAGTCAATGATTATCACTGATCTCTAAATGTGGTAATGATATGGGTATTGACACTGACATTAACACCGACAACGATGTCAATATTTAACATGCCTCTTGAACATGTATTTAAATTATTCCTCAATAGAAAGTTAAATATTCAATTCAAACTACTCACGAATTATATTTCATTATTTCATGATTTAGATTTTTAACTATCCAGTTATCCCCTACTCATTATTTCAGATGTAACCTTAACATAGTCAAGATCGCATTGCCTTATTGTAGACATTACCTGATAAGGTATACACTCTAATACCAATTTTGATTAATTAGGTTTAGTTATTCAGTCTTAAAAGGACACTTTACATAAAGTTACAGCCCCTTTTAATGTATAGCTGAGATGTGAGACACCTACATATACAGGCTACCTACACAGCTACAAAACCTTGAGTAGGTGACATGTAAACAGTGACGCATTCTGATGACATTGATACAACTCATAGAGGTGTATGGTAATTTTACCCTCTGCCAGGGGAAATGCGTCATTTTTTTCTGGGGAGACGTGTTGTACTAGTATACAGTCAATAGGATTTTTTTTACCATTATCATTATTACACGGGTAAAAATTACTCACCATTGTGGATGTACTGGGAAAAATTACCAATTCTCAAGGGTGTTTATCCGATTACTATAATCCCTTTTTAATCGGTATTAGATTATTACAACACACTACAGTCGATTAAATCCATGCCTCAACCTGCTGATTCTTTACCGCACAACAAGGTGGATGTTTGGTTTATATACGGGGTATTACACTGTCTATTCATCACATTGCTCTATGGGATATCCTTGCTGTTAGACTACCTGCTGATTTCAATCCTACCATGGGAAACCTTACCATCACCATCGCAGATTACCGAATGGGATTTTCTACACCGTAGATTGATTGAGCATCAATTACGTGAGGTCACGTTATTGGCATATTCTATCTACCATCATCGACGTGAGAAAACCCAACACTAAAGGTATGTATCATTGATTGCAACCTGTATCCGACAGCTCGCGGTAGCTGCCTGCAATACACACTCATTCATTTGTAGCAGTAGATAGTCAATGATTATCACTGATCTCTAAATGTGGTAATGATATGGGTATTGACACTGACATTAACACCGACAACGATGTCAATATTTAACATGCCTCTTGAACATGTATTTAAATTATTCCTCAATAGAAAGTTTAATATTCAATTCAAACTACTCACGAATTATATTTCATTATTTCATGATTTAGATTTTTAACTATTCAGTTATCCCCTACTCATTATTTCAGATGTAACCTTAACATAGTCAAGATTGCATTGCCTTATTGTAGACATTACCTGATAAGGTATACACTCTAATACCAATTTAGATTAATTAGGTTTAGTTATTCAGTCTTAAAAGGACACTTTACATAAAGGTACAACCCCTTTTAATGTATAGCTGAGATGTGAGACACCTGCATATACAGGCTACCTACACAGCTACAAAACCTCGAGTAGGTGACATGTAAACAGTGACGCATTTTGATGACATTGATACAACTCATAGAGGTGTATGGTAATTTTACCCTCTGCTAGGGGAAATGCGTCATTTTTTCCGGGGAGACGTGTTGTACTAGTATACAGTCAATAGGATTTTTTTACCATTATCATTATTACACGGGTAAAAATTACTCACCATTGTGGATGTACTGGGAAAAAATTACCAATTCTCAAGGGTGTTTATCCGATTACTATAATCCCTTTTTAATCGGTATTAGATTATTACAACACACTACAGTCGATTAAATCCATGCCTCAACCTGTTGATTCTTTACTGCACAACAAGGTGGATGTTTGGTTTATATACGGGGTATTACACTGTCTATTCATCACATTGCTCTATGGGATATCCTTGCTGTTAGACTACCTGCTGATTTCAATCCTACCATGAGAAACCTTACCATCACCATCACAGATTACCGAATGGGATTCTCCACACCGTAGATTGATTGAGCGTCAATTTTGTGAGGTCACGTTATTGTCATATTCTATCTACCATCATCGACGTGAGAAAACCCAACACTAAAGGTATGTATCATTGATTGTCACCATTTGGTATTCAGTTTATCCAATGACTAGCTAATAATGATAATTAGTTAGACAGTTATTAATTAATCATTGTTATATCATTATCATACTATTAATGACAATGATTGATTAATATTAATAATTTATTCAGTTTCAACGATGTTATTAATGATAAATAGATGTATAACAAAAGCACTAATACAATATAATATAATATAATATAATTTTTTGATAACTTCACTTTATTGTCACATTTTGAGAATACATGGTGTTTTCTTGTCCTTTGTGGGAAAGTATATATGTGTAACAATGCAGTAGGAGAAGACCGTTAGTGACACATATCACTGGTTTCAATCGGCTTCCCGATATATACCCTTTAGTCTTCCTTCGGATACAGAACAAGATTTTTTCGATACAGCGAGACATAGAAAATTGGAGATTCATCAAATAGCGTATATTAAACATTCACTCATATTGGTTACTTGGAATAATCATTTTGTGATTGTTGGTATAGTGGACTAGTCTCAACAATATGTTTTATAACTGGAAGTAATTCCTACAACACACACACACACACACACACACACACACACACACACACACACACAATAGTTCCAAGTAGAATTATTAAATTTGTTGGATGGAATCCTTCATCATTCTTTTTTGTCAGGCTTTTAAACTCACGAAAGGTTTCCATCTGTCTCATGAGGGGCGACAGATTGCTCCAATTTCTCATTGTGTTATGAATAATTGTATGATACTTCGCGTGTTATCTATCAGTATATCTTATGTTAAAGTATCTGCTGTCAATCTGATTTTTTTTTTCATGAGATTTTCTGTTTTGATTCTCGAGATTTTCTGTTTGGATACTATGGCCAATATAGACAAACTTTATGATTTTAAACAAGTACAACTCAACAACTGCCCAACTCGGTTTGGATCAAGGTTTTATTAGTTTTAAAATTATTTACAATTAATCACAGGTGTAATCACTCCCTCCGCCCGCCACACATCTGAAAAACAACAAACATATACTGAGTCATGAATACAATTCCTCAAAATATTTACATGATAATAGGAAATCATAGCAAGATTGCATGTAAGTGCCACCACCATATACGATAGTATCACTGTGTGCTAAATAACATAGTAATCATTGTGAATAGCCCTATAGGCGTTTTTTAATATTAGGAATAGCACACTAACCATCGCGGTCTATCCATTCCCTGGTCATATCAACGATTTGAATTGAAAAGAAGAAAAGGATAGGGTTCCTATTATTATTATTATTTTATGTGGCACAAAGAAACATCTTTTTTCATGAGCGACCCTAACGAATGTACACAGATATGAAAATCTTTTGCCCCAGATACCTTCCCTTCTTTTAATTTTTCTGGAATTTTTTTGACACGTATCCGTGTAGAACGGGTCCTAGGTCCCCCCTAGCGTTAGAATAAAGGTCGTAGCAGTATTGCCCTCTGGTGTAATTTGTACCGTTTTCTAATTAAACCAAAGAGTGACAAGAATGATGTTTTGGTGAAACTATCATGAGGGTAAGGAATTTCTTAAGGAAGTTTATAACTCACCTTAAAGTTCATCAAAGTTGTAAAAAAACGAAAAAAACCCACAAATCACTTCGGAGTTCTTCTGATTGGACGACTGAAAATGGAGAAAAGTTTGTATCAGTTTCAAGTTATATAATTTTTTGGATGTAGTACAGTACGCCTCCCCAAGCCGACTAATACAGGTGTTGCCCTTCTGCGCCGCTTAACGTGACACTACCTTGTTACGCGATCACTGAGACATACCTGGCGAAGTCTCACTAGTGTTTCCAATAGCAGAGATAGCCGTTTAGGGAAGCAATATCACTAACTGCAAAAGTAAATATATAGAAGATAAGGTACTACGGTACTTATTGCATACAAGCTACATAATTATGATGACTAGGTTAAGTTTATAACTCACCTTAAAGTTCATAAGGTTACAAAAAAACAAAAAAACAAAAAATCACTTCAAGTTCCTTTCTGATTGGACTGCTGAAATTGAAGAAAGTTTGTATCAGTTTCAAGTTATATAATTTTTGGTATGTAGTAAAATAACTTAGATAACATAGATAAAAACTTACATAACATAGATAAAAAAACTTCTGACCCCACATTACATTACATTTGAAAGTGATAAATACAGACAGATTAATGAGTGTACATTGTAAGAACACCATCAGTATTTACTCTATGTACTAGGTGGTTTACCTATACTTTTTTTCTCAATATCTTTGTTAGAAACGATCACTACTTATGTTTGAAGCAAAACTTCATATTGAGTATGTGAAGTTTCTGCAGGCGAAGTTTTATTTTTGGTTTTTTAAATTGGGCTCTTATAAGAGCCCTGCAAAAAAATTATCCCCTCGGTAGGCAACTGAACGGCAAGCTAGCAACAAACTAAAAAAAAGAAGAAGAACAAGCGTTTCCCGCTTTGTCAAAAAGAAATCAGCAAGTGATTTTGGTGTATAGTGTATGGTGGTAAGCATATATTTGAAGGGTAGATTCATGTTCTATGAAAGGTGTCGCAAACCCCTGATTTCCATATTTTGTGAGATACACCACGTTTATAACGGAGTGGTATATTAGTTTTAACCACCCTTCATAATTCCAGTTTTAACCATCCTTCATAATTGCATTTTTAGTTAACCTAGCGACGCTAGACAAGATTTATTTGCATTCATGGTTTTATATGAACAGCCTGTTTGAAGCGACCTCTAGTGGATACACTGGTCACCTGAGCTACATATACGATCGAGTATAGACCGTATTAGTGTGACGTCATTTGACCTGGCGAGAGTGGGGTTTCCCTACGTTCTGGTGCCAAACATTGGGGTATGCCTTCACTGAGTGTAGTATCGGCGAATCACAACATCTCTAAGTATCTAGTTCTGCAGAATATATAACTGTTCTATGGCATTGAAACAAATGTACCAACATAATAACTTTCTCCTGACTGTAGTTATTAGTGTTGTCACACTTTCAAATTTTCGAAGAACAATTTGACAGTTATAGAGACTCGATGGTTCAAGGTTGGCACCATTGTTTTGAAATCAAACATGGGTCTGATTTTAGTCTTACCAGCAAACATTTTCATATTCCAGTCACAGGTCAGTTCTCAAACATGTTTCCTCATAGATGTATTCTCCACTTACTTTATTTATACTGAATTAACACTAAAAACATTCATTATTAGTCGGCAGCATATCGACCTTGATACTTCGTCTATGCGGTGCTTCGCAGAGTTTGGACTTGTTTGGCACCAAAATGCCACGTGGTAGGTGGGAAATCCCAATGATGACGTCAGGACTAATGCGGTCTATATAACATATTATCTTAGCCTGGAATAAACGTCCATAGGTTTAGCATTACAAACTCGTTCTCAACAGGTTTGCGAAAACGGTAACTCGTTCTCAACGGGTGATAAAGAGATGAATATTTCCAGTCTAAGATAAAATCAGAAACTTATTCGTGCTTGGTTAGTGTCCTCGTTCGCCATCGAGTTTGGAGTGCACAGTAATATGAAGCAGGCGATAGCTCATAAGTGCTATACTCAACCTATAACAAGTTAGAAGTATTGACTTCTATGGGCTATATAATAGGTGCTTTACCTATGTTTTTTCCGAAAACCTTTTGAGAAACGATCACTACCTATGTTTGAAGCAAAACCTTGGATTGAGTATGTGAAGCTTCTGCAAGCGTAGTTCTATTTTGGGCTTTTTTGGTGTATAGTGTAAAGTGGTACGTATATATTTGAAGGGTAGATTCATGTTCTGTGGAAGGTGTCACAAACCCCTTATTTCCATATGTGGTGAGATACACTTCAGTTATAATGGAGTTGTATATTAGTTTAAACACTCTTCACAATTGCAGTTTTAACCATCTTTCATATTGCATTCTACTTTGAAATAGCTGCGCTAGAAAAGATTAATTTGGATCGATAATGTTTTATATGAGCAGACTGTTTATCTATCCCTCTAGTGGATAGATAAGACGTTAAGGTTTCATATACGCCATCCAGAGGTTACTCGGCTCCCTATTATCGCCCAGGATAAATACAAGTTCCGCTCGTGAGTGCTTGGTTACACTACGATCGCATGAACCACAGTTTTGCTATTTATATTTGAGTAACCTGGACAGAATTTCGGGTTTACATGTAGAAGTAGTTGAAATTTCCATTTCTGACATCGGAATTTCCATTTGAAGATTTATAAAAACCGTTAAAAAGTAATGATTGTGAGTTACGGGTCAAGGGTCTATTACCATATTACGTCTGTAACCAGCGCACACCGGGAACTGTAAACAGATTGAATTCTGGGGTACCTCGATAGGGTCTATAAGCAAAAACGCTGTAGTGGATAAACTGGTCACCTGAGCTACATACGATCAAGTATAGCATAGTACAAATTATGTCTATACTCAGCCCAGGTTTTGTAAGGTATGCTATTTCCTCGACCTATATATACTACTTGACTAGTGTTTCCCATATCACAGACAAGCCGGTTAGGGAAGCATTAACACTGATGGCAAAAGTATATATATATATAGGAAAAAAGGGTAATAACTCACCTTAACATTTTTTAAAAAGTTCCAAGTTTCGGGGAACTATCCATCAACTGTAAGAAGAAGTAAATTGGGTTTGTTCGTTTATTTTGATAATACTCAAAGGAAAAGTATCCTATTTGGTATAGTAAACGCATGTCTCTCCCGTGTGTACCGCAGAAACCAATAGAAATTATGGAATAAATGAACTGCTAAGGGGACCTAGGCAATACAGAAATTTTAAACTCGCCCAACCGAGCAAAACCGTTAGAGGGGGGATGGGAGTCAAAGTGTGAATATGGATGGCTAAGCAGTTTCTTCTATGCAATGACTTTGTCAAATGGCCTATTAACAAACACAATGGAGCACAGCAGTTCCTATATAAGGCTGTTACCTATGAGAGGATATCAATGTTCTGGTTGGAAACCAAACTACAGCGCTGTTAATACAGTGATAACTACGGATATTCATTTCAACTTCATCGGAGAGACACTACAATGCAGTGGACGAAACCCCGGTTTTGTAAATACACAGGCTGAACCTATACAGAGCCACGTCGGATTACAAAGTTGAGTTTAATAGAAGTCATGTAACTGTTCGAAAGATAATATCTGATATAACCAAAGCATCCTATTGCTTTTTTTACGCTCACGAACGGCACATGACAGAATAGAAACAGGTAGGAGACTATTTCACACCTTTGGTACAATGGTCACCAGAGCAAATGCTTCGTACCTAGGTTTGCCTAATTAAGTATAATAATTTGAAATCTAAGGCATAAATACGAGAAATAACTTTGGTATAACTTATTTCTAGGTCTTTAAAGTATCAAACATGATATATTTTGAATATCACACCATTATATCACACCATTAAACAAGTCTCCTGTATCAAATGCTATGCTGGATTTTAGTTCATGCAAACCAACCACCGTGCGGCGCTACCGCCCACGCAGTGTCAAGTCATAATATAGGAGTTAGGTTTCTTTGGTCATTATGGGAGTTGGGTTTCTTTGGTTATAGTTCTTTGATCATGCTACACGGAATATTAATAGTTTAGAGTAGCTTTTTTACTTACCGTGGTACAAGGAATATGTGGATGTAACCATGGTAGCTACCTAAATGTAACATCAACTAAAGGTCAGCATTGAGTTCTATTCATTTGAGTAAAAAATTGTGTTGAAAAACAGGGTTTAATATTAAATCGTTTTTATTTATATTGAATATATTGTATGGTTAAACCACACCATAATTACTCATTCACAGTGATTATACTCGAAATAAGCCTAAAAAAGGGTTCTTCTATGCAGAGTTACATACAGTAAAACATCCCATTGTATAGTCAAACCACACCATAATTACTCATTCACAGTGATTATACTCGAAATAAGCCTAAAAAGGGTTCTTCTATGCAGAGTTACATACAGAAAAACATCCCGTTACGCAGTGTGAAGAAGCATGCGCCATCTACGGGGAAAGTGGCACACCACTCGTATGGGCGACCTCTCGTGTATAGTACTAGCGCAAGCTACAGTAAGCTACTTCCGTTGTTGGTACCGCTGCGCAAATACACTGAGGAAATATTATGGTTGTACCACGTACTAGGAATAGGGAAAGGATGGTTGGTATTGTCCTTTGTACAAACTAATTTTGTGGTATCATATGCATAGGTAATTGTTAAATATTGCTAAATATTGATTGTGCTACGTGTTAAATAAGATGAACTCACCATCATCCATCTCCTCCATACCGACTGCGATTTCCACGTGCCTGTGAAAAGAATTGCGGCTAGATTCTCACAGATTCACTCAGAGGCACTAGTGCCTTGAATTTTTCATTTGAAAAATGTAGTTCACAACCTGACATGTTAAGTTTTACATTTGAGTTATTTGATGAGGGTTTCGAACGGTATAGAAATTTCACTACTTCGGGCGATAATAGAGGGATTATAGAAACGGTAGCTTTCGGACAGATAAGCAGAACACCGGTGTGAGAGGGGGGTGGTAAGGGTTTAAGTCGAGAATGGGTGATTATACACTTGGGAGTATGAGAATTCATTTACATTTGAGTTATTTGATGAGGGTTTCGAACGGTGTAGAAATTTTACTACTTCGGGCGATAATAGAGGGATTATAGAAACGGCGGCTTTCGGACAGATAAGCAGAACACCGGTGTGAGAGGGGGGTGATAGGGTTTTAAGCCGAGAATGGGTGATTATACACTTGGGAGTATGAGAATTCATATTTCAGGAAGTTTTCAATACCATTTTGTAAACCAAACCGAATACAGAACTAATACGACATTATAGTATTGGCTTGCTGGGAGTGGGTGTGAGGGGGAAGATTTCATTGCTATGGCGGGCCGTTTGAATAGGAAGGTGACCAATTTGGGAAAAGTTAAGTGAGAACTTATTCATTTTATTTGTGTTAATACCATCTAATACTCACCGAAAAGGGATATTGATTCTCATCACACGTCTGATGAGCCGCCCGAAGAGAAACATAATTGCGGGCCATGTCCGGAGAAGGAGGAAAAAACCTCCCAGGACGAACGAAAAGAGAGCGATACAAATACGTGCGCTCTCCATGATGTCAACCTTTTAAATGATGAAATCTAGGTCAAAGCCAATCTGGGTCAAAAGTCGATGTTCGGCGCTATGTCGTAAAAATGGATATCAGAGGCTATTAGGAGCTATAAGTGAAATACAAAGCCTGTTTTCGCTCCGAAATCGTAAAAGACGCCATGATAATCAGAATTATCTGATTGATACTTGTAAAATGAGAAGATTATACTTTACGCTATCCACCAGGGAACAGACCCATTCGTAGTTTATAAAAAAGTCACTAGATAAGAGATGGTTGACAATTATCGTTATTTAACACGCTTTTGTGGTATCAGTTATCTTACATGCCCCACAGCACCTCAGCCCCACATCATGGCCTACATGGACATAATATCCAAGTCTTTCCGGTCTCTCAGCGGTAGACAAATCCACAAAGTATTACGAAATAAAAAAATTCTAAGGTGATCTAAGCAATTGCCAAATTCAAACTTGACGCAGTACAAAAAGGTTGGTGGGGTGATGAGAGCGTCAGTGTCAGTGTCAGTGTCAACATGGATGGCTAAGCTGATTCTTCTACGCAATAGACACTGTGTAAAATCATTTTCCCTGGTGAAATAACGGGTTAAGAACAGAGATGGAACCCAGCACGTTCATTACAAGGCTTGTACCTACAAAAGGATATAAATATTATGGCAGAAAACCAAACGACAGTGCGGTTAATACAGTGATAACTTCTGATCTTTCAGCCGGGAAGGATACGTGTCAAGTCCAGTGACAAAACCATGTCTGCTATGCTACGAGTCGATTCGACAAGTCACAAAATTGACATTTATATCGTCCTACGGCGTCAACAGTGTAAAATGAAACCAGCATCACATTCCTCTGATCAGCAGCTGTACGAGGGTGTCAGACTTGAGACGGTGGAATTAACCTAACGATTTGTAAGTAAGATCAGCAAAGCCTCTATAGAGTACTGTCTAGACTATAAGGTTGAATCTATGGGAAGCCGTGTCACTGCTCAAAACGAAGGGTGGTCAAGCTGTCATTGGAAATCAGGTCGCCCAGGGTTTAAACTTTAGATTAATGATTAATAATACATATATTCATATTCTACATACTGTAGGATTGTATCTATGGGAATATTGTCCAGGTTAGACGAGTTTCGATTTAATAATTCATATTTAACCTTAGGCATTACGCAGTCAAAATTAATTTATTATGAGGATTTAACTTAAAATATAGGTCTGGAAACATTATTATTCGTAAACTACAGATTATTAGGTTTCTCCTTATAGGTATTTGTGTATTTGGGAACATGTGGGATTTATTTATTTATGGAATTTAGAAATTAAAAGCTATACTATAGACTTTGTAGGGAGTGGTGCACTGGTAGAGATATGATTAGAAAATCATTTAATATGAGATCTATTTTGAAATATCTCACTGGAGACATTAATATTATTAAACTATGGGTTCTTAGCTTTCTTCTCATATATATATATATAATTTTGTATTTTGGATAATGTGGGAATTAGTTATAGAATTTAGAATTTAGAAAATTAAAAGTACTCAGTGATTAAAATAGCTTGTACTGCCATAGCTAGGTTCGAAGACATGTTTTCGAATGGTTTATTTTTGGTTTTGAGCATTGAATCTATGGATGGGGACTGGATTAGGGGAAACTATACTGTATGAGGTTTGTTTATACGAAATATCATTCACTTTGAACCAGTGTAGGATTTAGAATCGAATTGACAGAAATGCTCATCTATCTTAGGCTTTACTATAGGAAAGGTATGGGAGTAGAGTTCAGGTGAGGATAGTATTAGAAAATTGTTTTTTAATATTGTTTTACTTCAAATAAATGATAGGAGACAGTAATATTCGTAAATTAGAGATACTGAGCTTTCATTTGATATATATCTTGACCATTTCGGACGAGTTGGGACTTAGATATTGATTTTTTTAACTTAGATTCGAGCAGTGGATAGATTGACTATTTCGCCATAGCTGGGTTATAAAACATCTTTTTCAAAAAATTTCTTCCAGGCTTTTAACCATGAAGCTATGAACGGTGAATTGGATTAGAGAGATACTGAGCTTTCATTTGATATATATCTTGACCATTTCGGACGAGTTGGGACTTAGATATTGATTTTTTTGATTTTAGATTCGAGCAGTGAATAGATTGACTATTTCGCCATAGCTGGGTTATAAAACATCTTTTTCAAAAAATTTCTTTCAGGCTTTTAACCATGAAGCTATGAACGGTGAATTGGATTAGGTTAATCTACACACACTCTAGGGTTTCTAATCTAGAGATTAGAATCAAAAGCAAATATAGTTTGTGTCTATAGACTTAATTCACGGTTGAATCATATATGCAGGAATTTGTCAGGTTGATATACATAGATCGGTGTCTAGCTGGTACTCGAGGTAGTGGGAGGTAGGGGGGACTTTATCGTCGATATAATAATCTATTTAACCGCTTCTGATCGAAATATTTCACAAAAAATTTGTTCATCGTTTCGCTGTATCGGGACATGCTCTGTGAATAACTCAACTCGTCCATAGGCGCGAGTGGATTAGGACTTTGTTTATTTTTCTCTGTGTTCTACTTGAATCGATGATTGGCGACTTAGCTTAGAGCAAACTACACTGTCTCAGGTATGATTATACAAGATATGATAGACTTTGAAACAGGAGAGATTGATAAATTAATTAATTAATGAAAATGGTACTCAACGCTGAACCTTCAACATGGGAGCAGTAGGGGAGATGGGCTCTAGGCAAGACACCATTTCGAAAAACATTTTTTACGAGCATTTACTGAGAAAAAACACTGGAGGATGAAATATTCCTAAACTAGGCAGTTTCAGCTTTTTTCTCATATATTAATGTGCAATTCAGGCATGAGGGGGGACTGAGATATTGATTTATGAAATTAGATTCGGACGGTACCTATAGGAAACTACTGAAACATTGTGACCTTACATTGCGAAGATCATACAACCGTTTTTATCTGAAAGCAGTCTAAATTGTATTCATTATCAACCTTTCCTGACAAGTGGCGTACAGATATTAGTTCATTTAGGTACGTACTAACTTTCCATATGCGATGGGGTTTGCAGCCCAGAGCATATAACATATCTGTATGCTCCGGTATGTAGATATACGCTGTCCATATGTTTCTATGGACACTAATCTATGCATCAAGTGGGTAATAAATAAATAAAGGAATAAATATGCTATAAATATAAACATCAAATGGTATTATAGGGAGACATAGTTAGTGTGGCTGAATGGAATCTATTTTCTGGCTGAAATATTCACCTCGTTCGAAGTGTATATGTGATGTCATATTGTTTTCATTCATTTAATTTCTCATGATATTGATTATTTTCTTATCCTTTATCTAACCCCTAGTATTTTGTCCCATAGGTTTAACATTTGTAACTTGCTATCCATGCCCCAGTATTCTCCATATATTTATATAAACACTGATCTTCCTTTTGCTCACAGGTATTGACGAATGGAGGCTGTTCGTCTGCGTAAAGAAAACCAGATCTACAGTGTAGATGAAAAAAAAAACGAGCGCTTGCCAAATTCACCCACGTAGAGCGAACCAAGCGAGAAAACAGATCCTCTAACAGTTCAAGCACGGTGGTTCAGCATTATATTCTGCTGCTCCTGGGACATTATGAAAAAATTTGGTTGAAAAACAATTTATTTATTTATCGTAAAATGTTCCACTATTTTATAGTTAATTATTAAATTTTATCACAAGAGACATTAATATTCATAAACTACAGGTTCCAAGCTTTCTTCTGAGATATAATTTGTGTATTTAGGACAAGTCGGTACTTAGATATCGGATTTAGGAGAATAAAAGTACTCTATCAATAAAATGGCTTATGGTACCATAGCTAGGTTTTAAGACATCATTTTCAAATGTTTTAGTTTAGGCTTTCAGCATTGAATCTATGGACGGGGACTTGGATTAGGGTAAACTACACTGTCTGAGGTTTGTTTATACGAAATATCATTCAATTTGAACCAGCGGAGAAATTAGAATTGAATTAAAAGAAATGATCATCTAAGCTGAGCCTTTACTAAGGGAGCGGTAGGGGAGTTAGGCACTGGTCCAGGCACGATTTAGAAAATCATTTATTATGAGGATTTAACTTGAATTCTATTACTGGAGACATTAACATTCGTAAACTACGGGTCCTTAGCTTTCTCCTCATATATATATTTGTGTGTTTTGGACAATGTGGTATTTAGTTATCGAATTTAGAATATTAAAAGCTTTACCATAGGCTTGGTAGGGGGGTCACGCACTGGTCGGGATACGATTTAGAAAATCATTTATTATGAGGATTTCACTGGAATTTTATCACTGGAGACATACTGGAGACATTAACATTCGTAAACTATGGGTCCTTAGCTTTCTCCTCATATATATATTTGTGTGTTTTGGACAATGTGGTATTTAGTTATCGAATTTAGAATATTAAAAGCTTTACTATAGGTTTGGTAGGGAGTCACGCACTGGTCGGGATACGATTTAGAAAATCATTTATTATGAGGATTTCACTGAAATTTTATCACTGGAGACATTAATATTCGTAAACTACAGATTCTCAGCTTTCTTGTGATATAAATATTGTGTATTTCGGGTGATTTTGGACTTAGATATTGGTTTTTGAAATTAGATTCGAGCAGTGACTATTTTGACTTATTTAACCATAGCTGGGTCATAAGACTTCTTTTTCAAAATGGTTTCTTTGAGGCTTTCAGCATTGAATCTATGGACTGGGACTTATATTAGGGTAAACTACACTGTCTGAGGTTTCCTTATATGAAATATCATTCAATTTGAACCAGCGGAGAAATTAGAATTGAATTAAAAGAAATGATCATCTAAGCTGAGCCTTTACTATGGGAGCTGTAGGGGAGTTAGGCGCTGGGCCAGGCACGATTTAGAAATCATTTATTATGAGGATTTAACTTGGATTCGTAAACTACGGGTCCTTAGCTTTCTCCTAATATATATTTTGTGTATTTCGGACAATGTGGGATTTAGTTATCGAATTTAGAATATTAAAGCTTTACTATAGAATTGGTAGGGGGTGTCAGTCACTGGTCGAGATACAATTTAGAAAATCATTTATTATGAGGATTTCACTGAAATTTTATCATTGGAGACAAAATATTCGTAAACTACAGATTCTCAGCTTTCTTGTGATATAAATTTGTGTATTTCGGATGATTTGGGATTAGATATTGATTTTTTGAAAATTAGATTCGAGCAGTGACTATTTTGGCTTATTTAATCATAGCTGAGTTATAAGACATCTTTTTCAAAATGGTTTCTTTGAGGCTTTCAGCATTGAATCTTTGGATGGGGACTTAAATTAGGGTAAACTAAACTGTCTGAAGTTTCAGTATATGAAATATCATTCAATTTGAACCAGCGGAGAAATTAGATTGAATTAAAAGAAATGGTCATATGGCTACAGATTTACTATGGAAAAGGTTTTAACAAATAGTAACAAATTGTAAATACGTTGTCAGAAATGAAAAGCCTGCCTTTCTACCTGTATGTACCAAATTTCAGGCTGATATTCCAATTAGATAAAGGTAAAAGCAGGGTGGTCCCTTAAGCGGGGTGGTCCCTTAAGCGGGGTGTCCTGGAAGAGGGGTTTTACTGTACTACATGAGTTTCAATATGTACTCCCAGTTCTGAACGTATTCCCATAGACTGAGCATTATCAATTTAGTTCCAACCTCTACCTATAGGGGGCAGCACAATATGATTTCTAATATTTTTAATGGAAGTTATAACAAATTCTTGATGAAATATTAATTTAAAAGCAGTTTTAGTTATAAAATCTTAATAGATAATTGCAAAATATCAAGACCTTCATTTGTTAATTTTTGCAAGTGTTATTGAAGCATTCTTGACGAAAATGATGTGTAAACACCATTTCATAGTAATATCTTATTAATATATATATGATCCCCTCCAGATTCATATCTGAGCACTTTGTGCTAGTTGTCATCTCATACACTGAGCCATCATACATATCTGAAGGCAGCGAATCGCTTGCTTATTGCATGTGTGTACAGGCTCAGAGGTGTCAACTTGTCCTCAGGGGTGCAGCCCGACCCGTGGCGGCCGAGCTTACACGTTAAGCATACACGCTAAGCATACACGCTGGCGCTGCACCGACCAGCGGCTGTGTACTCGGCCGTGTTTACCCCTGCGGAGCACAATGTTTGCCCCTGCGGAGCACCACGCTCCGCTGAACGCGAACAATACCCGAGATAATCCCTTAAGGTGACCCGGCGCAGACTTCCCGGCACGGTATGCTCATAATACAAACAACCTCGACCAAAAGACAATAGATTGGGCAATAAACAAACGAAAGAACAATCTGCGGAGCACCACGCATGACTGATTTTAAACAATTGATTCTGTGGTCTATACAGCTATGTATACTACTATCAGGTCATAAATAGATAAATCGTATTTCACAGCGGTAAAAGAAAATTTGCCCGCTTGACAATTATCACCTTGTTAAATGAATTTTTTTTAAACACACTTTAATTATATGCAATGTATATTTCAAGGGTTTTTAATTAGAGTCTTTGTATATACAAATATTTCATCCAAGAACAAGTTCCTTCAACAGGCATGACATTTAATTGAGGTAGTTCTATTTTATGAAAATCGCACTCAGCACTTTGGTTCTTCTTCTTAACGATACTTCTTCACAAAGACACAGTTGTGTCCATAGATCGTACATGTTATGTCATGACTTAATCTCTATGTAAAAAAAATTGTGATTGGCGTTTAGTACAAATTTGAAGGGCGCTCCCCTAATTTTACTTTCCAAAGATAATATGTGTATTTAGGATACATCGGTGACCTAAGATGAGTTTGAGAAGAAATTTCTTTTTCACCTTTGAACTATCGAAATGAGAGGATGAAGACTTGGCTGGCTGGATCAATTATCTATTATTAGATAGAGGTAAGAATATTGGCAATAAAGTAAATATAAAATGTATGATGATAAATTTGGATACATTAAATTGACAAAAACTGTATTTCATATTCATCCTCATCGTCTATTCTTTGATAATTTTTTACCAATACAATTAAGCATAATTGGTTTTCGAGAGCCAATGGACATGTATGCATACATGCAGTACGGAGGTATAGTTCATAGTAGGACAAACTCGTTTCGTCATACAAAGCAGGTACTATCACCTCGTGGGAGTACAGAAGATGACTAGTTTTAGACGCCGGACATCGTCCGTGTGTAGATGCGTTTTGGCGGGTAAAACCACCCTACAGGCCATTATATCTTCCGTGTCCTTTTCTTTTCCGGAGAAACACTTGTGTGTTCTTTTTCTAATCTTTCTATAGGTGGCTGAGGCTTTCTTACTGGATTAAAAACCATTCCTGTGTCGGCTTTGGGCCCTTCCCGGCTCTCAGAGAAGCCAGCTATGCGCTCCCTGGAGGAATATCCGTTTTTATTGTGAGTGGGGATATCGTGAGAGGCCTAGCGAGAATAGGTGAAAAACATACACAGGGCTGGCGTTAAGTAGCAGGAGGCCAGGCGTGTTGTGTCGCTAGGGTTTACAGCATGCGGCGCGACGTACCCGGGCGGTAGCGGAAGCAGTCCAGCCACGCTAGCGTCGGAGAGGAGGTATAGGGGGGCATCTCCAAGTCCAATCTGGCTACAGAGAAACAATCCCGACGCCCAATGCCTTGATGCTATCTCTGACAGTTGCTACCAGTTCATTTCGTGGCACACACCTCCCATTTCCCGCAGACCAGATCCGATCATCCCCGGGTCAGAACGCGTTTTGATCCCGTCGACCAGAACGGATTACGGCAAGTCGTGATGGAGCGACGCGCTGGGACCGGATTACGACATGTCGTGCCAGAGTAGTAGATGTAGAGAGATGGGAGCTAGAGAAGGAGAAATGGGGGGGAGGGGTTTATAGAAATAGAAAAAAAAGAAGAGAATGGGAAGAAGGAGGAGAAGGAGGGCCGGGGATTGGATTCTACGCCTGGTGAATATGACAGCTGTGCCACTTCCCAACGATTGTGACAAGTCCCCATTTATTGGACGGGCTTGTAATGATGACTGACATGTTGGTCCTGAACATGAGAATCCCCCCCCCCCCTCACTCCCCCGACACACACCCTAGCCTTCCTGTCTCACACACACCACAACAGATCACAGGACCACCGACATGAAAAGCGCGCCAAAAGAGAACCAGAGTCCGATGGTGTCGCCATAGCGCCAGGAGAGTGATTTAGAGATTGGAGGCTTAAGGCAGACGACATTGTGTAGCTCATGAATCATACAGAAGCTTTCTCTTCTGATTTTGATTGGAAAATGTAATAGAGTCGCCACATCTGACCCGACCTGGTTCCCTGGGTTTCCCCCTGAGCTTTTAAAATCAGAATGACTATCGGTATTCTACGCCAAGTGTAAAATCACCCGAGGTGGACAAAAGCGAAGGGTTTCCTACCCGAATTCCTCTAGTGTTTGAAATTGGTCCACGGTCTATAAATGGTTATAATCAGAAACATGGCGCCCGCTGTTTTATAAGAGCACACTGCGCTGTGGCGACTTTGAAATGTCAACAAATTTACCTCAGATGTAAATTATCTGCATATGACGAAGCTATGGCTTTGTGTATGTATAAATGATATGGATGCATGTTGGAGAAAATTCTTTAATTATAATCTGTATGACAATAAAACAGTCGACAACTGGTTGATGATTAGATTAAACAAATTTCTTCTTCTAGATATATGGCAAAATGATGCCATATGAATTAGGGATTTTATCAAGTAGAGTTTTTTTTTATAAAAGAAGGAGATGCTGGGGATGGCGAGCAGGAGAGATTATGAACGGAGTCTCAGAGGAGTGGTGTGGAGATGAGTGAGGATTGAGTCTTGCACACTGCAGTTTATTATATACAGGTAGAGTTCCAGCCAAAATTATGTTGCTGGGAGAATTCT
Organism: Alentia gelatinosa; assembly: GCA_950022655.1. NCBI lineage: Eukaryota > Metazoa > Annelida > Polychaeta > Phyllodocida > Polynoidae > Alentia > Alentia gelatinosa. The sequence continues at coordinate 51,753,398 of OX465586.1, forward strand.
GCTGGGAACTGGTCTCGCTGGTGATGCTGCTTGGTGCCCAGCTCACCGTCCTGCAGTGGATGATCTATAAATACAGTAGACTGGTGAGTGAGTGAAATAAATATTAAAAACAACAGGGTCCGATAAATTATAAAGCAATTTGCGATCACTGATTAATTTACTCGTTGATCAGACACCGCGGACATAGGTATACCTAGCATATTGGCTGCTCTGCCAATGCCTACTTCTGTGCCATTTTATTGGTTTCTTTATTAATACATAACATGTACAGGTAAAGAATTGTCTCTTGGTCATTTGCGTAACAGTATTGGTAGCATCAACATAAAGGCATTGCGTGTCAGCTTAACATAAGCGGGTTTTCAGCATGAGGACCACTTATCTATTCTCAGACAAAAACTACAAGGCCAGTTCAGTGTTGGTGTAGGGAGTCTGTGTATGGTGTACTGTGGGTAAACCTTTTTTGTACAAGAAGAAACCTTCATTACTTTACCATTGAGCATTCCCTCTTCACCTGATGTAAATATGCCAGAGAGTAGAGCTCCTCCACTGCCTGCTCCAGTTTCTTCAATTTCTATAAAGATTGACGAAGGGGGTATTCAGGAAGACGGCACAATATGCAACGGGAGGGCTGTCACATTAATATGTACTGTTTTCACATACCGTTCCACGACCATAGCATTTGAATAGAGACTATTTGGGTATGCGGGTCAGGTTTTACTGTGGAATGGTTTAATCTGTGAGCGTCCATTGAGAACTGTGAGCAGAATTCATGAAAACGCTTCTATTTGGGTACTGATTAATATCCAAAAGAAAACGCGATATCTACTCTACTATTGGTGGAGACCCATTGGTAGAGACTTCTAGAGGTCTGGTATAAATAATCACCCGTATAGTAGAGCAGCAGTTCCAATACCTTTGCTGAACCTGTATCACAAGGACAAATTCTTTTGGATATGTTTTGGAATCTGACCTGCCTTAAACACCTAGAAGCTCATATCTTGGATATTGGACACTGTAACGATGGAGCTGTGCCCAGCACGCCTGGTTTCACGTGCATTGCTCCACCACACCGATGCTCGCCGATTGGGAAGACTCTTCGGTCCAGAATTTGGCTTGGGAACAAGGCCTGCAGAGAAAGCTCACCGATTTATTTGACATAGATTATGTAACAATACTACCAGCGATGGATTTCCTCACAGAAAACCTTACATAGCTGGAAAAATGGACTTTTATGGCAACATAATATATCTCTGCTGGTTGTTTTTCAGCCAATGGAAACGAGGTTTGAAAACGATCGGGAACACTTTTTCATTCCAGAATTCGGCTTGGTGAAATGGGTCCTTTATAGAGATTTTGAAACTGATGTGTTGGTGGCGACTGCACAAATGATGTCTCAAACTGACAAGCTTCCCCAGTTTCAGACTCTGAAACTAAAAGACATTTTCCACGTCAATCGCCAACGATCTTCAGTTACAAACCTTCACCCTTTGACAGAATCAAAGGAGTTTGAGAACATCGGAGAGTTCGGAGGGCTACTCGTGAGTATACACCCTCAAATGCGGCAGAAACAAGGCATACACAGTACCCTCGCCAATTTTTAGATGCCGACTAGCAGTTGGTGGCTGACTAATCTGCAGTCGGGAACCACTGATGCCAGATCAGTGAATGGAAGGAAACAGGCATGCAGAGGAACAACTTCTGTCGGTATGGACTTGTCAAAGGCAGCAGAAACAATTCATACCCTCACCGATTTTGAAGGGGGGCGTCCACCAGCTACGACAAGACTATGACAATGGCTTCCCGACAAGGTCCACGATTGGCCTACGACTGGAGGCCTTGTCGTGGTTGGTGGACCCCAGTTCCCGACAAGGGTCTATGACAAGACCACGACAAGGCCACGATTGGAAGCTTGTCTGGAGCCTTCCAACAAGGCTACAACAACATCGAACGTGTTCGATTTTTCCCAGGAATGGACCCTTGTCGTGGAGTGGCACGGTATCCTCGATATCACTGTGGAAGTGTGTCGGTACCATGGACGTCTTTTTTACGAGGACCAGCTACGTCTATGACATGCTCCGACAACGCTGTTGTAAAAACCCCTTCTTACAACAAGGCTGCGGCAAGCGCTGATTGGAACTTTCTTGTCGGCGCTTGTTGTAGCATTGTCGTGGTTGGTGGATGCCCCCCTTTATAGACAACGACTTGCAGTCGTTGGCCACATCCGACTGACTAAAATGAGAACTTAACAAATTGGTTCCATTGTCGTGGGCCAGTGGAAACTGACTTTAAGATGAGAAGGGAATTCTCGGTACAGGTCAGCTATACCTTCGCGCAATTTTAGAATCAGCATAGTCAGCGGACTTCTCGTGACATTGGTAATTAGGATTGCTGAGCGGTATTTGATATACTTGTATTATTACTGGAAAAATAGGGGCTTTTTTGGTCATCATCACAATTCCACACATGAATTCTGTTATAAATAGCAAAGTCTGCATAGGAAATTGCAATCTATAAATGTTTGCTAAAGGCAAACTTGATAAAGAGACCACTCATGTTTCCGTTTATCTAAAGTAATTCTTATCTTTTATATGACAGAATACCGAGAAGGCAATTTTGTCAAGTATCATTCATGCGTCAGTAAGGGAAAACAGTGTTCGGGAATAGAGCGGGTTTTGCTCATATATCCATATACAACTATTATTGTTTTATACAGATTGATGGCACTACTTTGTGAAAATGGTCTATTTCCTGTGGTATATTTGCTCTTTCTGCCGACTGCCATCACAGGCTAGGAGAAAAAGGGGCTACTTTAGTATGACATCACCATTGTGGTAGGAAAATAAGAGGGTATGCGTGGGTGGTGGGAGAAGGCAGCTAATGGGAGTAGGAGGGGGTTGAATAAGACCACATACATGACTGTGTGTGGTGTGGAGGAGTGGAGCTGTGTGTGTGGCGTAGGGGGGGGGGAGCTCGAGGGTGCATGTATCTGTGTTAAACAGGCACACAGGCCCATGAACATGGGTAGCCCATGGCCGTAGGGTCAGGGGCGGTCATTGCTCCACCTAGCGCACTCCCTCTGCACTCGCGCTCCCTGCGCGCCCCCTCGTGCGAATCACGTGAACCATTAGGTCACGTGGTGAAGCACGCTCTCACACTCTCTCTCACTCTCTTCTCGCGCTTCACTACGTTCAGACGCACACCAATTTTCTCCGCTATTTTTGGCCTACATCGCTCGCGGCACCGGATACTCCACGAGTATCGGCCCGAGGTCGTTAAGGTTTCAAAGTACGGTTAATTGTTTGCCAGAACAACGTGAGGATGCCGAAGACACGAGCAGGCCCCAGCACATCGCACGCCGATGCGGAGGCCGAAGTAACGTCGGAATCCACCCAACGGCCGTCGGAGGAGCACGTGGACTCGGCCTCCGAGGTAGGCAGTGTTAAGACGGTTAGGCTCGTGGCCGTGGAGAAAGGCCTCGCCGACTTCAAAACGGACATGAAAGATCAGATCGGGGGAGTCCTGGCCGCCATCAACCGGCTGGCGGAACAAAGGAACAACGACCGGGCCTCACGGCCACCTTCCGTCCAGTCGGCCGTGGACCGACGCACCAACGAGTGGGCCGAGGACCAGGCCGCACGGGTCCTGCCCCCGCCACGCCAGTTGAGGGAGCGGTATGCGGCCGACTCCTACATCCAACGCGAGCTGGACCGTGAGGCCATCAGACACGACAGGACTACGGGTAAGCTCCACTCGGACTTAAATATCTCTCGCTTGACCTCGAAGCCATTTATGTTTGTGGACCGCGAGGGCGTATTTACACTGTCTCAGAAGCTGGAGGTGCGGGGGTCCCTAGGGCCGATGGAATACGTTAGCGCGTTCCTCGGTCTGCTGGGGGACGACCGAGCCGTGGAGCCCGCGGACCGGGACCATATGTTTAAACATCTCCACCAGGTGTCCATCGACGCCCAATCCCGACCGTGGGCCGGGGTGAGGCGATGGAGCCAATTTGTGTTCGACCAAATCGAGGCCGGCAGGCTTAGCTGGTCCGACTACGGTCTGATACAGGAGGAGCGGGTCCGGCTCGCCATGACGACCTCGACCCGGTCGGCCGGCCCGGAGAACACAGGGAAGGACAAAGCCAGGGAGCTGCCGTGCCGGCAGTTTAATTCGGAGAGAGGGTGCAGGCATCGGAGCGGGCACGAGGACGGGCCCGTGAAATGGGTTCACATTTGCTCGTTCTGCGATTCGGTGGGGAAACAGTGCGGGCACTCGCTCCATGCCTGCAACCGCAAACTGGGGTACACCATGGGTTACGAGTCCCAGCCGGTAGCCCCTCAACCAACACGCCGCGGGCAGCAGGGCGGATACACCCCGCAGGCCGGATACACGATGAGGGCGGCCGACCCCGGACCGGATGCCCTCTACCAACATGGACTTCCGCAGCCGGCAAAAAACGGGCACGGTGCGCCCCGCGAGTAACCGGAGCGCACCCGATCACAGGATGCTCACGTGCACCCCCCACCCGGGCTCCCGGGGTCAGAGGGTACGCGGCACGTGAGATCACAGAGACGTCCAGTGCTGAAACAACACGGGACAGGAAATCGCCAACGGCCACGTGGGCACAGGTGGTCAGCGGCCGCCTCCCGGTCGGCACCCTCCCACGTGAGGCCACCCCGACACGTGACGTCACACACGGGGTAAGGATTCCCCCACGTGACGGGGAGGCAATACACAACAAGAATAACAACACGACTCCGCAGGTCCACGTGGCCGTGCCGGTGGGCGTCCCCCACCCGGGTGCGACCGACCACGGGGCCGAGGACGGACCCCCTCCGTGCGAGCCCCCGGACTTCGCTAAGCTCGAGGAAGTGTGTCGGACCGGGATCATTGCCGCCGGGACTCGTACGGACCCGGAGGCGTTCAGGGCACATCGGCGCGCGGAATGGCCGCGGATGCAGGACGGCGCCCCGCCGGCGCACGGCCACATCTACGAGGCGGTGCGGGCCTCGGGCCTGCCCAACGCGATGTGTACCAAGATTACTCTCCCCACGGACCTACGGTTGCGGGCGTGGGAGAAATACCTCACGGGCATGCGGGGGAAGCAGGAGCTGCTGGGCTTCATACGATACGGCTTCCCCCTAGGATACCTCGGTCCCGCGACGGATACCAGAGGGGTGCCTAACCACCCCAGTGCCACCGGGTACCCGACCGAGGTAGGGCAGTTTGTGAAAAAGGAACTGTCGTTCTCCAATCTGCTCGGCCCGTTCTCCGACGCCCCGTTCAGCCCGTGGTGCCACGTGTCTCCCCTGATGTCGCGGGAGAAGCGGGACTCCGAGGCCCGGAGAGTAATAACGGACATGACGTTCCCGCGGCAACAGAGCGTCAATGCCTTCGTGATGAAGAACTCGGTCTACGGGGAGGAAAGGGAGCACAGCCTCCCTACCATCGACGGGTTCGTGTCCCGCCTCCTGAGATCGGGCCCCGGGGCCTACATGGCCTCGATCGACATCGCGAGGGCATACAAGAACTTTCGATGCGACCCCCTGGACTGGCCCCTCCTATGCTTCATGTGGGACGGCGGGTACTATTGTGATACGGCCATGCCGTTCGGTGCCCGCGCGTCCTCGTACCACATGCAGTGCGTAGCGGATACCATAGTGGAGATTCTGGCCGGCAAGGGGGTCGAGGGAGCGATGTATCTCGACGATCTGATCATCATATCGCCGTCGAAGGAGAAAGCCGCGGCGGACTTCGCGACCGCCCGGGAGCTCTTCCGCGAGCTGGGTCTCCCCGAGGCCCGGGACAAAGCCCAGGAACCGTCGCAGGTGGTCCGGTGGCTAGGGATCGACATCGATGCCGCGAAGATGACGCTATCGATCCCGGCAGACAAACTGCAGGATGTGCGGCAACACGTGGCGGCCGTCTCCCGGAAGCGGTCCCTCACGAAGCGGCAGCTCCAGTCGATACTGGGAAAAATACTACACGTCGCAAAGTGCATCCGGCCGGCAAGGGCATTCGTCAGCAAGCTCCTCGAGGCCCTGCGAGGCATGTCCGGATTCTACATCAACATCTCGTCGGACATGCGGCAGGACCTCGACTGGTTCTCGAGATTCGCTGACGGGTGGAACGGACGTGCCTTGATCCCCAGGGGCCCCCCGACGAAGTGTATCACTGTAGACGCCTGCCTCACCGGCGTGGGTGGGACGGACGGCCGCCTAGCGTACTCCGGTCAGGTCTGCCTGGTCGGGGACCCGGTGGAGTGTATCTCGGAGCTCGAGGCCCTAAATACCATATACGCCCTCAACACGTTCCTCACTGACCGGGACCGAGGCACGAGGGTGGAGGTGTTCTGCGACAATATGGGGACTGTCCAGGCCCTCACGTCGGGGCGGGCACGCAACCGGGTCCTCGCCGAGTGCGCGCGCCAGGCCTGGATGGTACAGGCGAAATTACAGGTGGACCTCCTGTACACACACATCCCGGGGGTGCTCAACTCGGTCGCGGACGCCCTCAGCCGGTCGCACCTCACCTCCAGAGACAATGCTAGAGCTGAACGTTACATGTCATTTCATAATCTAATGCCTGTTGTGCCTTGTAACCACGCCTCATTTGTGCCTGTCCTCCGGCTCTCCTGCAGATCCGGCGCTACGTTGTCTCCAGCAGAGGGCATCTGTGCGGCAAGCCGCGGCGCGTGCCCCCGGCACGGTCGCGAACCAGCGAAGCGCCGTATCGACCTACATCGCATTCTGCCGGAGGACGGGCACGGACCCGCAGCAGCCGTCGGTCAGCCTCGTCACGTCGTATCTGGAGTACGTCCGGGACCACGCCCCCTCGCCCGCGACCGTGGCCAACCACTTGTCGCACCTACGGTCGCACCTGCGCCTGTCCGGGGGCAACGTCGCGGCGACCGAGGACGCGAGAGTAAAGAGGGCCATCGACGCAATGAAGAGGGACAAGTCCTACACGCCGAACATCAAGCCGCCCATCCCGATGCAGGCCCTCAGGAGCGTCCTCGGTGGACTAACGGCCACGCCCCTCGACCGGTCCACCAGAGCGGCCTGCCTGCTGATGTTCTTCGCGGCCCTGCGGCAGAGCGAGGTCGCCCCACCATCCGTCCGAGGATTCGATCCGGACAGGCACCTAACTCGCGGGGACGTGAAAGTCACGTCAACTCACGTCACCGTCAGGGTAAAAGCGGCGAAAAACCTCCAGTGTGTTGGGGAGGAGAGGCACGTGACACTCCAGCCTTCTCCCGACCGGAGGTCGTGCCCTATGCAAGCCGTGCGAGAGATGATCGCGGCCGTTCCCACGTCTAGCGACCGAGACCCGTTCCTGATGAACGCTGATCGGTCACCGATAACGACCAGGTCGCTGACGAGGGAATGGGACAGACTTACGGCTCTGGCGGGGATCCCGGCGAAAACCTACACGTTGCACAGCCTGAGAAAGGCCGCGGCCACTCAGGCCTTCCAGGCCGGGGTCCCCGAACTCTCCATCCAGAGATACGGGGGGTGGCGCTCGAACGCTCATAGGAGCTACATCCGAGTGTCGAGTGCCACTCAGGTTAACGACTCTCTGATCAAGTCAATTAACAAGTGACTCCAACCTTTTCCCACCCTCCACGCCACTTTTTTCATGGGTTTTTTGGCGTTTTTATACACACTGTATATTCATATATACCATTATACTTTATACATGTATATCCATATGTATTATACTATTACGTATCAACATACGTAATACATTATACCTTATCACGTATAACATATAACATATTACCATATATGTACCATATCTACCAATATGTTATCATATAACATAACATATCTTCCATATGTATCTTGTTATCTTTAAGATATTACTATCACGTATTAATATCTTCTCTCTTCGCTCATAAAATTAAAATAAATTTTATTTGCCCAACCTCTGCTTTATACTTTTGTGTTGCGGGATAAAGGGGTAATGGGTAGCCCATGGCCGTAGGGTCAGGGGCGGTCATTGCTCCACCTAGCGCACTCCCTCTGCACTCGCGCTCCCTGCGCGCCCCCTCGTGCGAATCACGTGAACCATTAGGTCACGTGGTGAAGCACGCTCTCACACTCTCTCTCACTCTCTTCTCGCGCTTCACTACGTTCAGACGCACACCAATTTTCTCCCACCCACCCTCTCCTCTATCTTCCTACTCTCGTAGGGCGTTTTTATACACACTGTATATTCATATATACCATTATACTTTATACATGTATATCCATATGTATTATACTATTACGTATCAACATACGTAATACATTATACCTTATCACGTATAACATATAACATATTACCATATATGTACCATATCTACCAATATGTTATCATATAACATAACATATCTTCCATATGTATCTTGTTATCTTTAAGATATTACTATCACGTATTAATATCTTCTCTCTTCGCTCATAAAATTAAAATAAATTTTATTTGCCCAACCTCTGCTTTATACTTTTGTGTTGCGGGATAAAGGGGTAATGGCTAAGCATGGTGCCCAGAGGGGGTGGCCTATCACAACCCCCTCCTGCCCCCCCCCTCCTCTGTAAGCAGCCCGCGCCCTTCAGCCCCGCTCCCAAGGACACTTATCAGAACGAGGCGCAGCGCCCAACAAAAGCGCCCCCTGGCCACTCTGGGGGCAGAGTTCTATAGCCCCGCGCCATTAGTGGGAAATCGACCCTGATTGGTTGACTGAGATTTGTGGGCTCACGGCCGCTCCTTTCTCGTCCAGTCAAAGGCGTCGCTGGCGCCGGGCTTTTGTTTCGCTCTCTGGTTTTCATAGTCGAGTGGGAGATTTGATTCCTCCCCATTTAAAACAGCTCCCCACCAGCGGCACCACGGCCACCCACCTAAAAAGGCACCGTATAAACTGCCATTGTCTGCCTCAAATGGAAACCTTCTGAAGGTGTCTCGGTGATAAGATGGCCGACGATTTAAAGCTTGATTAGAATTCGGTTTTTTGTTACCCACACACCCGGTCGTCCCCCTATGAATCCTGATCAGCGTGAATTTAATACCTCAAAACGGATACTTAACAGAGATTACAACCACATGTCACCATAAACGACCATGCGTCGGTCTGTTGCCAATATCGTGAACGCTTTTTAAACGGTAACCTATACACTTTCTTCTGGTCATGCCATAGTCGGGCGTTACTCACCAATATCTTGATTACCATGACAATGGCGGAGGTGTGTGTGTCGGTGGAGTGGGGTGGGGGTGTTGGGCGGGAGTTGTAGGAGGAGCTGGGGGGCGGGCGGAGGCCTGCAATATGCTGTCTGATGGGAAAGTTTGCAGCTGGAGATTGGCGCCTGTCTTTGCAAACTTTTGTTATGAATTTCAGTAAAAATCTGACAGAGATGGGAAGGAGTTAAGGACGAAGTGAAGGACAACCAGAAGTAAAGTTGGCGGAAGGGGGGGGGGGGGGGATGCCCAGCAAAGCGCAGTCAGAGATACAGAGAGTGAAGATGTGATTGCAGAGTGGGTGGGGATAAGAGATGCACAAACAAAAGTAAATGCCTGATGATCTTCGGTGAAAATCTTACTTCATGGAACTCGAGCCTATCTTCGGCTTTCCTGATGAATGACTCACACCTCTCGGAATGAGTGCCCGATAACAGCCTCAGGATATGCTCACTCGTTAAAAGGTGGTTATGAGATATGGAAAACCAAATTAGATGCTCACGCTGCAACCAGTAAACAAATTTCCATTCAGTAATTTTACATTGTGAATCATATGCACAACCGTAAACATATAAGAAAGGGAGTCCTGGATAGTTGGCATGTTTATGAATACAATCAAAGACTCCAGGTATGGCTATACCTTTAGAGTAGAGTAGAGCATCATGGAAAAGAGTCTGTGCGGATTTTGTGAATAAACAGTTGAAAACAAGTGGACTTTAAGCCAGGGACACACCATGCAAGAAACGCAGCGATTTCTTGAATCACCAACACAAAATGGCGTGTATGTGAGCTATTATTTGATAATATACCAGAATATTGCTTCTGAGACACTAAATTAGCAGCGGGAGATATTAGGCCTCTAAAAAAACTTGTTTCTCATCACCAAGCCATGAAAAATATGACGAGGGTTTTTTTTTTTTTTTGCTATATCAAATATGGCTTCACACATACAGTAAAACCCCGCACTGTTGGACAGCCTTCGATCCAGGCCAAAGTGTGCACTTACACGGGGTGTGCGCTTACGCAGAGTTTCCTGATTTTTCTGATGCGCGCGGTGATGAGAAACAAGGTTTTTTTAGTGGCCTTACAATGAATTGATATCGCTCATACACGGCATTTTGTGTTGGCGATTCCGGCGATCGCTGCAGTTATTGCTAGGTGTGTGCCCCGCTTGAAGACTACAGGTATGGTTATTCTTTTGAAGCAGAGCATCATGTAGTAGTTCTTATGTCTCGGACATTGTGAATAAACCGCTGAAGATAGTGAACATTAAGCCGGAGACACACCAAGCTAGAAACGCAGCGAGTTCCGTAATCGCCAACACAAAATAGCCTATATATGTGAGCTATTATTTCATATTTCACCTGATTATTGTTTCCAAGATGTTAAATTATAGGCAGGAGATATTTCTATGAAATAATATCTCACATACACGACAATTTGTGTTGGCGATTCCAGAGATCGCTGCCGTTATTCGCTTGGTGTGTCCCCGATATTATGCCGGGGATACACCAAGCGAGTCAAGGCGGCGATCTTTGGAATCCCCAAAACAAAATAGCATGTATGTAAGATATTATTTCATAGGAACACCGATAACAGAACTCGCTGCGTTTCTCGCTTGGTGTGTCTACGAAGCAAACCAAGCGAGTGTTAAAACAAGTAATACAAGTTCAATGATGATGATTGTACTAAATGGAAAGCAATAAAGAAATCTTTAAAAAAGAAAAAAAGAGTGAAGTATGGCGATCATACCAACTCATTTAAACCGGGGACACACCAAACAATCTCCAGCAGTGATATCTGGATTCACCATAAAACAAAATAGCATGTTTGTAGGACATCATTTAATGATAATATCTCCTTCCAGTAATTCACTGCTTCATAGGCAATAACCAGGTAAAATATCAAATAATAGCTCACATACACACCTTTTTTCGATTCCGGAAATCGTTGTGTTTTTGGGGGGTTATTTTGCCTGGTATATACCCAGTTTAATTGATTCTGGCTGGGGACTAATCAAGCGAAAAACGGAGTGACCTCCGGAATCAACAAGAAAAGGTTGGCGTGTCTGTGAGATATTATTTCACAGTAATATCACCCACGGATAAAATGCCATTTTGTTTTGGAGATTCTGGGAACACTGCGTGTCACGCTTTTTGTGTCACCGGTATAATGGGTCAAAAGACCAGGGTGTATATATATCTAAAAAAAATATGTTTTTCTCCACACTCGGTAGATGAGTGTGCGAAAGTTGTGGTAGTCAGTCTTGTCCTGTGATCTGTATATATTCTGTTATAAGTGACGCCAGCGTGGAGGGTCATCTGGAAACAGATGAACTTTTCTAAGGTCTTAAAATGTGCTTGAATAAAAACTTTAAGCCCAATGCCCATCTACCGATTTCGGAACATTCATGTACCTTTGTCGGCGACAAACGGACAGTTATTTGTCTCAGCCAAGGCATCTTAACGGAGTCGGCCGTAGTCGGTAGATGTAGGACAGCTAGGAAAGGGTGAGCCACCGATTAGTAGACAGATTTGCTTAAAGCCAATGCCCATCTACCGATTTAGGAACATTTATGTACCTTTGTCGCCGACAAACGGCCGGTAATTTGTCGCAGGCAACCCATCCTAATGGAGTCGGTAGATGTGGCACAGCTAGGCAAGGCTTCCCACCGATTAGTGAACCACCGCCCTCAGACGTCCTTTTGTCGCCGACATGTTGTGGTTTAAAAGTTCCAAAATCGGTGGGGATCAGTTTATCAACATGTTGATAAATGTTGTCGCCGACAACAGAACATTGGGAAAGGAGGGTTGAGTGGTTGGCCGACAAGGGCCGATGAAGTACCTACAGTAATTGCTTGGTGAGGCTTGTAGGAGGTGCCACACTTGATATCTATGGTTTTTGCCCTCCCGCACCGATTAGTGTACCTCTGTCGGTCAGAAATCGTATTTCAGTCATTTGGTGTACACTCAAAGACCAACACTTGAAGGCACTGTTCCCAAATCCTAACACAGTCGGCGGGGTGCATAATCAAATATTTGTCGGTAGGTGTACACTGATTTGCTTAGGACTAATACCCTCTACCCCCTCTCCTCGAGGGTCGCGGGTCGAGCGAGGTATTACGTAATTTGCCTGCGACAAGGTGACCGACTCGTATACGATTTGGGGACTAATCGTTCAACCCGAAATCGGTAGATGGACATCCGCTATTAGGACTAATATCCACCACCCCATCTCCTAAACGTCTGCAGATCGAGCGAAGAGTTACGTAATTTGCCTGCGACAAGTTCACCGACCCCTATACGATTTGCAAACTAATCGCTCAACGCTGAATCGGTAGATGGGCATCAGGCTTAGAGATGAACTATGATAACTGTGCTCTGTCAACGAATCCTAAAGACTAAAGCCCGGCCACACAGCTATCAGGTACGCTCAGAACGGAGTTAGAATGGTCATTTCTCAACAGGCGCCTACTGGCTTCAGTTTATCAACACTAGACCACTTTGAGGCAGTGATATCCTATGTTATTTTATGAGTTTGCCTAATAGCCCATTCACAATTTGGTGTCAGCAGTGCTAAAGGTCTGTCGGTGGTGCCTGACTGTAGATCGGTGACGGATAATGAAAATGGGCTATTAAGAGAACACAAAAAATTTACACCAACCTGACCCTAACCTGTACCTAACTTAGTAGTCCTTTACAATACATTATGTATACAATAAATAGTTTAATATGTTAGAGTCACAACTGATTCGTCTGTTTTGGTTTAAACATATTTCATATAGTATCAGGTTGTTGCAGTCACAATCTAGCTTTTCGTTATGCATAGTTTATTTGGTTTATCAACTATACCTAGGGGTAATCTTTGATTGCAACCTTGGGTTTTATTATTTGGGGCTGTCCACATATTGGTTTGTCATGATACATCATTTGGGTTTACAGGGAAACTAAAAAAATCTCCTTCGTTTTCGTCGGCCAATGGAAATGACGTTTATGAAATGAACTTTGCCATGCCAGAAAGGTAGTTCACTGAAGACACTGGACGTACGTGTATGTACATATAAAAAAGTGTTCACTTTTCGTCGGGGTTCTTTTGTTTTCACAAAAAGCCTCAACTACTTTGGGGGGAGGGGGGGGGGAATTGAACGTGCATTTTTTTATTGTACAAATAAGGCTCTCTGCCATGTTGGGGTTTCAGGCCGATTCGTAAAACATCTTTCAGCCGGACGGTAGCAAGCCTCGTCCACACGTATCCTAATACAAGGGTAATAGATACTGAAGAATGAGGATAAAGGATGAAGCGTATGTACACGCCCATGGAATAGAGACTTTGCTAAGAAAATCAGATGATGTTCAAAGAACTCAAAGGCAGGAGGTATGGCTTTGATTTCAAAACATGGAAGGCGTATCCATGAAAAATTAGTCAAAGGATTTCCCGATTAATACAGTTTCGTCTGCTTCAACCCGACGGCTTTATCTGGAACAGAGACCTTAAATGTTAAATGTCAAAAGGGTATGTATTCATTATCACCGACTTTATCCCTCCATCAGATTATACGGGCAAAGAATACTTATTTTGTTTTGCAATAATTATAGTGTTTTAACTTTTTATACAAAAATATAAGAGAATACATAAAAATATGTTCTACTTACGCCAAATCTTAGCTAACCTCCCCATTCATTAGAATGAATGATATTAAAGCAGGTCCTTCAGATGTTGTCTAGACTATCATTAGTGATTGAAATAAAAGCAAGGTTAAGTAAGCACCTTTCCATTAGAGGTTACCTAATGTCGTGTCCTTAGTAATTATTTCAAGATTTGTGACCTATAGCAGTACGTGTATGTGCTATCGTCTGTTATCAACTTCACCCTAAGAAATTTGGGAACTTGATCAACATCTAGCATATGAAGGAGAATGTCCTTCTTAGTATAAAAAAGGCTATTGAAGATTTATCAGAATATCGATCCAAAAAGGTAAGAACATGCGACAAAATTGGCGGACAATAATTCATCACAATATTTTTTCCTAGTGAGCAGATTTGGGTGTATCAAGTGGTGGTTTGTTCCTTTCTTGTCAGAGGACCCGGGTTGCCTGCCTCTGGCTGTGTGTAGGAGAGCCAAACCCATGCACAGAGGTGCCATGGGTTCGCCCTCTGTTACGTAATCTGCTTTATAAATATATACGGCTAGGTCGCAGCTAGGCCAGCAGAGCTGCTGTTACACCTCTTTTGGGAAGGCTCACTTTGGGTTCTTAAGCCCAATGCCCATCTACCGATTCAGGATTGAGCGATTAGTTTGCATATCGTATAGGAGTCGGTGAAATTGTCGCAGGCAAATTACATAAGCCTTTGCTCGACCGGCGGACATCGAGGAGAGGGGGTGGTGGGTATTAGTATTAGGACATCTGAAGGAGATGGTTCACTAATCCGTAGCTCACCCTTGCCTAGCTGTCCTACATCTACCGACTTTGGCAGACTCCGCTAGGATGCCTTGGCTGAGACAAATTACCGTCCGTTTGTCGCCGACAAAGGTACATGAATGTTCCGAAATCGCTAGATGGGCATTGGGCTTAACTGAGAGTGAGGATTTTTAACTCTCTCGGTGATTGGGACTGGGTTATTTAGCTTCGTCTGTCTGTACCCATTCTATCCATGAGTTACCTAGCTTCAGCTAGGGGACAGAAGCTGGCAATAAGCTTTGGCTCTCCCGAACAAGTGTTCACATATTACCTGAAGAAACTTTTTTTTTTTTTTACTTGTGGGCCGTTGTCTTGGTGTGACTAGAATTCCCAGCTACCTGCTCTTCCAACTTCAAACTAACATGTGTTACGGCAAGTCACAAGGTGGCGTTTAACCGACGTTAGGTTAAGGTCTGTTTTCATTGGCTGATGAAAAGGGTGTGGAGCTTTCTAGTTTTCCTAATAGCCTGTTTACATTGGCTGTCACCGATCTACAGTCAGGCACCTCCGACTGACCTTTAGCACTGCTGAGGCAAAATGAAAATGGGCTAATCTACACTATTTTTGCCAATTAATGGAAACAGGCCTTGACCAGGCGTTAATACTAGACTATTCTGGCAGGCGATTCTGGCATGTTGCACCGCCTAGCGACTTTCAGCAGTAAAAAACTAGAAATCTTCTAGTGTAAACGCCAAAAGCATGGCAACTGCAGATCACCTGGTAACATCATATTATAAAATTTGGCACCCCATGGCAACTACTGGTCACACGCTGACCCCCACGACTATTTAAAGCGGGCTTGAAAAAGTTGTCATGATGGGCGGCGATTCTGTGAAAACTTATAGTCATCAATGTAAACGCTCTGGTACATTCTGAGGTCGACAACTTTTGCAATGGACATTGCCACCACCTGACGAGTTTTGGCTTGACAATCTACAGTCGTTCAATGTAAACGCTGGATAAGCTTGATCCTTTTGGCCAAGTAAACAAATTAGGCCGATTTCCTGAATCGCCTTCACAAAATAGCAGGTATGTGAGATATTATTTCATAGGAGTATCTCCTGCCCATAATATAGCATCTCAGAAGCAATAATCAGGTGAAAAATGAAATATAAAGGCCATTTTGTGTTGGCGATTCTGGAAATCGCTGTGTTTCTCGCTTGGTGTGTCTTCAGCTTAACCCAGCGACCATTACGCTTTCATATCCCCACTGTTATTACCTGGAAACCCCTCCCTAACCCGGCTGCTGACCATTAACACCGACTCAGCAGCACTGATGGCAGGAGCCCGCACCAGATCACCTTTCTAAGATGAATTTCTTCTAGGTCAGAAGTCAATGATCGCACGGCTCGAAAAGACTACAAAGTGACCAAAACGGGATCAAGGATTCAATTTCTCCTAATTTCGCCCTTATTCTTTTATCAGTTACTGCGTCTCCAGGGTTTTCCACCGCTGCAAATTGACGCCCAGGCCTCCTGTGTTAGCCGAAACCCTGATCATGTTTCTTTCAACTCAGGAAAACAGTTTAACGACAGCAATATTCGCCGCGCTGTAGGCGATCTTCCATATTGAAGTCACACAATATACAACTAGAGCCGAGGAGGCTCGTGTATAGCATTTAAGGACAATACAGTAAGCACACAGGAAATACAGGTATCATATCTTTAACAGTGACTTACTTATTTACATTTTGTTTTGGTCATCAATCTGTTCATTACAGTTCTTCTTCAGCTGATATCAAGGTATGAGTTAGTTCCTTGATTTTCATTTTAAAATCAACAGCTTAATTGATTTGCTAAACCTCGACAGGAAGCTAACTCCAGTATTTGTTCCTTGAAGTACAGTTGTGAATGCCTATATTTTTCCGGCTGTGGTATCTTAATCTTAAGCAGTTTTCTTTCTTCATTTCTGCTCCATATAGTGTACTACAATTGTAATATCGACGAATGATGTATTTGGGAGACCGACACAGTTGATCTTCTAAAAGCAGCCACATCTTTTCATCCTCACGCCATACGTTCCATAGCACTGTTTATCATTATATTATCATTATGCTATTAGAGCGTGCTTGCACGCCCTAAATACATTGCCTTAAGGTTAGAGTGGTCACGTATAGTTTGAGCGTGCTTCCAGAAACCCATCCCTTCACTATATGCATGCTCTTCACTGTGATAGTGGGAAAGGAGCAGCGTGCCAGTGTCTTAGGGTTTTAGAGGCATGCTCGGCTGATCATGACCAATCACTTGAGACCAAAATACCTCATCGACCCACTGCTTCATATAATTGGATCCTGGATCCTCAGGCAGTTGCAGAAAGGCCAAGTTGATTAGGTGCAAGTACGTTACAGAAAACGACCCATAGACTGAATATATCCCAAACATCGTAATTGTTATTCATTCATAATTCCATCATTATTCATCAATGATGAAAATAACATTTGCTCCTAGTATTATACCACTATTGTCTGATCCACTTGCGTGGAATCAAGATATGATTCCATGCTCAAAGGTAATCTCTGTAAACACTACCCTGTGTGTGCACTAGACGACTGAAAACGTGACCGACTGTAGATCGTCGGGCCTATAAAGGCTAATGCCCATCTACCGATATCGGAACATTTATGTACCTTTGTCGGCGACAAACGGACGGTAATTAGTCTCAGCCAAGGCATCGGCCTAGTCGGTAGATGTAGGATAGCTTGGCAAGGGTGAGCCACCGATTAGAGAACCACCTCCTTCAGATGTCCTTTTGTCGCGACGAGTTGTGGTTTCTATGTTCCAAAATCGGTGGCGAAAGCTTTATCAACATGTTAATAAATCTAGTCGCCAACAACGTTGGTAAATGGAGCTTGATTGGGTGGCCGACACGGGCCGACGCAATTCATACAGTAATTGCTATGGTTACGTAATTTGCCTGCGACAAGTTCACCGACTCCTATTCGATTTGGGAACTAATCGTTCAACCATTAATCGGTAGACGGGCATCGGGCTTCATCATCAGGTGGTGATCGATTACATGATATCGGCTACAATAGTCATGAACCATAGAATTTCCTCAAGTGTTTACACTTTCTATATGTACCAATGTCTAGCCATAAAAAGCTGAAAACCGTCAGGTGCACTGCACGAAAACCCCTATTTTACATATGTATACGAAACGCGTCTAACAGTAGGATTTTGCATCTAGAAGTTCTACCTGTTTTCCGTCTCGTAGATGCCTTATCTAGTGGCGTATATACATGTCCATGGTGCGGTCTTATATACGTTATATATACACCTGATTCTGTTTATTTACGCCAGTATCCAATAATTCCGACCTCTGCCACTTGTAAAAATGTGGTTTTCGTGCAGTGGTGGTACAAAATTCAAATATCGCCGCATGTAATCGTCTGGTGTAAACGCCGGGTGATACCAAAAGAAACTTCTGAACTGACACTGGTAATGATGCTACGCGGATTCAAAAGATGACATCCATTTAGCGGCATACACCAGCGTCGGCGGTAAGAAACTCCTGCTAAAGTTTTTTAAATCTTTTTATTCAGCAAACAAAATTTACGCCTACAGGCAATCGCCATATGGGTGTTCTTCTATGAAGGAGTCACATGAAGAGAAACAAGACATCACGGGACTAACAATAGGACAAACTCAAAAGACAAACTCTTGTTGTGAAGACAAATAATTGAAATTACTTCAAGTTGAGTTCAAAAGTATGAATCAAACAAATCAAATTTTTTATTATGTTGCCGTATCATACAATTATTATTTTCCTCTCAGATCCATTGCCCCATTTAAAAACGCTTCTCTTACTCTCATTTTTAAAAGATCCCTTGAATCTCATATTATATTTCCCTCGTACAGCGGAGACTTTCTTTTCTTTGCACTATTACGTATACATCCAACCTCAACCAGGCGGATGCGGATATCAGTTATTGGAAACAATATAGGTTATTTTAAGTGGGAAGGTATTACCTTTATAACACATTCTTACTTCTTATCATTACTACATTATAATCATTGTAATTGTTACCTTTCTGCTTTATTTTTTCATATTATATAAATGTTACTGGATGGGGCATATCCCAACCCCATTGATGTACGGTAACATGAAAAAGGATATTTTCAGAAACTTTTTTTTCAAATTGGGAATTGATTCTCTTACAGAACTACAATGCGGTCCACCATCAACTATCACAAGTAATCAAAGTTGTCACATGAAAGTTGAACATGCAGAGCGAAGTCCTTTTACTGCCGAATCGATACCAAATGATAAAAAAAGGATAAATAAAAGTACATATATTTCTCTGCTTCCTGTGCCTTTCCTCTGGGCTCTCTGCATTAACTGCCTGGAGGAAGTAAGCTGGTTGAGACCATGCTCCGCTAACTGCCTTCAGACCCCACCAGCTAGACTTGCTCAAGTCTTTGATAACATGCCATGGTTTGTTAAAAGATGGCGGCCAAGAAAACCAGCCACGCCTGATGGCCAGCCAGTTTATTGGCAATTATGTATGAATCACAAACAAAATTGTAAGAATCAGCAACTGAAGCCAATAAAGGAGATTAAAAAAAAATGCACTCATGATTATACAAAATTGAAATTAAGTATTTTGCAGTGCGACTGATTCAGGAATCCTCCCAAGGAATGGTGCGGTAGGTGGAGGAGTAAGAATAGGATGCAGGGACTGGGGTCAGTCTACCCAGCAGCTAACAATGGATCCGCCCGAGGAGCTTACCTCAGGTGGATTATCTTTCGTCACTGGTTATGCTACATTCACGCCCAGTGCTTGCCGCATGCCCTTTGTTCTCATCAGATGCGTCGCTCGTCGCACACTGCGCTGCACTCACTCTGCGGGTCAGATTGCTACACGCGCCCATGTTCCCACCAGCTGGCGAACACAGACTTAAGGCCCGTTTCCATTAGCCGATTTCCCGTCAACGATCTACAGTCAGGAACCACCGACGGACTTTTGGCACTGCTGACCCAAAATTGGTCAATTGAAACGATTACTGGACCGATGGCACCACGGACCGATGGCACCTGGACCAATGGCACCTCTTCGGACCGATGGCAATATTTTTCCTAGACCGATGGCACTACTACCTAGACTGATGGCACCACTCACTTAGACTAATGGGTATTGCCAGGTTATACTGTCTACACCACTTTTCAACTACCGGATATATTATATTCACATATAGGAGAATTTGTATGGTGTATATATCGCTTAATTAGAGTCCCTCTGAGCCCCGGCCGCGGCCAACTCAATGCCGGCCGCGGCCAACTCGGTGGTGGCCGTGGTAGCAGCGGTGGTCTCTTGAAATCAATGAGTTTTTTTTCAGAAATCAGACAAAATACCTGAAAATTAAACTGGAAACGCTGTTATTACATGACTATTACATATTAATACTATATATATATCAAGTAGTTCCCATGTCCAGGTAAAAAGTGAGGTGGTGCCATCAGTCTAGGCAAGTGGTGCCATCAGTCCAGGCATGGGTGCCATCAGTCGAGGTGAAACTGAAAAGAGGTGCCATCTGTCCAGGTGCCATCGGACCGTGGTGCCATCGGTCCAGTTACCATTGAAACGACCAAGCTCTTGAAATGGTGTTGTAGAATGAGACGCAGCTGTTACTGTGTCTTAACCCACTGCTTCGCGACCACGGAACTTTCTTTTTTTCCGACCACGGAGACGTAAAAAACCTCCATTAGAATGTAGAAATTCACCACACCAGCTCGTGAAATTACCCATGACCTTTTCTGTTTAGATTAGGCAATGTGGCACCGCTGACCACTGAGTGAAAGCTTGGTCACTAAGTGAAATCTACTACCTTCACTGATTTTTCGATACTGATGCACAGTCGTTGGCACCACCGACAGACTTTCTGGGTAACTCAAAAAATCTCCGCCGTTTTCGTCGGCCAATGGAAACAGGCCTTTACAAGAATCCCCCGATAACCACAGGCGTTCATTCCCATTGAGCAAAGCGTGTGAAGTTCCCTTTTTTAATCATGTCAAACGGGAATTATTATACAAATGGGAAGTAAATCTAAGATGATATGCGCCTCTGATGTGCATGGCGTGGCTTCCGCGACATGCTTGGCTGGTTACAAATCTGTGAAGCATGTGAGGCACTGCCTGACAGTCCCTGAGTCTCCAGGTTCCACTCCAGTGCTCAATCCCTGCCACCGTGTTACCATTGTCAGCCAGCCAGCTTTACATGCATTGCTTTGCGTACGTCCGTGCAACGCCCCTGTGCACCCTCACATCCAAATATCCTGATCGTACAAGCCGAACACCAACAATGCTAATCCCGCAGTACATCAGATGTACAATACCCTGTGCACCCTCACACCCAATAAAGCCTGTTTCCATTGGCGGATTTCCTGTATGCTTTTAGCGAGGCAAGTTCTGCGGATTTGAAGCCAGTAACTCCTCCATTCTTAACAGTGACGTGGACAGAATGGTCTACAAAAGAGTTATTCATGTTAGAAAGTCAAAGTAACCATTGGCTTCAGACAATAGCAGTTTATAGAAAGTTTTCTATAAATTATGAACCCTGAGTAAAAACTTGGTTACTAGGTGAAAACTACTACCCTCAGATTATTTGATACTGACGCATAGTCGGTGGCACTACCGACAGACTTTTAGGGGAACTCAAAAGATTCTCCGCCACTTTCATCAGACAATAAAAACCCTGACTACACAAGCCTAGTACCACCAAATCTAATCCCGCAGTACAGCACACCCTTTATCTCACCCCTGGTACAAGCTTCGCCATAGAAATAACATTAGGAAAAAATACTCAACGATCACCCCCATACAGTGATGATACTACGCCACTGCCGTGGCGTAGTTAATTTGAGATGACATCATATGGATTCGCTAGGTATATTCGAGCTGTTCTGATATTCTGATACTATCTAACATCATAGAAATGGGTGAGATAAATCCAGAACCGCACTCGAATCGTAAAATATTTATACGATTCTCGATGCAGTTCTATATAAGTACGCAATCACTTATAAACCTCTTTTCCACATATTTGGAGGTAGCTTAAAAGTCGGTATCAATCTGTTGGCGAGGGTGCAGTGTATGCACTGTTCCTACCGTATTCTCCAGGAAAACGCACATTTTCTGTGAGGAAATCTCTCACTGGGGGCCTACTTACATAATCTATACCAAATTAATTGGTGAGCATTATCTGTAGGTCTTTTTCCATTCACCGTTATATCGTCAGTGTATCTAAGGAATCTTTCGGTGATTCCTGACTGCAGATCGGTGCAGAATAATCGACCAAAGGAAACAGGTTTATAATTCTAAAAAAATTACGCTACAAAGCCTAGGGCCTGTTTGATAATCAAAGCTCTCACATATAGACCCTTTTCTGTGTGCCACAGAGACCCACAGGGACGATGTGGGTCAACTTCATTAAACACTTATGAACGACCTTATGGACAGCTGATACTGTCTTAGGGGAACTGACTTAAATACAACCCTTGTCCTAGGTACAGAAATGGATCTTCATGTGAGATCCTAGATTATCAAACGGGCCTGGCACTGCTCTTTGTGGCCATACCCACCACACACCGTGTTCCTCATCTGTGTACCCCAACATCTTAAAACCCCAACCCTTCCGCCACCACTACTACTACACGAGTGACGCGACCATTGTACCCAATTAGCCCGAACAGGAATAGCAGTTTACCCGGGCGTGGTGGGCGGCACGGCCTTAATTGCGGTCGGCAATCGCAGGTATGGCCCCCGTGGGTGGTTGGCGGCCTGGAGGAGGGCTGGGGGCGGCGGGAGAGGGGCTGATGACGCCCCGCCCGGCGTCGTAAACGCCCCTCCCTCCCCCCGTTGGACAATCAAATGCCTGAGACGACGACGCCCTCCTTGGCAATGGGTTCGCCATTAGATGCGCACCATTGGGTGGCGGACCCGGGCGGGAGGCGTCCTGATGGGCTCTGTGGGACTCTGGAACATTGTGCTGGTCCGGGGATGAGCGGGTGTGTGGTGGGCGGGGAGGGCACCCCTCTCATAAGATCTCACACTCTCTAAGTGGTATTCTGTACAAGGTTCTCACTACTCCACAATGGGAGAACAATTCTTAACGAACTGGGCTTAGAGCCTTGCGAATCCACTGGCACACAGTATTCCCGCCAGGTGGCATAATTAACGAGTGAACACAAATATTGTTTGCAGTAAAAGAAACTTTTATTATATTTTATAGTCTCTTAACACATACCGCTTGCACGGATTTATAAAATTGTACATGTTATTACAATGAATCACACAGATACATCAAGTTTACTCACATTGTTGTTTTGGGATGGTGGGTGGGGAATCGTTACGTGAGAGCAGGGTCTGAGAGAAAAGTGCTGAGTCAGTACAAGATCCAGGGGCCTATATACTGCGCCTCTTGATTACCTCTAGCAAACAGATGCGCGACGTTTTGCCGCGTTACCTCATGAATATTAATTAATTTGCCTCGGGAATATTTTTAGTGTCGCCCTCTAGCAATTAAACGCCAATTTACAATTGTCCACAATTAACGAGTGAACACAAATATTGTTTGCAGTAAAAGAAACTTTTATTATATTTTATAGTCTCTTAACACACCGCAAACTAGAAAAGTTTTTCCAATGTTGCAGATAATTGTTTGTGTATAATTGTTTGGGTGCGTAAGTCCGCACAGCCTTGGATGCCCACAGGCCGTGGAGTGCAATGTCTTTTTCCGGCATGCCTGCGCGTGCCGCTAAGCATGCCCCGGTTCTCCTAAGGGAATGTAATGTAATATTATCTGGGTCCGGTATGCTACCCAACACGGCTGCTAACCTCAACATACTTGTAGCTCTTTTTACCTGTATAGGCAGGGCGGTGTCTGGTGCAGCGAACAGAGGCGCCTCTCCGAGGCGAGCTGATAGTTCGAGAATTTTTTCAAGGGCCCTCACAGGGCAATACTTTGGAACACGATGTTTAGTCACCCACAGCTCGACCGGGGTCGAGGTAGTCTTTGAGGTGGGTACCTGGACCCACATACCTTGTTGATGGAATGTCACGTGTTTTCTTTTAAGGAGGTGATTGTTGTTTGATGATTGCGTCACGTGACATTGTCGTAAGAAGGTGTTGAGGAGAAATAACACAATAGCCCTCACAATCAGTCCTTCAAGTCTGAGGCGCCTTAACGAGTCACATATAAACTTTACCTCATGTATGCTCAACTCACGTGCTTGTCTAGGAGTATGTGTACTACCCTTTTTCATAATACCCACAAATCTGGTTACCATAGGATGGTTAAACATAGTAAAATCGCCTTCTAGGGCGAGAACAGCATTTTTAGCTCCGCTAAGATAATTTTTTACAGTCGCCGGAGAATCAAACGAATTAAAAAGTAACTGCGTATACATACACAACTCAGAATATTTAGGATGCAACGGGTCATATTGATAATGCAGCATAAATGATACGTATGTCTTCTCTTGGACATCGCGATTTTTCGAGGTTCCTTTTGAACATAGTTCAGAAAGGTTAGCCACGTATTGCCGGTGGAGGCTCTCACCTAAAAGAAATCACCACAAATCATTAGCGATAATCTCGTCAGGGTGAATTCAATGAGGCCGAGATCACGAGTTCTTTTCCTAGCGATTTCTCGATGGGGTACTGATATGCCCCTACGAGACAATGCGTCTGCTAGGACCAGAAGTTCGCCTCGTTTATGCTCTAGGGTCACGTGAATCTGTCGTAGACCGCAGAACATTGCTAGGTGCCTAGCGCACCGGGCCATAACCGGGTCCCTGGCCCGGCCCGAGTTAAGGACACTCACACTGGCCGTGTTGTCGCTAACAATCACCAGGTCACAGCAAGTGCACTCGTCTGGGGTCAGGGTGCGGACCGCGATTACCGCATTGAGGGCTTCCAGCCGGCTGATGTGGTGGTCGTCCCTATAACCCATAGGGAAATCGACAGCATACCACCCGCCATAGCCGTAGCCCCCACCGCCTTCCAGGCACGCATCACACTCTATGTGAAAAACAGGTCTTACTGGTCGTAAGATCAGCGTGCCATTGAAGCGAACTGCGAATTCACTGAACCATTCCAAGTCACGTAGCAATTCCTTGCCAACATTTACCTGCGCGATTTTGTGTGCGGCTCTTAGGCTGTCTAGAACTCTGCACATAAATTTGCACGCATGCACTATGCATTGGGAAATGTGTGCAAGTTTGCCTGCCAGACTTTGGAGTTGTCTTTTGGATGCCTTTGTTTTCTTTTCCCATTTTTTACACTCTTCCATTACCTCTTGGAGTTTTTTGTGTGGTACAGAGATCTGCATTATCACAGAGTCTATTTGGTACCCCAACCACTCTATTACTTGTGTAGGCGGAACGGATTTTGCTGGGGCGATCGCCACACCTAGCTCTCTGCAGACGCCATGAAATTTTTCATAGGCTTGCATTGCTTTGGCTGACGTTTGTCCAACCCCCCCAAAATCGTCAACATATGCAATGATATGATGGCCCTCTTGTCTGACGAGGTAACAGATTGCCTCGGATACTCTTTGTTGAATGAGGCCGGATGTGCGGCAACCCCAAGCGATACAAATATCCACATAATATTTGTCGTCGTGTTTGACCCCGGTGAGGGGGTAAGCTAAAGGGTCTGTTCTTAATTGTCTATAGGCTCTCTCCAAATCGCATTTCCAGAGAAATGCGCCTTGGCCTGCCTTTTCAACTTGAGCCGCCATGTCTGCGATCGTGGGGAGTTTATATTCAATGGTTTTCCCTTCGAATACGTTCTTAGGGATCCCGTCATTGACCGATTCTCCTCTAGGGAATGAAAAGTCGATTATTACTCGTCTTTCACCTTCTACCTTTTTAGGCCGTGTCATTATTGGGCTGATTTTTGTCCATGGAGCGAATGGTTTCTCTTCAAAGGGCCCCACCATCGCCCCCATGGCGCATTCCTTCTCGAGAAAACTCGCGACATGGCGAGGGTATTCCCTCCCAGACGGGTGATTTACCTCTGTACTGGTGGGAATCGATTCGGCCGCGTAGGCTATCGGCCAACCGTACCGTATGTATTGTGCAATCTCACAGTCGTGATACCCTACGAGCAGCTTGTCCCATCTGTCGCAGTGCATTGCCGACGTAACCTGTATTTTAGCACCCAGATAGTTTGGAATGGCTCGTTTTTTTACTTCATTGTAGGTTGCCATAACTCGCCCCGCGATTTTCTCCACTGCCGGGGTCGGGTCTGGCCAGTTTTCACCAACGAATTTTGCATATCTTTGTGATGAACTCACACCCTGTGTACCTGGCGCCTGTTGTTGGCGTCTACCGTCTCTAGCGACTGCGTCGCTAGCTTTTGCTTCTCGTGCGGCTTTTGTTGCCTCCTCGACTCTTACACTATGTACCTTTTGTTTTACCATCTTATTACTAGCAGTTAAACCTCTGTCCCATTCTTCTGGGGATAAAACCTTTACTAAAAATCCTTCTTTGCACCATCTCTCTCTTGTGCCTTCTTTCTCTCGACCTTCGCTTTCTTAATGCGACATTCCTTCTCACTATGTGGGAGTGGTGAACATTTTGCCCATATGCAATGGCTGCAAATGTGCAAGTGTCTGTACCCTCCACTTACGTGGTCATCATTCTGGGAGCATGTACCCTCGTTGTATTGCCGGCATGGGGGGGCCGGTTTTGCACCCGAGAGCTCGTTTGTTAACCTGAAGCCTTCGCTTTTACCTTCTCGTCCCGCGATTTGCGGTGCGATTTCGCCCTTTTGGGATAGTTTCAAGCGTAATTTGTCTATCTCGTATTCATCTGTCCATTCCAGTCTGCCGTCCTGGATTTGTGAACATACTTCTTCCGAAAACGACCTGACATTTTCAAAAGCATAACACATTGCATCTTCTACAATTTGTTCTACATGTTTTTCAATCGCTCTGAAGATTTTTCTCTCGTTCTTATACAATTTCTTAACCTGCGTGAGTCCCCATATCGTTTCAGCTAATGACAATTCACCTAAAGCACATTTCTCCTTCTTCTTCCCCCTAGACACGTGAGCATATGCATAATAGAGTTTTTTACCTTGGTCGGACATCTTCTTGGTTTCCGCTAAGAACTTAGCGACCCTGTCGCTCAAGTCGCTGTCTCTGGACAGAGACCGCGCGTCTGTGTGCTTGCGCCCTACGTGTCTGGGCCGTTCTGAGTGTGGACGCCCTCCGTGCCTGCTGCGTTGCCGGCGCTCGTGGTGGTCTTGTGCTGACGAGGGGCGCCGCCGCCGCTCGCTGCCTGCCCTGCTTTTCACAGGGGTGTAGCCGCTGTACGCCTCGCTGCCCTGGTCTGTCATCGATGTATCAGTGCTGCTTTCCCAGCTCTCTCGTCTGCTACGCCGACTGCCGCTTCTACTGCCCGTCGATCTGCCCGTCGATTTATCCCGGCTGGGTCTGCTCCTCTGTCGCTTCTCTCTATCTTTCGCTCTTTCTCTCTCGTTTTTCCTCTCACTCTGGTTTTCTCGCAGTATTGCTACCATTTCACTCACTTGGTCTCGCAATTCTGCTATTTCTTTGGCATTGCTAGCCATAGAAACCTTTTTCTGTGGTTGTGCGCCCGCTGCGACTATTGGCCTTTCATCTGCAGAACTTTTCTCTGCAGGTGCCTTTGGTCTGCTGCTTCTGCGTTCGGTCGACATGGCTGTCGTGCCAGTGCCTCCCAGTGTACGTGTGCGTCTGAATCGTTACGTGAGAGCAGGGTCTGAGAGAAAAGTGCTGAGTCAGTACAAGATCCAGGGGCCTATATACTGCGCCTCTTGATTACCTCTAGCAAACAGATGCGCGACGTTTTGCCGCGTTACCTCATGAATATTAATTAATTTGCCTCGGGAATATTTTTAGTGTCGCCCTCTAGCAATTAAACGCCAATTTACAATTGTCCACAATTGAGATTATAGGAATCTTTGGGTTGCATTGATGTACGTCTTTGGAACAGAAGGCAGATCAGTGAATTCTCAAGGCTCTAAGCCTAGTTTGTTAAGAATTCCTCACCCATAGAGCGTAATGAGAGTCAGAATACCACTTAGAGAGTGTGAGATCTTATAAGAGGGGTGCGGAGGCAATGGTGAACCTGGAGGTAAAAGCAGCAGGAGATGAGGATGATATAAACACAGATAGGATTTACTTTTTTCGGTCAATTATTAGCGTTGTATAGCTTCTTGAGCTCACTTATTCTTCAGCCTTTCTCCTGTGAGAACAAAGGGTTTGGTAGAGGGCTTTATTTTAACCCTGGTATTTTTCCCCATAAACCTAACATTGCGAACTTGTGCTCAACGCCCATAGAGTATTCAAATTGCTTGAGAGAACGGGAAGCAATAACAACTTTTCAAAATTAAGGAGAATCTTAAAATTACTCCATTGGGAAAGAGTTGAGAAAGAAGCGAAGGACAATGACGAGTAAGGTTAGGGAAGGGGAAGGGGAGGAAATGGCTACGCGAGGGGGGGGGGGGGGAGAAAATGGCTAAGCGAGAGGCAGCCACAAATATAGAGAATGCAGATATGATGCAATAGTGGGCGGGGATAAGAGATGTATGAACAAAAGTGAATGCCTGATGATCTTCGGTGAAAATCTTACTTCGTGGAACACGAGCCTATCTCCGGCTTTCCTGATGAATGACTCACACCTCTCGGAATGAGTGCTCGATAATAGCTTCAGGATATGCTCGCTTTTGAAAAGGTTGTTGTGAGATAATACACCAGGCGGAGATTACGAGAGATTTTAATCTCCCCCCTACAAAGAGTTGAGATTATGGGGGAAAAGTCTCTTGCACGATAAATTAATGTATGAGAAGATCGGCAGTCATTATGTATTTTCTCTGATGATTTTGATTGGCAATGCTGAATGATGAATACAATATAAACTGTTTTCTGACAAAACGCTCAGACATTGGGGACATAGGGAACTTGTATCTAACGCCCATGGAGTATTATAGAAATACTCAATGGGCGATGACCTCACGTACATTAGCCTATTAGTCAGTGATAGGGGTGAAATCAAATCCTAACCACACTCGAACCATAGTCACTGAAAATGTCATGAGTTTTGGTTGCGGAGTAATCTCACATGGCAAAGCAGAGTGAGATTATACATAGTAAACCATAAACAAATGACATTTCAGTACTTTCAGTGGCTATTGAACTCGATGCAGTTCTTTCTTAGGATGCAAACAAGGGACTTTTAAGGATGGGGAGAGGTACATATGTAATAGTTATCAGTCAACCTATCCCATCAGTCCTGTAGACGGCCATTAGTACCCAAATGCATTCAGTAATGCAATCTATAATTATGTTGATAATCTAGCTGTTATCCTCTGTGAATTGAGATGTTGTACATTAACTGCAGACATTGCGCATTGTTGCACGGACGTGTAAGAAATATAAGTTTGCCTATCTCTATAAGATCCTAAATGCCAGCTCCTTCTAGAAATTACATTTACATGTCACATCTGTTACAGGTGGCCGGCAGAGGTTACCAAGGTGCACATAGTGATTTTAAAAGCCAGACGGCTAGGAGGATGCATCTCCAAATCCTTCTAAATGTATCATTCTGTCTG
Organism: Alentia gelatinosa; assembly: GCA_950022655.1. NCBI lineage: Eukaryota > Metazoa > Annelida > Polychaeta > Phyllodocida > Polynoidae > Alentia > Alentia gelatinosa. Next base: position 51,782,664 of record OX465586.1, read on the forward strand.
GGAATTGACATTTCGAATTTGGTAATTGGGCGGATTTGTATAAATCAAATTGATGAAGTTTGCCTATCCTGGCGATTAAACTAGCCGACTAAAAACGTGACGGCTGTAGATCGTCTGACCAATAGTCGTCAGGTGGTGCTCGATTACGCAATATCAGTCGCAATTATCATCAACTTAAGAACTTATTTAAGCATTTAGACTAGACGCCTTTTACTTCTTTTTTTCAAGAAATGCAGAACAAGACTGAGTTTCTACAGAATTGCCAGCAGTCTAGACAACCACTTCAAGCCGACTTGAGGTACTCGTCAGCCGTTAAGTGGTCTATATAATATCCAGGGAGGTGTTCTATAGACAAGGTGTTGCATAGACCTGTTGAGTTGAAATGATCATTGATGGTCTAAGACCTATTTGGATCTAGTTTGCCATACATGCGCAGGGAAGATGATTTGACTGTGCAACCGAAACGGTCACTATCCACTACTGTAAAACACCTCTCTGGTGGTGCTCAATTGCAAAATCTGACATAAATAGATGATCTGGAGTCGCCACGCACTTGGCATTTACCCTAGACAATTTCTTACATTTTTTTCTGCTGAAATTCATCAGGTGGTGCTAAATTCAAGAATCGCCGCCATAATCTTCTAGTGTAAACGCTGAGTTAGAGTTTGCCATGTCGAAAACACGGCACTACTATTGAAAGCAGAATGAGTGAAAGAATATTCAGAAACATCAATGATAATACGATAGCTTTTTCCTTTTTTTTGGGGAGGGGGGTTATTATTTATTTTTTTTATGTTATGTTTATTCTGGAGTGAGTTACTTATGATACAAGTATCTTTATATTCACAAAGATGTTAATTGACAAACTGGCGAAGCATTTACGCTTGGTATATAGCTTATTGTCCATGGACATTTTTAGTAAAAGAAAAAAGTTTCTACGATCAAGGAGAGGTCGTCAGATACTGTATTTAAGTAAGTGGAGACGTCAGTGAGTTCATGTCGGAGACCTATCTATACGTAATGCATCGTGTTTATCACCACCACCGACATGGTTGTAGCTGGAGAGGCTGGCTTTCCATAAAAGAGAAGAGGAAGCCAGATTATCGAGAGATACCGCTCGGGATTGATTTAAACGACCTTCCTGCAGGGACCTGCACTTTAGTGCACTCTGGAGAAGGTAGGCAAAAATAAGATAGCGGTCCCTCCCCTACTGTTGTTAATACCTGGGACTGATAAGAGGAAGGATGTGAGCGGGTCGTGGACGATGTAGTCGAGATTAGTGTTATCTGTTGTAGGGAGTAGGGAGGTTTGTTTATTTTTTTCCCCTTTTTTTTTTTTTTTGATATATCGAGTAACTTTATAGTACTAAGACTCGACTTATCATCATTTCCAGGCTAAATATTCGATTTTATCATATATATATATATATGTATATATATATACATATATATATACTTATGCAGATACCAACATCTGCTACGGTATTGGTATTATTGTCATACCGTACAGCATGCTGGTATGGAAACAAATACACAATACTCTGAATGTGCAATTGACACGAGCGAGTATAGCAATGTATGGAATGATTGATGACGCAGAAAAACATGAAACATCACTGTAAGAAATGCAAAAAAACTATTGTAACATATTATCACAACATATATCAAGAAAATAAGATTATTATATATATTCTGATTTTTTGTAAGAAACTGAACATACATCCTCAGAATGACTTCTGCTATACTAAATTACTTTGGATCATGGCTTTACATAGTCATGCTTCTGGCAAATACCTCAATATTTTTCTTATCAAATATTTCTATTTTGGCGATACATGATAAAAGTATAACATAGTTACCCTGAATCGTATCATTGAATATGAAACTGGAGACGTGACGTTTTAACACGGACAGAAGAGGAGAGGCATCACAGTGCGTGCGCGAGCATGTAACACGTGTAACGCATGTAAGATGCATGCTGCGTCACGTGCACTTAACTAACATCATGTGACGTCCAGGTCAGATCAGACATGACAGGGTCAGATCGCATCAAAGCAGGGCGGGTCTTAAGTTGGGTCAAGTTGGGTCAGGTGGGGTGGGGTCAGCACGGGTGAGGTCATGTCAAGTTGGGTCGGGTCGTGCTTTGTGTCGTGGGGAGGATGATGCAGAATGCAGTGCACAGAGGTCATATGTAGGCCTGTAAAGCCCAATGCCCATCTACCGATTTCAGAACATTTATGTACCTTTCTCAGAAACAAACTGATGGTAATTTGTCTCAGCCAAGGCATCCTAACGGAGTCGGTCATAGTCGGTAGATGTATGACAGCTAGGCAAGGGTGATCCACTGATTGGTGAACCACCTCCTTCAGATGTCCTTTTGTCGCCGACAAGTTGTGGTTTCTATGTTTCAAAATCGGTGGCGAAAGGTTTATCAACATGTTGATAAATCTTGTCGCTGACATCGGAACGTTGGTTAATGTGGCTTGATTGCGTGGCTGACCCAACAATATAGATATTTGACGTTATTTATCAATGGTGCAGAATGCTAGAGAATTAAAGTCATGAGCAGCGCCCTGTAATTGCTGTTAAAGCCCAATGCCCATCTACCGATTTCGGAACATTTATGTACGTTTGTCGGCGACAAACGGAGGGTGATTTGTCTCAGCAAAGCCATCCTAACGGAGTCGTTAGATGTAGGACAGCTAGGCAAGGCTACCGAGCGATTAGTGAGCACTCGGTTTCTTTGTTTTTTACCCTCGCCCAGCGATTAGTGGACCATACACCGATTTTATCAGTGTGCAGGTCGAGCGATGGGTAACACAATTTGCCTGCCACAAGGTGACCGACTCCTATACGATTTGGGAACTAATCGTTCAACCCTAAATCGGTAGATGGGCATCCGGCTTAAAGTTCTGGCGTCCTTCTTTTATAGCCAAGGTGACTTTGAACATATAAAACAAACATTGATCCCAGCAACAAGGGATTCAATCAGCTGAGATTTGTCTCCTTAATGTGTGTCTCCCATCCAGTTCCAACTAGGTTAAAACGAGGTCATAAAGCTTAGACCTTATTTAGCCTCTGATGAAATACAAGGTCAGTCGTCGGGAGACTTCGTTATCTCTTTGAATCCTGTCCCTGCAACAAGTTACAAATCTGACTTTGCATGGCGTGGTAAAGTGGGGTGCACGATCTTATGGAGTACCGCACATGACATGATCTACATGACATGAGATGAAGGATCCGCATCGACATCCGTAGCTGCTGAAAATACGCCTAGAGGTTTGGTTGCGGTGTATAATCTCAGGAAGTAAAGCTGAGTGAGATTACATTCACACCAAAACGAATGTGGGTTTTTTTTCAGCAGCCATGGATTGAGTGTGGTGCAGAGTTTATCTCACCCCTATCACTGACTCATTGCTCTTGAAGCATTGCTTTACAATAGGCATACTCAATGAGCATTTAGAACGAGTTTCTATTGTTGAATATATGGATAGAAACTATTAGGGTGAAACAATAATCGATTGTTTTGTAGAAAGGTGACCGTAAACTACGAGGGGCTGACGCGTAGTAAAACACGAGCATTAGGAAGTGTATTACGAAATAAACTTCCAGTGGTTTACAGAGACGCCTGTCCACAAAGCAACTGTTTGTTGCATTTATTATCCACCTTATCCAATAAATCAAACCCAGGAATTGCCATATCAAAGGGGTTATAATTAAAGGCTATTTTTCTGCTGTTTAGCACAAAAGGACAATTTTCCCGCATACCATGGCTTTGAGGCCGTATACCACGGATTTTAATCTGTATTCCATGCTGTGACGTGATGCAGCGTGGTGCAGCACATCATCAAGCGTTGCCCCCTCATATGGGGTTCCCTGTATAGTAAGACCCGCTCATGCAGTGACGTAGCTCGTGACGTCACATGGGGATTCCCTCAGAGCTCCTCCATCAGTCCTCTACAGGCAGTGACCGCCCGGCCGCGTTTCCTTCAGAACTCAGAGACTAATCCCGAGTAAGCTGCCCAGCCCCGCCTACCCCGACGGCCTCAGTAATCCCTTCCTACACGATAATCCCGCAGTAAAGTGGTACGCGCCTGTCAACGCGGGGGCAGGAGGCGAGACCCTGACCCCCGGCTATTGTTGCTCGTTATTAGATGACCACATCGAAGCCGCAGTAATCCTCCCGAACCCGGACTCTTCCCAGGAGAGGGGGCGTGGCAGTCTTGGTTGATTGTCGGTGATTGGCAGCTGTAGGTCGACGATGGTCACGCCATCTGGCGACTGAGGTCTCGAATCTCCCGCCTGCCCCTCCCAGTGGTTCACTTACAGCACACTCAGTCTATCACCCACACCTCTCCACTTCCCCCTCCCCTCTCTGTCTCTCCCTCTCCCTCTCCCTCTCCCTCTCTCTCTCTCTCTCTCTCTCTCTCTCTCCCTCTCTCTCTCTCCCTTGCGCTCTCCTTATCTCTCTCCTTTCTCTCCTTATCTCCCTCTCTCTCTTCTTAGCACTCTCTCTCTCCTTATCTCACTTCCTAACCTTTCTCTCCCTATTTCTCCCCTTGTCTCTCACTATCTTTTACCCTATATCTCCCCCTCTCCCTCCCTATTTCTCTCCCTATCTACCTCTCCCTCTCTCCCCAGCTCCCCCAAACTCCCCTAATCTTGGTCCCTATCTCTTTCCCTATCTCTTTCTTCTGATATTTCTCTATGTGTTTTTCCATATTTCTGGTCCTTTCTACCTTCCTGTCTCTCTCCCTGTTTCTCTCCCTATCTCTCTCTGCCTATCGCTTTCCGTCTCTCCCATTCTCTCTCTTCCTATTTCCCTCTCCCTGTCTCTCCCAGTCTCTCTCTCTCTTTCTCTCTCCATCTCTCTTTCTGCCGTGTTTTTTCCCTCTCTGCAAGAGAAGAACAGGATGGTTGTATAAGTATTTTTGCATTTTTACAGAAAGGAAACTCTCCCCCACACCGTCACTTCTTAGATCAGCCCGAAAAGGCCATTCCTTTCATAGTACACAGGACCTTTCAGTAGTAATTCAAATTATGGTTAAACTCTCTTTTAATATGACCTGTCGGTAATATAATAATATCATTTCAAATTGATTTCTATTCTTAAAAATAAATGGTCTTTCACTTAATAAACACAACGCAGCCATTTAATTCGAAATTATTATTTTGAAAAAGACCGATTGTTTTTCTCGCACATTTCCTATCACGATGGTAAGACACTTTAATATAAGGCCTTTAGTATTTGAAAAAGGAAGGGGAATTATAGGAAAGACAAGAGTCTGAGGGCAGAAATATTCTTAACACTATCACAAAAAATTAATACATAACCTATTCACATTTAAAAGATCTGAATGAAAATGGAGCACATGTCCGCATGATATCTACGAGTGGATAGTTTGATACCTCTCTACGTTCCAAGGCTTTAAGCTATACACATTCCTTTAGTATGCTACTAGGCTCTCTACATTGATAAAACAAGAGTATTTCAGCTTGGTGTGAAAAAACCGAGCTACCTTGGAGGTTTGCTACAGGTAAGGTGACAAGGGTGCTTTCAGTAAGAGGCGAGATTTATCTACTTACTCAGTCTCTCTGCAACAATAGGCTCTTGTGTGGCTCTTGTGTTGGGAATATGGAGAGGCTGAAGGTGCCGGCATTTCTCTGACAGGAGCTGCTGATTCCCAGCATTAGGGAAAGAGACGTTCTCATCTTGATGCCTTTTTAGTATCAGAGGGGATTATCTTCATCGTTAAGATTGTTCGGAGCTTTGGAAATCAAACGGATCTGTAATGATGAATCAGGTCCAGGAGGCAGTACTACAAAGGCGGCAAACAGCACTAAAGTAATTATATTCTCAACAAAACACATGTATGAGCAGATTTGCAGCAATAGCTGGAGGAATGATTATGGTGGGAAATACGACCTGTAGTGACAATAACATCCACGTTCAGCTGGCATGTAGTTTGTGCCCTGTTTCTCACGATGAACCGTTTGTCTGATGCATGACTTAGCATTCTTCAGACAGAGCTTTAAAGACACATGCTGGTAGTTGGGTCATTTCTAAATTCCTTTGAGTTTTACAAATAACTCAGGATAATATAGTTCCATATATCAGCAATTAGAAAATGCAAAATTAATGGGAGGGCCAACTGAAAATGTAAGCGCTTGTGAACATGTACAAATGAGAAATGCTAAAAAAATACTATGTCACCATGCTAATTTCTTTGGGAAGGCTATCTGAAGAAGGTAAGTGCTTATCTATAGGTGTCTATGGGAAAATGCTACATTTTCATGAAACCATATGGCAGCACCAGTGTTAATTGAGCAGAAACAGGGGGCGCTTTGATACCTACCCGCATTTGCCTTTAATTTTATCTCACCCCGGTATTTATCTCCATAAACTCAACGTTAGGAACTCATACTCCACGGACGTGAAAGTAGTGCACCCAATACTCAATGGCTAATTTGGTGAGTTGTTTTATTAATTGATTATGTTTCTGTATGTCTCATGTATATGGGGTGAGATCAATTAAGAAACAGAAACCCACTTGAGGAAAATACTCTGCCTCATATGACTGCCACGTAACTCACTCAGCCTTGCTTCGTCATTTACTTATTTCGGTGGAATATGGATCAAGATATTTTCATCTTTTGAGTTTCCTTCTATTCCATTGAACATAGTGAGGTAGACGGGAGTGAAGAATCTTTGAGGAGATTGAAGTATTGTTAAAGCAGTTTGATATGGCATGGCAGTCCATTCCCACCCTGCAATGGGGAATGGCATCAGAGGCATGTTTCATTAGGCCACAAGTAGCTTGACTTATCACGCCCAGTCCAGGACGAAGAAGAACACAAGAACGAGATGGAAAAGAAAAGTGTTGAGGTTTTGTTCCCCGTCGTGCTGCAAAAGATAAGGCGGGTTACTGGGTCGACAGAAAAAGCAATGAATGTCTTGATTTTAAGAATTAAAGAAATTCAAGGCCAAACACAAAAATTTGCTGAGCTCATTTTATTTCGTTACCCATCGCTGTTTCTCTTCGGAATCAAACTAAGGGCGCTGTAGTTGTAACTGAAATTCATTTCGCGATACTCGAAACACACTGTGATGCCCAAAGCAGTCCCTCTCACACAGAACAAAGCCGTCAACATCTCCAGGATTGCTGGGGCCTAAGAGGGGGCGTCCACCAGCCACGACAAGGCTGCGACACGCGCCGACAAGAAAGTTCCTATCGGCTCCTTGTCGCAGCCTTGTCGTGAGGAGGGGAGCTGTCGTGAGCCCTTGTTGCAGCCTGTCGGGAAGTGCACGGTCCACCTAAATATTCTATCGTAGACCTCGACACGCCACGACACGGCTCCAAAATCGAACATGTTCGATTTTGTTGTAACCTTGTCGGAAGGCCCCCGACAGGCCCCTGACAAGCTTCATGTTGCAGCCTGTCGTGGCCATGTCGTAGCCTCTTGTCGGGAACTGTGGTCCACCAACCACAACAAGGCTACGACAAGGCTTCCAATCGTAGAGCTGTCGTGGACCTTGTCGGAAAGCCGTTGTCGCAGCCTTGTCGTGGTTGGTGGACGCACCCCCTAACATCCCAACTTTCAGATGGTGGGCCCTAACGTCTACCTACCGTTCCCTCAGTGACATATACAAAGTATTACTATGATTTTGGTTCTGCATGGTCGTATTCCCATTGTAGTTGACGTGAAGAAATATCCGAGCGAATGTGATGGTATTGCATTGTGTAAACTGTGGAATTGAATACTTCTTTTATTCATTTGATTATATGTTTTATACTTCAAGGCCTATGAAATGAAAATACATATATATACACAAAGGATTCGAGGCAACCATATTGTGAGTGGAAATACTTTCAGGAATTCACTTATTTTCAGACGTGCAGTTTCATATATGTGCCATATATTGAACCTTGAGGCCCTTTCGCCTTTCTTCATGTTTGAAAGAAGAAAAAAACGCTCCATAACGTTCCGTACAAATACAATATAATCAGGATAACAAATAACCAGAAAATGTCAAGGGCAGAAATAAAATGTTCCCAATATAGTCTTTTGTTCTCAAGATTGAATTTTGGATGTCAATTTGCTTATTCTTTTTGAGGTTTGGTTGATAACCATAGTTGCAAAAGCCTGAGTGTATATGGTTGGAAGATACATATATCTGAGTCATTAAACACCGCGAAACTCATTTGATTTTGCCCTTTTTGTTATCATATCCATGATTTTATGGTGGAGTCGTCACTTGACGCACTCACACTTTTAGGCCCGGCGTCCACCTACTATGATAAGAGTGGCGTCAACCAACCACTACAAGGCTACGACAAGAAAGTTCCAATCGGCGCTTGTCGCAAACTTGGCGTAAGAAGCGGGGCTTTATGATAGCGTTGTTGGAGCATGTCGGGAAGTGCACACTCCACCAAAATTTCCTATCGTAGACCTCTACGACACACTCCTGACATGCCATGACACTCCATGACAAGGGTCCAGAAATCGAGCAATCGTAGGCCAATCATGGGCCTTGTCGTGAACCCACTGTAATAGCCTTGTTGTGGTCGTTGGACGCCCCCCTTTATGGCTCCGATGTGGTCTACGATGCACTTTCTGATAAATAATCAAAATCGCATCGGAAGGTCAGCTAATATCGGGGTAGTTGACTGCGTTTCTTACGATGCGTGGTGGATTGGCATGTCTAGACATATGTCAACGATTTTGCACCTTCCCGATATGTCTCCGATATTTGCTTCTTGTGTCGGTGCCATATCGGGAGGTCTAAATTTCTATCGTAGTAGTTGGAAGCCAGGCCTTAGGTATAGTTTTTAGCAATTTCGGAGTCCAGTCATTTTCTTTAAGGTTCTAGACTGTGCCCATCAATGCCTTAGATGCGTTAAAAGCATTAAAACTATTCCCCAGCAAGGATTTTTAGAATATTCAGAATTTAGTCCATTTTCTGCCTGTTCATGATTTTTGTTCATATACGAAAAAAAATAGGAACAGATGGTATCTTCATTAACAATAAACGAGCATGGAACTAAAGAAAAGGCAATTAAATTGTTTGTGTTATATCGAATCTGGGTGTCATTTGTTGTAACCTACTTGCAGATAGCTATGTCTACAGAGGGTGACTAAGGTTATTAAGTCTGTAGTGATTGGTCAACTGCGCACTCTTCTGAGATACTGAGACCCGCTTAATAACCTAGGATCATACATGAAGACCCTTTTCTTTACGCCAAGGAGACCCAGGGATAATGTGTGCCAACTTAGTTCAACATTTATGGACAACCTTATGGACAGCGAAGACTGCGAGTAAGATTAAAAAAGGTTAAACGATAACCGTTGTATGAGGTACAGAAAAAGGTTTTGATGTATGAACCTAGATTATTAAGCGGCCCCTGGTTCTCTGCACGATACCAATGTAACAGAGCTGGCACACAGATAGTGGAGGGATGGTTTTTGAAGCACACTGAAAGCCTATATATCCTCTCCTTATTTTAAACCTGGACAGCGTATCTTGGCCCCGTTGCTCCAGGATTACGACAGAGGTGCGGATCGCAGAATAGCGATCCGAGAGCCTAAACGTTGCTCCAGAAATTTTGCGGATCGTGTCGTAATCACATAGGCGCATCGCTGCGTAAAATACGGCTTTTAGCGATACTTTTTACGCGGACCTTCACAGCACTGCGGATCGTATCGCTATGGGTTAAATACAGCTTTGTCTGATATTTCAAATAACAATCAATGGTGGCACCACCAACCCCCGCCACTTGTTCTTCTACGTATAGGAAATAGTGATCCACACCTCCAGGTGTCAGATCAGTTTTAACTGTGATACCATCTGTATTTAATTAAAGAACTAATTAATTTTCCCCTGTCTCATTCAATATGTGCCCCTGAATAGTTGTATCGCTATCGCATCGTAAAAAATAGCGATACCGCGGGAATATAGGGATACGATCCGATATTACAGGAGCAACGCTTTTTCAGTCGGATCGTTAAAGTAATCGTAAAAATAAAATTGCGATCCGATTATAGCTAGCGATACCACAGAAACAGGAGCAACGGGGCCCTGGGCGTGTTTCCCATTCTCAATAAAAGAAATTATATACACCATAAAAGTCAATAATTTTGCTGCTACTCATCAGCTATACCTCTGCATAAACTTGCAAGGGAGATTATTGAAAGAAATCTCCTGAATATAATCTCCCTGAAAATGAAATGCGTGGCGTTTGGGGGACCGATGGGTCGTCACAGATAAAGGCAAAGAGTGCGTTATGATATCACTATTTAAAGTGCGACCTTTTAGTTGTCATACTGATTTGACTGTGACGTTCAATCTCTTTGAAGAATAAAGTGCCTAAAGTTTGTCAACCCGGTTGAACGTAACGTGTTTACATTACCGCAGATCTAAGATACCAGTGCAATGCCTTCTGACATTTGTCTTTATTTCTATTATGACCTGCTACCCACTGCACAACCAAATGCATTTGCTGGTATTACACCGATGGCAATAAAGCAAGGTGGGGAGCATATCAAAGGAAGCTGCAATGGTAACAAGACCGCCGTTCTAATTGTGACTTACACCAGAGGTGAGATGGTAGTGGATATTGACCGCGTGTTAAGCAAGGCTTTGCGGGGTGATGTGCTCCACTGGGTGTCACCCATATTCTACCCTTTGGTGAGGAAGTGTTTGGCGGCCTGTCACATCACAAGGTGAGATAGAGGCTGTAACTCTAGCACAGCTAACACACCACTAATGTCAGTATTGCCGGTACACCCATTGTTGCACTTAGTCACTTAATGCAAGGGGAACAGGTCCTTTTGGTGGAAATTCGAGAATTCATAAGTTTGCGTTGACGTTGGTGATTTTTTAATATAAAGAAAGATAAACATCAGAGTGCGAGGGCGAGACATTTATAAAGAAGAAAGCAGCTAATAACTAGTTCAGACATTAGGAGATCTGTGTGTCTAGCGTAAGGCAGGAGTAGCAATGATTGCCATTGTAACAACATATTTGAGGATCTAGGCAATGCATATCGATAAAGTTGTACCCTTTTATATAGACATATTACCTTCGGGTTTAAAGATCTAAGAGGTAAATATCTCACGCACTGATTTATTTTACATAGCATATCGTTTTTTTAAGGATTTTATTTATACTAGAGTACTGCTTGGTTGTACTAGACTCCCATCTTCAAGCAGCTCCAGTTAAATCAGTCAGGCGCCATCTGCCTAAATAGTAGGCTTACAATTGGCGGTGGTAAGGTGGTAAATAAATATTACCATTATTCGGTAGATAAGTCTTAATTTACTAAACCAAAGGGTAAAGTCTTGAGAAGTATGAATCTATTAAAAGAATGAATAGAATGTCTGGAGGAATATTCTTGTACTTAAAGGTCCAAATCCTTCCACACACAAAAGCAGCCATCTTTGTAAGTTATTTGTTTTGCTGAATGACAATCTGACCGGTGGGATGGGGAACAACTGGAACAACCTGTATGTTCTCCCTGCCCCCCCCCCTCCCACACAAACACACTCTGATGATGTCGAAATTCCTTCTTCTGAAAATGGCCCGTTGATTTAAACAAATCATTCTGGGCGAAATACCTCTCGGTAAGTCACTGAATAAGTAAATAACTCGATCGAAATTAAAAATACGGTTTCATATTTTAATCTAGAACTATCTCAGAGATGAAGATAAGATTAATAATGTTGGAATAGAATACTATGTAGGATGTTTTGAGGATGATATGAATAGATATCATGCTATTAAAAAAGAATTAAGATAAAAAATAATGTCATAATTCCTAATGAAATTCTAGGGCTTACTGATAAAAATGAAAAAAAACTTTTATCAAGAATTAGTAGACAAACTTCAGAGGATCCAGGCTATTTAGGATCATTAAACGGGATCATAAAACGAAAAGACACTGTGGTCATTGTGTTGGTATTTTGAATAGACAGTGCGGTCCATCATTGCATATTTAATACCTGTAAGTAAGCCTTGCATGTCAAACGGGGATTATGACATTGGCTGAGTCGCTCAAATTGCCCCATCTGAGATGGATCTCTGCAGGCCTGAGATGAGTGGCTCTAGTGTTATGCTGTCTCACGCTTAAATATCAGATTTTTGATCGAGGCAATACTGCAGCCCCGCTACTACAGATCAATTATAGATATTGTCCGCAACTGTCAACACCCTCCAATACCTCTGTGTCCGTTTAGGTATTCCCCGCGTATGAAACAAAAGAGAAATATGGCTATTCAATTGCCTCCGGTGAGGAGGTAGACTGACATGTGCATTCAATAACTTTGAATGAGCAATACTTATTCATAAAAAAACGCAAAAGCTTTAACGTCAACTCAGAGATAATGTTTCTGTTGCTTTGTCTTTTTTCTATACCATTGGTGTCTTTTTTTCTAGCGAAGTGCCCCACGAGTGGAATCTGATACCGCTTATATCGGGAGGAGTAGAAAAAAAGTAAAGTGGTTATGTTAACACAATTGATGGCTACTGGGACCTTGGTGCGCTGGCCTTTATACAGCCGCTATGCCACCTGCTCACGAGTCACTCCCGAGTAGCTCAATGCTGACGGCTTATTGGTGCGTACAGCGCTAGTCCGATCCAGGTAGACACGCTACTGGCATCCCCTAGCGGCTGCCGCAGTTGTAGACCAGGGACCTGTTTCACTAGTTTCGTGACATGTCTAGATCAGTAGATGGCGTCTAGATGGTGTGTCCGGTTTCATAAGAACTAGACATTAGACTTCATTTTGTCCGTTCTTGCTTGCACTGTTGGTACCGCTTTTCATGTCTGTCTAACACTTTTGTCACGAAACTAGTGAAACAGGTCCATTGACGTGTAGATTTGTCTAATTCTTATGTTTGGGGTCTGTCTTTACCTAAGGGCAGCTACTTGTGTTGTCACGAAACTAGACAACCCCCAATGTCTGTATGGTGTCACAGACATGTCACAGACTAGTGAAACAGGTCCCAGAGCTCTGCAAGCGTCTGGGGTGAACAGCTAGAAAAAACTGCCAGCCGACTGAAAAGGAAGATAAAATAGTCATTGAATTGTCATCAGAGCCACTGAAGCACACGGCTGTCTCGTGGGATACGAAAGGCAAATGACCTGCGGAGCGACTGAGAGCTTTTCCTTAAAGAATGCGTCTATAGGCGTGGTCTGAGGGGAGTTAGTGCACTTAGTGCCTGGGGAAATACGTACGTCTCTAAGATGTATGAGCGAATCTGTCTTAGGTTGTCAACAGTAAAATGCTCACACTCAGCATTCCCTAGATGTGTTTCCCGTCTAATTCGCCCCCTATGTGAATAGTAACTTTATAGTTCAATTTTGTCAAAGACCCCATAGTATGGTGAAAAATACATCATACTAGAGACTGCTTCCTAGTTACGCTAGCAACCAATTAGCATACATAAGGATGTGGACTCAGGAAGACCAGTCATTATCAATCCAGCCCTGACGAAGGCCACTACTTGGTCCGAAATGTAGGCTATTGGATCAGTTCATCAAAATGTCACTCAACTATTAAACCGTATGTATGAAGAAATAATGTTCACATAAAAATCGAACAAAGTATCTTTTGATGCGTGGTTGTTGGTCATTTCCCTTAGTCTTGATCATACTAGAGAGTTCAAGTCTAACTACCAGTGCCTAGTAGAAACTGAACGAGAGTTGGAATTGTTAGTTTTTATGCCACAATGGTTAGTCGTGAATTACTTAAGTTCAGTTTACTATTTGTCCTTCCCCTTCTCCGAGATGTTAGATTATTAGAAAATATGTGAACAGTCACCGATATCTAGTCATTATTGCGTAATTAGCCATTTTAGTTCCTCCAAGATGCTTGAAACAGTCCGGTCTGTGGCTGCCGCATTTCCAGGTTAGGCCAAATGTCGTCAACAATTCATAGACCGCATTAGTGTGATCGGGGAGTGTCACAGTCATGTTAAAAAAGCTAGGAACGAGATTATTACTGAATTTCCTTGAGTGTGTATCCATTTTTCATATCAAAATGGTGATTGAAATGAGTCTGGTTGCATAAATCATTCATAACACTCGGTATCATGTAAGCAAAGATTTGAATAGGCGCATTTTGAGTGCAACCGGAACTTCGTATCAGCTTGCATTCTTATCTTCATCTTCCTTCATTATTTGGTTAACTGCAGTTATCATCGGAATATTGACGTGCTCTCACGATTCTGCACAAATTATGAGATGGCGGACATCGCTGAAGTGGAGGTGGCACACTACAAAGCTCTGGCAGCTTACGGGTTTAGTCGACAGGAGCGGTGCAGTGTGCGGCTCGTGTTTGATGCATTCCCCATTGAATGAAAGGGCAACAAGCATAATACGCTAAAGCCGGGCTCCCACTGTCCCGACACACTACGAAAAGTGCTGCGATTGGGCTACGATACGAAATTTTCCGATCGTAGAGCTATCGGGAGGGCTCCGTCGGAGTGTGTCGCAGCGTGTCGGACATGTACAATTGCTATTTTGCAGGCCGAAAATCAACGAGGAGGTGAGTGCATAGCGTACACATTATAGGAAATGCTTCTGATACACTCCAACACACTCTGACAAATCGAACATGTTCGATTTTGTCGGAAGGCCTACGACACAGCATTTCTATTGTAGCACTATCGGAGTGTATCGGAGTGTGTCAGAGCACTCATCGGAACACAAAACCCACTTCCACGATAAAACCGTTCCTTCCGACAAAAATGTTATCTTTTCATCGGAACATTTGTCGTAAGGCTATCGTAGTGTGTTGGAGGCGCAAATCATGATAGTGGGATACCCCCTTAATGCAACCAACTTCTACCGGACGGCTTGGCAACCCCTGCAGATCTCATCTAGTGAACATAGACCTCTAGTTTGGTCAATCGGTGAGTGTCAACAACATGTCAAAATGCCAAATAATGCGATTTTACAAGCGGGGGCGAGGCGTTAGGAGTCCGATGCACGACTGCACTGATGTGTAGGTGAGTGTTCCACTTTGAATTCGCTCTGGAAAACGTATTTCCGTTTCCAGATCGCCCTCTTTTTTTTCAAGAATTTTATTTATCCTGGGGGATACATAGGCATGTGAGCCTTTTTGAGTGGATCTCCCAGATGCAGGAGTTACAGTAATTTCACCTTATTTTTTTAAGCAAGAGAAATAACACTGACCATATACAGTCATGGTCATAGCGTAAATTTGACAATGTCGTAAACTTACGGGCGACTACAATTGTCGTCCACCACATGGTGATTACTACAAGCAAGGTTATTTATACATAAATTATGTACTGAGTGCCTTTCATTGGTTGTGGTGGTTGGTTGTCTGTGGTGACATGTACACATAGATTTCTAGGCATTTTATTGGTCCTCCTGCAGGATGCCACCTGGTCTGACCTCCCTTGACCCCAAAATGGAGTCATGGTGGGTAGATCTATGTTGTTTATTGTTAGAAATCTTTGTTTCTGTGCAGTTTCGCTGTCTTCCGGCTCATCAGGCGCATATTGGGCTCTGTATTTAGTGTGTGATTCATGGTATTTTCACCTGTGAATTTGAGAGTGTGTACTTTATTGGTTTCCCCACTGTTTAGGCTCACATTTGTTGGTTTATGTGTTGCTTGGTGGGTGTATACCTGTGTGGTTGGTGTCACTGTCTCTGTCAACTCACCTAGTCATTTGGTGCAGAAATTTGGAAAAATAACGCGATTTTAACTCAATTTCCTTGAATGTGTATTTATCTTGTACATCAAGCTGATGGTTTTTTTCTTGCAACGACGCTACGGCCGTTAAATATTTGCTCCTTGTTATAAGCAGTTCTCAGGGCAGAAAAAAGTACAACCTGACTCTAAATGCATTTCAGATGAAATGATGTCTATTGACCATGGAATATGTGCCATTTCAATCTTGACCAATACCCTTTTTTTCTTTTTTTTTAAATTTTATTTATCACGTTTGGATTTGATTATACATCGTTCTTCCATTCAAACGGTAGCTCTCTATTGAAAATAAAAGGTTTATAAAGAATGGTACAAATGAAAGAATAAGACAGCAGAAGAAACAGCACTAAGACAGTACATGAAACAGTACATGAACAAGAATTTTTTATTTGTTCATATTCAATAACTATGTTAAATATACTTATTCTTAGGCTCTATTTATTTACTGACAATCAATGAGATAATCCGATTGTTAATATGAGGACATCTTGACAACAAGCATTACTGTGAAACTCGAGGGTCTTAAGCCTTTGTAGTTCATTCTAAATTGGTGAAATGAACATTTCGTGAGAGAATCCGATTACAAAGGAAAGGTAGATGGAACTACCCTAGATTTAGAATAACCAGGTAGAACGTCGAATCCACATTCTGAAAAGGGTATATTCATTCGACATCTTATGATTTAGGTGATCTATGTACAGGTATTGCCATATATTCCTTGTTCGTCATGTCATGTTATTTCTTGTTATTGGCCTGTCGTGCACTTTCTCCATATATCATTTCCCATTTCATGTACCATGGTGCTGTATAACAATGTCTTAGATTACTGCACGATATGTGCTAATTTTTTTATACTGTCCTTATGGTAAGGCTTTAGACACAGGTAAATGATAATCAAGAAGAACCAATTACAGCTAAAACATAGTTCATAAAAGTTAAGACTATATCTTAATTGAAGTATATTTAACATAGTTATTGAATATGAACAAATAAAAAATTCTTGTTCATGTACTGTTTTATGTACTCTCTTAGTGCTGTTTCTTCTGCTGTCTTATTCTTTCATTTGTACTTTTCTTTATAAACCTTTTATTTTCGATAGAGAGCTATCGCAGGTTGATTAATTAAGTGCTTGTAATTCAGAAAATTTATTGTTCAATGCTGGATGAGTCGCGTGTACGATATTCTAGAATTTCATCTTCATCGATGGATTACCACATTTTGACATTGATAGTCCCATTATTCGACGGAAGAAAGAACACACGTCAATACAGAAAGAGAAATGTATAACCGAATACTATTATGATAAATAAAAAGAGCAAAACGCGTTTGTAAAAAAATGTGATTGTTTGAGAACAGCAAAATATCTCAAAATACACGAAAAATGCTTGATTTCCAGATACATAGTATCCATGTATTATTTATATCACTGCCAAAGCAGCTTTGCCAAAGATGTCTTCACCCACTAAATAGAGTGATTCTATTCTAGACTGATGTCAAAAGACGCCAAATGATGTTGGCTACTAATTATACAATGGTACAAAAGCATCACGATAATTGAAGGGATAATCATCATTAATAATGTTCCATTAAATCCCTAGCTCTAGGAAACCTTGAGAGACTGTTCGAGGTGTTAGAGAGCTAGGCAGGATTAGTGTCCCGGTCTGACAGTGAGGTTTTACTATAGTCAGGTAGAACTCTATGAGAACACTATTCCGGTGTGTGTCAGGGGGTCTCGCCCAGTTTGTATTTATGATTTCCAATATAATCCAGATCATTTACATTTTTGTCTGGACTGTGAGGAATAAAGGAAGGTAACCCAATAGCTGAGTGGCAATTCGTCCTGCCATGACAAGTGAATTTAAACTTTGTAGATGGGTAATCACTGAAGGATCTTTGCCAAATGATTATGTGAATTCGTATAGTTGTGGTATATCCTCTACGAAGTAATGTAAGCGGCAGTTTCCATGTCGATCACTAAATTTGATTCAGTTATTCTTCATAACATTTCGTTTAGTTTAGATCGATGTATTGTATTCAATATATTCTACAACATCTAAATAATATCTTTGATAAAGATTACGTTGCTTCCTCGAGTCAATTCTTCTGGCCCACACATTTCTCAACCCACACCCATATCTTTTGTCCATGGTATCATACTACATTACTACAATGCAAGTTATCATGATATATATCGGAAATAGAATCTAGAGTTGATAGATATGCATACATTCTCCACGAATTATCGACGAGTTATCCAGTATCCGGTTCTTTGATTGAATATTTGATTCAAAATCTCTTTAATTCAGATCATTTACATTTTTGTCTGGACTGTAAAGGATAAAGGATTACATGAGGAAGTGCTATAAAATAGCATCAGTTGTCGTGATCCTATTGAACAACGCACGAAACGTATTTAACGTACGCTTATGACTAAATATATTCAATATATGTGCACAAAAAAAGACATTTTCATTCATTCCTCAATGATAATACTAGAATGGAGGTTCAGGATTCAAGTCCTGCCCTACACTTGTATGATATCCAAGACTTCTCTTACAACAACATGTTTTCATGTTGCCATGAACTGTAGAATCCCTCTCATGTTCTGCGCTACTTAATTGAGCAAAATAGAAGCATTGGTTGAGTCGTTAGTATTTTATCTGTAACCTCAATAAGTCGTGCCTCCCTAAGCCTATTTAAGTATTACCTAATTTCAGTTGGGATAATGGGCACAGGACATGAAATGCTGGGGTAGGTCTGTAGCCTGAGGACTGTGTTGCATCAAGTGAACAACGTAGACTGGAGCACTTTCAATCTCGTAGGTCACCCCCCCCCCTCTTTCTCACCTCATCCTCCAGGACTCCATGTCCTGTCTAGGGACTGTTCCCTCACAATGACACCTCATGTAAGCAGATCATTGGTTATGTTCAATAATTGCAGTACTGTATTGTCTCAATGAATGAGAGAAAAAAAGGAAATAGAAATGGAATTGAAAAAATTAGGTTAGGTCATAAGTTATTTTCTTCATTAAGTTTTAAAACAAGACATTTTAGGCAGCTTGTCCAACTTGTACTTCCAATGAACTCAAAGTACAGCACAATAAAAACAAATTATTATTTTTCTATCCAATAAAAAGGTTATGTTTTCATACTGCAGTTGAACCATTCCGTGATGTCTCAAGCTATCGTTATCTTGAGAACCCAGATGTCTGTTAAAAACATCATTCCATTTGCTCTCGTTTTAAAATAACACCCTAGTGCCATGACACTGCTAATCTCCTGAAGTCATTAGAATGAAAAAATAATGATCACTTTTACTGAAATTTATTTACACATTACCCAGGAAGGCAGTGGATGCCTGGGAATGGCCTCAAGCTCCGAGTCACAGGCAAACGGATAGCGATGCCTGCATGGATCCTTACCAAAAAGCACTCTCAATCTGCTCCAAATGTCGTGTCATATTGTTAAGTCTATCCTCCTTAAAAACTCCACTCACCCTGTTCGGCTTGTAATTGCTTCTCCCTTCAATCCGATGCAAATTATTAACTTGGTTTCACTTTATTCCAACCCCTCTTGGTAATGTCATTGCACCATTTTATTGATGACGTCATCGCTTTCATCCGTCCTGACTGCAGGTGGCATGCGAACCCAGCCCCAACCCTGGAGTTTGATTGGCCATGCGTCCGGTCTTGCAGGTATCTGTGTCGTATGATAAGGTGCATTAGATCACGATTTAATTATCTGTAATCGCTCCTTGGGAAGACGGAGGTAAATCCAATTAAAATAAATGGAGACAGTGCTGCCGGTGTGCGGCAGACTGTGTCATTAATTAAGATGTTCGTCGGGGAAAGCCTCCCTTTCAGAGATGGAAACATGAGACTCGCATGAAATCTGCTTGGAGAGGGCACAAGACATGCTACGCGCATGCGCACGAGCATGTCTGTGATGATTCCTAACTGCGGGGGGTGCTGTTGGATCACGTGAGAGCTCGAACCACCCACACGGGATGTGAGAGGAGTCTTCACGATAACCATAAGCACCATGAGCCTCAGGCTGGAAACTATCCACATTACATATCATCTATCATATATATTCTTCATACCCATACCCAGCGTTTACACTAGAATCCTTCAGCCTTTACGATAACCATAAGCACCATGAGCCTCAGGCTGGAAACTATCCACATTACATATCATCTATCATATATATTCTTCATACCCATAACCGGCGTTTACCCTCGACCCCTTCAGCCTTCAAGATAACCATAAGCACCATGAGCCTTAGGATATAAACTATCCACATTACATATCATCTATCATATATATTCTTCATACCCATAACCGGCGTTTACACTAGACTCCTTCAGCCTTCACAATAAGCACCATAAGCCTCAACCCGGTAAATATTCATATTATGTATAATCTATTATATCCTTCATACCCATACCCAGCGTTTACACTAGACTCCTTCAGCCTTTACGATAACCATAAGCACCATGAGCCTCAGGCTGGAAACTATCCACATTATACATCATCTATCATATATATTCTTCATACCCATACCTGGTGTTTACACTAGGCTCCTTCAGCCTTCACAATAATGATAAGCACCGCAAGCCTCAACCCGGAAAATATCCATATTATATATCATCTATCTTACCCAGCATTTACATTGAATGACTAAAATCATGATAACTGTAGATTGTGAAGCCAATAGTTGTCAGGTGGTGGAATGTCCACTGCAAAAGTTGTCAACCTCAGAATGCACCCAAGCGTTTACACTGACGACTATATGTTTTCACAGAATCGCTGCCTATCTAGACGACTAATTGAAGCTGGCTTGAAATGGTCGCGGGTGTCAGAGTGTGATCCGTATATGTCAGGTGGTGCCGAATTGTATAATCTAATGTAACCAGATGATCTGCAGTTGCCATGCACTTGGTGTTTACATTAGATGATTTCTATCTTTTTATTGCTGAAAGTAATCAGTTGGTGCAAGATGCTAGAATGGGTGGCCAGAATTGTCTAGTGTAAACGCAGGGATAGTCTTCATACCCATACCTGGCATTTACACTAGACTCCCTCAGCCTTCACGATAACGATAAGCCCCATGAGCCTCAAGCTGGAAACTATCCACATTATACATCATCTATCATAGTTGTCATACCCATACCTGCAGTTTACACTAGAACCTAAAGATAATCACCATGGGCCTCAGGCTGGAAACTATCCTTATTGTATCATCTATCATATCCTTCATACCCATACACTACATGTTTACACTAGATGGTTGGAAATGTGAAGACTGTGAGTGTCTGGCCAATAGTCGTCAGATGGTACTTGATTGGCTGCAATGGTCGTCCACTCCAGAATGTCCTCAAGCATTTACACTAGACAATTTTTTTTATAGGAATAGGTGTGTAGATGACTGATTCATGCCGTATTCAAAAGGTCGCCGGCACCAGAGCATGAGGAATAGCCGTCAGTAGGTGCCAAATTTCATAATATATGATGTAATCAGACGATATGCAGTCGTCAGTGGCTTGGCGTTTACACTAGACAATTTCTAGTCTTTTATGGCTGAAAGTCGTCAGAAGGTGCTAAATTCAAGAATCGCCGCCTGTAATCGTCTAGTGTAAACGTCAGGTTAAAGGTATTATTCATCATTTGATTTATCTTAATTGCAGCCAGCATTTCTTGAATCCTGAATCAGGTCAACATATGTGAGGTTCCCGTTATGAAAACATGCATTAAGATTATTAAAAGTTCCTCGAGAAACAAAGGTGAACAATGATTCTTTACTTACATGATGAGACATATGGCCTATTCATATTTCACCCTCTGGTTATGTCATATTCGGCCGATCATATGACGACATGTATGAAGGTTGGAAATTATGTCTACTCGTCTAGTCATTATTGAAAATTGGAATCTTACCCCATACTGCCATTTCATTTCTCAATATCCAATGAAGGCTGAAGGTCAATTATCTACTGTCAGTTGACCCAAGATACTTGCAATAATCTCCACTCTTAATTCAAACAAACCTTTCTCATCAGCAATGTCCTGTCGATATCCCCGCTTACCCCAGGATTTGTCACCTTTCATTTTTCATAGAATGTCAATGGGATCCACTTACATTCAACATTAATTTCTAAACTGGCAAGGCGGCAGAACTCTTATGGGTTGTGCGACTGTCTATAATGAGGTAATCTTCTATCACCCAGGCAATATAAGCAACGAATTGGTCGTCTTCTACTTCATTGTTTCAACAACATTTTTAAAAGCAGGAAAGTAAAATTACGACTTTCCCGATTTGTGTAGTCAAGCCACATTGTCGTTTACACTGACGCATGAACACTTTTATGCCGGTTATATATATTTTTTTAATTCTGGAGTAAAACCACGTTTGACTGAGCTGTGCCCAGCGTCCACCTACTACGATACACATTGAAGACCACTGGATGCACCTCAATGCATAACGTAAAAAAATATACATATTCAGGTAACTCTTAATCTTACACAAAGGTCTAGAGAAGGAACATCGACGTGCAACGTAATCGGATTTTAGTAACATAGTAAGACCTATCATAGACGATTTTAAGCTCAGTAGTCGCTGGGCCTCATGCTAGATTTACACCTGCCACGGCAGCCACATCTTTGGCAACCGTGGACAAAACGTGAGGGACGTGAGACAACTCATGGGAACGCCAGGAATAAACGTGACAGACCCTGATCACCATGGCTGCCGTGCCAGAATATTAAACCGTCTAAGAATCGGTCACGGTGGCCACCATGCTAGAAGGAATCGCTCCGGGCTGTAGTAACACACAATCAACATTATATAATGTGACCTAACACGCGGTTGAGTATCTCATACGTTAGAGAGATTCTAGTGGCAGAATACTCTCTGATGCTCCCGATTTGATAATGATATAATGGTTTAGACAACCTACGATACAGCTTTGTCACAGGGACAAATTGTACACAGGTGGTGCATATCGTAAGGTCATCATAGACAGGTGGTCAACGGCCCCAAATATAGCTTTCCTTCCAACGCGATTCTTTATCGATAGGTATATCAGAGGGCCTTTCGTAAACAGATTTTACCTCAGAGTACGCCAGCCTAAGGCCTGGCGTCCACCTACTACGATAGAATCGCAGACCTCCCGATATGGCACCGATACAAAATGTCAAAATTGGTGCCATATCGGGAAGATGCAAAATCATAGATATATGTCTAGACATGCCAATCCACTACGCATTGTATGGGGTTTTTATCGGTGTCTAATCACAGAAACGTGGTCAACTGCCCCGATATTAGGTGACCTTCAGACGCGATTTTGATTTTTTTATCGGGAGGTGCATCGTAGACCATATCGGAGCCATATCGTGGTAGTTGAGTCCATTCAAAGGCCGATCCTCTACAGTATCTGCAGCATCGCCCTTTTCCTATTCCTTTGTGCCATCCATAGAGTATGAACGTAAAATTTCTGAAATTTTGGACACCCCCGATCCCCTTATCACCCTCTACGCACTAGAACAAAAAAGGAGCGCACATAAAATGTGATTCTTAAACCCCCTACCCCCTTCCCTCAGTACGTACATACTTTATGGATGTCCCCTTTCATATGTTGTAATCTAACCGGATTTGTTTTAAGTATTCATCTTTTAATTTGAGATCACAGGCTCTTGCTCCATACATAGCTTACAATAGGCAAACTTGTGCAAACCATCGGATGCGCTATGTCACGTGTCAACTTAGGTAAGAAAACGTCACCCTTGTAGGTATGAAAACGTCAACCAAGGTTAGAGAACATCAACCTATGTAAGAAAACTTCAAATTGGACATGAAAACATCAATCTAGGCTACAAAACGTCAACCTAGGTTAGAAAACCTCAATCTAGGTAAGAAAACGTCAACCTAGGTTAGAAAACATCAGCTTTGGTTAGAAATTAACTTCAGTAAGAAGATGTCAATCTAGGTTAGAAAACGTCAACGTAGGTAAGAAAATCTCAACTGGAGTAGAAAAGGTTTACTCAGGTTAACAAACCTCAACCTAGGTAAGAAACCATCAACTTAGGTTAGAAAACGTCAACTTAGGTATGAAAATATCAACCTAGGTTATAAAACGTCGATCTAGGTAAGAAAACTTGAGTTACTATACACCCAGAAGCGTTATGTAAATAGAGTGTTCGCCTATATCTATATAAAGATATCGATTAATCCTCGGTTGGAAGCACTGCAAAAACATTTATTACTGGGTATAATTCTAGACTCAAGGTACATTCTTTTTTTTCCTTTAATCAATTAACTAATTCCCTACTACTTGCTATACAACCTAAACCTCTAGACAATTAGAGGAGAAAGCAAGCTTTGATAGCCTGGCTCATACAGACTCATGATTACATCTGTCGGGATTTATGTTTATTTCAGATCAGCTGTGATCAAGACACACCGACAAAACAAAGCGCACAATTAAAATTAATGAATGCTTTCCGCCCTCGCCCTAGGCGCCCTACAGTCGTCTAGAACGACTCTCCGGCCCGGCTGTACTGAGTAAATAATATTTATATGCAAATGAGCTGTTTTAGTGGTGGCGCCATTAAGGCTTGCGTCCCTAATAGAATTTTCATGAGGGACCAGCAGACGACAAACCAAAGATGCACCCCACCTACATTCCAAGCTTCCCCACAGCAAAGGTATAAATGGTATTGAGGTTCAGGGTCTGTTTCGAGGAGATACCCCCCCCCCCCCTTACGTCCATTAACACTGCCGTCACTACGTCCTTAATTGAATAAAATCCGAATGGTAGCCTTTGAAGTTTCCCAGCGTCCCGACAGAGGGCCCTCAGGAGGCGTGGTCACCTGGGCGCATGCGCACAATGGTCCGCCATCTTGCTTTGCTCAGAGCGCCATCTGTGGTTGGAGTAAAGATGGCCGGAAATGTTGGGAGACGCATCTTTTTCTGGCCCTGATCTCTCCGTGTTATTTACACCTCTTTCTCTTTGTTATCATATCTCTTGTTTTCGATATTTGTTACATAAATTCAGGCCCAGAAAATAATTGGAGAAAAACGTGGGTTCTCTTTTTATAGCAAGTTTTCATCAGGCTATTAAAGTAGGAATAGTTGATACAAACTGCCGCATACCGATGAATTTATACAATAATGAAATCATTGCTAATTGTTTCTGATGGACACCTAGGTCCTACACCCGACAGAATACAGTGTTCACATATCGTCTGCACAACTTCTTTGGTTCAACTACTTGTAATAGGTAGAGCACATATTGTGGGGTTACAAAGATTCAGAACTATTTTAGAAATACCCAGTAGGACAGAAACAGAGGGCTGGGGGACAAAACGTGGTCTAGACAAGACACAAGAGAAACAAAAGTTGGCGTGTTTTTCGGTGATATCAATACCTCAGTCCATGCATTCTCTTGATAAATCCTACCATCGATCCCATTGACATGTGTCAATTCTGTGTACTGCACCACAGTCAATCAGAAGTGATTTAAAGGAGTAAGAAAGCCTCTCCTGTGGATGAGACCGCCACGCATTACGATTAGCACGTTGTATTTTAGATTGAAATCCAGATAAGTCTCTAATCAAAAAGCCTGGGATCCTGTTTTCTTTCTCCTCTGACATTGAGCGATTGATTATTGACCAACATCTTCAAATCAAACAGGGTGGGAGAAGGAAGTAGCTGGAAGTAGCTTTGGTTGTGCAGTGAACTGACGTGAAACTCTCATTATGTAGATGTGGCCTGCTGAAATGGGTTGTTTACAAATGCGGATGGGCAGCGATACAAAGATACGCCGTTTATTCTATTACCAGTTATGTCTCAGTGAACCCCACAGCTGTGCCGCGACCCTAATGACCTGATCGCTTCAACATTAACCCGCCGACGAGAAATGTGGCCCAAACCTCGTCAATAACGCAACCCAATTGCCGCTTGTAACGCTCATGGCGAAAAGAAAATCTCTTGGTAGCCTCTAGAGCGACCTCCCATCAAAAATACAGGCGCCGTGGTTTTTCTAAAAAGGCGCCGGCAATATTGAAACACTTTCGTTTTTCGCACGTGGCTCACAGAAACTGTTTCAGCATCGCTGAGGTGGATGTGGCCTTTGTACATTTGCCTGACTGTAACCTCGTTTCCATTAAGCCGGGCCCCCACCTACCACGACAGTCTACGACATACTTCCCGATGGCTACAATTTGAAATGCCCAAATTGTGGCCTTTTGGGAGGTCCCCGATAGCTCCAAATCGTAGACATGGTTTGAAATCGGAGAGCTGTGACTCATATTCGCTGACCACGATACCTTCCCGATAGGCTACGATACCCTACGACAGGCTTCGAAATTTCCAACATGTTGGAAGTTATCGGGACCTCTACGATTGGCGCTTTTATTCGCAGCCTATTGTGAGCTGTCGTAAACCAAATCGCAGAAACCTGTCCCACCTACCACGATTTAGGCTGACCTCACAATAAAATCGGAATGGTGTCGGAAAGGCCGTCGTAAGGCCAATCGGGACCAGAATCGTGGTAGGTGGGGGCCCGGCTTAAAGGCCCGTTTCCATTGGCTGAAGTAATTGGTGTAGATTTTAGGAGTTCTCCTAATAGCCCATTCACATTTGGCGTCAGCAATGCTAAAGGTCCCTCGGTGATGCCTGACTGTAGATCGGTGACGGCCAATGTAAATGAGCTATTAGGAGAACACAAAAATCATCAGCCAATGGAAGAGGGCCTTAAGCCGGAAAAAAGGCGGATATATTTTGAGTTACCCTGAAAGTCTGTTGGTGGTGCCACCGATTGTGCGTCGGTATTGAATAATAGGTGAGGGTGCATTGTATGCACTATTCATACTGTATTTTCAAGGAAAGCACAGATTCAATTGGCATTATTACATAATCCATTTCAAATTGATAGATGAGCATTCTCTGCAGGTCTCATCTCCGATCTGATGTCTGTGAAGCCGGGCCCCAACCTACCACGATGGTCTACGACATACTCCCCGATGGCTACGATGTGAAATGCCCAAATCCTAGCCTATCGGAAGGTCCCAGAATGTCGTGATCCAATCTGTGAATAAGAGGGGACCCCCACCTACCACGATAGGCCACGACATGCCTCCCGATCGCTACGATTTGAAATGGGGAAATCGTGACCTATCGGGAGGTCCCCGATAGGTCCAACAGTTTGAAATCGTAGAGCGTTGCAACGCCTTCGGAGGACCAATAACATAAACGCTGACCACGATATCTGCCCGATTGGCTACCATACCCTACGACAGGCTACGAAATTTCCAACATGTTGGAAATTATCGGGACCTCTATGATTGGCGTTTTTATCGCAGCCTATCGTGAGCTGTCGTAGACGGAATCGCAGAAACCTGTTCCACCTACCACGATTTTGCCAGACCTTACCTACAATCGGAATGGTGTCGGGAAGGCCATCGTAAGGCCAATCGGGACCAGAATCGTGGTAGGTGGGGGTAGGCTTTTAGAGGGGGGCGTCCACCAACCACGACAGGGCTGCGACATGCGCCGACAAGAAAGTTCCAATCAGTGCCTTGTCGCAGTATTGTTGTGAGGAGGGGAGCTGTCGTGACCCCTTGTTGCAGCCTGTCGGGAAGTGCACGCTCCACCTAAATATTCTATCGTAGACCTCTGCGACAACCTCCCGACATGCCACGACACGCCACTACACGGCTCCAAAATCGAACATGTTTGATTTTGTCGTAACCTTGTCGAAAGGCCCCCGACAGGCCCCCGACAAGCTTCACGTCGCAGCCTGTCATGGCCTTGTCGTAGCCTCTTGTCGGGAACATGTTGGATTTTATCGGGACCTCTACGATAGGCGTTTTCAATCACAGCCTATCGCAGCCAATCGCAGAAACCTGTTCCACCTTCCACGATTTTGCTCACCTCACGATAGAATTGCTATGGTGTCGGGAAGGCAGTCATAGGGCCTATCGGGACCAGAATCGTGGTAGGTGGGGGCCCGGCTTAAACAAAAAGGTCTTTCCGTGATTCCTGACTGCAGATCGGTGCCAAATATTTGGCAAAATGGGAACGGGCTTTTTTCCACAGTCGGTAACCGCCGACGTAAGATCGGTGAATCGAACCGATCAAACGTTTGATATGGTCAACGACATTCTTGGCCAATGTTACGCAATAACCTGACTGAATCCACCCCCTCCGGGAATATTCAAGGTTTTAGTGCAAAACTTAAACCGGTATGGACCCAGAAAATACAATAGAAACATTTTCCATTGGCTGATTGTTCACCATCGCTTCACATCGATCGATCTTTTTTTGTATGCCGACGCCAGATCAGTGAATGGAAACAACCTGATATTTGAAATTGTCACCGATTAATTTGGATAAAATTGCGCAAAAAAGCCAACGCCGTCCGATCAACTTGGTCAGCGACCAAAAGAAAAAATTACTTGGATTTATTTTTCGAGGCTCAAGATTTTAGCCTGAAAATTCCGTCGGTATGGGCAGATGAAATGCAGTGAATGTAAGGCAAAGACCTCACCCTAACCGATCACTTGATACCGACGTGCAGCCGATGGCATCATCGACATACTTTAATGCGACATTTCCACCTGATGACTAAATGTCCATAGACTATGTGGTCACTGAACATTTTGTCGTCAGGTGGGTACACTTTAATTTCTAATTTTGGTGAATGCTTCGTAGCTCTAAATGGATTTTGTAACAGAATCGTCCACCTGCCACCAATCATATATGCCAAGTTAGAATTTATAGGTTAAGAAAATACTCGTCAAGTAGCGCAAAATTGCATTATGTAGGGATAAAAGATTGTCAACCTGAAAGTTGTATCCCCGTTTACATCTGGTGGTGCCAAAAGCCTGGGGCCGGTTTAATAATAGGACATGAAGACACTTTTTTTTATTATTTGACCCGAGAAGGTATACTAAGGCCTCTGCTGGGCAGGTATTCTATTCCTCGAACAAGCGTTATCGTTTAATAACATTTAAGTCTGTTCACTAAGACAGTCTTAGGCGCCCATAAGCTCATCCATAAGTGTTGAATCAATTTGATCCAGATCGTCCCGGGGGGTCGTTGCTCCACGTTTTGCGTAATTATTATCTATAATTATGTCGCCATCTATATCCAATTAAAAACCTAATGAACCTTTCACCAATGACACTGAAAATGCGGTGTTCCAAAAGGTAGCGATGCAACATGAAAATAACGATACTTTACATCACCATCCGTTATTACTGGCGCAACGCTTTTCCCACATTTCTAGGAGCAACGACCCCCTGGAAGGCAAGCCTAGTGGTAAAAACTGTTATAAAAGGTAACAATACAACATGAAAATAACGATACTACACGACACGATCCTATATTACTGGAGCAACGCTGTTCCCACATTTATAGGAGCAACGACCCCCTGGCGTACAAAAGAGGGTCTTCATGTACGATTATTAAATGGGTCTCTCAATTGTTGGCCGGAATCGTGAGGTGGAAATATCGGTACCGCCTTCGTCGGCTAAAGCAATCGAGGCAATGGAGATGCGAGAAAGGATTTTGTGAGTATCCGGATGCTAAAATGTATCTACTATTTTGAAATGCCTGAAAAACTCGACTATGTTGAGAGGCATTGACAATAAAAAAAAAAAAAATTTAAAAAGGATCTGCCATGATGTCCATGGCCCTTTGTTGTCAGATTGCACACAGAGGTTGTTTTCCGTTGGATCATAGTTGAACCTACCAGACATCGTTTTAGTAAATCATTTGAGGCTGTGCTAGATTATTCACCCAAAAAAAACAGGATGCAGTTAGCAACATAATAGTCTTACGCGTGTGGAGCGGTTTGAGGTGAAGGAGGTTGGGTGGTGAGGTGTGGTTACAAGGTCTGGTGAACTGGCTCCAGACTGAGGAGAGGAACTCCCATTGACAACTCATCTGTTCCTACACACGCCTGGTGTTTTTTCCGGGGCTTTAGAGTTTTACAAAGAGAGAGATATCTGTCTCTAGGCCACCTCTGATATCAAATCCAGTACAAGGCAAAGCAAAGCGTGAAGAAATGGCATCAATCAAGGCTAGCGCTTCTACATCAGAGGCCTGTGTCGGCTCTTTTAATACACGCACACACCTCCCATGCAGTTAGCCCTTCTGATTAAAGGCATATCGGATCATTTCTCTTGGTAATTAAAACCCATGCCATTTTCCTGAAACTTGAATATATATGATGAGCTCAAAGTGTTGTAGAACACGTATCTAACTTAAAGGTCGGGGTCACCGTGCTATTTTCTTATTATGGCCCGGCGTCCACCTACTACGATATGGTTCCGATATGGTCTACGATGCACCTCCCGATAAAAAATCAAAATAGTGTCGGAAGGTCACCAAATATCGGGGCAGTTAACCACGTTTCTGCGATTAGGCACCAAAAAGAAACCCTTGTGATGCATGGTGGATTGGTATGTCTATACATTATGTCTACGATTTTGCACCTTCCCGATATGTCTCCGATATTTTCTTTTTGTATCGGTGCCATATTAGTAGGTCTAAATTTCTATCGTAGTAGGTGGACGCCAGGCCTAAAGTACATGTATAGTTTTACATACATAAGTGTTAAAGATCATATGTCACCGTCGTTGTTTTCGTACACTATATCATTCAGTGCATTTCCCTTTTTAATGTAAATTGGCATGATTTATCTATTGGGTTAGATCAAAATCGATAATTGGCTATACTTCACTCATTTAGTATTAGAATGTCACAAATAAACTAGTTTTGACTAATAACAACATTATTTTAAAGGCACCACGTGGCGCCACCGTGAATTGTAGGATATACCTTTAACTGCATATTTATCTGTTCCTCACTCTCGCCCACTTTCTCATCCTCTCACTAATTCTCTTCCTCACTCTCTTTGCTTCTCTTTATGTACATATATTCATCTCACCCGTGGTATTTATTCCCATAGACATCCCCATTAGCATTGGAAACTCGTACCCTAATCACACGGTATTGTAGAGAAATACTCAATGGGGGATAATGTCACAAATGTTAGTCAATTGGCCAGTGATAGCGGTGAGATAGAATCTGAACCGCAGTCAATTCATACACACTAAATACACACTATTCCTTTTGGTTTGCTACGTAATCTCACTCGGGTTTACTCATGGGATTACTCAGCAACAAAACTATGACTATGTTTCATTATCTATGGATCTCGATGCTGTTCTCTGACGCTCAACCAGTCTTGCTTTGTTCATTTACCTTTATTTGTATCTGCCTCACGCCCTGCTTCTATCTCATCCACTCTTCGTCTGTCTCTTCCTTCCTCCACCTCCTGTTCTCCATCTCTCCCTTCATCTTTCAATAAATTCTATATTTCTACCTGCTTCACTCACTCTCTGATGTGGGCGTTACGTCAGTTACTCTATTCACTCCCTAGTAATATATTTAGACATCAGAATACGAAAGCTCTTTTATGGTTCATTTATTCCTGCGCACTCTTTATCATCCAACGTATAGAAAGTCCCCATTGAAAATGTACGGGGATTCAGTAAAGCACGTGCGACCCACAATATAAAATCTGTCAGATACCATAACTGTGGTATACCGATTCAAATCCGTGGTATACGGCCCTCAAAACCATGGCATACTGGAAAATAGTCCCTTTGTACTATAGAGCAAAAATATAGTTGCTAGTGTTATACCCTTTAATCTGGCAATTAATGGGTTTAATTTTTTTGAGAAGATGGATAAGGACTACAACTAACGAGAGTTTCCTGGACAGGTGGCTCTGTAAACCGTTCTAGGTTTAAGTCGTTATAGATGGTGTATTACTACGCATCACCCTCTCATGGTTTATGGCTGCCTGTACACAAAGCCGTCAAGTATTGTCTATGTATAGTCCCCTTTCCATTGCCCTTTCCCATCATCGATCTACAATTAGGAACAACCGACCGACTTTTGGCACTGCTGACCCCAAATCCGTCAGTCGAAACGACCCAGCTCGTGAAATGACCCATGACTTTTTCTGCTTAGATTATGCAATGTGGCACCACCCACCACTGAGTAAAAGATTGGTCACTGTGTGCAATCTACTACCCTCACAGATTTTTTCGATACTGACACACAGTCGGTGGCACCACCAACAGACTTTCTGGGTAACTAAAAAAATCTCCGCTTTTTTCGTCGGCCAATGGAAACGGGCCTTGGATAAGGTGACACAAAAATTGCTTTAATTCAGATCTAAATCTAAAGACACAGATTGAGGAACACACTCCCGCCATGACCGTCTAAAGCCCAATGCCCATCTACCGATTTCAGAACATTCATGTACCTTTATCGGCAACAAACGTACGATAATTTGTCTCACCCAAGACATCCGGAAACGGAATTGGCCGTAGTCGGTAGATGTAGGACAGCTAGGCAAGGGTGAGCCAACGATTAATAGACCGATTTGCTTAGGACTAATATCCACCACCCCATCTCCTCAATGTCCGTCGGTCGAGAGAAGGGTTACATAATTTGCCTGCGACAGGTTCACCGACTCCTATACGATTTGGGAACTAATCGCTCAACCCTGAATCGGTAGATGGGCATCAGGCTTAACGACCAGAGATGTGCCCGGTCTTTGAGGCAGAGCTGTAGAAGCGAGCACACATGCCCTCCAGACTTCACAGAACTACTCCAGTTCATTCCCGCCACACATCGCAGATAAAAGGAGAATTCCACTGATGACTTCCTCTTCGGTTTCCCTCGTGCAAGAACAACCAAATCCAATGTAATTTGTAGCGGAGAACTCTAATTGCCGCGGGCGGCCTCTGTGTGCGCTGCCTGGGTCTGCCAGCTGCAGTTGGCTCCGCTGGAGAGGACCCTTGAGGTGCATCACCTGGAACTGCAGCCAGAGGCTCAGAGACACCTGATTATGGCCACCTGAGAGAACTCTCCTCCACGGTTTATCCCACCCCTAATATAAAATCCCATAGGCTTAACATTGAGATTCCGTATGCCACGCTGACTGGCATACGGACGTTTGTATGCCACTAGGGGCATACAGAATTTTGATGATTTTCATTCATGGTTTTAACATTAAATTATTGTAGAGAGGGGTTGGATAAAACAAAACCTGATTCGTTTTAATCTTGGCTCCCATATGCCACTCCTGGAATTTGGCTCCGGATACCACTCAGCTCCGCCTCGTGATATCACGACGCCAAACTCCAGTCGTGGCATACGGGAGCCAAGATTAAAACTCATCCAGTTTTACGATAATTCTCTACCCTAATATAAAACCCTATAGGCTTAACACTGAGTTGTTGTTGTTTTTTTGTGTTTTTTTTCATTTGATCAAACAAAAATGACGATATACAATTCGCCGCGCAGTGCAGCGTTCTTCCATTTAATACCATATTACATCACAGTGACATACACTAACATATAATACGACAATCATTCAATACACCATTCCGTCTGCCATGCTCACTGACATACGGGGTTTTATATGCCACTAGTGGCATACAGAATTGTTGTCACATGTTATTCCAAAATCCAGGAGACGGGGTAGGATAAAACTAAAACCTGATTCGTTTTAATCTTTGCCACCGCATTCCACTCCTGGAGTTTTGGCTCCGGACTTCACTCGGCTTCGCCTCGTGAAATCACTATGCCAAACTCCAGTCGTGGCATACGGTGGCCAAGATTAAATCTCATCCAGTTTTACGATAGTATATCATGAGTGTAGATCTCAGGGTTTTTTTTTAATCAGATGCAATCAGATAATCTGTAGTTGCCATGGACCTGGCGTTTACACTAGAAGATTTCTAGCTTTTTACAGCCGAAATTCATTATTCTTTCATGCCATAATCTTTTTAAAGCGTAAGGCCCGATACCCACCTACTACAATAGAAATTTTAGACCTCCCGATGCACTACAGTGCATAATGTCAAACATCATAGACAATCGGGAACCTTTTTATTGCGTACAGTCGGGCAGAGTCGGTCATTACCCCCTTGTTTATATTAACCGGCCCGGTCATAATCAGGTCTGAGAAGTGCGTATAGCGATAAGATTCTAACCGACCCAACGGATCCATCGGGGAAAGGTGTGATCGGGAACAATCAGTGTATCGCTGTTTATAGGCTTTAGTTTTTTTACAGCAAGCTCAAAGTCTATATGACCACTCCAACCTTCAGGCAGCGTACATTAGCATGTGGCCCACACTCAAATACCAACGCAATCGTATTCGGTTCATACCTCTGGTGGTGTAGCCAGGATCATGGCGAGTCTGAAGGTATAGCTGTTGTTAGACTTGGCTGCTTTGCACGACGTGATAAGACCTCCCGTGTATGGCTAAATATCATATATGGAGACATTTTGTTCACTTGTTTGAAAACAATAAGAATGCATTGAATGAAATCTAATAACAACGTCGAATGACATCTGTTAATCTTATACGCATACTGCCAATGTCATATTGAAGTGTAAATATTGCACTTTTTTAACACACATTTTAAAAGTTGGCTGTAATTCACACTTAGAGCACATCAAATTAATAAAATAAACCCAAAAATATCATTGGATTGAACAAATGATCAAAACTTCCCCCCGTGGATTTTAACGTCATTGGACCATAATTTTATTTTTTGAATCAAATTATCTGTAATTTGGTTCTTCCTCTCCGGTAATTATGAGCACTCCTGCATGGCAGCTCCTGTGCCTATTCCTATCTCACATTTCAGCAGTGAGCAGTGGCGCAACATGGCAGGTTATCTGTTGAGCTTGTGTTTACTAGGGATAATAAACCAAGTAGTGTTTCCAATGGCTTGTGCAATAGCCGTCATGCCATCTGTATCCACAAATAGAGATATTTCTTCTGGTTCCCACTGTTTCTATGCCGTAAATGTTGCGTTTACAATAAAAAAATATCGCTTTTCGTCATGCTATTGAGATAGAGAATATTCTTTTTTTTATAGCAAAGACGACCTACGTCAGACCACGTTATAAAGTCTCCGTATATTCCTGCAGATCAAAAGCAGATAGATAAACTGGACACCCACGAATCTCATAGCAATGCCTTTCAAAATAATAAATTGTATTCATAATCTTCTTGCCTCTGTGCATAAAGCCAGGCACCCACTGCTTGAGACGTGGCTATGAATCTAAATTCCTGCATCATTGCCTTGTAGGAAGTTTGAGAAAAAAAATCAGTGTTGTAGAGTGTTAGAGTGCAAGACTAAATTACTACATTGTCGCTAAGTCGAAATGTTGAAAAGTTCTGTGTCGCAGTGTGCCGGTGTGTGTCAGAAAACTTGTCATAATTTGTCAGGAGCCCAGGGAGTTCAGGCTTTTTAGACACCGTACTGTATTAAGGTCTCTTATCAGTAATGCACTTAGGTTCTTTTCTACCTTTTTCACATAGAAGATTTGGGTTTTGAATCATTTTTACAAGAGAAGATGATCAAAGAAGCGTTATCTGTTTAGTCAAAAGTAATTAATGAAATGGATGTCTCAAAACCCCGGATTTTCCAGGGTAGGTGACGCCAACATAGAGGACACAATACAGCAGTAGGACAATAGCGTGTTTGTTGTCTCATGAACAATCCAGACCGACAGGTCATCTTACTGTGGATCCACAAAATACAAACATCTTTTGTCATGAGCTCTTTACTATTGTTAGTAGCCTCTCTACTTTTGTTTTTGGATTCAATTAGTCAAATGAAGAGCACATGTATTTACGGTGCTTTCAGCTATCCCTCGATTCATTCACAAAATCCAACAAACACACGGCCTGTCTTAGATGCTGGGTCCTTTTTAGCCTTCGCGCTGTTTGTATTGCTCCATGGACCACTCAGAACTGAGGAAGAGCTGCTCCGAGCAATACAAAGCGACACCTGAGTTGAAAAGGCTCTGTTTGTCACCGACCAGAGAATTAACCCAGGGTGTGTGTCCGCAAACAACATGGCTATTCCCGCTTGAAATGGAAACGTGACAACGACCAATAATCCTGTGGTAAATGGTGGGAGTGGCGGTAGGGTAGATGGGGAGTAGTGCTGTAGGGGGGTGTGGGATGGGAAGTAAACATAGTGCTGTGGGGACATTTTTCGTTGGGAGTAGATGTAGTGCTGTAGGAGATGTGGGACAGGGAATAGATGTAGTGTTGTGGGGGATGTAGGATGGATGGGGGGGGGGGTGTGGTGTGGAGCAGATGTAGTGCTGTAGGGGATGTGGGGTAGAGAGTAGATGCAGTGCAGTGGGGGATGTGGGGTGTGGAGTAGATTTAGTGCTTTGCGGGATGTCAAGTGGGGAGTTTATGTAGCGCTGTGGGGGATGTGGGGTAGAGAGTAGATTTAGAGCTGTGAGGGATGTCAAGTGGGGAGTTGATGTAGTGCTGTGGGGGTGTGGGATGGAGAATAGGCATAGCATTGTTGGGGGTGTGGGATTGGGAGTAGGCATAAGGCCCATTCCCACTAGGCGATTTGTGCCCCTGAGACTACTGCCAGGCATAATCGCCAGAAATGGCAGTTGCACAGCGGATGGGAGGGCATAGTCAGCGACTATGCTCTGATATATTTCAAACATGTTTGTAATTGAATCACAAGAAATTGGTACCCTTTTAAGAGAGAATCCAGTCGCTGACTCAAGCCCGAAGAACGGGGGGTAGTGCAATAGTCGCTGACGATTTTGCCATTTTCTATTCCCACTTGGTATCTCATGTTATTCCTAGAAATTTTGGCAGATAGTTGGCGACGGGTGCCCTATGAATGCCCAAAAATCGGTTAGTGGGAACCAGGCTTTAGCGTAGTAGGGGGTGCTTTGGGGGATGTGGGATAGAGAGTAGATTTAGTGCTGTGGGGATGTGGGATGGGGAGTAGGCTTAGTACTGTGGTAATGTGGGGTGGATGGGGAGTAGGCACAATGCTGTGTGGGATGTGGGGTGGGAGTAGATGTATAGCTGTGCTCTAGGAGATGTGGGATGGGGAGTAGTAAAACTGTGGGGGATGTGGGGTGGGGAGTAGGTGTAGTGCTGTAGGATATGTGGGTTGGGGAGTAGATGTAGTGCTATGGGAGATGTGGGATGGGGAGTAGATGTAGTGCTGTAGGAGATGTGAGGTTGGGAGTAGATGTAACGCTGTTTGAGATGTGGGGTTGGGAGTAGACACAGTGCTGTGGTGATGTGGGATGGGGAGTAGATGTAGTGCTGTGCTCTAGGAGATGTGGGATGGGGAGTAGTAAAACTGTGGGGGATATGGGATGGGGAGTCGAGGTAGTGATGTGGTGGATGTGGGATGGGGAATAGACATAGTGCTGTGGGGATGTGGTGTGGGGAGTAGATGTAGTGCTGTAGGAGATGTGAGGTTGGGAGTAGATGTAGTGCTGTTTGAGATGTGGGGTGGGGAGTAGGCACAGTGCTGTGTGGGATGTGGGGTGGGAGTAGATGTAGTGCTGTGCTCTAGGAGATGTGGAATGGGGAGTAGTAAAACTGTGGGGGAAATGGGATGGGGAGTTGAGGTAGTGATGTGGTGGATGTGGGTGGGACTAGATGTAATGTTGTAGATGTGGGGTTGGGTAGATGTAGTGCTGTGGTGGGAGATATGGTGTGGCTGGGACAGACGGTAGATGTAGTGCTGTAGGAGATGTGGATCGACAGGGAGAGGTGGGACGGTGGCGACGTGTAGCGGGGACGCCGTGGGTGGAGTTGCTAGCCTTAAGACTGTTCACGTGACTGCTCCGGCTGACTGGCCATCATCACTTCCGGTGTGATGCGTTGAGACGGGTGGTCTGGCGCATGCGCTCACCCGCCTTCCGCTGCGTGAATTCCGTGTAGTCTGTCTGTTCACATTTGTACTGTTACTACCTGGTAACATGTAGAACCCCACCCCCTACAGCCCCTCAGGCCAACACTGCCTATAACTGTGGACTATCAATGCAAAACCAGCTATAGAGGATAAAGGATCCATGTGAAGTACGTATACAGTACTGCCAACAAATCATAATACTAGTGCAGCACATGCTACGGAAAATATCTATGGCAGCGATTATTTGTTATCACACAAAGGTTCGTCCCTACATGAGAGGCATGGATATAACATCAGTATCAGTCTTGATCTTTTAGCACACTACCTAAAACTTATTATTTGACACAAGCAAAGTTTATCCTAGGAAATATATACACAATTCATTACCTTTTAATTCTAACTGTTCATAATCAAGCTATCTAGATTTAGATAGAAAGGATGGGATTGGGTATAAGATCACGGTTTAAAGTAAATATTAAAGCCTGATGTCCACTGATATCCAAACCATCTACTAGTGGCCTTACGATGTACCTAAAAACCAGGAACGATGCACACACTTGATGGCCGATAACTATTTCAGGCTGGCTTAAATTAGTCATCTTGACAGCTGGCGATTCTATGAAAATCATCAACTACCTCTCCTCTCAGCCAAAGATGTGTGTTCTGTGTCAACGACTATCACTTTTTACTTGACTCTACGTTACCGGCAATATACTAATGGAATATGAATACATTCACCTGTAGTTTAAACAGTGCTAACCTTCCAGAATAGTCGCCTATAATAGTCTAGGGTAAACGCCTGCTGACAAGGACAACAGAAAGTAATATGTTCCTCATTTAAGAGATGATGGGTTGTCTAGTGTAATTTCTTGAGTAAATTCTTGGGTTCACGACTATTGCGGCCGACATTGTGTAATCGAGCACCATCTGATGACAGTTGTCTAGACGTTCTACAGTCATATATTTAGTCGTCTAGTGTAAAAGTGAAGTATTACTAATTTGTGAAGGAGAGGCAGAAACTTCGAGCAGGAGATTGTCTATACTTGATACCTCGAGCTCTTCCAGTAATCAAGGGAGAAAGATTATCTCTATGTAACAGATTGAAGATGGCAAGTTTCGAGATGAGGTGATGTCTCATAATGTTTTAAGTGCGCATTAGCTATCCTTACTTAACGTTTCCCCATTCCCTTTTTCTGTTTTCCCGTTTTTATCTATATTTATTTCATCCTCGGAGTCCATTTACGATGGCTATTGGATGAGCATCTAATTGCCTCGGTACATGTTTTGACTTTATAAATCATGTAGTACGCCAACTCTGCACGGCCATTCTACAGACAATTTGATACTTAATCGTCCGTTATGATAAAACCAGGTGAAGCACGCATGTGTGTGCTGAAAAAAAAGCAATCTAAAAGAGGCGCTGCAATCCTAGGAAATTACAGGGGGGCATATTGCAGTTGAGGGATTCAGGATAACAATGAATTATCTATATATATATATATATATATTGATAACAACAGCGCATAACGATGTTAAAAAGGAAATGCATTGCAATTGTTACATACTGAAAACCTGCCATGAGTTTTGGTTGCAGAGTAATCTCACAAGTCAGAGCCGAGTGAGATTACATAGCAAACCAAATTATATGGCATGTTTTCAGTGGATATGGATCGAGTGGGGTTCAGATTTGATCCCACCCCTTTCAACGACTACTTGGCTAACATTTGTGACTTCATCCCCTTTTGAGTATTTTCTAACAATACTCAATGAATACGTCTTGGAAGCGTGTCGGTAGGCCTCTTGGAAGCTTGTCGGTAGGCCTCTTGGAAGCGTGTCGGTAGACCTCTTGGAAGGTGGCGTGTACTCAGTGGTCAGGGCTTTAATGTTCATCAAATGACATGTTTTTACAGTAATGGAGAGGTTCGTTTGTTTTGGAGCTATCGTTTATTTGCAGGAAGGTTCCCTGTGCATGTAAAGCTGTGATTTTGTCAAAGGGAAATGTAGCATAGAATGTTGTGGAGTGTTCGACATTAGACTTCTCCATCGGGTTGGCAGGATGTCGGGGATAAAAGTGTCAGTAGTGACCCTCTCAGGTATCAGGGACACCTCTGACAGAGAATCGTACGCCTCGCCCCCTCTCCGTCACTCCCACCAGATAGTTGACAATTTCTGACGTGTTTCTTTCGGGATGGATGAACCATGCAGACCTGCCCTAAAAGGATTTTCTCTCACACAGAACTCCTGCAATGACGCACATGGTGAATTCCTATGATACATATTCTCCAGGATTACTCACAGATATACATTGTAGACATATGGCCGGAGGTCTATGGAATCCTACCCTGCTTCTAGTGTGTAAATTAATATGAATAATGTTCGGGCTCACTGAGAAGCAGTGAATGTTCGGGCGCACTGTACCCTTAGTGTATTTCCCAAGTACATAGAATGACATTGTTCATGTATCTAGGTGCATGCAAATCAGAAAACGTAGTGAGTGAACCCATAGCGATTCCGTTCTCGGCCTTTTGTGCCATGAAATATGTCCCTCTGCCTCTGGCGTCGGGACATATTTCATGGAAGAAGATAACTCAACGGTCAATCGCTATGGGTTCACTAAGTATGTTTTCTCTTATTATACGTATTTCTGATGAGAAATAATCCAGCGAAAACATAAATACAACATAAGGGCTATTGATTCTCTTTCTCTAAGTGTTTACTCTGCATCTGACAGGTTCGTATAGCTGAATGCAATACGAGGTATACCTAGATTCTTATGTGGAAATATTGCAATAGAGTGAGACACACACTACCAGAACATAACCAGACAACGATTTTAGTATCTTTATTGTTATCCGCTCAAAGTCAGCACAATGAACATCGCTCATATTTGGAATGGCAACGACGAGTGCTTTTTGTAGAGCACTGAGTTCTGTTATCCCTTTATTGTAACCAGACAATAAAGAACGATGTTTTTTAGTAACGAACAACACATAAGTGTAGGGGTGAAGGTGGCACTGTATACTCCTACCACTGACACGACCACGTCTAGAGTGAAAACTCTTATTCGTATTTTTGCGCTATTGTGTCCTAACCATTTATCCAACGCAAGAAACTATTTAGCAAAACAAGAAAATGTTTCAAAGTGAAGGGAGAGTTTACACATAACGAATGACACATCGTTCTTATCCTATAGAAATATAAGGTGTCAGAGTACATAAGCAGTAAAGAGTAATCTTTGTGAGCTGTAACAATACGCTATACAATCCGGTGGAGTTTTCAATTTTCTTACCTCATATGACATATGATCTATCTTGATTCAAGTTAAAGCCACACGTGATATCCAATACCAGATCTACTACCCTAAAATCCAGCTTTGATGATGTCCTTTCTAAGGTATGCTCTAGGTCAGAGCCACACGCAGGAGAGAGCTCCTGTCATGAAGTCACCCCTCAACCTCGCTCCCTCCGCCCATCACCCCCGACTCATTCTCCTCCCCCTGCCTTCCACAAGGCGTCTTTTGATGTGCCAACCACAAACGATATCTTTGCCAAGTACCTGTCTACAAAGTGTAGTGTCTGGAGTGATATGAAGGAGTGGGCTTGATACAGGAGCAGCTGGTTGCAGACATGAACACAGTGACCGGTGACACTGAGCAAGCCCGACGTACAGACCCTCTATCTGTCGGTGTACCACAAAGGTATCTGTTTATAAACAGGTTACTAGAAGTAGGCTAGATTTAGATTGGCTTTTACTCCATTGCTAGACCGGCTGCAGTCGCTGTCTCTTATGCCTACTCCTCCACCTACTCCACCTCTCCTCATTGGAATATGTGTCTAAGGCCGGGCGTCCACCTACTACGATAGAAATTTAGACCTACCGATATGGCTCCGATACAAAAAGCAAATATCGGAGACATATCACGAAGGTGCAAAATCGTAGACATGCGTCTAGACATGCCAATCCACCACGCATTGTTTTTTTTTTTTTATCGGTGTCTAATCGCAGAAACGTGGTCAACTGCCCCGATATTAGGGGACCTTCCGACGCGATTTTGATTTTTTTATCGGGAGGTGTATCGTAGACAATATCGGAATCATATCGTAGTAGGTGGACGCCGGGCCTTCAGTGTTCGCCTGATACCAAGTCATGATTCCTGGCCCTGTCAGGCGGTAGGGGAAATCCACATGTTGTAGAGTAGTTTTATTTCTTAATTATATCCATAATCAAAGACTTGAGCAAGTCTACTCCACCTCTTAAAAGCAATCCCAAGGACGAAATACTGAGGATACGTCCCTCTTATGTGGAGCGGAACATAAATACGTCCTTCTATGCCTTTGAAGCCGATTCGGTGAATGGCTGATTTTACTGACACGCCTTACCGTCTTTGCGACACATTAGGTAGCGATGCACTAGCATTACTCGTAGGTGATATCATTCGGATACATTCAGTGCAGGGGTTGGTTCTTAAAGTCTCTTGATTCTTGAGGGAATTTGTCCGTTCAGCTTTCCGGTATGTACCTTTTCAATTACGACGATAAAGGCCATTGGTAGATTCGATATCATATACCTGTGCACGAATGTATCGTACCTACTGGTCGGCTGCACGGATCTCATTCTGCACCCTGTGCACGAACTAATAGTTCGCAACTCCGTACCGCGTGATTTCTTTTTAAATTAGTTTTGATTATGTCAAGGTATATAATAATAAGGAGTCATTGTAAGAGTGTCTGAATTAGACCTGTTCCTTGTTGTTTTGGTTGAAAATGTGTATCAACTTGATAAATATTATCGACCCAACGACCTTGGAACAGATTTCATTCAGGCACACTAACCGTGTCTCTATATATTATAGTTTAGAGTCAACATTTATTCTCAAGTTGTGGCTTCGCATTGGTTTACAAATATTCAATGCTTATTTTAGGAACTGCCCTTGCAATGTTCCCATGGAGATTGACAGTATACATAACAAATAACTTATACTCAAAGGATTTTTTTTATTTGTTTATTCTTATTATCACATTAATTCACCTCAAGGGTGGTCCTCTATTTATGATATAATTTAATCACATCAAGATTTCCACACTGGTAATGGGTATCGTGTAAACGAATTTAGTTTGGAGAGAAGTTATAAATTACTGTAATATGATACAAAACATTAGATATATGGTAAAAAAAGTAACAATAACCATTCACAGTATATGATGAGATAAGCGAATAATTGACCATAAACATGGACATGCATAACACAATTAGTCTTAGGACAGAGGCAAAAGTTCTTTACGTTTTTACTTTCTATAGTAGCGATGGAAGGGCTTTTAGTTTATCTTTAAAAGTGCATTTACTTGGAATCGTTCGGTTTCGACATCTAGGGCATACCGCATTTTATAGCCACCGCATTGTGGTGATTCCTTTACAAACTCCGTTTAAGGTTTATCTAGCCTGAAAAGTACTTTACTCTGTGACCTAAGTTTTCTGTAGTCATTAGCATAATCTTTATCCTTGTCCTTGACATGTAATATTTGATCTTTGCAAATGTTCAAGCTGGAAGTCCAGCCCCAATTACATTTCAAGATCTGCCAATTATTGGCAATTGATAAACCAACAAATATCCATTACACCTTGGCTCGTCCGTTCTCCTCTTCCCTGGTGATTCATCCTGTAGGGGTGTTCCTCCCATTACTCCGTGCAGTTATCAGTAGGAGTGCTGTCCCACAGCGTAGTTGCAATCCCTATCAAATTGTCCTCTTGGGGAGTTATCCTGTCACCTTATTGAACTAAATAAGACAGAGCATAGGAAATGTCCCAAGGTCCCCAAGGCCATTCATCAATATCCCAGGAGTTCTCAAGTGCTGTAAAACACCGAGACCGATTACTGATTAGTGATGAATGAGATTGCATTGAAACTGTACCTGAATTTGGATTTCTGATCCAAGGAGACAAGGAATGAGCTGCAATTACGATTTCTGGAGATTTTCTTCTCATTTGGTCGGACACCGTACTTGGACATTCGTACGGAGAAATATCTGGTGACAGATTCTGGATTATTGACAAATCAAACCGTGACCCAGTGTAATCGCTGTCAAATATTGGACGATAAAAATATGCATTTGGGTACAACTGAGATCGCTGCTTTGCTCAAATCTGTCTGGATTATGAATTTCGAGAACAGCCCCACTTGCAAATAAATAATGATTTCTATAGTATTCCTCTATCTGTATAATGATAACCTGTGTTATGAAGATAACGGATCTGTATCATTGAGCTCCCACGGCATCAATTCATAGCCTCAGGATATGGTGATATACAAAGAGGACTGGATAAAGGTATATCTAAAGCCTCTGCAAAGAAATATCTGTTGTCGGAAGATATAGCAAACTATATATTGACATGATTTAGCCCTGGTTTCTGAGTCTTATGACCAGTTACCTACATAATGGCCGGGTTAATATCATTAGATAAAATCATTAGCACATTGAGTAGAGGCGAAGATTCAGAATAAATACACTGGCCGACTATTCGCCCCCTATCTGCAGGAACCACCTACCAATTTTTAGGATATCCTGGTGCCAGATCAGTGAAAGAA
This sequence comes from Alentia gelatinosa, assembly GCA_950022655.1. Classification (NCBI taxonomy): domain Eukaryota; kingdom Metazoa; phylum Annelida; class Polychaeta; order Phyllodocida; family Polynoidae; genus Alentia; species Alentia gelatinosa. Next base: position 51,826,785 of record OX465586.1, read on the forward strand.
AACAGGCATGCAGAGAAGTGTTTACCAATAAATTGTGTATATCTTATCACTTATTCACATTAATAAGTGCACATAAAATTTAATAAAATTTTATTTAGCCCACTTCGGCTTCACTCTCAGTTCATCCAGGGATATGGGGTAATGATTATGCAATGAGGCCACCACTAAAAGACTTTGTCAAAGACGGACAGAATCAGAGAGCTTTTAAATCGCTGGTGATGGTCATTGTGTTTGGAGCGCAGTTCTATTGGTTTGGACCTGTCAAATGTGGCAGAAACAAGGCATACTCAGTACCCTAAACAATTTTTAGACACCAACGTGCAGTTGTTGGCCACCACCGACTGACTTAAAGAGAACTCAATTTGATCTGTACCTTTTTCGACAGCCCGTGGAAAATGGCTTCATGGCTGTAGTCATATGCATACATTATTATGTTGAGGTATTGTTGTTTGTCTTTCTGTATTGGCATGTGGAGTTTACTTTAGATTGGCCTTTGGAAGTGACTCTTGTCCTGTTTATCTTACGTTGAATGTAAACTTTACCCTATAGCATAATGTTAATAACATGAAACCTATAAGCCTTTTTCCACTGGCTGACAAAAACAGCACTGATTGATTGAGTTCCCCCAAAGCTTTGGACCCCGGTTGCCATTGACTGCACATCGGTATATAAAAATTGTTGAGGGTTTTCTGTATGTCTTGTTTCTACTGCATTTGACAGGTCCATTCTGATGAAACTGTCCTCCAAACACAATGACCATCAGGGATGAATTCAATCCCCTTTGATTCTGTCTGTCATTGACAAAGTCGTTCAGTGGTGGCCTCGTTGCATAATCTATTTACAATTAACGGGTAAAGACTTCTCTGCATACTTGCTTCTATTCACTTATCTGGTGCTGGTATACCCTAAAGATCGATAGGTGGTCCTTGCAGATCGATGGTGAATAGTCGGTCAGTGGAAAATGGCTTTTTGACAATGATAACCAATGGACACATGAATTATTGATCATTTAGACCCACATGACATGGTAATAAACACACTTAAAAGCAGACAATGCCTTGCAAAAAAAAACAGTTGCTGTAATTTATTGTGTCGACATATGCATTGCTTCACTTTATCATACCCCTAATATAAAACCCAATAGGCTTAACATTGAGTTTCCATATGCCACGCTGACTGGCATGCACAGTTGTATATGCCACTAGTGGCATACAGAATCTTTATCATGTAATTTTCCAAAATCGAGGAGACGGGGTAGGATAAAATCAAAACCTGATTCGTTTTAATCTTGGCCACCGCATGCCACTCCTGGAGTTTTGGCTCCGGATATCACTTGGCTTCTCCTCACGAAGTCACTATGTCAAACTCCAGTCGTGGCATACGGTGGCCAAGATTAAAACTTATCCAGTTTTACGATAATATGCGTCATTGAACACACTATTGTGATCAATTGGACAGGTCCTAGGAAGAGTGTCGGCTTTGTTGTCTAATGTACAAGTTTTACTGTAACATAAATGAAAAAATGAAGTAGTGTGGATCATGGGCATGTGTCCTTTTTGCTTTTAGATGTCAAACAGACACTTAAAGCAAGCTCCTTGAAGATCATAATTCATAGATGGCAAATGATCTTTCTCAGGGCAAAGGATAACAGGGGAGGTTATTGTTGATACTATTGAATAGTACCTAATGATCCCTTTTTTGCGCATTAAGGTTTTTGTTCCAAAACCCATCTCTGTATTTACAAAAATTCTCATGGTTTCCTCCAATGTTGTCCGCCAGCTGCTGGTATGGTGATTAGGAATGGTGATTGGCTAACTAAATGCCAATTTATTCATGACTCTACGAGGACTTAATTGCCGTTTTATAAGATAACAATAGTCAGTGGATGATTAAGAATAAACTAGTACTCACGGAGAATTTCCTAGAAGTAGCCAACTGGCTGCCTTGTTAAACAATCATTGTACAACTCCATGGCAGAACCAAAAGTACGCCTACTTTGCCGCACATCTTTATTTGTAATTGCTCTGATTTGTATCAATGGTTAACAATGTGAAAAGAATCACTGTCGATGTAAAGAATTAAGGGACACATGCTGCAGAAAGAAAAACTTCATGTTCATGTTTTGTTTCTCAAAAGAGCAGCTTATGCTGACAGTTGCTTGAGGGTAGCTCATAATGAAGTCACGTCACTACGCTACTACAATGTTGCTGCCACAATGCATTAAAAAAACTGACATAGAGTGAAATTTAATAGCAGTATTGACAGGTCTCAGCGGTGATTGCAGGCTTATCGTTCGGTAACCATGTCAGAACCTTTAATTACGCACCAGTTCATCCAGGTCACGCGCAAATTAGAAAAACAAATCTAAAAAGAAGTTAGGTGTCAAGTGTACTGATTGCAGAGACAACCCGAAACCAGAGAAGTCTTAAGTAGGTTTGTCTTCTTTTTTTTAGTATTTGAACTTAGATATTTTTGTCTGTATTTTCCCCTGTTTTCAATGTGATAATAACCTAGGATTGCATATTGTTATTGTAAATGTTAGTAATCCTTCAACTGGCATTTAATACAGGTTATATGATGACCATGCTCTTAGAGTATGGGTTCTTGTCGAATGCAGCCCGGCTTGGGTACACTTCTCTAACCATGTTCAGGAGTAATCCAGACAGATTGAAGCTAACAGCAATACCTGCCATTGTTATGTTCAACACTGGATGTCATCGACCTACAAAGCTTCGCATGACGACCAACAAGAGCTGATTTGATGATATGACCTTCACATTGTGCAGGTGTATGAAAAATACTCCTTCATCATATTAGCAATTCATAAGCGAATGGCTAGGTAACACAATTAAATGATATCCTACAACTCACAGTGGCGCCACTTGATGATTTTTTAAAAGATGTTATTTATAAGTCAAAACTGGTTATTCATGATTCATTGTAATTCTAAATGAATAAATTCAACGTTTTGCCCAGTTTTTCCGATTTATTTGGCAAAAAGGACGATTTTATATTTGCTTGATTTACAAAGGAAATGTACAGGAAAATAGAATACTCTCCGATATTTTTTTAAAGTGCCATGACCTATGAATTTTAGAACCTAGATGTGCAGTACTATACATCTACTATAGCATGTAAAGGTATGAGTCGAATCACATGGGTTTTACTATATGAAAAGTATCATTTTAGAATTTCTATATATTTTATTATAAAACTATTGTAATATTGATCTCTAAATCAAAAACTAGCACTGTGACTCCCAACTTTTAATTTAGATATGTGTTCTACAGCACTTAGAGATCATCATATTAAATTTTCAGGAAAATGACAATGGTCTCAATTTTCAGACCAACTTGTCCGATAGACCTTTAAGTGCGCCAGAAGGGAGTGAATACATTTCAGTTTATAGAATTGAAGCCACTGTACCGGTGCTTTCCTTGATATCTGATGGTCGAGCTGCAGTGTTTTACTATGACTTTGCAAATACCGAATGTTTACATTCAATGACAGATAATGTTGTGAAAATCACTTGTTTATTTTGCTGCTAATCTAGGCGTTGATAAAAAGAATACGAACTTGAAAACATAATCGCTTTTACCCTCTCTATTTAGGAACTGAGAAATAGATTTTTATAAAGGCGCTGGTCCACTCGTGATCTGTTGGTTGGTCCTGTCTGCATGTTATATGGTTAATTATGGTGAACCTTGTGTAATGTCACATAATTCTAGACAACTACATGTGACCAAAACAGTACGCATGGCAACAGTAACGTGGCCATCTTAAATCTGATTATGATTCATCAAGCCGCAGCGAACGCCTCCAGTTGTGAGAGCAGAGCTTTGTGAAATAACATTTGCCAACGTCCATTTGTTCTCCATGAAAAATCCCTCCGCCCAGGGCTGATGTATCATTAAAATGACTAGAATACTAAGGATTCTCTTGGCAATGCGAGAGAACACTGTACAAAACAATAATGTGTTTAGATTTCAGTGATGTTGTGATGTTTCCTGTACGTGGGTTTGGTGTGCTAAAGTTCGTTCGTTGTGGGCTGAATCAAATGTCCTACTAATATCCGATATAATGGTCTACATCTTGCGAACAATGAACCAGTTTCACATTCTATGATATTCTGCTCAACATATAAACTTAGATATGTCGGTTATATGCATACCTGTTTTCAAATCATAACGTATCCTACATGTTAAATAGTCTCAAGCGTACGCCTGATTTCAAGTACATGTAATGAATATTCCCATAAGCAAAGACATGTTCTAAAACAGCAAGATCTTGTATTGCAAATGTCTACAGAATCCAATCATCCATCACCTAATTAAGTTGACCTATCCGTTAAAGCCTTGTCCGATGGTAATTGCCTTTCGAATGATGGACCAGTATAGTAAAGAATTCGCGTGCATCCGCTCGATACTGCTCGCTATTGCTCGCATGTGTATCCATTAGAGCCAAGTGTAAACCAGGTCTGGCTTAATGGGCCATGCACTAAAATCTGGCTGATGTGCAATTTGCCTTTGAAGTCCTTGCGCATTAAGTCATTGAGCGATTCCGCCCTCAGTCGACACTTTTCATGATAACATAGCTGGGGCTTGATACAAGCCTACTGGGTGAGCTATACCGGAGGGCCTGTATACGTCCGTATTGTTAACTAATATTCACTTTATTATACATCCATGCACATTGTCCTTATGGTTACTGAGGTCCTCTGTTTCATATAATGTACAAATCATGTACGGCCTACTGTGCCGTACACTGTTATACGGCTCAGTTTTGGAGTGCCATGAATAGTCTTCGAATGCTTATTTATTGTGATTTCTTATTAGTACTTAATATTTGAAGGTGTACGATAAAAGGAAATCGATATATTTGAAGGTGTACGATAAAAGGAAATCGATATGGCATTTGTATCTTTATCTCACACCTGGTATTTTCGTCTCATAGGCTTAACATTGGGTACTCATTCTCCATGCCCATACAAGTATCGAAGTCCCTTCTCCATGGTCTTATATATTGTGTGTCATAGACCCTTTTAGTGTGTACAGGGGTAAGATGAATACAGAAAGCAACTCATCTTGGTCCAATTCATTGTTCTCCAACTCATTCGAATACTACGTGATACTTACTTGGCTGTTGCCTTGTTCATATCACTCAGCATCCAACGCATGGAGAACAACGACTCTGACCAAAACCGGTTGGGTTCTTCTTTAGTACATAATAATCGCTTCCAGTCTCATAAATATGTCCTTCAGCCTAACGATGCCAGTGCAAGTATTTGACGGCCCAGGACTTTGTATTTATTTAAGTTAGCTGTACTATTTTATGCAAAATAGGGACGTCATGCTCTTCGCCATGTGGATCCATCCACCAAACCCAGCTTTTACACATTATTCAGGTATTTACACTGGGCGATTTATCCTCTCTTAGATGAGAAACAGATTAATTTCTACTATCCATGTTGGTAGGCATTTACTCTAGACGATTATAGGTGACAATCTCACAGGTTAACCTTATTAAAACTACAGGTGAATATGTACATTTCACATCAGAAAACCATAGGTAAAGAAGGATTGAGTGGTTGTCAATTCAAAACAAACATTTTTGACCAAAGCGAAAGGTGGTCTATGATTGAAATTATACAGAATTGCTTGAAATAGTCACCAGTCAGCAAGTTGTCTACAAAATCGCCAGGTAATCCCACATTGCATAATCTAATATGATCAGACATATATTCAGATGATCTCTAGTCGCCATGGACTTGGCGTTCACACTAGACGATTACTTTTTTACGCCTTTTACGACCAGAAGTCTTCAGATGACACTAAATTCAGAAATCGTCGAGTGTAAACACCAGGATAATCTCCCAAAGAGTCAGAACCACGGCATCCTCCACCTCGTTTCCGCTCACAATACGAATGTTCAATGGTATAGACGCCATGACTCAATCCTATTGATACAGCCGAAACGATAATGTTTTCCCATCCAATCCCGAACATAGAGCCGAATTCAGTTGGATAGAAGAAATATAAGATATCAACCGGAAATATTGATTTCATGGTAAGAGGTAAGTTGAACTATTATCTCCAGAGCAGCTCCTAATCGTTAGACAACTTTTGAGCGCAGGGAGCCTGGAGAACTCGATGAAATGAGTTACGTGTTAGACTGGCGGGCCTCCAGACTGAGGCTCCAATGACTATCCTGGTGCAGCCGACAAATGACGTCCCAGAACAGTAACCGAGGAAGAACGATTCTGTTAAGGCCCTCTCGATCAATGAGGTGTTGATTGATTCCGCGAAAATAGTCCCGGCATCATGCTATGCCTCCGCGACCTGTGGTGAAGAGGCGGGGAACACCTCGCAGAGAAATCAATGCGCCGTGGCGATTTTCCCGCGCACTTTCCGTTGTCACGACCTGACCCTTCTACTGCGTTCCAATGTCGTCTGCCAGGTTTCGCACGGGCGGCAAACATTGCACGAGACACCTCGGGACGCACGCGATCGGTAGAAAAGGAAAATGGAGAGGCAGGGGAACAGTTAGGGTCCCGGTATAGGGAGAAATGTGGGGTAGCTACCCGTGCTATGTACGAATAATTGATAGAAATTTATTGCTTGGGGCATCTCTATCACATGGCGAATTGTTTTGCCATGAGCTATGGCTGGGAATTCTCTTGATTACTGATACGATGCTAAGGGTCGTATGCTAAGTTCCAACTCTCAGAGGATAGCACCACTAGAGACACTCCAATAAGGCCATTTGAAGGGAGCTGATTTTAAACTTTGGATTATTTACTTCCAAATGTAAAAAGGTTGGGATTATTGGTAATGAATAATATAAAACTGTATTAAGAATGGTATAAAATACACAATACTCCATAAGTTTGGATGGGCCGCTATAGTTTTTGAGGAGAAGGTCAGTGACGATGACCGCCCATCCAAACAAGTGGAGTATTGTGTATTTACATGATTTGAGTTTCTGCATTTATCTCAGCCCTTTCAATGACATTAAACAGCATCACAAAATCAGAATAATTCAAATTACTTCGCAAATCCAGTTAGGAGAGAATACTACTTTCTGAAATCATGGCCTCTGACTGACCAGTTCCATATGACGTCGACCTTTAGTTTTCCCGACCCTTTTGTTGTTAGCAAAACTGAATGATACTTATCTCAACATTACTCACAATTGTTTGAGGTTAACATGCTTTGTTACTTCTAAACATTTTTGGCCAAGTATGCAGTCGTTCGGACACAGGATGCCGTACCATTTGCTGTAGGTAGCATTGAAGTTTCATATTACATGCGTGTAATGTGCTGCTTGGCAAAGGCTGGTTCCCTGTCGAAATGAATGATAGGATAGGTATTGTCTGATTTGAAGCGACCTTGAACTTATGCTGGTTCCACGGTCATTGGCAGCGGAGGACGTTGGGGGGAGGGCTGACAAATTTCGCCATGCGCCTTAGCAATGACCAGGCAACCAGCATAATAGAAACCTATAGTATTTTACTGGGAACTAGCTTTGTGAAATCCCACAATGCACCAGAAAAATGGCGGGCGATACCTGGTCTAATATGTGAGCACAAAGGCCAGCCTTCCAGGCCAGCCTTGGCTTAATTAGCTACCTAACAGCAAAAGAAAATAAGCCTGATGTTCAGATTAATAATAATAGTATTTTATTGCATTTCCTTCTCGCTAAATGAGTCCTAAGCTGCGGAAAACAGCGTTGGAGTATTAGCTGGTGTATATACAAATCTTTACAGACATCATGGTTTCATATCTTCATGACGTGAAAAATACCTGTTGAACATTTACAATACATAAATCAGCTCATTAGTGTATTTCCGCAGTTGCTTCCTGTCGAAAAGACAAGAAGCTACTATCCCATTAGCTTCTATCAGATTGATCCTCTGGACCTCATTACAAAATCATTACAACATGGGGGGTTCATTGCACATTAAATCTAACTGTCAGGACCTGTTTCACTGACATCGTAGAGTCTCTGTCTCTTCCCAACAACATCCTACAAGACCACACGTGTAAACTATCCAATAGTCTCCTTCTTATATCTCCCAAATCAGTAGACCTATAAAATTATCATTCGAAATCGTCGGGTATTAACGAATCATAGGGTGGACGATGTTTACGATCTTAGTGAATCAGGCCCATGGGGTGGGACGTCCACCAGTTCTGATTTTAACGACATGAGTCAGCAATTAGAGCAGCTCTTAGCATCCCGAGCTGCTCACCGTATACACTTCTATATACATGTACAGGGCCGCATCTAAATACAGGCTGTATTTACAACAGGGGATGAAAACAATTAATCCACCATGGCCATAACGGTAAGCTGTATACAAAGCACGGCAACTCCTTCTTTGACCTCCAATAACCACTTGTACGACACTGTTGGTATCATGACTGCTCATTGGTTGATTTTACTGACAACACGGCCTTGGGGGAACCTATATGGGCAACAATCATTCATGGGAAGGCAAATCCGCCTTGTTTATGGTATATTTGTTGATCATGACTATTATAATGAATAATTTGTGTACTTGAATGCACTAGGAAATGATGGAAAAACACATTATAATCATGACTCCCATAGATACCAACTTCAAGGATATTTCATTGCAACATGTTGAAAAGGGACTAGATAAAAACAATATACTTTAGCGCATGGCCTCAAATATGACAGTGGGGATCGAAAATCGGTTAAGTGAGGCTTACATACCAAGTTACATTTCTGGTTTAAATTATCACGGGTTAATGTATAGCTCCCATTTTATGTATGGATCACCCCATTCTGTATGATTTATTGTATCATGATAAGAAGGGGGAAGGAGGGAGATAGGTGCGACTGGAGTTGGTTGGAGCAGCAGGAAAACTTAGCATGGAGTTTGTTTACCGGTTGTCATGTTGAATATTCTCATACAATTAAAGGCACGATCTCTACCAGTCCCTTCATATGATACCAACTCAGATGTACAGGACATCTATCAATTATTTTGGAAAATATATCTTCATCCAAAAATGTGTAAGATGAGTTTGGGTAAAAATAAAACCAAAAGCTGTAATCATGTTATTCAATGGTAACCGTTTCTTGATTAATCCAAATCTATGTAGTCCAGAAAAATATCTGTAACAACCTCCAACTTGTGTATAAAACTAACTAGTGAATAAAAATTAAACTGAATCAGCCAACATTAGTTGATGGCTTTCAAGTCCGACAAGGTAACACTTTAAATAATTGAAAACAATAATTATCCCATTGTTCAAGATGGGAAAATACATCATTATTTACTTTCTTAGCAATGATCCATAACATTTTTTGTAAATACAATTTTGGTATACGCAATATTCATTTTTTCCATTGAAAACTTCCTTTCACATCTTGCCACCCGAAAGCCGCTGCTTTTCCAACTACATTTTCATGAGAAAAAAAATCACTTACTTTCAAATAGGATATGTAGTTTGAGTAGGGTGACCAAAAATGTTATTCTTCACGGTTGTGAGGATTGTACAAAACAAAATATTATATTGGGTATTTCGTTAATAGTGTGAAGAACATCCACACCAATATTCGAGTAAGGGAATAGGGATCGTCTCCTTTCCTCATTGTGCCAGGGTTAAACTAGTGTACGCAATAGAGTGCAGGCCGAAGTTGAAATCATTTGACTGAAGGTGTCTCATATAAACATGGGTGTTGTCTAGGCGTGTATAGATGTGATGCCATTCTACAACATCTGAATGGCCCAGTCTGCGTGCTATGAACAGCGGCGTTTTATCTACATCAGTATTACATCTTATTCACACATCGAAGCCTAAGTTCCTTGGTGGAGTACTAGTCATCACCTCATGGTATTCTGATCTGGATAGTATGCATTGTAAACTCCCTACATACACATCACCCTTGTCTTCATGACCCTACACTGGCGGTGTGATGCTGTAGTATTTGGATGACGGTCGGCTTGCTTAGAACCGTTACAGTTATGTTGAACAGGTACATTATACACAGACTTCCATTGGGTGAAGCATCATGTGAGTGGGATGAGCTGCGGGGAATGAATTAACTTAGGTATGCCGACTTGATTAGATACTTTCATTGGCTTGATTTACCAGGTGCTATGAGTAGGTACCACTGGGCAGCAGTTCACGCCAGGGAACGATCACAATAATAATCAAGGAATTACAGATACAATTACGTACATATCAGGGCACACGGTAGTGAGCGTGGTGATCATAGAATGGTGATGGTGATGGTAGGATGCTTAATGACAGGATGCTGATGATGATTATGGTGGTGACCAGGAGACAGACCTTCCCGCTCCCACCTGGAGCCTTAATAGGTCCCGGTCCTGGACCCCTGATCACCCCTTTGGTGTGTCCTATACCACCACGTCCTTGGAGATCTCCTGGCTATTGTTTTCTTGGAGTTTTAAGGCATAGCCACCACTCTGAAGCGAGGAGGAGTCATTGGGGCCGTCCCCCACCCCCTGCGAGCCCTGCGAGCCCTGCGAGGCCGTGCTGAGGGGCTGGTGGGGCAAGGAGGAGGCCCTGTGGGGTGGGTGCGGCAGGGTGTGGTGCGGGTGGTGCTGGAGGGGCCCACTTACGCCACCCCCGCCGTGAGTAGTGTCAGAATTTTGGTGGACGAGCCGTGCGTGTGTGGCGGCGCCGTCCCCGCCGAGGCGGTTGTTCCTGTCGCACGGATACACCTGATGGGGGTTGCCTGAGCGGGGGTTGAGCGTGTGATAGCCGCGCTCCCCGCCGCTAGAGTAGCCTCCGCTCAGGTACGGGTCCCGGTGCTGCAGCGGGTCCCCCCGTGCCGGCAGGTAGCCGTATGTCCGGTGAGGCCCGCTGTGGTCGCCGCTTCCGCTTCCGCTTCCGCCGCCGCCACCGACGATGCGCGCAGGCACGGCGCGGACGAGACTTCCGGTCTTCCCCGGGGGGTCGATGAGCGCGTGTGGCGCGATGGTGACGCGCTTCGTCGGGGTCGTAGAGTGCGCCGGCGCCTGGGGGGAGCCGGAGCCGTGCGGCCCGGGCCCGCCGGGGTTGACGCCCCCGCCGCCGCCGCCACAGCCGAACGTGTGCATGGGTGGGGGAGGGGGGTGGGGGAGGGTGGTGTGGCCGGTCGAACTAGGAGTGTGACCGCCGTTGAAACTCTCCGTAGCCCTCGTCGGTGGACGTGACGAAATCGCGCGGCCTACTGTAAGCAAAAAGAAACATTTTGGTCAGTTCATGTATTTTTACTATTATTTCATTATTTCACAGAGATGGTATAGCAAGACATTCTGCTATTTGCAGGTTTTTTGTATATTCTATGGACAACTTACATAGTAAGGTCCGGCGTCCACCTACTACGATATGGCTCCGATATGGTCTACGATGCACCTCCCGATAAAACTCAAAATCGCGTCGGAAGGTTACCTAATATCGGGGCAGTTGACCACGTTTCTGCGATTAGACACCGATAAAAACCCCATACAATGCGTGGTGGATTGGCTTGTCTAGACATATGTCTACGATTTTGCACCTTCCCGATATGGCACCGATTTTGACATTTTGTATCGGTGCCATATCGGGAGGTCTACGATTCTATTGTAGTAGGTGGACGCCGGGCCTAAAGGTACATCAAACTAGTAGGTCAGTAGCATCGTCGATACATATATTACAGGGGTAATAAGATGAGGTAATGTGATGAAATGAGAAGATAATGACACGCAAATACGCGTGGCCTACTTTAAACAAAAAGAAACATCTTTGGTCAGTATATCTTTATATAGGAAGGTTACAAATATACATTGCATATAAAAATGATTTAAGTTTAATGACTGCCTCATAAAGGGGGAGTTTTACTTTGCCAGTGCATTACACCTCCACTAAGTGACGTCAACGGCCATCAAAACATGGCCGATAATGTGCACAGTAGATTGAACACTGAAAAAGTGCTACAAATAATAATAAAGTACTGTACACTTCACATCCTATCTCCAAGTAGCTGTTGCACAAAATGAACATCACTTGCTAGAATCTTAAAGTAGCATGGTTTGGTAGAATGGAAACTGAGCCATTCCACAGAGTACTATGAAAGAAAATGATGAGGGTTTGGTCTGTGTTCGCCATTGAGTTTAGAGCATGCAGTAATTTGAAGGAGGCCACAAGCCGAGTGCCAAAACACTCCAAACGAGATGTCGAATGGGGCTGAGAGAAAACAGAAATATGTTTCTGATTTTTGTATGGAAATATTTATCTTTTTATCGCCCATTGAGTATGAGTTACTGTACTCGCATGCCTGCTGAGTACGAGTTCCTAATGTAAGCCTATGGACGTTTATACCAGGCTAAGATAAAAGCCCATTTGACTGTATTCTTGCCATACTGTACCGGTCATAGTTAGAGAGAGAACTCATTCCTAGTTTCTATGGTAGAACAACGTCCGAGCTAATTAAATGAATTAAAAAGACATAAAGACCCATGGTTATTATTGGGTTGGCCATGGAGATTTGATTACTTTCATGATTAGAACATGCAATCACTCCGACAACATCTGCCACATAGTTCTATCATTTCCCTTCCACGAAATGCAGGTTATACCGAGTAAAAAAATAACAACAGCTGTGTCTTTAATCTATTTTGAATTCAATCCCTGGACTAATTCAATGATGCTCTACTACATAGACTACTAATATTTTATTCAAAGGTGACCCATGATAATGCATTGGCTTGGGTCAGTCTCCATTAGTTATCAGATATAAGAAAGTTATCAGAGGTGAAGATGACATTTGATATTTAATATCCCGTCTGAGTTTTAATATTCACCAAAAAGGTTATTTTTCCTAAAAGAGGAAGTGATTGTCTTCACAAAATTGAGAAGGTAGGTAGATGTGCATGCATGTGTTCAGATAAGTAATTGAAGACATCCTGTGAATTATTGCGTTTTATTATTTATGTCCTATTACACCTCCTATATATGGTCAGTATAACCTTACGCCCGTATATTCCGGCTGTAATCGTCTTAGTCCCTCGCCTGTTTGAATCTATATACGTATGTCAATAGATGACCTTATATCTTAGGTGGTGTTTTAGGTGTTTCCTTTTCCCAGGCATCACACCCCTTTTTCCCAGCCCCAGGGCTGTGGCCGGAAGGATACCTGCCATTACAACTCGCCCTGTGGTGGCAAATAAAGCAGGGGCAGGTTTTTTTTAATTCATTTGTTTAACCTGCAAAGGTATCGGCGGTTAACCGGTATGAGTTAGGCCCGGCGTCCACCTACTACGATATGGCACCGATATGCCATACAATGCACTTCCCGATAAAAAATCAAAATCGCGTCGGAAGGTTACCTAAAATCGGGCCAGTTGACCACGTTTCTGCTATTAGACACCGATAAAAAACCCATACAATGCGTGGTGGATTGGCTTGTCTAGATAAATGTCTACGATTTTGCACCTTCCCGATATGGCACCGATTTTGACATTTTGTATCGGTGCCATATCGGGAGGTCTACGGTTCTATCGTAGTAGGTGGACGCGGGGCCTTACCTTTAAAGCCCATAACTGTAGAGATAGAGGTAGATTTTACAGACTCTAGAGCTGTGTTTACTATGACCTATGACAACCTTACTCTTTGACATGTATTGACATACATCGATGTTCCCCTGAGTTACATAGGGTGGTGATATCTACGTGAATCTAAGGGTTTACAGAGGTGTCCTTCAAGAGCAATCCCCAACCCCATTCTTCTGACAACCTATTCTATAACTCCAAGTTATCCGATTTTCTATGTACTTATATGATGTGGAACCCTCTCTTTACAGGGGAAATAGTTGATTAAAACTATTTCCTTTATTGATCGTTCTTTATACAAAAATTGTTATTTTCATAGGTTATAATTGATATTCCCTTAATGTTACACCTCTGAGTTAACACAAAAATAAGGAATGATTACGTCAATAAAGGTGGTAAAACCATCAATCGAACATGGATTGGTATTCTTTTGCTTATCAAGGAGATCTTCCTTCAGCCTGTAGATATCTTAACATAAAATCAAAAAGATTCTATTATCTAAAGAGTTTTTAAACCACTCCCGGCCTAATGTTAGATACAACAAAATTATTGATCATACATTTCCGTTCGTTGACATTTGAAGGTATTGGCTATGGCGGAATTCCCAATGACAGTAAACCGCTTCCAGGTATGTCATATGTCGTTAAGTCAAACACTGCTTTGTTGGGTCTTGTAATAAACGGTTATGCACGACCTGTATCTTCGGGGTACGTCATTTGGGCGTCTTGGCTTTCACTGACACCTGTTATTACCTTTGACCCGATAGAGTAACTGATAGACTAACAAGTGTCTAACGACAGCCCCTGCCCGTTACAACCCCTACTCTCCGACCCCTGCCCCTAACCCGCCGAGGGGTACGGCCTAAACCCCGCAGGGCGGCCAGTCCATACAAATATCAGCGATTAGTGGACCGTGTATGTTCCCGTATCAGTGACACTTCCTCTAAATGAATCATCCCCGTTTAAATCTTAAGGAAGGCTTGGAATAGCTTTCTAAACAATATCCAGCGACCTTATAAATAAGAGTTATTATTACAGTGGCCCTGCATGGACTACGGGGCTGGGAGAGATAAAACATTGTGAAGCTTGTTTAAATCACACCAGGGAGAAGGGAAATCTCCACATTGCTCCAGACAGAAAATGGTGGATTTAAAACGGTGCGTTTTTGCCTGTGGCGATGGCGGTGGCGGTGGTGGCTAGGGGAGGTGGGGAGGTAGGGTAAAGGGGAGAAGGCATATCTCATGAGGCCAAAGCAAGGAGACTATCAATCACTCCTGGCAAGGCAATGGTCATCTAATGGTCTGGGAACACCTGGGAGGGCGGCCCGCGCAGGTGAGGGGTGGCGATAACGGAGGGGGGCCCGGACGGGGGTGCGCCGTGTCCAGTCCCCGCCTCCCCGCTGGGTGTCCGGCGCCCGGCTCCCACTCAGCCCGGCCCGGCCCGGCCACTGACCACATGGTTTATCTCTAGACGGGCCTGCAGCACACCGGCCACCCCCGGCCCCTTTAGCCAGCCCACCCCCTGCCTTTACCCTCCCCTCCTATCTCCCTCCGACATACGTCCTGGCGGGGCGGAGACGTGCCGGGCCCGGGGTAAGACGGAGGAGAGGGGGGCGCCTTGGCGTCGCCTTGTTCCCAGCCTCCAGGACCCAATAGGGAGGAGGGGAGGTTCACCAGGGGTTAAGATGAAAAAGGGCCCATCGGCGGCCCGTGTCCGGCCCAGGCATGCAATGCCCCCATTAAGTCGCCTGGGTACGGGCCATTCCACCAATGGTCACTTTGACAAACTAATGTCCGAGCAACTCGCCCAATTGGCCCCCGCGCGGACTCTAATTTGTAATCTATCAACAAAGGGTCGCTCCACTCTATTAAATGAGTTACTCGCTGCTGCCTCTCCACCGAGCAAGCGCTGCTTCAATCCCCTTTCTTCTTTTTCTTCTCGTGCAGGCGCCGTGCTTTATGGCATTGCGCCGGAGGACTGATAGAAGAGAAAGATAACATGAACAAGCTCTGATGCCATTTTCTCCATCTACAGCAAGGCGGGGAAGATAATACGGGTTCCCTTATCTCAATAAGATCTGATCGTTAGGCGAGGAAGATGAAGTCAAATAAATTAGAATGATCGTTTTTATACGACAACCTCACAGAGATGCAATCAGCCCCAAGTCTTCTCTTTTTACCGAGGTTTGTCTCGCAATATGACTTACTGACTGACAGCCAACAAAGGCAGTAAAACTTACATCGATTATGGAAACTACGCCTCGATACCATATCAATTGACGTGTTTGTGCTGATTATACCGAGTTTTTGATATTTGTGAAGGAATTTGAATCGGTTCTAGCTACGTTTTCTCCTGTTCTTTAAGGACCACCCAGTCTTGGAGCACAATCATGAAGCCTTCCGTGTGGGTGTCCATCGGTGGACAGCTACTTATTGAGATGGACACCCAGACTGTTGAAAGCTGCCCTCTCTCCTACCATGCTATCCCCCACCTGCTTGTCGGCTTAGGGGACGAGATCAAAGAGGGAGAAGTGTCCACTACACTGTAAGTACACGCTGATAGGCTTTGCGTATTATTGGAGGGTGGAGATGACAGCGCTATGTCCCCGAGCGTCCGCCCACTGGGCGTAAGCCTCTTCCTTGTGAAAGGCCAGTCCCAGGAGGAGGATCCGAGACACAGGAGGAGGGGTGAGAGGCTTAGGGGGAGGCCAGGCAGGGGGTTAAGGCGTGGTGGATGGACAGACACGTCGCCGACGTCCACCAATCTGTATGAGGCAGGTGATCGCCACCAATCCCACTTCACAGTGTCTCGCCAGTTTTTACCACTAGGCTTGCCTGCCAGGGGGTCGTTGCTCCTATAAATGTGGGAAAAGCGTTGCTCCAGTAATATAGGATAGTGTCGTGTAGTATCGTTATTTTCATGTTGTATTGTCACCTTTTATAACACTGCATTTTCAGTGTCATTGGTGAAAGGTTCATTAGTTTTTTTAATTTGATATAAATGGCGACATAATTATGATGCGATCCGCAAAAAATCTGGGCCAATGCTTTGGACTTCGGATCGCTATTCTGCGATCCACAAGCGTGGAGCAACGACCCCCAGGGGGCTGTTTTCTCCTATAAATGTAAGAAAAGCGTTGCTCCAGTAATGTTACTTAGTGTCAGGTGGTAGTGTTATTTTCAAGATTTTATCCTACCCCCTGTGAACGATATATTTATGTGAGGATAATAACAAAAAACATGATAAAAACCTTCTGAAGTCCTCCATATAGCTGCTCTGAAGGCGCTTGGAACTACTTTCAGCTGCTGATCTCTGATTGGTCCATTTGTTGTACGCTCCTAGGAGCGATTTTTTATCCGTATGCAACATACGGGCGTATACGGAAAGTCAATGTTAAGCCTATGGGATTTTATATTAGGGGTAGGATAAAGATAAATACAATCTCTGCAGTATACACCTCCCATGCACATGTATATGTTACAGTGGTACACGCGAATGGTACGGTATTCCTCACAGTAGTAATTCAAAGCACGTCCTCCTGCCCAGAAGCAGCCTCCCCACGGCCTGAGAGCACATCCTGGAGGACCTTTAGATACAGCTGCCAGGCACAGACAGGCGACACTGGAGTACCCCAGCGGCAGGAGATGCTTGGTCATATCCATGGGATATTTATTGAAGCTCAAGAGCTGGGGGAGTGTGAGGTGTCTGGTTGGTATGGGGTTAGGGACCGGGGATATTTCCTTCATGAATTTTGCATCCTTTCATCTGTGCCTTAGCTTTCATGTGGCATAGTAACGGCAGGAAAAGGCAACGCAGAGCACCGCTTGCCGTTGCCCTTTTTATGGTGTCAACAGAAGGGACATCATCTCTTTAAAGCCGGCCCGCGCTCGATACCCATTATCATCAGCGGCCAATCGTTATCACTCCTAATTAGGTCTCCGGCTACAAAATTAGCTAGTTGCCCCCGGGAGGTGCCAGGGGCCATTTGAATGGCTAATCATGGCAGTGTGGGAAGCCACGATTTGGAAGATTTAACTTGAAGGCGGTGCCCACCAGCCCCTGCTGCCGACAGAGGGCAGCGCATCACCCTTCCGGCTGCGCACGCAGCGAGGGAACGCGGCGCAGTGTTCTGGCGTCCTCCGCCAGGAAATAGTGGTATGACACCTAAAGGAGGGACGCCATAAAGGCCCGTCCGGCTGTATGATGGATGAGCGACTGGGACGCCAAGACCGCCGCGACCACCGGCAGCGCGGCCATTGAAGAGGGTCCCCCTTCCGTATGCTCGCCTAGACCAGCCGTGTTTTGTAGAGTAGAAGCCGGCGCTTGTCTCTCTACGCTGCACCATTCTATATTGAGAACACGCCCACTGCCTACGACCTACATAAACACTGCCACCCACCCCTTTATCGCCCACCATACCCTAGCCGGTGGCTGGGGACCCGACGGGCTCTCCCCTCAGGATTCTTGCTCCGCTAGAGGGCAGCAGGGTAGACCTCCGGCTAAACCGGAAGCAGATCCGCGTTGTGTGTTCTTCTTCTGCTTCAACAGGTTTGAGAATCGGGTATTTCGAGTTAAGAGGTCCCAGTAGGAGGGCAGTGATCCAGTGTAGAACATATCCCTTCCCACTGCCACTGCTTCGGTGTAATACCAGGCTTTGATGCAAAGCAACTGCTATCCCTAACCTAGATTCAAATGGCTTTGAACGCTCTGCCTAGCATAAATCTTGCTTAAAGCATTTAGACGTGACCTTGAATGATATGAAGCGACGGACTTTACACACTATTTATCAAGCTGAGGTTATCAAGGACTATACAGGTTCTTATATTTCATACCACCCTAAAGAATCGATGAGCATGATTTATCTGGATAAAGAGTGCCAATCAGTTAAAGATTCCTACAATCGAACCACCTCTAAACAGCCAGAATTAATGAGGATATGAATTTCATCCATAAGAATTTCCATTAACATGTATATATTTATAGATATATAATCAACATGTATCAGCTTTTTTGTTTGGATACTCTTATTATGTATTCAAAAGGGGTGGTAATATTTATGGGTATAGACATAGAAGAGAACTCATGAGGTGAGAATAAACTGGTCCGTACTCCATCGACTTTGACCGTGGAGGGATTTACGTACGAGGGGGTGTGTGGATTAAGTTATTTTCATCGAGTAGGTTTCTTGATCTATCTCACCCCGTATACATGATCAGGACCATGATTAACCAATAAAATAATTCACCCAATTAGCCATTGAGTATTGGCTACAATACCCTCACGGCTGTTAAGTATGAGTTCCTAACGTTAAGCCTATGGATAAATATACTGGGGTGAGATGATGTTTTGCTTCTTATAAAGGCTGTAATAAGATGATTTAATGAATCAGCCCTGATTCGACGACCTAAAAGCTCAGTTGTTTATGTATGTAATCATATGAATGATGCAGGTGATGGGAACCGATTGAAACCACCATTACTGAATATGCTGACGGTTTATCCCACTTTATTGACATCAATTGTAATCAAACTGAATGTATGGTTATTGGACATAGTATCAATAAAGAAATTCTGAAAAAAAATGAAAAAAAAGGTCAGACTATTTTTGTCTCTCACCAACGCGAGTAAATTTGTTTGTAGTTTGAGTGAATTGAAAACATTTTTTAGAGGAATGAGTCCAGATCCGGAAATTAGAAATGAGTACGTAAGGTATAGCGCCACTGCGTTAGCTGTAATAACTCTCAAACGTCAGTGTTTTAATTATGGATAACATCATGTTCCCCAGTTCAGATGTGCAGCATTCATACGGTAAGTCTCGTTTGGCCATGGTCAGATAACACCGTCCTATTTACTTCATTTGCCAAATGGAAACTGAAACAGGTGGACTTTGTAAAAAGAAAATTGAAAGACGGTCAGATCATCAACCTCATATTTACGTTTCCTACTGCCTCTCCTTTTTACTTCCGCCATATTCATTTTTCTGTTGCTATAAATACCTATCATAGTTGGCCGTAATGCAGGACAGGGCCAGGCTGAGACAATGCTGACCTCGTGAAGGACATTACAAGAAAATCTCCTGAGTTGACTTCTGTGTTTTATATATTCACACAAGAAAGATACTTATGCTGTTAGCATACCAATTAGAATTTACTTTTGGTAGATTAATCGATCACATGTATTTGGTAATTAGTGAAAAAGGAAACATCAAGTGAATCATTTTATCAAGTCAATAGACTAATCGATTCCGATCTAGAACAACGAAGCCCTTTTTTAGTTTATACAAACATGTCAGCAGCTTAAATGTACCTCAATGAGACTATTTATCATTTCACTCCGTATTGGCAAACACTTTATCAAAAAAGGATGAGGTTATATTTCCACAAAGATGCAAGATGGACTGAAATGTGTAGGTGAAAAGATTCATATATCATGTCTATATATTAAATGTACCTCTGTTATCATAGTACACAGATTGAGAGGGTGTTTGTGCCTTTGATCCATTAAAGACAGTCGTGCGATTCACACGGGAACTTAAGCAGAGATCAGTGCGTTACAGTAAGCACTGGGATCCGTGAAGATAACTTAGCCTTTTAATCATAGTTCTAGATCTGTACCAACCATAAATTGGTGGCCGGAGGCGGATGGGCTGTTGTTTTTATTGTTTTTGTATATCAATTTTTATTAAAGAAAATTACTCATAATCTTATACACCGGATTCGGCAGGAATTGCCGTTCTTCCACCCCGGCCCTCTGATGTGGTAGTTGGGAAGGCTATAGGGGACATAGCTATTGAGTGGATATGGCCATCTGCCCATCCCCACACCATCCCTTAACAAAACAATAGGTAGCGGGTCCAGTTATCAATGGATTTTGTAAAAAAAAAAATTATAATAATAATAATAATAATAAATACATACATATTTTTTGCCTCGCCTCATGGGTAACTTTAGATTGTAATAGAGGTTATCCCCCAATTACAGTGGCACTGTCTTACAATTTCCTCACGGATGATAGCAGAACAAGCAATAACTCTGTGCGCCATACCCACAGTACAGACACCCTTCCGCCCGGCAGCTCCACTCCTATGCACCATCAGAGGATGAAGATATTCATAGTAACACTGATGGCTGGAATGAGGAGGATACAGA
Organism: Alentia gelatinosa; assembly: GCA_950022655.1. Taxonomy (NCBI): domain Eukaryota; kingdom Metazoa; phylum Annelida; class Polychaeta; order Phyllodocida; family Polynoidae; genus Alentia; species Alentia gelatinosa. The sequence continues at coordinate 51,847,501 of OX465586.1, forward strand.
GAGATGAGATGAGATACTCCGCCAATCTCCATCCACTCGCTCGGCGGGGCTGTGTCATGCTCCAGTGACCACAAAGGCTGGCTGGTATTAGCATAATCCTCCAGGAGCATGTCCCCTATCACCAGGCCTCAGCCAGGGACGAGTGCCTCTATTCAGCGGCACGTTTTGACACCGGAGTTAGACACTATCATATCTACTCCATTGCTATGTCAGACATATCCCATCACTTATAGGACTTGTCATCTCACAAATCAGTCGTTCTGAGAAAGATATATGCGGCAGTATTCTGTGGGAACAAGCGGGCAATATGAATCTTTGACGGGGTGCTAATGCATGGGGATCCCCTGACGATGATTAAGGATTTTTTTATTTTATTTTTTTTATTTGATCACATAAATAACGATATAGAATTCGCCACCTTAAGTAGCGTTCTTCCATTGAATACCTACAACGCTAAACAGTACAAATACAATACACCCATACACCACTTATCCAAATCACACAAAAAAACAACAACAAAAAAACAAGCCACCCTGCCCCTTGGATCTTTAGAATCTTATTAATCTACCGAGACAGTAGTATCCTTCAAATCCCTCAATACCAAAACTTCACTAGCTTAATTGCCAATAAAACAACACAATACTCTTCCTCGATCTATTGCTCAACTTGGCTTCAAACTATTACACCGATCTGCTGATCGAATGTACCACATATACCAATCAAACTAAAAATACAATATAGAGTAGTTATTATAATCTAAATTAATAACTCATAAATCTTGCCTAATAACTCATTTGAAAACATACTAATAATAATTATAGTGATCTATTATTCTACTTGCGTCCACCAATACCGTCTAACACCTACTTTTTGTTATCTCACCTACTACCACTCGCAGCGATCTAATGATCGACATGCCCGTGCATCAATAAATCTTACCTAAATTGTAATCAATAAATTGTAATCCTAGTTAGTGGTTACTCCTCGAAACACGTAGGTATTTACAGAAAACCTTGGTATACTACGTATTGTATAGACATATCAGATATAGATATATGATAGATATTACCATAGATGGTTAATTTAACCTGATATTTCCTACTGCAAGCCTAGATAGAATCATTTTCTCCTAATCCGAGAAAACTGCTACACGACCAAAGCGAATAACTCTCATATAATAACCCCATAAAGAAGGAAATGGCTGTAGGATATTTGCCCTCAGTTCCCATACGTTCTGCTCCATAAATGGGTAATGTTCTGATGAATAGTCGAGAAACAGCGCAGGAAATCCTTTGAGAAAAGTAATCAACCGTTTCATATATGTCTAGTCAAAGGCACTGACTAGCATTATTTACGGCTTTTATCAAGATGCTTTATTCCCAATACTCACACGCGATACACGTCGAAGTCCAATCCTTTAGTTTAGGACCTCATAAGGTCTAGATTATTAGCCATGGCAGCCAGGATTCCAATTGGAATGGTACGCCATTTATACGTATTATGTTTTGCCTATCGATCCATCTTCCTCTCTGGTCCCGCATTTGTCTGGTGAGTCTGTCTGGGCCCGTGTCTGATGCTGGCTGGCGGCGGCTTCTGTCGACGTGCGCCGATGTTCGTCAACGGCCACGTCCTGCCCTTTGTCGCCGACTCTCCACAGACAAATGCCCACCGACCCATTTGACTTAAGATGTTCTCTTGTCTGCCTTCAGTTTGGCGAGCGGGCGGGTGAGGATGTATGTATACAATGGCTGAGTGATCTAGACGTGCTATGCCGATCTAGAACAAAAGCGGGATAAGTATAGGCCTACAGAGCTCTATGGATATCTATGGCTCTGTTCTTCATATGAAAGTAGAAGTATCTAACTGCTTTGATGTCCATAAATGTAGATTCCAAGAGGTAGTTGGCGTATCCTAATCATTCAGGCCTCAGCTCTCGTCTTCACAATGTGTTTCTATTTTTCCAGTGCTCAGTCCTTTTATCGCCCAGCCGTGTTATACGGACAGTCACGTGATGTATCGGTCGTCCCTGATTGGCTGACAAACTGGTGGCAGGTCTATGGTCCTTGTTGACAGCCACGATCCCCGCGGACACCTTCACAGACTCCCCCTGGTGTTGAAAGTGTCCAAGACCGTCGCAACTAGATGTGCACTGACTTTTCTATAAGCCCGTTTCCATTGGGCGATGATTCAGTCCAGGGACCTGTTTCAGTAGGCTCGTGACATTAGGCCTAGACAGACATCAAAAGCGGCACCAACAGTGCAAGCAACAGCGGAAAAGACTAGCAAATATCAGAAAATCGGAGTGCCCAATCTTCTTCATATTTGGAACGATTATAGGTTATATGTATCTCCTACTCATGTTAAAGTATCATTGCTTAATTCCTAGGAGAAGTGAGTAAAACTCCGCGTGTCATCGATTGCAATCTTGTGATCTGTCCGTATGGTGTCACAGACACCATCTAGACATGTCACGAAACTACTGAAACAGGTCCCAGGTGTTGAAAGTGTCCAAGACTGTCGCAACTAGATGTTCACCGAGTTCTCTATATATAAGCCTGTTTCCATTGGGTGATGATTCAGTCCAGATCTGCAGTCAGAAACTACCGACCAATTTTTTTTGGTACACTGATGTTAGATCAGTAAATGGAAACAAGGCCTGCAGAGAATGCTCACCTATTAATTTGGTAAAGATTATGTAACAAGGCCACCACTGTTGGATTTTCTCACAGAAAACCTGTGTGTACTTGGAAAATACAGTAGAAACAATGTGTGCACTGCACCCTCACCAACACTTTGAGACTGACAAAAGGCCCATTTCCATTGACTGATGAAAACGGTGTAGATTTTATGAGTTACCCTAATAGTCCACCTACATTTGGCGTCAGCAGTGCTAAAGGTCTGTCGGTGGCGCCTGACTGTAGATCAGTGACGGCCAATGTTTTCGTTGGCCAATGGAAAAGGGCCTATACAGTCAGTGCTACCAATGATATACCTTGAGGGTAACTCGAAAAATCTCTTCTGTTTATGTCAGCTAATGGAAAAGAGGTCAATGAGGCACTCAGCGATAAGGCTCAACAGGAAACATGAGTAACATGAACTTAAAAAAAATATACCAATATATTTTTTTAATTAGATAAAAGAAGTGTATCCGGCGGCTTCAAATAAAGCCACCTTTTATCTATTTCATTGCATCTCCTGGCATATGACATTATGAAACCTCATTTCCATTGGCTTACGAAAACAGCAAAGATTTTTTTAGTTACCTTCTGTGATGCCTCCAACTGTACGTCGGCATCAATTTATCGATGAAAGTTCATTATATGCACTGTTTCTACTGTATTTCTGGATACACACAGATTTAATAGGCATTGTTAAATAATCTATTCCAAACTAGTCGGCGAGTAATATCTGCAGGTTTTGTTTCCATTAAGCGATCTGAGTTTGGTACACCAAAATAATCTACCTGTAGTTTCTAGCTGCAAATCAGTACCAAATCGTCAGCCAATCGAAACGGGCTTTTTGTGGTTTCCCATTCTCGTTGTGGTTCCCCATTCTCGTTGCCAAACAAGTAGCACCCATTTTTGAGACATCCCTGTAGCTATCAAATACACAAATTCCTTATTTCGTCGCAGACATATCTATGTTAGCTAGATAGATATCATCTAGATACAGGCAGAACATATAATCGGACTGTTATATGTTGTATAGGTACACCTTTTGGAGATAGAAGCTGTACAAGTGATGCCTTGCTCGTCGGTTTGTTTAGTCCTGCTATGTAGGTTCTAGGTATTAGTAGTAAATGTCTCTATCATATATATCTGCCACGACTGCTCAGACCAAAACTATGAAGATACCCAATGAAAATGTTGTTTTATCTGTAACAAAAAGCCTGTACGCGGCAATATCCCCTTCTCGGAGATGGACATTGCTGACCTGTATCTGTTACTTAATTATACGTCATGCCTCCATCTAGATGATGGCTTGCTAACATAAATATGTCTGGGACTAAAGTAGGTGTTTGTTCATAGTGCCTGGTTACCCCTTCACCCTAAACCCAATCTGACCAGACGGTAGACCGAGAGTAGGGGCTTCAATAGACTGGCCTCAGTCCCTGTATCACCGCTATCGCGCCACCGCACCACCGCCGCCCCTCATACAGGGACTGGTAGAATCCGTAAACGGCCGTGTAGGCTGGTGCGATGTAGCGCCACACTCCCCAAGCAGAGGTCTGGCTACTGGTCAGGATATCTGCTGGGAGATTGATACCCTCTCACTTTGATCTCAATCGAGACATAGTCTGGAGTAGGCGAAATATATTGCTATGACAACACAGGCGGCCAGGGAACTGGAGGAGGGGAGGGGGAGGGGTAGAGGGAGGTTTAGGGTTAGAGGGAGTGGCTTGGGGTCATAAACAGGAGATTCTGGTCAGAGTCGACAAGTCTTTGATTCATGGGCCAGTCAGAGAAGGATACATACTTTAATGAACTTTAGTCTGATTGTGTTTAATCCTTTGATAAATGTTCATAATCAAAGACTTGAGCAAGTCTAGGGCTTCAATGACAGGCCATGATATACACCAGTCAGCTATCTGCACTGACTTATACTATACCCACCAGAGGCTGCCTAGCCATGGGCATGATGAGGGAGATCGAAATGGGCAGTGTTATCAGGCGACCCCTTATCACTACAACCCCATGTCACAAAACCAGATAAGAATCTCCACGTTGCTGTCGCCGTCGCCTGACTTGAGTCCTCTTGTCGCCTACCCATCCATCTACGGCCCAGAGGCAATGATCTTATCTCTGCTATGTATCATCGACTAGAGTCTGGGGTTTACTGCATACAGTGTGTACCCACATTTCTCAATACACAGTTCGGAGAGATCCCCTTCTCTGTTGTCATCTACCGCTCAGATCCACACATGAGGAGCTATGAGTGGGATACACTAAGGAGATGTCGGGCTCTAGGAGTCTCCATGTGTAAAAAAGTGGGGTATTTCTGGATGCTATCGACCTTAGAGAAAAGGGAAGTAATGCGGGCCATTGACCTACTAACTACACCAGCAGCAAGGCAATGACACAAAATCTCCTTAAGGCAATGACAGAATAGGATTCCCAGTTGGAGACACTTTGGGGTGCACTACTGACTCGCAGACACTCAATCCTCTCGTCTCCAGCACCAACCCTTTTCCAAATCCACCCTCCACCAGGCGCCCGCCACCCACTACCCACCACCCGCCGCCAACCGCCGACCGCCACCCGCCGCCACCCGCAAGCCACCCGCCACCCGCCACCCGCAAGCCACCCGCCACCCGCCACCCGCCACCCGCCACCCGCCACCAGCCCTACGCCCTACGCCCGCTGCCACCCGCTACCCGCCACCCACCCTACACCACCCGCCACCCGCCCTACACCACTCGCCACCCGCCCTATACCACCCGCCACCCACCCTACGCCACCCGCCACCCGCCCTACACCACCCGCCCTACGCCACCCGCCACCCGCCCTACACCACCCGCCACCCGCCCTATACCACTCGCCACCAGCCCTATACCACCCGCCACCCGCCCTACACCACACGCCACCCGCCTTCCACCACTCGCCACCCTCCTCACGCCCGCCACCCGCCGCCAAACGTCAAACGCCCAACGCCCGCCGTCGTCCACAGTTCTCTTGTGGCTCGCCCGCTGCTTTATGTAGGGCACAATCTGTGGCCCCAGGGCGTTGGTCACTGTTAATGTGGCGGTAGATTGGGTCGCTGAATGCGAACCGCGCCCTCCAGGATCTACTCACTTTATGGGGAAACACTCTCAACTCGGCAAGTAGCGAAGGTGGAAATAAAGAAAGAAAAGGAGAAAATGGCGATTGTCCTACTTGCATGGCGGCCTACACTCATCGCGGAAGTAAACCGATCTGATGGGAGCTACGAGAGGCCGGCCCCAGGCCCCTTCATGACTCACGTACGACTAGTACGACGTCTTAATGGCCTCCCATGAAACGAAATTATGTTTATCTGCCACTACGCTAAGCTGGTAAAATGTGCGACTGGCTTCCATTTTATTTCTTATGAGGAGACACATAGGAATAGCCCATCAGTGAGGACTGTTTTTTTTTCTGACTGCTAACAAGGCAATGCGATTAGCAGTTTTTAATTGCAAGTCCTTCTGAAGGAATTCAAACGTCTGTTCATTACTTAGCCACTTGACAGTGTCAGTTTTCCTATCTATGCCTTAGGCCAGTTCTACCAAAGTAACACCAAGTCTTTTATTAACAGAGAGAGAGAGAGAGAGTCGCTGCAATACAAGGCTATTCACCTCCAGCATAAATCCACATTTGGTGAATGTCGTGCTCTAAGGCTGGTTTGTATTGAGCCGTCATTAGGGTGTTGGCTATAGGAGAAGTGCATGCGAGACTGCCATAAGTAGCAGTGGCCATTTACACAGCATGTTTGGGCATGTGGTCTACATGACAACTCGCCCTCACTCAGCACTCACTGAGAGCTGCTCGCAGTGAGCAACTCACAATATAAATGTCCCCACACGTACAAAGCGGGACGTGACTGATATATTTGTCTGTGTGGTAGACGCAGTGTGTCTGGAGCCGAGGCGTACTGGTGATTATGTACAGGCAATGCTTTTATCTCATTGTCATTACATTTAACGCCCTACCGAAACTTAAGCCCCTATCATCCTCCCCTCCCAATGGGACCTAGTGGATCATTCTACCGACAGTATTTCTATTTTCTTATTTTCTACAAAGAAGAGATCTTAGTAGGTCGAAAGGTAGTGTCAATTCTAGTGCAAGCGAAACTAGATGTACCTATTTTAGCATTATTTTCCTATTATTCGTAAGGCAATGAAGGTTATGTGAAAGGGACTTTTATATCAGGAATCCCATTGGCAGTATTCACCACCTTTTATAATTAACATTATTGAATATTTTCATGTTTTTCTTAAATCAATTTAACTTAGTGGAAAAACTGCATATTTAAATTGGTTTAGGAAATAAATATGCTTTTAAAGGAAGTTTTCTAATTTTGTGAGTGAGTATAAACATGTTTGATGCAACGATTGCTGTTCTACTTATGTCCTAACAATAGATATTCCCAATCCCCCAAACTAATAAAAAAAAAACACCAGATAATACAGTAGCGGCCAACAATGATACCGAATCCTCAGTAATGCGATCTCTGAATAGATGGTCTCTGTTATCAACTCGCGAGCAGGTGCAAACAATAACGAGCTACTCTATCCAAACATATCCACACTCACATGTTCCGTGTCCTTGCGCATGTCCATGAGATCCATGGGGACCGTGATGATGCTGCTGCTGTTGTGGCTGTTGCTGGTGGAGCTGTTGCTGCTGCTGTTGTTGGTTGTGGTCCGGGAGCTGCTGGTGGTCCCTGGCATGGTCTTTGGAGTGGCTATGGTCACGGTCGCCCTCCTCGCTCGGTCCGCGCCCACTGTCAGTGTTGGATCCCTCCCCTGAGGACGTGCTGTCCGCGTCGCCGCGCTCCTGCTTCATCAGCTGCAGGAACTGATGTACCTGGAGGCACAGCAAGCAGAGTGTGTGTTAGTACAGGGTTATTACAGACTGATTCTAGTTACAGAGTGTGTGTTATTACAGGGTTATTACAGACTGATTCTAGTTACAGGGTGTGTGTTAATACAGGGTTATTACAGACTGATTCTAGTTACAGGGTGTGTGTTAATACAGGGTTATTACAGACTGATTCTAGTTAGAGAGTATGTGTTAATACAGGGTTATTACAGACTGATTCTAGTTACAGAGTGTGTGTTAATACAGGGTTATTACAGACTGATTCTAGTTACAGGGTGTGTGTTAATACAGGGTTATTACAGACTGATTCTAGTTACAGAGTGTGTGTTATTACAGGGTTATTACAGACTGATTCTAGTTACAGGGTGTGTGTTAATACAGGGTTATTACAGACTGATTCTAGTTAGAGAGTATGTGTTAATACAGGGTTATTACAGACTGATTCTAGTTACAGAGTGTGTGTTAATACAGGGTTATTACAGACTGATTCTAGTTACAGGGTGTGTGTTAATACAGGGTTATTACAGACTGATTCTAGTTAGAGAGTATGTGTTAATACAGGGTTATTACAGACTGATTCTAGTTACAGGGTGTGTGTTAATACAGGGTTATTACAGACTGATTCTAGTTACAGGGTGTGTGTTAATACAGGGTTATTACAGACTGATTCTAGTTACAGAGTGTGTGTTAATACAGGGTTATTACAGACTGATTCTAGTTACAGAGTGTGTGTTAATACAGGGTTATTACAGACTGATTCTAGTTACAGGGTGTGTGTTAATACAGGGTTATTACAGACTGATTCTAGTTACAGGGTGTGTGTTAATACAGGGTTATTACAGACTGATTCTAGTTACAGGGTGTGTGTTAAAACAGGGTTATTACAGACTGATTCTAGTTACAGAGTGTGTGTTAAAACAGGGTTATTACAGACTGATTCTAGTTACAGGGTGTGTGTTAATACAGGGTTATTACAGACTGATTCTAGTTACAGGGTGTGTGTTAATACAGGGTTATTACAGACTGATTATAGTTACAGAGTGTGTGTTAAAACAGGGTTATTACAGACTGATTCTAGTTACAGGGTGTGTGTTAATACAGGGTTATTACAGACTGATTCTAGTTAAAGTAGTGCGTGTGTTATTACAGGGCTATTACAGACTGATTCTAGTTACAGAGTGTGTGTTAATACAGGGTTATTACAGACTGATTCTAGTTAAAGTAGTGCGTGTGCTATTACAGGGCTATTACAGACTGATTCTAGTTACAGAGTGTGTGTTAATACAGGGTTATTACAGACTGATTCTAGTTAAAGTAGTGCATGTGTTATTAGAGGGTTAAACAGACTGATTCTAGTTACAGAGTATGTGTTAATACAGGGTTATTATAGACCGATTCTAGTTAAAGTAGTGCGTGTGTTATTACAGGGGTTAGATAGATTGTTTCTTGTTAAAGGGCAAAATCCACCAGGCCGATTTCTCACCCGATCAATTGTTCCTGGGGCCTTAAGAGGAAGCTCACATATTGTAATTCATTTAATTCTGATAATAATAGTTTGATAAATGACCATTTTCAAAGACTTGAGAAATTCTAGGGCATCCGATAATAATCGGCGATTGTCTGGCTACGGAATCGGCTACCGTCGGTCCAGTGGAACACCCCCTTTAAACAGTGTGTGTGTTATCACAGGGGAATTACAGACTGGTTCTAGTTAAATATAGGGCGTGTGTGATTACAGGATTATTACAGACTAATACTAGTTACAAGCAGTGTGTGTCTCCAGTAAACACAAGTACGTTATAGCTACGTAAATTAATGCATTTTTTTGGTAGGAATAACGTACATTTTTACAAAGTTAAGGCTTAGTTTCTTCTGTAGCACGTTTGGTAGATTAACGTTAATCAGATGTACGTTGTCGCAAACCCTCCAGTCGCACAGTGGTCCCGAATGGGGCTTCATAAAATTATTACACAACCCTGGAAATGTTTAAATATTTGCTTAATATGCAGAGTCCTGAAATAGCTTATGGGACAAATTACCCATAGATCAGTTCAATAATGGAGTTCAAGCCCTGTTCATGCTGTATACGACAGGAGGACTTGCAACTAGCGGTACCTAGACTAAAACAGGACCTTACGAATGTCTTGCATACGTTCAAATATGTGTGTAAATCCCGCCACCTGCGACTAGAAAGCTTGCGACTGGGCGTACCTAGGTTCCCACCGTGCGCTTTGCGCTAGGTACCTCTATACCAAGGCATACCTAGGTACTTCCAGTCGCACAGTGTGAACGGGTTATAAAGTAAAATGATTCTATGAATAGATAGAATCTGTGCTGGGTATTAGCTCTGTTCATACTGTGCGACTAGAGGGCTTGCAACTAGCGGTACCTAGCTTGAAAGTGAACGTTACAAATTGCTTGCATACGTTCAAATATGTGTGTAAATCCCGACCCCTGCGACTAGAAAGCTTGCGACTGGGCGTGCCTAGGTATGCTCAGTCAGTTACTAGCAGTACCAAATATCAAACATGTTTGATATTCAAAATGCTTGCAACTGGGCATACTTGAGGTACCTTCAGTCATTTGGTATTCCCAGTCCCAGAATAGTGGGAAGAGCACAGCTCACACTGCTCCCATTTACCTCCATACCTAGGCATACTTAGGTACTTCAAGTCGCACAGTGTGAACGTGTTATAAAGTAATATTGAGTAAAATTATTCTATGAATAAATAGAAACTGTGCTGGATCTTAGACAGGTAGACACATCACACCCTGAACTATACAAAGGAAAACGTCCTACAAGTGTATGAATGTATACATGTGTCTGCATATTACTGAAATTTAAAATAGTGTGTACTGTCCCGTGTTGTCCAGTAAATGTGCTACAAGTTGTTAGTTAATGTCTGTTATGTCCTGTGTCTTAGCCTTGTATATTGCTCTCGATGTATAGTCCTAATTAAGGACCAAGATATGGAAGATCGTCAAGGATATTGATGAATATCTTATTGGTCAATAAATCTGCATGGAAGAAGGTGGTCTATGGTACATTTAGCTGTATCGTATCGTACATTAATCCAAAGACCAAAAAGAGCTTTCCTCTCAAATCTTAGATTTTATCTTAACTGAACCAAGTGTCTATATTTTCTCGACTCAGTACCACAACATATAAAATAGCGAAACAGCCAAGTACCAAATTGATTACTGTGCAGCATCCCTTTAGGGGAGGCTTGTGTCTAACTGTACCCAGTATACAAATATAGAGAGGATTGACAATGCTATCAATTACTAATTCTACCTGGTGAGTAAGGTAGCCATGGTTGTAATGTTTGCATATGTAACATATGTACAATAGATTAACAGCTCCTTAAACCGATTTTTTAGTGAAAATAAGGACATGTGTGACTATATCATATAAAAAACGTTTCAGTATCCATTAAAATAACCACATTGGGTTAAATAGGGCAAATCCATTGTGAAGATGGTCAATAGATACAACAACTGATGGTTTTGTGAATATAGGCAGCTCTGTAATCCACTTGAGTTTCACGTCATAATATATTCGCTATCGCTCGTGTATTACTACACGTCAACTCGCTTTACGGCTGCCTGTCCACAAAACCATCGATTATTGTGCATGAAATCAATCTGTACCTATAAGCCTTCCTCACTCGATTTTTCCCTGAGTGGTTGGATGTCAATTTGTAGTCTTCTTTGATTTACTGTATTGGTCCGGATGCATAAATTCTGAAGTTTTTAAAGCATTAAAAACAAAGCATTCTGAATTTATCCATAAGAGTTTACCTGTTTCTCTGATGGTACTCTTATTGGCATACTACTTGGGGTACTTAGATCTTGGAATCGCTTTGGAATGCGTTGAGTGGAATTGTCTTTCTGAAAGAACAGAAAGAAGTTATACTTCGGGCCAAATTTACAAACGCTATCGCATATTGTAAGGCTTTGGGGCATACATGTATCACCTCTTTTGACAGCATCAAACTTCATGGGGTTTTCCAATAAAATCCTTGATAAAACATGAGACTATTTTACAGAAAATCGAAGTGAGCGAGAGCAAAGGCACATCTCCCCCGGTTTTGAAATAAATATCAAAATTGCCTTCCCCAAAACACAAATTGGGAGAAACAAAAGAAATTAATGAGCCCGTGCTGCCGACAGTGAATCGGGAATGGGCGAGGGAGGTGCAGGAGGCATGGTTTCATGTGAAAGAAATGTTTCGTTGAATAATTTTATTCTTATCATGGCATTATTTCATTAATGTTTTTAACCAGATACAAACGAGGGGAATTCTTGTTCAGATGACGTGATGAAAGACGAAATATTTCGAAACATCAGCTCGCAAACGAAAAAAAACCACATGATATCTTCTCTATTGAAAACTGTAAATGCAATCGATGTTTATCGCTGAATAGCTAGGATCTAACACAAAGGTTATTGTGTTATTGCAATATGGCAGCCTCTCTACATAGAATGGCTTTATTGTGTGATATAAGGTCAAGAATAAACCACAGTAAATGTATTTCAGCGTAGGAGGACTCGTAAGAGGAGTCGTAGTTAATAATCTGGATAAAGGAGGGAAGAAGGCGGAGTAGATTTCAGTGGCGTTTAGTTCACGCATTCCCTTTGGAGAATAAAATACACATGTATTAGTGCCTGGATCGGATTTAAAGAACAAGTTCCAATGAGAATCGGAAAACAAATGAAAATTGTACGAAATTCTGTAAATGCTATAAAGACAAAATAATTTCAGATATTATCATGATCTGTTATTACGTTATTGATAAAGCTCAAGTACTTAGGCTACTAAAAAGACTTGTTTCTCATCATCGCGCGCATCTGCAAAAACGATTTTAGAAGATTTTTTTTTTTTTTTTTTGGGGGGGGGGGTTAAAATAAGATGAACCTTGATAGAAATTATGAAAAGTATGTGTATTTAGTACCAAATTAAAGTTCCTGGTGCCAGGGATGCTTTCAATGTATAAACAGTATAAATCTGAAAACCCTGCATACGTAGACACCCCGTATAAGCGGCCACTTTGGCCCGGAACGGAGGGTGACTGCTTACGCTGGGTTTTACTGTATGTCTAATTCTATGACACTTTTAAGCCATCTTTGATCCACAAAAAAAACCCAAAAAAAACGCCCTCATCATATTTTTCATGGCTTGGTAATGAGAAACAAGTTTGTTTTTTTGAGTGGCCTTATTATGATTATAATCTCGTATTCCCTTATAGTTCAATTTACTCTCCACTTGAAGGGCGTTAAAGATGTTGCTGAAAAGGGATACTAAAGTAACGGGAGCTTAGGTGGTGGCGGGGATTGGGGAGAGACTGTGTTGTAGTCAGTGTCTATACCTGTTATCTAGGAAACCACACTAATCCCATGTCCGGTCAGATCTCAACCCTCCTCCAGCAACCTCCGCCCCGGCGCCTGCGTCTCCACCACAATGAGAGATCGCCGGAAACGCCCAACGACCGGAAGTCGCTAGGCAATCGGGGTCAGGGGTCATAGCAGAGGTCAGCTATAGGGGGCGCTAGAGGAGTCTAAGATGTCGCCTCGTTGTGATTTCTGCACGTTAAACACGTGCCGCGGGGATCTATGGCCGTTCGTGCGGACAGGCGGGTCGTTTGGCTTCGGATTTAAGGCTAAATGGGAACAAGAGTAGTTCCTTGATATATGCATTGATGAATACAGCGAGCTTTAGGTAACAAGCTGTTATTATTCCCTTATGCCGTTATAGCTGCATATTAAAATCTCAGTTTCATCTGAAAGATATTTTTCCTAAATATAGACAAAAAAGCCAAGTGTTGATTGGTATCGCATATGAGATAAAGTAATTGGCGGTTATATATGACCTATATATATGTATGACCTATGTATAGTTTCGACCGAATGAATACAAGGATATGCTGTGTGGGGCATCCTCTGAGAGACAATCCACTGAGGACGATTCCTATCTGGTAAGGAATGGATTCTAAGTAGCCTGCTGCTCAAAGTTCACACGAGACGATCATACGCGGCGACACACGCGCCCAGTGTGGTTATTGACGAGCCCGCTAGGTGGCTGCCTGTGGTGACCTTTCGGACATGATTTGTGCACTAAACGTCGTGAGGACGAGCCCGGCGAGGCGCACCTCCGGCCGCCTCCTCCTGGCCGTGTTTGTGTCCTCACAGCCCGGTAAGACCCGAGCAGCTCGCGCCCTCTGTGTCCTGCTCGCGCTCAGTCTATGGGGAGCAATTCAACTGCTCGCCGGAGGTGACCTTTCACGACGACCCCTGGCGGAGGCGTCGCGGCGCCGGTGAGGGATGGCGTCTGGCATTAGCTTGGTCGTGTCGTTATATGTCAGCCCTCCGACAGGCGCCGCTAGTGCGCCGTTGGGGTCCTGGGGGCGAGCAACATCCGGCCGCGTCGCCGGAAGTGCAGCTACACCAGGCAGGAGTGGATGGGGGACTTGAAACGGACAAGTTTAGTTGTTGGAAAGCAAGATGTGTTATGATAGTGGGTATGGATATATGTGGTTTTAGTAGAGCAGCAATGAACCTTATACTCTTTTTATGAATCTCGCGCGTCAGTATAACCAAACAGGGGGTCGTTTTATTTTCAACTCTCCTGGGCGAGGAGAGTGCCCAGGAGGGATAGCTCCACTGAGGATAATTTTCAGGAGATCTCCTCAATCTCGTTCGATTTACCCTGTCCTCGGGAGGGAGAGAAATCCTCGGCCGAAGTCTCCTTTGAGAGAGCCCCAGGAGAAAATAAACCTGTAGGAGACTTTTGAGGAGACTTGAAAGAGAGGCTGTGTATACTGCAGGTGGTGACACATAGTGGTATTTTTGGGAACTAATTTCATCATTTATGAATGTATGTTAATCTAAGTAAATAGCAAAGTAATTCTCCATCTGAGACCTCCAGTTTTAATTAAAATCATAATAAATATATTTCCAATAGTTCAAATGAATTAAATAGCTATTATTTGTTATTTTGAATCACCCACGACACCCCTAGACGTGTCCCCAGCCAGGAGAGCTGCAGGACACTTTTCAGGAGCTCTCCTGGCCCCAGGATTGAAAATAAAACGATATTTCAGGAGACCTCCTAGAATCTGGCCCAAGACTCTCCTTCCAAGGGAGACTTTGAAATATCGAACCCAAACTGTCCTGGGACCTCTCCCCGGGCGCCCCAGGACTCCTCGGGCAGAAAATAAAACACCCCCCAGATGTATGATTTGTCTGGTTGAATTGACATGCGAGGTAAATCCTGAACTCGATCTCTTTTTCATCCTGACCTGCAGTACAACTTTAGCAGTGGTATTCTCAATGGTAGATTTCCTCACATGGATAGACCCAAGACCCATATTGGTATACCGCCATATAGATTTATGTATGTGCAGTACGCCAGGATATTCCAAAGGCAAATGTAGCGGCAGAAAATGGGTTGAATAGATAATGATCGATAATTTTGTTTGCAGCCGGCATACATATAGTAATACACGAGCGTTAGCAAGTCTATTATGACGTCAACCTCGGGTGGTCTGCGTAGAAACCTATCCAAAAAATTCATCGCTTGTTATTCGAATGAATTAAACCCAGGAATTGCCATGCCAGAGGGTATATCATTTTTTAGGTCGTTTATCTATACTAGTCTATGCTCAGCGAAATAGGATGCTGGTATCGACGCACAGTCATTTCCGTGTTCACAGATTTATTTCCGGACAAATAGTAGTATACTATAGAACAAATGAAAAATAGTATGACAATGAAGCAACACAATCGGTCACAGCTGGTTGAGCCAGACTGCCGTGGACGTGACAGCCTTGCGCTCATTCGACATTACAGTGATCATAAGTTATCAAAACTCATTACTATAGTCTCTCTATGAGAGCCAGTACAGAACATGTACGGGATCTCAAGGCGCGCTATTTTTTTATTTTCTGTTTTAAAATATTCTTAAAGTCCTTGTAGACGCGTTGAGCAGTTCTATGTAGTATCCGAGGGGTTCTTGGGTGCAGTTTGTATATAATTTGGATAGCTTGGTTTTGCAACTTTTGTAATTGTGCAAGATCATAGTCGGATACTGAATCAAGCAAAATGTCACCATAGTCCAAATACGGTAGTACCATAGCCTTGTATATTTTTAGGCAAACCTCAGGTGTAAGTCTTATCTTACTCAATGAATAAAATTTATGGACACGATCCGTCTCAAGTTGTTAATATGCTGTTTAAAGGTTAAATTTCTGTCCATGAATATGCCCAGGTATTTATAAGACGATACAAGCCGCAGTACGTTGCCGTTGATCGTTAATAGACGTTGATTATTGGGGACTATCTTTTTACTCCATAGCACAAGTGGGACTATTTCTCCGTATACAATGCTTTCGAGGTCTTTTATCATGGATTCTGATCCCTATACCATGGTTGTGGTATCTGACAGGATTCAAACAATGAGTAGTAGTCCCCATACATTTCCAATGGGGACCTTGTATACGACAGATGCTAAACATCGGTATAAAATACAACAAATAGTGATCGTGTTGGAGAATCTATCTGCATGCTATACAATATATATGTGGTGGAGGTGCGCATGTCCATATTGCCAGCTGCCGGTTCCGGCCGGCTGGCGCTCGGAGATATGCTGACTTCCGGCTGCGCCTGCGCACACCTTGACATATATCATCCGATTCCAATGTGCCCGTTTATCTGACCTTTGTCAATAAGGCATGTCTTATCGCCCTCAACCTCACCCCTTGCTCTTTGCTCTCTGTCAGCAGCACTGCCCTTGTCCACGTTCCACACAGAATACCTCGAGCGCCACCAACACACATCCTCCACTATCTACACGTGTCTGCTCCTAGAATTAATCCCGAGAAATTCAGTTTCTTAACTATTCATAAACTCACAGCCTACAAGATGAGATGAATAATAGTCAATTATTATCCATCACTGTTCAGGAATAAGTACATGTAACCAGTATTCAATAGAAAGATGTGTTTGAGACTAAAGGGGGGCATCCACCAACGACGACAAGGCTACGACAATGGCTTCCCGACAAGGTCCACGATTGGCCTATGATTGGAGGCCTTGTCATGGTTGGTGGACCCCAGTTCCTGACAAGAGTCTACGACAAGTCCAAAACAATGCCACAATGGGAAGCTTGTCGGGAGTCTTCCGACAAGGCTACGACAACATTGAGCATTTTCAATTTTTCTCACAACAGGACCCTTGTTGTGGAGTGTCATGGCATGTCGGGAGCAGAGGTCTACGATAGGATATTTTGGTGGAGCGTGCACTTCCCGACACACCTCACAAAGCTGTCGTAAAGCCCCCCTTCTTACGACAAGGCTCCGACAAGCGCTGAATGGAACTTTCTTGTCGTAGCCTTGTTGTGGTTGGTGGACGCCCCCTTTAAAGGAGAAAATCCTCAAGATTTATTCGAAAACCAAGCCCGAGATTGCTCCAGCCTCCTCTACCCCTTATTACCATACACGATTGTAATCCCACGAGGCCCTATAAAGTGGCCGGTCACATTTCTGGTGTTTTCCTCTTGCTCAAGAGACCATCCCGGGGGAGTAGGAAACGCTTGGAGAGTGCGTGGGGATAAATAGATTTCTTCTGCGGCTGCTATTGTGGTCCTGTCTGGATGGCCTATGTGGGTCTGCAAGCATGACAATCACAATGATATTCCGGCACAGTGGTGACTAAATCGATTTTTGACTGGTCTCCTCTAGAGAATGTCCGTCTCAATGGTTAATGAACCGGACGACCTATCGGGGCGACTGGTCAGTCCAGCCGTCCACTCGCTGCATGTATAGTAGCAGGACATTGTAGGCACCCACTCTAGGTACGACTATACAGCGTACACATCCCGTCCACCTGCTATCTTTCAGCTGTATGGAAATCATCGTGCACCATACAAAGGGTTTGCGATATAAACACACACCCACAGCTACATGGAAAACGATGTATTAACAGGGAAAAAAACAGGATAAATGGGATAAATATGAATAAGGGAGACATGTGGGAATTGATTTATATGAACAGAAACAAAGGATCCAAGCCATTTTGTATGATATCGCTAAACGCATACATCAATGGAAATTATTATTTCAACTAAGCGAAACGAGCATGTGGATTGCCGCCTGCCTGCCTCACTCATTAGATAAATTACAAACGGGTGGTAACGGGATGTAGGGTGGGGTCGTTTTTAGGGTGTAAAACACGAGCTATAATGAGAAAGTGAAATGTAGTGGCTACTACATTGTTTCTATCGTGGAAGACTAGGGAGAGGCGTGAGTCAAGTAAAGGCCCGGTATATTCCTCAGTCGAGGGATTGGGATACAATCATCATTCCCTTTACCATAATTGTATCAAAAAAGGCAGCTTACACTTACAATTTACATACGCAATATCTATATGCTGTTGTCCAAACAAACGTTAAGCTATGTCCTTGACAGGCCATTACCAATGGACTTTGATGTACAGTCTTGTCATCCTTTATATGGATCCAATATGTAGGAGACCAATAACTGAGTGTATATGGTTGCATTGTAGCAGAGGCTATTGTTCCCAGTCTTTAGGTAACAATGGTTGCATTTTAAGTGAGATGATGCAAAAAATGCCTGGAGAGTCTCTGAGATCAGACATATAAGGCCCGTTTCCATTGGCCGATTTCCGGTCACCGATCTACAGTCAGGAACCAACGACGGACTTTTGGCACTGCTGACACAATATCGGTCAATGGAAACAAACAAGGTCGTGAAATGCCCCACAACTTTTTCTGCTTATATTATGCAATGTGGCACCACCCACCACTGAGTGAAAGCTTGGTCACTGAGTGAAATCTACTACCCTCAGTGATTTTCCTATACCGACGCACAGTCAGTGGCACCACCGACAGACTTTCTGTGTAACTCAAAACGTCTAAGCAATCTTCGTCGGCCAAGGGAAACGGGCCTATAGATCATTCAGAGAAGAACCTGAGACTAGAATTCTGGTACTACCTCAAGTTCATAATAGTAAATGGGTAAATGTAGTCGCAGGTGGTTCAATATGAGTCCCTGAATACAACCCGAGAACTATCTTCATATACCTTACATCGATTAATGTCAGGACACGCAGTGCGTCACAAAAAATAAGAGCCACACGAATCTTGACAAAGAACTTGAATATGCAGATCTACTTACGCACAATAATTAGTTTTTATATCGCACCACACGTTACTAGAATATTAACATGGTTCGGAATAAAGAAGTTACCCTGTCCGTTTTATATTTTTCAGAATGTACTAATGCGGAATATTTCAATAATTTAAGAGGTCGAACATAATTTCCTGATACATGCCATTAATCATACGTGTATTATCATCCAGTCGTATTGTTCGCATTATACTAGAGATGCAACTTTGCCTTCCAATCTATAAAGTGAAAAGCTGCTATTATATTGGATACTAGACTGCCGTATGCTCATGCTTCATTGTACGATTCAGAAAGGTTGCGGGTATATGGGACAAGCGGTAAATAAAATACACCACCTACCCACCCGCCACTCCCCGATATTACACCGAGTATTATGGAGCAGGGCTTGATGATTTAGTTTGATATTACTTTCTTATTTTATGGATTTAGTGTTCAAAATAAGCACTAACTATTGATGAATCCCAACCTCGAGTACCATCCAAATGAGTTTTACAGAATGGACATATGGCAAACATTGCTTGTGTGTTAAAGGTGGTGTTTCGCTGGCAACAGTTAATAGTCAGAGCTTTCGTTGCTGCTGATGATATGAAATGTAGTGCTCTGAAAGGAGGATTTCCACAAAGGCATACAGCATTCAACTAGAATGTATCAAGTCTGTCGGAGCCAAAAACAAGGCATTGTACGACTGAATATATGAGGCATAATCAGATATTACTGAGCTACAGCATACTTGTTTAACTGAATAAAATGGGATTAAACGTAGAGACTACTGTACCTCAGACGGGTGTACTTCACACCTTTCCCCTAGTTTTAGACAATTCTCTTTTAGTACCAACAAAACTCATGGCAAGGTGCTTTTACCAGTCTCAAGGAAAAATGACAAATTCGATTGATGTAGAAGGACACACCTGGTACATAGTCTCAGACATAGTCACTCAAGTACCCTTGAGGTGGATTGTGTAGACAACACGTGACCCCGCTTGCTGGCCTTCTATTGGCTAGGTTAGTGACTCAGTCAGCAACTCAGCAGTGGGTCCATTTGCATCACCAAAATGTCTTAGTAATTCTAAACAGGTTTTAAATCAAAATCCCACGGGATTCTCTACGTTATTAGGGGTAATTGTAGCCCAAAATTGCATGGGAAAAATTGCCTAGATGAAATGAAACTATGCAATTCAGACGGAAAGATTGTGTTCCTGTACAGAATCTCAGCAGCATGTGTCTCAGACAAACACCCTGTGAGGTACATGAATCGCAGTAGGATGTGTCTCAGACAAACACCCTGTGAGGTACTTCAATCCTACGGCGGGAATTCCACCATAGATCCTTCTAATTGTCAAAATAGATTCAACTCTCGCTCACTCTCGGCACTTCTGCAACGCCTGTTTGATGATAACTTTTATGAAGGTTCCCTGGAATTAAAACGCATGATGTTACACTATTCTGTGCTGCTGCGGTGACTACCATATCTATGTGAGGCATTGCAGTGTATTCATTTGAAATCCTTTGTGAAACGTTACTGCATCCTGTGTTTATAGAACAGATGACAACTAATCCTACTCATTATTCTTTCACATTATTCATTTGCATTGGACTATCGGTAAATTCGACTAATTGGATTAATTGTTCTGAAATGCTTTTCACCCACATTATTCAACACAGCTATCTTCCACTATTAACCAGGTTTTTGATCTTCAAAACACGAGAAATAAAGGTTTGCTTTAAGGGAGCCGTCCGGTGGACGGGGGCTTGGTATATAAATGATATATGTATTGTTAGAGCCTCATAACCAACCGATCGGGCGTACAAATATATGTGTCCTAATCACAATGGAAGGGGTGGTGCTGGGCTGGGAATGGCAAAGTGATTGTGCCTGATAAGAGGTGATCTTTTTTGATAGATTGTTCTCCCCAGGGCAATTCCCCATCCCTATTTCCTCCTTTCAGCCATTCTGTCGCACCACCATCCACCAGCCATTGAATCGCTTGCTTACCATTCTCTACATAAAGACTGTGTGTTTATACAAATTGATGCCCAGAGGGGATGTTTATACAGATCATCGCTCTTTATGATATAACGAATGACAGAAAAATAATTTCCTATGTTTTATTACTCTAATTCATCCCAATGGCTTAACATCGTCCCCCTGACAATAGCTAAATCCGTCTGTTTCATTACACTTCTTGATATCTCAATATGTCTTTGCTTTTTCACTTTCTATCGTACGCGTAATCGTATTAGCTGTCTAACTACTTTCCGTACTTCATCCGACTCGATATTAAATTCGAATTGCTTTTCTTTGAGTTGTAAAACCTCTTTTCCTTCACAAGGACTCGTTCTTTGACTCTTACATTCTAGTAGTGTCGGAAATCATACAAACTCTGTATTCACAGAAAACCTGAGAGATGTTCAATTAAAACATGTCTTTAGAGAACTTTCGAGATACAATTACTAACTGCTTTTCTTGGCAAAACGGAATGGGTAACTAACGAAGGTTCGCCAGTTGTGATCGAAGATAAAGTAGGTATAAAATTACAGGCAGATTTGAATACTAAGATGCAGATAGTATTCGCTAATTCAATATACCCCTGCTACTTTGTACATTGTAATTAATGCCCATGCAAACCTAAACCATCCAAAGTGGTGGTAGAAACATTTGATATATGGGGTTCTAACCTTTGAGCTGTATGTGTGTGTGTCTTTCTTTTATATCTTCTATTGAACGATTCACTTCTAGGCTATATGTCAGATCTTCCAATGGTAATACAACAGTAGAAATATTTGACTATAGTTGTGGTGATTTGCAGCATAAAATCAGAATGAGCTATAAACACTTCTAGTTTCCTATTCAACATTGCAAGGTCAGTGCTTGGCACTTTAAATCTAGTTGGGGAAAAGCTCTCTGTAGTGAGTGTATCTGAAGGTGAAGTTGTCACGTGTATCCGATGTGTGTCAGGTGTGTCACGGGGGAGGTGTCCTGCAGGAGAGGTGTCCTGTGGAGGGAGGTGTCCTGCAGGGGAGGTGTCCTGTTGAGAGGATTCCTGGGGAGGTGCCCTCAAGGGAGGTGTACTGTGGGAAAGATTCCTGTGGGGTTGGTGTCCTGTGGGAAAGATTCCTGTGGGGGTGGTGTCCTGTGGGGGAGGTATCCTGACAGAGGAGGTGTCATGTGGGGAGGTGTTCTTATGGAGGAGGTGTCCTGTGAGGAGGTGTCCCATAGGGGAGGTGTCTTGGGGAGGTGTCCTGTGGAGGGAGATGTTCTGCACTGGAGATGTCTTAGGGGGAGGTGTCTTTGGGAGAGGTGTCCTTGGGAGAGGTGTCTTGTAGAGGAGGTGTCTTGGGGGAGGAGATGTCCTGGGGAGGTGTCTTCCGGGGGAGGTGTCCTGCAGGAAGAGGTGTCCTTGAGAAGGTGTCCTTGGGGAGGTGTCCTGTGGTAGTAGGTGTCCTGTAGAGGTGTCCTGTGAGGGAGGTGTCCTGTGGTACTCCAACTTATTCGCCTTTTTCTCATGACCATTCTATCACACCTTATATCAGTTGCAAAGAAACCGACCCATCCAAAAGAGCTCATGACTGGACTAGAAAAACTTGAGTGGCCTGGTCTCCTAAACACCCTCTCAGGTTTAAACCACAAGTCTATTGAACTCTCACCGTGACTTCATCATGCGGTAGCGGCGCCGTAAAAAGTTCATGTCTGGGCGGTCAGTCAGTAGGCGTCGCACCTGACCCGAATCTCTAACTGCCCTTCTGCCACTCTCCAACACACCCTCAGCATGTACACGGCGGCGCTCAGACTACAGGAGACGGGCGGCCGGTCGGTGGGAAGGCTTTGAATTGCTCTGAGGTGGCGACGTCTTCTGCTAGTCTCTACATGGATTGACAAGCCAGACTCCCCGGGGTATCATGATCTGACTCCCCATCCAACGTGCCTCTGGTCCTCTCTGTCCACCTCCACTCTCCACCCGCCACCCTAGCCCGTTGACGAGTCTGTCGTCGAGTGGGTGAAGTAGTCAAGGCATATTATCTTATCCCAGTATTTTTCTCCAAAGGCTTAACGTTTGGAACTCATACTCCACGGCCGTCAAATTAGGGTACCCAATACTCAATGGCTAATTGGGTGAGTTGTTTTATTGATTTATAATGTTCCTGATCATGTCTATGGGGCGAGATACAATCAGAAACCCAGTCGATGAAGATAGCATGGTCCACACTCTACCTCGTTTGACCACTAAGTAATTTATTTTGCCTCGTTTGGTTCACCTTAGAGAATTACTCTGCGGTCCAACTAGATTATATACAGACTAAGTTATTTTCATCTCAACAGTTTCCTTTCAATTATCTCACCTTGGTATTTTTCTCCATAGGCTGAACGTTAGAAACCCATATTCCACGGCCATAAAGGTAGTGTACCCAATACTCAATGGCTAATTGGACGATTTTATCAATTTTTATCAATTTTAATAATCTTATACAGGGTGAGATAAAATCATAAAACCACGCGATGAAAATAACATGGTCTGCACTTTACCTCAAAGGACCATTATGTAATTCACTCTGTTTCGCTTGGTTTACCTTCGTGAATTACTCCGCGGTCCAACTCGGTTGAGTACGGACCAATTCATTTTCATCTCGTGAGTTTCCCTCTAAGTCTTTACCGCGGGTACATACAAGGCTCTCTACTGACATCTAATGAGTAGTTATATATACTTCCTTGCCTATTATATGCACTGCCTGGAGCTATTATTCTTCATTCTACTTCGGACACGTCAGCACTTTCCTGTTTTCCAAGGCCACATTCACATTGAAATATCATCTCGTTCTGACAACATCTCTGTGATTAATAATATCAGATTACATATCAGACTCATATAACGCCGTCAGTGTAGTAATCAGGTCACGCGAAACTGGGACAAAGTTCAAGTCCTATTGTGCAACATTTAAACAGAGCCTTATTTGCGTAAGGCTTGACTCATTTTAAAGAAGAAAAAATGATAATCAGAAATTCGCAATCTTATTTGTGATTTCTTTCTCACTCGGCTAATTGTCAACCATGAATATCCGAGAGAAAATGAGCAACAAAATGGTGATTTCATTCGTCCACCGAAAATAAACCGATAATGAATGATGATAGAACGCCTCGTAAACATTCGCTACTGGGTCTCGGGACGCGTTCGAGCCCTCAAGGAAATAGGTTGTCGGCGCGGGGGAATGGGGTGAGGGGTAGGGTTATAAGCGTGGCACCGTTCTCCGGAGACAAGGTGACTAAGGTTTTCTAAAGTAAGGGTTCTTCTCCACCAGCCACAGCATCAACCACACAGCTAGGTCATCACTGTTAGGGGTTTGAGGCAAATCTAGACGGACGGCTTTCTCTCAAGGATATGGCGCGTGGGACGGAGTTGTGACAGAGGATGAGTAGAGGAGGTCTCATGAGATGCGGGTCCCATCGGCAGGGGAAATAAAGAGTCGGTGAGCGGACGGGAGGTGCCCCCTCGGAGCAGGAGGAGGAGGAGGAGGAGGGAGGGTGTTGCAGAGGGGTAGAGGTGAGAAGACTCGCCAGGAGAAGGGTGTGTGCGAGGGTAGGAGTTATAATGAGGGGCGTGCGTAGGTATAATGGGAGAGGGTTACAATAGGTAGGTGGGTGCGGAGGTGGGGGGTGGAGATGTCGTGACTGTGGGCGGTAGTCACGTGACACATAGCCCCAGCGCATCGCCCCTTAGTGGAGATGGTGTCTACGAACAAGGTGTGGTGGGTGAGATTGTGCCTTCATGCTGGCGGCGGCGGCGTTGGTGGCTCGGGTGTAGAGGAGCAGGATAGGTGGATGATGGAGGCAGGGTAGACTTACAGGAAGCAGGTTGCGATGAACTACGCGTCTTCTGAGGAGAACGAGGAGGAGCAGGAGGGTGGGGGGGGGGGGGGGGTAGGAAGATGGAGAGCAGGAGGAGTAGGAGGGAGGCGGATGACGGGGGCAGGGGGAGACTGATATGGACGAGCCCCAGTGGGTGGTGATGAGGAGGAGGCAAAAGAGTAGGAGGAGCATGGGGAGGAGGGGGAGGAGGAGGAGGAGAAGGGGGAGGAGGAGGAGGAGAAGGAGGAGGAGAAGGAGAAGGAGGAGAAGGAGGAGGAAGAGGAGGAGCAGGAGAAGGAGGAGGAGGAGAAGGAGGAGGAGGAGGAGGAACGAGGAGGAGGAGGGAGGCGGATCACGGGGGCAGGGGGAGACTGATATGGACGAGCCTCAGTGGGTGGTGATGAGGAGGAGGCAAAAGAGTAGGAGGAGCATGGGGAGGAAGGGGAGGAGGAGGAGGAGGAGGAGGAGAAGGAGGAGGAGTAGAAGGAGAAGGAGGAGGAGGAAGGAGGAGCAGGAGGAGGAGGAGAAGGAGCAGGAGCAGGAGGAGGAGGAGGAGAGGGAGAAGGAAGAGGAGAAGGAGGAGGAGCAGGAGGAGCAGGAGAAATAGGAGGAGGAGGAGAAGGAGAAGGAGGAGGAGAAGGAGGAGGAGGAGAAGGAGGAGGAGAAGGAGGAGGAGAAGAAGGAGGAGAGGGAGGAGAGGGAGAAGCGAGGAGGAGGAGAAGGAGGAGGAGGAGAAGGAGGAGGAGGAGCATGGTGAGGAGTAGGAGGAGCATGGGGAGGAGGAGGAGGAGTAGGAGGAGCAGGAGTAAGTGGAGGGAGGCGGATGAAGGGGGCAGAGGAGTCTGACAGAGAGGAGCCACGGCGGGTAGCGATGAACCATGTGACCCCTTCTGGGGAGGAGGAGGAGAAGGAGGAGGAGGTAGATGAGGAGCAGGAAGAGGGGCAGGGACAGGAAGAGCAGCAGGCGCAGGGGGAGTAGGTGGAGGGAGGCGGATGAAGGGGGCAGGGGGCAGGGGAGACTATCAGGGAGGAGCCCAAGTGGGTGGGGATGAACCATGTGTCCCCTTCTGGGGAGGAGGAGGAGAAGGAGGAGGAGGAGGAAGTAGACGAGGAACAGGAGGAGGGGCAGGGACAGGAAGACCAGCAGGAGGAGCAGGAGGAGTAGGTGGAAGGAGGCGGATGAAAGGGGCAGGGGGCAGGGGAGACTATCAGGGAGGATAGTGGGTGGCGATGAACCATGTGTCCTTTTCTGGGGAGGAGGAGGAGAAGGAGGAGGAGGAGGTGGACGAGGAGCAGGAGAAGGAGCAAGAGGAGGAGCAGGAACTGGAGGAGCAGGAGGAGCAGCAGCAGGAGCAGGGGAGGGGAATGGATAGTGAGGGCAAGGGAGACTGGCAGGGACGAGCCCAGTGGGTGACAATGAACCACACGTCTTTTGAGTTGTGAGACTGTGCCGACCAAGTCAGGGATTCCCCCCGGGGAATAGTTGTGCCAAAAGGATGTGCTCCCAACTTGGGCAAGGTAGCCTGTAATGAACCCCACGCCTGGGTGCATCGGGCCTGGGCTGCTACCAGGGCAACCCCTGCTTTGTTTTCCTTACTGAGCGTTGGGGGGGTTGGCGGGGAGGGGTTCATGTGTGGTATAAGGGCAGGCGGAGGGGGAGAGCGATAAGGAAGGATGATAAGAGGACGACCAGATCAGTTCTGCTGGCTTCTGCTCGCTAGGCACCATCATGAAAAGAGCCAAGCACCGAATGGAGCCTCAGAGATAACGTTCCACCTTTCGACCCTGCTTGGCGTATTGGTGGCGGCCTCCTTCCGCACTACACCCACACAACAGGGTCCCCGGCAGCGCTCCCCTCCGACCGAGCCATCCGTCTTCTGCCCGCGGCCACCAGCTATCTCATCCGCACTGCATGCAGAGTGAAATTAAAACACCCCGACTCGGTAATCTAGTAGCAGAAGCCCCGTAGTACGCGGAAGTGAAACTAGACCCTGATTTATTTTTACCTCCCTGCTCTAACCTGTTTGCGAAGGATTTTTATAAAACCCAAATTCGTTTTGAATCTGTGCATGATATAGAAACAGGATGTAGTGATGTGTGTGGGAATGCATGACTGAGGACAGAAATACATACCACCTACAACTATGTTAAAGTTAGAGTATATATATATATATATATATATATATATATATATATATATATATATATATATATATATGTTTATACTGCATACTGTATCTGCGAGAATATGCTTTTAGCAAATACCTTTACGCTGATAATGTATATTACAAGGATGGAGCTGTGTAACCCAGCAAGCTGTAAAACCGCCAAATCTGTCGAAGTTCTTTTAAATATATATGTGTATATATATATATATATATATATATATATATATATATATATATATATATGACCCTGGAGAACTAGACTGCCCTTTACCCTCTTTCCGCAGTTACATACCACCATAAAGCATGATATTCAATTACGCATATTTCACCTTACATTTATATAAATATATCATGTTATTTCAAGATACCTCGTATTTACGTCTACCACATTGATGTATAACCCATCATGAATAGACGCGGATTAAGTATCCTATTCCTTAGCAGGATTAGACCATGCAGTGTCTCCATCTAGTGGTAGTAATACAAGACGCGCATGCGCCGTCGGCACCTAGCACCTGTCGTGGTTTAGGATCTCGCCAACAGAAAACTGATTACCGACGATTCGCCTGTGTCTTGGCAGCTTCCCGATTTACTTTGCCGTGAGCCCACGCGGGACTCCCCCAGCCACCTGGGTCGGGCCGCCAGTCTGTAGAATGCTAAAACCCCGGCCTCAGGTTCGTCTAATTATATCCCAGCGTGTAAGGAGCCTCGTTGGTTGGAGAGGTGGTGATGGTATGCAATGTATATAATGAGTAGGAACAAATCATCATTTCGTTCTTGCAGTGGATTATTATTCTTGAGTTTTCTACCAGGGTTGTCAAATAATGTTATTTTGAGTAGGCTCCAACGCAATGTTCGTTATTGATGAAAGAGCTTGGCGTTATTGATAAATAACAACTGAAAGGTTGTGGGGTTATCCAGTTTCAGGGTTATTTTCTGTGGTTTACTTGGAACCTAGACCACCTGCCATTTATACAAGTGCCTTTGTAGGGTCCAAATATATCAAACACCAGTGGGTCAATGACGTAGTTCAGTATGTGGGGACTGGTCTTGGTCGAATGGAAACACCTCTGAGACTAAGGCACCGGGTCTCTGCACACTACCAATGTCAGAGAGTTGGCACGCATATGGTGAAAGGGTAAATCTTTGCAGCTGGCTCAGAGTCTGTATAAGCTATCCACCTTTCCAACCTTCAGGCCGTGTATCAGAGCGTGAGTACAGGACCTTAAAATGCAGGAGCTTCTTTGGGAATCAATCTGCTTGCACGACTATACAACTGAATTTCTCAGAGATCATTTTCGATTATCACATACAGGTCATGAGCATTTACCTCTCAGAAATATAAACCATGTTCCATAATCTAAAGATAAAACTAAACAATGCGAAAAAGACATAATCTCACCCCTGGTATTTTGGTTCCTTAGGCTTAATATTGGGAACTCATTCTCCATTAGTCCTGCAGTCTTTTCTCCATTATCTATATCCTGTGTACCGTCCATTCTGTTAGTGTGTACAGGGGTAAGATGAATACAGAAAGCATCTCGTTTTGGTCAAAGTCTGTGTTCTCTAACTCGTTTGAATGTTACGTGATATTCACTCGACTGTCGCCTTGTTCCTTTTACTCATGAAAAACAACAACTTTGACCAAATTTGTTGGTTTCTTCCTATCATATGAATGATACATAACCTTCGTGTGTATTAAGAGTAGTGCAGTTTCTGGCCCTCTGTAGGTGTGTCATAGAGGACCAGAGTGCAAGGCAGGAAAAAATAAGAAGGTTGGAAGCAGGCGATGTAAGGCAGGGATCGATGTTGCTGGGTGAGACTTGGATCTGTATTAGTTTCTTTGGTTTGCGTGAGGCTTGGAAAGAGAAGCCGCACATCGATAAAAGGTAATTCCAACTTCTGTCCCTGTCTTCTTATCTTCGTGCTGTCGGTAGCTGGCTAAACGACATTGCATCAACTCCAAAGCATTCACCTGTCACCTTGCATATAGCAATATGCTAATTCCCACATGTGTCAACGTGCATGCTGCTTGATATCATCCATCGAATCGCTCGAGGCAAAAGGCAAGCGTGGGAATTGCTTCTCGGAAGCTATGCAGTCTTTTTCTGATGATTCAAATCTGGTGTCATTTTACTCGGGAGTAAATACAAATGAGCCTTGCGGCTGACACGATTATAATATCAATTTACTGTGGTGGGTTTGGAAACATGCTTGTATAGATTGGTCTGAACTCGCATCAACCTGTTGGGAAACCATGTGAAGCCATATCATATCTGCTACAGAAATAAATTCTAAATAGCGATCAGGGATGTACGATATGTGAAACAATACTACAGAATAATTCATGCGAGACTGCCCCCACCTCCTATGACTAGACTCAATCTAATATTCAATCCCCATGAATCAGGCAGAAAGAGACTCAAAAATAGAAACTGTTCATAGTCCTGTCAACACAAAAGCCTCAGAAAATAATTACGGTAAAAAGAAGCTTTGGCATCGCACCAAAGGGTCCTGGGTGGGGGGTGTGTGGGGGGTGGGAGGAGTCGCATCTTAATTAAAGGCACATCCCTCTAGGGGGCACTGCACTCGATTTGTGGATCCGAACAACGACTGTGAGGCAGGAGCAGAATCGGCCCCGCCCTCAAAAGTTAGAAGCAGGCAGACAGAAAAATACTTTCTCCAACCCCGGTAGCTATAAAATAATGAGACTGAAAGTAAAAATGGATAGATGCTAATCATGTTAGACGCGGCACCGACAGCTCCTAGCTCCACTTTAAAGGAGATTTGGTAGGGCTTGTTTGTTCTACGTGTGAATTTTGCCTTTCCCTTTTCTACGCTCGTGAATGATTCGATTACTGGCCAGGGAAAAGGAGTGGCCATGAGGCCAGTGCCGTCCTGCGGCTACCGCCGTCACCAATCGTCGCCCACAGCCACAGCGCGTAGGCTCAGAAAACCATCGACCGCCCAGTTTATCTTGATAGGCACACCAATTACTCCAATGAGTGCCACCTGTGTTTATAAACAAGAATTAGCCGTGCCTCTGGCCGCACTGTCTGTGGTCGTCTGTTAAATATAGCTGGTGGGTCGGTGGTGGCTCAGCCAGCGTTGCCTGTACCTGGGTGAAAAGACACTTCTCCTATACTACTTGCGTGTCAGGGCCAAAGGCATATAACTACAGTACATAGCCTTTGGATGGTGTATTCAGTAGAGACCAATTTGCATAGACACTTTAGTTCGCCGGTGTAAATTCTATCCCAACCAGAAATGGCTTTAGCTTTCATACTTGATCGCTTTAATGTGCCTTTTTATAGCAGCATTAAGGACTACAAAGCCTGGATCGGATCAATTGAAAGCGAAAGCTTGCCTTTACCTGTGCGCGTATATTAACGAAGCACCGGGTACCATGCAGCATGGGGATTCCTAGAGAAAAGGGCCAGAGCATGGGCGAAGCCTACTGACGCTGGTGTGAAAAGCCATCAGAGTAAAGGCGCAGGGACAGTGCTAGCCAGCTAATGCAGTTATCCTGTCATTATGAGGGGGCCGCGCTTCTGTTACGCCACGTTCTTGCTTGGCCCTCAGTGGCAATTCTTTACAGAAATAAAGAGCTCGCTAGGTGGGTTTTGACTGATGACGTGACGCTCTGGCATTGATTGCTACAGTGAGCTGGCATATGGATGAATGCGGATAACACGGCTCTATTCGGCCAGTAGATGGTTGTAGGCGACAAGTCTGACATCTGGCTGACTGAGACAATCTCATGGCCAACACACTCTCCTAAAAGCCCCAAAACCCTTCGCATGCGATCTACACCACGGCTTTGGAAAATGTTCTGTTGAATTACACCTACAGCAAACAC
Organism: Alentia gelatinosa; assembly: GCA_950022655.1. Classification (NCBI taxonomy): domain Eukaryota; kingdom Metazoa; phylum Annelida; class Polychaeta; order Phyllodocida; family Polynoidae; genus Alentia; species Alentia gelatinosa. The sequence continues at coordinate 51,878,130 of OX465586.1, forward strand.
CGACACAAAACAAGTTACAATCGATCAAGTGTCCCTGTCGCTGCCTGTAGATCTAGTGCCTGGCTCTATGGTCTTTTGGGGAGATTCCCTGTCACACTTAAACCTTAAAACGTCCAGCAAAGAAAGCCGACGAGCTTGGGACGATGGTAATTGGCACGGATGACTTGCGTTAGTAATTAGTCGTGAAGATTACCATTGTTTTTTTAATAGAAATCAAAAGAGGAAAAAATTAATTTCTCCAGTCGTTTGGGAGTACTAGAGCGTTCAGGCTTGGAGCACCCCGAGCCTCTTTGGTTAGTAATTAGTAATTAGTTTGATATTTGAATTGGTTTGCACACACCTCAACGTCGCGCTGCGTTAGAACCCATGGTCTCATGGACGGCGTGCAGTGGCCGTGGCCGCCATGATGCTGATGGCCTCGGTTTGGATTGTGCGCATGCGCGGAGGCAATGGAAAGCGCTGATGCGTGCGCAGGCGTAACGGTGCCCGGAGAGATCTGGAACGAGACACGAGTCGAGGCTTGAGTTTTACTTCTGGAAGGAGGAGGAGGAGGAGGAGGATAGCGGCAGAGGAAAACAACAGAGTAGGTGTAGACTGATGTATCGTTGTGCTCCTCCAGATGCTACACACGAGCAGCACAATATGGCTCCGGATCGTTGTAATAGGAGTGGCTGCCACCAGCAGGTGCCTTGTGCTGTCGTAATCAGTTTACCTTAATCATGTCCCTAAATAAATAGATTCATTTACTGGCACGCACTAATCCAATAGCTTACTGCCCAAATTACTCCTTGAGGTTCAGATAATCCAAGCAGACTGTAACGTATCTGGAATAGGAAATGATGTTTATTTACAACTTTCTCGGACGCGTTGGTGAAGAAGAAGCATATTTATATATTGTAGGGAAAATAGGTAATCTGAGGATACATGCCTGACAAAATGAATGACTAGTTTTCAGTAAGTACCATCTGGGAATTTATAAAGTCCTCAATTTCAGCTACTTGAGTACTTGGGGAGAATTTTTATCAAAAGGAGAAGTATCCATTTTCATGTCGGGAACCTGCATTTTGAAATTACTCCCCGGCTATGCGGCACACCAGCATGTTTCATTTTGTCAGGCTGTAGTAGATGATTAATTTTTGAAAGGTGGGCTGACGGGAGGCTTTCAATTTCCACACGCTTAATTCAATTCATGTTGCCAGGCAGAACAACAGGTAGTCACCGGTTCAGTGCATTTGCCACCCAGTCAAAGGGGCAGGCGGGGGCCACAGGCCACCTGGCGTGGGAGTGGACCGGTGGCGGGCAGCCATGAGCACGCTTTCAACATGGTTGTGCAATACAATGCAAAACAATGAACTGTCACTGTACATCAGACCTTTGAACTGCGACTCATGAGCGTGAAGCAAAACTTAATGATTCCCATCGACAAGCGAATATAGCGGGGCTTGTGTGTGGCATTGAGGGACTGACAAGGGGAGTGTTGGTACTGAGGGTGAGGAATGAGGTAGTTAATACTGCAGGGGAGAGGCATTTAAGAGCTGTAAGGGGCATCTACAGAATGGGGCACATCGGGCCCGCCATGTATGGAGCTTTGAAATAGGTAAAATCTGTAGCTATTTTTGGCAGGCATAGCCTAATGATAAAAGGATCAACTCCAAACAATTTTTGGCTAATGGAACCGACCTGAGAGCTGAGTCAGGCCTTTTTTTCACCTAGTATTATTATTTATCTCACCCCTCGTATTTTTCCCCATAGACTTAACATTGGAATCTCGTACTCAATGTCCATGGAGTATTGTATAGAAATACTCAATGGGGGATTATGTCGCAAATCTTAGCCAATTAGTCAGTGATAAGGGTAAGATAAAATCTGAACCCGCACTCGATCTATAGTTACTGATGAATTGCCATTCATTTTGGATTGCTATACGATATCACTCGGTTTCGCCTCATGAGATTACTCCGCAACCAAGACTCATGGCACATTATCAGTGGCAATGGATCTCGATGAAGTTCCATATCAATATTTTCAGGTATATAATGATAAGGAGAGAGAGTGACGTTGCCTAAATGAAATCTATTCCGAGTTGTTTTGGTGTATTTAGACGCACCTCGTTTTTCGAATTCGGTACGACTAGACACACCAAGAATACTCGGAATAGATTTCATTCAAACACCCTAACCCCGTCTCTATATATCACCGAATTGAGCTGCGTAAATGCGCGGCAATATGAGATTTGCGCATAAAAGATCCCACCCTCCAAACGAAAATCCCATTCGCGGCAGGTTCCCATTTCCCGCGCTGACAGGACAGACGCTGGCCTTGTCTTTTCCATGCCCAGCACGTGACACGCCGGGAACGAGCAGTTAGCAGACGACAATTGTCCTACGCTGGCTACTTTCTGCTGCACCAGTGCGGTGTATATGACGCGTTGCTGACTTCATTACGAGGGCGCCGTGCCGTGAATGTCTGCTGCGCGACTGTGTCTCCCGCCCGTTTTCTCGCGTTATCTCGCGTGACTCCGGCCGCAAACCACTCACGTACTACATATTGCCTGGCACTGTCTGTTCGCGGAATTTCACCATGTGCATATTCCTTACTGACGAGACGAGAACGCTCTCAGCACTACTCAGCAAATTGAATAATGAGCGATATATATTCCTGGGAGAAATAACGTTTTAATATGCAACTTGGAAATTGGTATTGGATATTTTCTTTCAATTGATCCTGTCGGTGCATATGTACTATTACGATATAGAAGGAGAAAGATAATATCGTTGTAATTCTTCTAGTTTTTGATATTATAACATTCATCATATACAGGGTATTAAAATACCCACTCCTTCTCGACATCTCTATGATATTTCTGGTGCCCCTCCTTCCTCCCAATGACAAACAGCAAAATATTGTTGTTGATGAAATTAGTCGCCTAGAAAGAAATTGGCCGGCCCCTGCCCTTGTTGACTGAAAGGAACGAGTCAGGCATCAACATTATATACTCCGCTCCTATCGGCTTTCTTCTCGATTTGACGATCTGATCCTTTGCATAATACGATGTGCTTTAAGAGGGGTACTGGACGCACAAATCAGATGGGATAAAGGATTTTGTTTTTATCACAAAAACCTCGTTTCCATTGGCCGACTATTTGGCACCGATCTACAGTCAGGAACCACCGATAGAATTATACCAATATACAGTTGGTGGCAACACAGACAGACTTTAAGGATACCTTAAAAAATCTACCCTTTTCCTCGGCCAATGGAAACGAGTTTATCATACACAACACTCGCAAATTGAAAGCGCTGCGACTGTTGACCGACATGGGACTTTCCTAGAGAAAGATAACACGATTGCTCTACTTGTGAAATTAATCGCCTTTGTGTATAGTTAGGCCCGGCGTCCACCCACTACGATATGGCTTCGATATGGTCTACGATGCACCTTCTGATAAAAAATCAAAATCGCGTCGGAAGGCCATCTAATATCGGGGCAGTTGATCACGTTTCTGCGATTAGGCACTGAAAAAAACCCAATACGATGCAAGGTGAAGTGGAATGTCTAGAGATATGTCTACGATTTTGCACCTTACCGATATGTCCCCGATATTTAATTTTTGTATCGGTGCCATATCGGTAGGTCTAAAAATTCTATCGTAGTAGGTGGACGCCAGGCCTTAGTATTGCTACTAGATGGGATATTGAAAGAAGTATGCTGACGGGAGTGTATCACCCTTTTATATTCTCCTCACATGTCATACATATCCCATATGAAATTCCGCAGATAAAAATACTCATGCATATATTAGACATGACGACTTCATCGTAATGTATCGGGTGTAGGTGGTGTCTAAAACTGAGGTAACAACCTTGCCAGTCTAACCACCGTTCATCACGTTACGCCTGCGTACCCCTAACCCTCATGAGCATATCTCAGGATACAACGGTATCCCTAACAATAGGTTCCCGGCTGGCTACTTACGTAACACCAACCGTCGTAAATATTTGAGCATCTTCCAGGGACTGTTACACTAATCCCCAGCCTGCTCCCCGTCCAGGACCTAAATATAATTCGCCATAGGTTCACATTGTAAAGTGAGTCATTTAGGAAGCTGGGATAAAGCCTAGCACTATGTTAAAGCGTGGTGTGTAGCAAGCCCCTGCTGTCTGTGGGGTTGACGGCGGCCAGGCAGGACCGTTATAATGGTGTCTGCTTCAGAGGCCATACACAATGAGCAGCTCATAACGGACAGCTCATACTCCACACCGTATGTAACACAGGCACCTGAGCCTTTATCCTACCCCTAATAAAAAAACTTCATAGGCTTAATATTGGGTCACTGTATTCGGTCTGGAGTTCAGAAAAATGAAAAATATCGCTCTAGTGGGATACACTTGACAAATGACGTCATTTGTTAATGTAGAAGTAATTTAGACGGGCGGGGTAGGATAAATTCTAAACCAAACTCGAGTTAGTCATGTTATTGTTCATCGCACTCCGGCAAGATCGCGTATTACTGCTCTCTGCTTCGCTGCTTCGCCTCGCGCAGTAATATGCAATCTTGCCGACGTGCAATAAACAACAACACGACTAACTCTTGTTTGGTTTCTCCATATTAACCAACCCAATTCGAACTATACAGCACCAAAACAGTTGGGTTCCTGTTATGCAGACATATCAATGAATCTCAGCCATATCACATTTGGCACTAAGTACATCATTGCATGCATTAGAAATGATCCAGGTGTATACGATATCCGGTTATGTAGGTGGGTGTAGGTGTCCCACAACGAGGGCTGCTCTAAAATGCTGACAGAAGCCACCCATCCTACCATTGCTGTTCAATGGAGTTTATCCACTTATAATATGAATTAGACATGCTGAGAAATATATTTTTAGATGTGCATTCCTACACACACTCTCTATCAAATGGACTATTCAGACACTCGAGGTATAGTGTACATAGTTCCTTCTAGCCAAGAGATGATAGTTTATCTCACCCCTGGTATTTTTGTCCCATATGCTGTACATTGGCAACTCATTCTCCATTCCCCTATAAGTATTAAAGTCCGTTCTCCATGGCCTATGTCATATATCCTGTTTTCCCTTAATCATACATAAGAATTTACCTTTAACCACCATTCAAAATCTAATGTTGGCATGCAGAGCTGGTCCGTATAACAGCGTAAGGCACAGTATGCCATACAGGATTTGTACGATATAGTGAGCAGAAGTCAGTAGGCATAAGAACAACGTGCGCAGGTGTATAATAAAGGGTTTCACTAGCCTTGTATGGAGAATGTTGATTTATTATCCATCGTATACAAAGCCCCCATTGAAAATGTATGGTGACTCAGTAAACCACCACCCATTGTGTAAGACCTGCCAGATACCATAACTGTGGTATACGGATTCAAACCTGTGGTATACGGCCTCAAAACCATGGTATACAGGGAAAATAGTCCCTTTTGCTATAGAGCAAAGAAATAGTCCCTATTGCTATACCCTTTAATATGGCAATTACTGGGTTTAATTCATTCGAAATAATGGATAATAAATACAACAAACGATGATTATGTGGATAGGCGGCTCTGTAAACCACTCGCGGTTGACGTCGTAATACACTCGCTAGCGCTCGTGTATTACTACGCGTCAACTTCTCGTGGTTTACGGCCGCCTGTCCACAAAACCATCGATTATTGTCTATGTATTGCCCCAGATTCTCCTTGACGCTTAGAAATGGATATTGTATCTCACTAAGCATTGGAACAAATTTGAATGTAAAACGTTGCATATCTAAAACCATTAGTTTCTACTCATTGATATTTCTGGGTTCAGTTGATGTTTATCATAACTATCTGTTACTATCAACCAACTGAGAATAGTCCAGTGACATGGATGCCTCTTCGCTAAGAGATGGATATCACAGCCTTTTACATGTTTCTGATTGTTGTACTCGAGGTAACCGCGAAGCTATTACAAAACTGATCACCTACTAAATTCTAGTAGGTTCTGTGCTAATCAATTCTCTTTGGCAGAATATCGGCACATTCATGCCCAAACCGTGGGTTCCCCCGACTGGTAGCTTTATTAGCACCCTACATTCGGGACGAGAAAATAAATCGTATGACCTTGGCCGGGCAATTGCCAACTACAGCTGATACAGGTGTTTAGATGGCCATGACTAGTTTTACCGCATGCAACCACTACCTCGCCAACCAAACCCTCTCCTTTCTAGTCAGCCTCCCACACCCCGTTGGATCCATAGCTCGCCATTAGACTAATCATTGGTACCGCCGGCAGCCGCTTGGGGCCGCCAGCAGTGCTGGTGATTTATACTGGCCTCGCGGGGGGTCGGCAACCCGTCAGCCGAGGCCCGGATCAAGCATACAAAATCTGATTGATCAGAGCCAGGCTTGGCTGCTTTCCTATCCTCAATCCTTCCCAAGTCACATCCTCTCCCTTACATTGCAGCAGTCTCGCTGGCCGACTGCAAACATCCAAGTAAACTAAAATATCGCAGCCTCCATCATTGTTTTATATAGTTAGAAATAAGCCAACACTTAAGAAGATCCTCATTGCATCTATTCTCGTTATGATTCTATCATTTAAGTTTCGCATAAATATAATTCAACTACGTTAAACAGGACATCAGACGAGCTGGAGCACGGAGCAAGATTCTGATATATATGGAAGCATAAATAGAATATTCATGTAAGGGTCATATATCTGTATATCCAATGTAGGATAACAGCATGTTAAGCCCAGCCGAGTCTATTTCACTGTCAGCTTGGCTTCATATTGCGGCAGAAAAATATATCAGAATTGCACATGTTTTTAGCTGTGGACGAAACAATCAGACACGAATGACCAGAACAGTTGACAAATAACAGAATATAATGCTCATTTTCTTTGCAGCGAAGAGTTGAAAAACAACAGAACATACTACTTATTTTTTTGAGACGGAGAAGAGTTGATACATAACAGGAAATAATGCATATTATCTACATGGAGAAGAGCTGACACATACCAGAACACACTGCTCATTTTTAGAGGCAGAAAAGTTGACAAATAACAAAACATATTGCTTATTTCCTAGATTTCTAGATCATCAGGTGATATCTCTTTTGTCAGACAATGACGCGTATGACGTCATGGCGGTGACCCGCGGCATGATGAAGATGACGTCGGCTGTGACAACGACGATAAGGATAATGATGATGGCACTGAGCCACGACTAGAAAGGCACGGCCACATCTTCACAGGCTGTCCAGCCTCAAGCTCCCCCTTTGATACCTCCTGATGGTTCGCTTATCCTCTATATCGGCGGATCAGACCGGCCCCCAAGGGGTGCATCTGCCCATCCCGCCCTCAATCCCTGCCTCGGCCTCACCCGATAGCCCTCCGTCCAGCCCCAAGGCAGTCTGCCAGAAATACGCCCAGAACTGCGCACCCTCCTTCAGTTCCGCCATTTAAAGCCCTCACAGAACGTGGGTATTGAGAACCTTTGCTTATACGACATATATGTATGCAGGTCGGTAGGTATTGCGCTGTGATAGATATAGGCCGAGGATAGTTTTGGGTTCCACAGTAGAATACAGAATGGCAAGGTGGCTGGAGTGTGGAGTAAAATATCGTAAAACCGGATGAGTTTTAATCTTGGCTCCCGTATGCCATGACTGGAGTTTGGCGTAGTGATATCACGAGGCGGAGCCGAGTGGTATCCGGGACCAAACTCCAGGAGTGGCATATGGGAGCCAAGATGAAAACAAATCAGGTTTTGATTTCATCCTACCCTTCTCTATAATATTTTAATATAAAAATCATGAATGAAAATCATCAACATTCCGTATGCCCCTAGTAGAATACAAACATCCATATGCCAGTCAGCGTGGCATACGGAATCTCAATGCTAAGCCTATGGGATTTTATATTAGGGGTAGGATAAGATGTGCTTCACTCTGAGGAAGCTGTGTATGGCTCAGAAGCCATGGGTGACGTCCGCCTGGCTTCAGAGGTCGGGGTTATCTTTTTTTTACACAACATGGGAACTCGTCAGCATCGGTTAACTGTTTCCCAGCAGTTGGTGAATCGATGGCAGTTGAATATTTCATCAGTAGAGGAGTAACAGGTGAAGGTATAAACCGCATGTCGCCAACATCACAGACTTGGTATCAACCACCCACCCTTCTCTCAACTCAGCCATGCACTCCATTGTCCAAGCGCCTAAATCCGCACAGCTACAGTGTTGAATCTATGCAGATCTTCAACGTTTAGGACCCGGGACTGGAGAATGTAAATGCATAGTGATTAGAGCCACTGTCAGTCTACCGTCTGGCAGACGTCACAATGACGTCATGATTTATAGCGAGGCGGCGTCGTTTGTCATCGCGAGGCCGTTGCCGAGGCACAGTCTCCATTGCGGATGTTATTTCCCTGGAGGCGAGTACAGAAATGCACGAGCAGAACCCACACGCCAGATTTAGAGTTACTATCTCTCCACATGTGGAGGAGGAACTTCCACAGGTCCTTCCTTGTATAGATTCTGGCGATCAATCCAGGAAGTTGTGTCGTCAGAAGATATACCCAAGGGAACACTGAGTCTCCGTCTATGATATTACCAAGAAACGGCCCGGAATTTCATATGCGTGAATTGTCTTCGTGCAATGAAAATAGGCTTAAACGGATGTTTGCATGCACATATGCTAGCCAAAGTATTTCCAGCTCACTCCTGACCGTATGTGACACTATCAAGGAACGTCACAAAATATTGTTGTTTTTATTGCGTGAGTTATCTTCGTGGAATGATTTCATGAAGCAGAGCTTAGTGATATCCATAGCGGAAGACAACAAACGCCATGAAGGCAATTTGTTGGATGTTAGATTTTATCCTTCCCTGTCGCCATGTGGTTTTTTTATATTTCATATATCAAGTATAGCATATAAATATTGTATGGCATAACCGTGGCATACAGTCACACCATGTTAAGCCTGTGGAGATTTATTTAAGGGGTAGGATAAAACCAGATTCGTCTGAGGCAAATAACACGGCAGAGAATAGAATGCTATCTACTTGTTGTTGTAAGACAGCATACATTTTAAGGACTCTCTTCCAGTGTTTTGTACCGCTATAAAATACAAGTAAACACTATATTCATGTCTTTATCTTATCACAATGTCCATAATGATATAAGGATTAAGAAGTTCATTTCACGTCAGTAAACTCCTCGGTCGTCACATTACGGTGAATTTAATGATGGCATACCATAAGGTATGGATATTCATTAATGTACATAAGCTCATTATAACAGGTAATTGAGTATCGAACTCGGGGATCAAAGGAAAGGAGTAGGTATAAAGCTATGATGGGCGTTGAAATTACCTCCCTCCGCATGTAGCCCGCGGCCCTCCACTCGCCACATCCCAATCAGATCACTTTAAGTTAATTACATGTACCTCCAATTGTTTCATTATAGAGATAAGTAAATTAAGGTGGCCTCCCATCCCCTGCCCTACATACCCTGATCGCAAATGCTGATTAACTGCAGTTGGAGCTGTCACTAATGAGCCATGCCAGCATCGTCACGCGGGCCTCTTCGCCTCTACTATGATGGATTGAATAGTGAGACAGGCTGGAGCCTTCATTTCCATACAACTCATTCCAAAGGCAGCGTTATCAGTCCGACTCAAAGCCTAATTAACCTGGATGCACAAATAAACGATTGTGCTCATCGTCCACAAAAGACACAATATCCCTAGCTCTGTCTTGCCTAAGGGAAGGTTGCCGATCGGGAGCAAGGCAATAATATCCGAGATGTAGCCGGAAAATTGCAATTCATTAATGTATTTCTTCTCTAATACCCGCCAGGTTCACTCGGTGATTTGCTACGTGTCACAGTATTACAGAGCAAATGATGGTATCCACTTCCCTCGCACCCCACCCACACGTCCCATGTTTCACTCCCTAAAATAGTGGCAGATATCTATGATCTAGGTCAAAAACTATTTCCCCTTCATCTTTCTCTTCATATTTATTGAGCATGTATTTCATTACATCCTTCAATGTTTTAAATTGTAATTGATGCAGCTTCTAAACCTGTGCCATTTGGGCAAATTGAACACTACATAACTGCAGGTTATATACACATGTATATATAATATATATATATATACACACTTATATATATACATATATCTATATATGTATATACATAAACACACACACACACACATATATGTATGTATGTATATATATATATATATATATATATATATATATATATATATATATATATATATGGGTGCTTATGTACACGATGACATGTATGTGCGTGTCCTCCGGTCCGTTCTTTACCTGACTAGACTATTTGGGTGTCAGTATAAGCAACATATTTATGGCTATAATCTGTAGAATTTCGGCTGGTTTCAAATTACCAGGTTTCCTGTTACCAACACAACCATGTCCATTGCCTGAGTTGGGCTGTAATTTGGATCTTGCCATTTGGTCAAACCATACCCTGAGAACATGGACAAGACGAGGAAAAAACCAGTTTGATCTAGAGCTGCTAATAACGCCATGCTCAACACTACTCCTCGTACACAATGTCGCCCGCCCTGTCCCAACACAGTCCTCACCATTGGCTGGGCCACATTTGCCGCCATTTAGGTATCCCCATTAGAGTCCCTCCAGAATAGCGCCCGGACAGCGGCAGAATATATTGCAGATTCCTGAATGTCGTCTGCTCGTCGTCCAATCGCCATCCTATATCAATTTAGGAAACTCCAGTGGGGATTTATGAAGGGCTCCGAACCAAGGTTTACACTATGGAGAGGGTGATGGTGGATGTGTGTGGGGGTATAAGGCGTGGGGTGAGGAGGAGGAGGAGGAGGAGGGGGGGGGGGGAACTGCACAAGAGGTGGCCTGCCTTTTCTGGGGTAATCACAGACCGACGACTGGGCGTCCCGGGCCCGGCACGTATGCCCCTCCACAAGCCACGCTTAGCGGCCCGAGGGCCCGTGAATTCGCAAATACCTTGATTTATGGTGACCAATAAATCAAGCAATAAATCAAGCAATACATCAGGCTCTAATGAAACGGCTTGGTGCCCATTGGGCCTGGCTTCCCAAATGTTGACTCTGTTGGGCGCCGCTGGTGCTGCAGGTGGGGTTTAGGAGCTGGGCAGCTGAGTGGTATAGAAGTACCACGGACCGAGTCAATGATGGGTCTACCCACACCTGGCCGGGTGGTGGCGGCTATTGGAGGGAGGTGGCGCAGATGATGGCCTCAGTGGCCGTGCTACGCTGGTTCTATACCTGCACCATTTGGGAATGACACCTTTCTGTACCACACCTCCGGGCAGCTGTCAGTGACTAATGTATGTCTCATCAGTGTCACCCTTAATGGGGCATCAAGAGGTTCTATACAGATGCAACCACAGATAATCTATAATTATCTTCACCGATATATCCTTCCTCCTTGTGATTGTGGCCCACTTGTTATTGATCTAAGCAAATAGTCGTCAACATCAGAAATCATTTAAGAATTTGGTTGATGTTAAGAAAGATATTGATGAATGTTTGGTATCTGTCCCCATTTGCCATCGAGTTTGAGTGTGCAGTGATATAAACGAGGCGATTACCGAGTGAATATATTGAAGCGATCCAATCGAGATTGTGAACAGGGACTCAGCCTGCAAATATTCATCTGTTTATCGCCCATTGGTTATGAATTACCATTCTCGCAAGCCTGTTGAGTACGGGTTCCTAATTTTAAGCCTATGGACGTTTATACTAGGCTAGGATATGATTTTATTCATAGATAACCGTATTAACTGAGACCTATCTTAATGAACATTCTGCCCTATTTTTGGCATTCTGCATTTATTAAAAGGTTTTAGCGATGGATTAGTCTAAAGAATGTATTGAGGGGAATGCTGATCTAAATGGTGAAGATGGATACAACTCTAATTCATCAATATCGAATAATTCACAGTAATCAAGACCGGTATCTTAACTGCGAATCACGAGTGGCATATTTTTAAAGGATAACATTTCCTAACGTGAATTTGGGAACGTACTCCCTGGTCTGCCTGAGCATCACTCGGTTGTGTCCGAGTGCAACGTCAAATGCATGCAATTATGAAAATATGCAGTCATTCTAGAAAGAACCACAATTACAATATTCCCTGCTTTGCATTCGAGATGTTGCTCGGCAGTTGAATGCTTGCTGCCGGGGTCGTGCACCAAGATACCTGGTTAGTGTCTAAACGACAGACTGTAACTTTCCAGAACTGAGAGTTCTACGCTGTGCCTCAAGGGAATGAAACTTAACAGATACCTTAACGTGCGACGCAGCAAGGCTGTGCTGGAAATGTTCACTCGGAAAAGTTTGCCATATTGCACTGCCTATAATAGAGACTTCACTGCCCCGGAGGGAATCCCGTACGTATATACACAGGGTGGGTAGGAGGCAATAGGCATAGGGAGCCTGGAGGCATAACAATCTACACCCTCCAGGCCTTGAATTATAGCGACTCCGGCGCCGAGTCTGCGACCAAGGCGTAGTGCTCCAGAGGCGAGATCCAGCCAATGTAGAAGGAAGTGTTTGGGGCAGGGTATGATCCAATAAGGCGGGATTTAATTAGGCGAGGAAGGGCACCACGAGGCAGAGCAGTGCAGGGAGGCTCTGAGGGTTAAAGGGGGGCAGCAGGAGGAGTGCAGGAGGAGCAGAGACAGGGGCCGGCAGGTGGTTTGCATACGGCCGCTGCATTATGACTGCAACGAGGTAATCAGTGAGCGGGCCATCCATAAAGTATGTACACACTGGGGGGTAAGAGGTGGGTCAAAAGTTCCGGAAATTTTGCATGTACTCCTTTGTTCTATGGCGTACAAGATTGGGAGTGGGGGTTGGGTGTCAAGAATTTCAGATATTCTGGTTACATATACACTATGGATGGCCCCTGAGCAGGAATTAGGAGATAGAGAGGCTGTAAAATCGCCGGACCAACACACAGGGCATACTCATGTCCTAAATGCCACACTCTGCTACAGCGCCTAACACACCCATAGAGTATTTATGCAACATTTATGAAACAATTGACACCCCACTCCCACCCAATTGTCAGTCTTGTACTAGAACAAAGAAGGAGCATATACAGAATTTCCTAAATTTCTGACCGCCCCAATCCCCCCCCCCCCCTCACTGCATATACACTTTATCGATGGCCCGTGGTCCTGCAGTCAGTGAGTCTGAGGGCAAGCAATGGCGGCCGAGGTTACTCCACGGTCGGAGCCCTGGAGGAGACAGAAAGCACCGGGACCGGGTAAATTGCCTCTATTGACCCTCCGCCGGCTGTCGTCGACTGGGTCCCTGCCTCACCTGGCCGACGGGGGCGGGGTACGGGCGGAGGTCCGGCCTCCACTCCAGGGGCCATTACAAGCCAATAAACAGAGAGACAGACTGGAAAGCGAGGGGCCGGGGCTGAGTGGTATATGCCCGCCCGGCGACACGCCGACCCACCCGTCACTCAGCCCGCCGAGCTCGTTCACTGCGCCCGGGCGTCGGCGCGCGTTACTCACTCACAGCCACAAATGAAAAGTGGTCTGTTATGCAAAGGCACGGTGAGCGTGGGCCGCCCCCGAAGCGGGATGTTTTTACGCTTGACCACTGATGGCCACGCCTAGTGGACCCGGAGGTCATATCACACTGTTACGATGATCGGGTCGCGGTCGTGACCTCCCGTCGCTTCTCGTTAACATCCGAGCACAGGGTCTTGACTATGGCAACTGGAATAGAGTTTGTCTGATATCGCACCCTCAATACAGTAAAATCCCGCTTCTGGGACACCCCGCTTAATATTAAGGGAACACCTCGCTTTAGGGGATAATTTGCTGGGAACGGAAATGTTTCCCTCTATCAAAGGGTTTATTTTAACCCCGCTTAAGAGGACACCCCGCTCCAGGGGACAGTTATTTCGGTACAGAATTCTTCTTAACCCCACTTAAGGGGACACTTTGGAGGGACACCTTATCAAATATGAGGGGACAGTGTGGGGACAACACTCCAAATTATCCTGAGCACTTGTTCATGGTGTGTGTGTAAGGCGTGTAGACTGGACTCTAGAAGATCAGACACCAGGCAACAGCCTATGTAGGCATCAGGTAGGCGTCTGTGGGCTCTCTGTGTGGTTATATCAGTGTGTCTTTACCATAGTGCTACCTGTATACACATTGATAACATATCAATCAACAGACTGAAAACCCCGCTTAAGGGACCACTCCGCTTAAGGGGTCACTTTGCTCGGAACGGAGGGTGACCCCTTAAGCGGGGTTTTACTGTATATGTCTTTTTTCATGGTGGGGCGGAGGTATTTTTAGATTAGATTTATTTATTGTCATTGTCAGGTATATTCATCAATCATTAAAGTTTACATTTTCGCTTCCCATCATCGATAAGGTAGTCTTATCTATTGAGATAACTGTGACAGCTATCTGGTAAAAGAGCATATCCCCGATTGAAATGTTTAGGCTGCCATCCACCTCAAATATTGCATTGGGGCCATCCATGAAGTACATGTAGATACGCACTAAGGAGGCTAGGAGCCCTGTATCTGGTGGGCAGCATGGAGTTGTCCCATTTCACTAAGTCCATATAAGGAATAGAGTAGGCCTATAGCCAATGACTGCATTCGCAGCAAACCTCGACCTTAACCCTGACCTCCTTACATGATATTTATAGCGCCTTGGGACAATTCTACAGTCGAGAGTTGACCTCGAATCTTAAGCCCGGTTCCCTCTGAAAGCCCCAAAATCGCTTAGTGGAAACCGGGCTTAAGCGATTTTGGAGCTTTCAGAGGGAACCCGTCGCCGACTATCAGCCAAAATTTCTAGGAATTTCATGAGTCGCCAAGTGGGAACACAAAATGGCAAAATCGTCGGCGACTATTGCCCTACCCCCCATTGTTCGGGCTAGAGTCGGCAACTGGATTCTCTCTTAAAAGGGCACCAGTCTCTTGCGGTTCTATTTCAAACATGTTTGAAATATACCAACCCGCTGTGCGACTGCGGTTTCCCAGCGATTATGCAGTAGTCTCAGGGGCAGAAATCGCCTAGTCAGAATGGGCCTTTACGGGCCACAACTACCCTCTGGGTGGCAGATCGTGACGTCGCAATATCACTATAAATACGGAGAGCGCTGCCCAGTGTCACCCAACCCTTGATTCCGGTGTACCAGCACTCTGGGCGAGGTCAACATTCTGCACACTCTACCGGTTGGAATATAGACTCAGATAGAATGTTTATCAGTTAGGATTGTCGATTGCTGATGGATGTTTATTGTTATGATTAATACTTGAGCACTTTAGTTCACGTTATCTTATATATGTATATATATATATATATATATATATATATATATATATATATATATTTATATATATAGATATAGATATATATAGATATATATATATATATATTATATATATGTATATTTGGGAAAATAGTGCAATAATGTTAGCATAGAGGACTGTTGATTTCTGAGATTTCCATGTCCAACATGAGTGAAATGCAGGCTCCGGAGATAATGTGTCTTATCGATTATCAATCTTTGCATAGGCTTGAAACATGCAAGCTGCTCGGAACAATCTTTTATCAAAAATGTCTTTATTAAGGTCAGATAAGTTGTACATTGTTCCGTTTACATTTGTAAAAACATAGCAATATCATCAGATAAAGTGCCCGCGATGTGTCTGCTATTATACAAGTAGCTGATCTCATTCACAAATCATAATGTTTACAGACACTGTGTATGAACCTTGCCACTTGTGAATCCATGGTCAGGAGAAAAACTGCATCTCCTCTAATTAGTGAATATCAAAGCACGTCTAGAACTTCCTGTAAGTCGGGCCGCTGTCTTTCCTCTCGTTGAATAAAATATGTAAACGTATCGGGCGAGCTGTACAGGTCCTTAACGTCCTCAAAGGATAATGGGAGGACTCCAAGAGCAGCCTGAATCTACTCCTTTTTGTATAGACAACACTCTGGCACCCACGCCCGCTTTGAAAATTCATTGCAATACCGCCCATTCTCCATCCCCTAATGGCCACGTGTATATGCAACCTTGTGCAAGAGCGCTACGTCGAGGCAATGGTCGACTGGTCGCTTGTGCGGGTCTGTTGTTTTCTGATGATATCTGCCGTCGTAGTTGTGAGATGATGGGGCTCGAGGGACTGAGGACTCCCCGACCTCTGTTGTCCGTGGGTACAGTCGATGGGATTGTTGATAAAATGGGATGGTTATGAGGATGCCATTGTCCTTGACTTCCAAATATACTCCTCCCCTATGGCAGGCTCCCCAAGGCGCACATATAACTCCATCAGACAGTCTGCAATCCACAATGGCGCGCCAGAGGGACCCTTTTTAATGCTTACATAACGACCAGGATGTAATTAGCCAAATATTTTTCTGGCAACAATGACACTCAAAATGTGGAAGGAAGTGAGAGCCAAAGAGAGAGAGAGAGAGAGAGAGAGAGAGTGGAGTGGAGGGGGTGGGGACTATATTATGCGGGGGACCATTGAAGGCGGTTCTGTTGCATATATTTACAATCTGCTGTATGTAGGGCCAGTGCTTACAGCCCACTCTTTGCTCTGTTGGAGGGCGGCCTAAGAAATAGCCCAGCATCTGTCGCGCTGCTAATAACATGTATGATGGGGGATGTATTGTGGGTGGCCTATGCCAGCTCATACCACCACTCTCCAGTGGAGGGCCACCTGCTGGGGGCACCTTCTCCCTTTTATAGCTCGCCAATCGATTTGACTCCTCGCACGGCCACCTGTATTAACGGGGGTCCTCCGGGGGCGGAGTACAGGTGTGAGGGTTACGCACTTGGCATTGCTTATTGCCAATTACCTGACCACCTTACCTGTCAGAACACAAGGGGTGGTCACCGTGATAAGCCAACATGAAAGACATAGGGGTCCGGATCAGGCTTTAACCCCGCACTATTGTAAATACGAGGTTTTACAAACGTTTACCTCCCTGTAGCTACAAACACCCAGTGCGCGTGGTTCGCCATGGGTTAATACTTTATTGTATTGCGGGTTAGGTTTAGGTTAGCCCCTCATCTCAAACGAACCGCTAGGATACTACACAAATATAGCTGAGGTACGCAAAGACCATTCCTGCTCTTAAAAGGCTGACATGGGTGGGCTTTTCTCACGGGGGATCAAGTAGAGTTACGAGCTTCACCTCTGATATATACAACGGCAATTAAACCACCTGCGTCTGGCTTGCTTTTGAATTAAAATCCCCGTCTTTCTTCAGACTGTGTCCGTTATTAAGCCTCGAGGAGACAATGGTTGTACATTAAGCGAAAAGGCATCTTCGTTTTTTAAATCCGTTTAAATTAACTTGACGGGAAAACAAAACCGCCGACATTAACAAAGTGCACAAGGAAAACCACTATGCAGAGTGTGGATGAGTGACACAGAGATAGATGAATTTTATATTTTTTCAACCACGTCTTTACTGGCATAGATAATGGCAGGTAGGCCACAAAAATCACTTCAAAGTGTGCAGCATGGTTAATTATGAACACAAATCGGCGTGATACATTGAGAGTGGCACGGAGAGCTAACAGTCTACTGGGGAGCCGTGGGGAAAGATGCACCCGTAATGACGACTACGTGGATAATCTGCCGACGCCCCATGCATTTATTTCTGAACTGCCTCCTTCCCCCCTTGCAAGTGATTGTGTTAAGCCTTGGCTGACAAAAGCCTTTTAATTGCTTGATTTGATCTTGTGCAATTACCGAAAACAGTTCAGATTGATCGAGGCCGATGTAATAGCAACGCCCAGCCCGCGAT
Organism: Alentia gelatinosa; assembly: GCA_950022655.1. NCBI lineage: Eukaryota > Metazoa > Annelida > Polychaeta > Phyllodocida > Polynoidae > Alentia > Alentia gelatinosa. The sequence continues at coordinate 51,895,990 of OX465586.1, forward strand.
TTTATCCACCAGCCGTGTTTTTTTCCCCTTCCTTTCATTTCGATTCCGATTGGATTTCCAATCGCATGCAATCGTTGGCGGCAAAACCACAGCCACTACCACCGCGCCTTTGGTTTGGTTTCACCTGCCTCTGGTTCGTATCAAAGCCGGACTGGGCATGCCCTAGGGCGGGTTGAAAGCGAATTAAGAACTCACTCCAGGGTCGGAGAAGTAATCAGAACCCGTGGGGCCTGCTGGAGGCGCCTCGTCTTGAGCTTCCCGTGACCTTGACCCCAGCTGAGCTGCTCAATTAACGTTTGCACTAGAAGTAAAAGGATCCACACTCTGAGGTATGCACAGGGTGTTATACAGAGACCAATCTTACATTACATAGTAAACCTTATGGAATTCACGTCTTTTATGTCATATTTTAACTGCCAGTATCACATTAACATAAATTCATAATTGGGGTTGAGTTTGTACAATATTGATACTTCGCAATTGAATGTCAGGAACATATAATATATACATGTACACACATACATCTAAATATCCATATATTGATAATGTTACCTTATGTGGTGGTATAGAATAAAAATATGTTTAAGTGTCTACAAATCTACAATGCATTTGAAAATAACGAATTGTATTTCTAACCCTCTTGCCTCTGTGGATAAAGCGTCGGGACGTCGCCTGCTTGAGACACTCCGACATGGCTGCAACAGTTCTATGAATCAGAATTACCTCATCGTAGCCTTATCGGAAGGTTGACAAATTCGGTCTCGTAGTATGTCAATGTGAGAAACTGAATAACTACATCATTGCTGTGTCAGAAAGTTGACAAATTATGTGTGGTAATGTGTCGGAACGCTTGTTGAAGTGTTTCAGATGCTAAGTGAGTTCAGGCCTCAAGAATAAGGACAAATCTGATGAGTATTTGGTGTGTGTCCCTGTTTGCCATCGAGTTTGGAGTGCGCAGTAATATGAGCAAAGCGATTGCAGAGTGAATTTTCTGAAGCGCTCCAAAATAGACAGCGAACGGAAACTCAGACTAAGTACGAATATGTTTGTGATTTTATCTTAGCCTGCAAATTATTCATCTGTTTATCACCCACAAAGTATGAGTTGCCGTACTCACAGGCCTGTTGAGTACGAGTTCTTAATGTTAAGCCTATGTACGTTTACACCGGGCTAAGACAAACACACCTACTTCGCCTCAACCCATTTTCCTGTCTGTACCATGTTCTGGCGGAACGTCCTGGGCTGTACGACAGTGTCACGTGACTTGATTCCGCTTATCTAACTGGTCGAGGAGCAGCTCCCCTAATCTGTGATTACATTAGCTCCAATCAAAAAAGGGGCGGAGTGGTAAAGGTTGATGGCTGCTGACTGAGCGGATCGCTGGTGAGCAGCTCACGTGTGTAAAGGAGTTGGACGTGTAGCGTTACGACCTGCAGCGTTAATCTAATAGATGTACTCCGGCGACCGACACCGGTACGTGGAGCAGGAAGACGACGCCAGTGTGCAGTAATCGGTGAAGCGGACTGCTCTGACGGCGCAGAGACGCGTCTTTATCCTACCCCTAATATAAAATCCCATAGGCTTAACATTGAGATTCCGTATGCCACGCTGACTGACATACGGACGTTTGTATGCTACTAGGGGCATACGGAATTTTGATGATTTTCATTCATGATTTTGATATTAAAATATTGTAGAGAGGGGTAGGATAAAATCAAAACCTGATTCGTTTTAACCTTGGCTCCCGTATGCCACTCCTGGCGTTTGGTTCCGGATACCACTCGGCTCCGCCTCGTGATATCACTACGCCAAACGCCAGTCGTGGCATACGGGAGCCAAGATTAAAACTCATCCGGTTTTACGATAGTATGTGTGCAGCTAGTATGTGTGTTTACCCTACCCCTCATATAAATCTCCATACACTTAACATTGAGTTTCCAAATGCCACGCTGACTAGCATACGGAGTTTTATATGTCACTAGTGGCATACAGAATTGTTATCACGAAATATTCCAAAATCGAGGATAAAATCAAAACCTGTTTCTTTTTAATCTTGGCCACCGCACGCCACTCCTGAAGTTTTGGCTCCGGACTTCACGCAGCTTCGCCTCATGAGGTTACTATGCCAAACTCCAGTCATGGCATACGTTGGCCAAGATTAAAACTCATCCAGTTTTACGATAGTCTTTATCCAACCCCTCATATAAATCTCAATAGACTTAACATGGTCTGACCGTATGCCACGGTTATGGCATAAGATGTTTATATGCCACTGGTGACATATGAAGTTAAAAACATGTGACAGGGTAGGATAAAATCTAAACATCAGATATTTTCATATGATTGTTTATATGCCGCTCATTTCTTCCACTATAGATACCACTCAGCTCCGCTTTGTGATATCATGCCTTGAAGACAACTCATGCCATATAAACAATCTTATGAAATTTCGTGATGTTTCATGATAGTATGTGTGCAGCTAGTATGTGTATTTATCTCACCCATGGTATTTTTGTCCCATAGGCTTAACATTGGGAACTCGTTCTCCAGGCCTCTACTAGTATTACAGTCCGTTCTCCATGGTCTATATCCTGAGTGTTGTCTATTATCTTAGTGTGTACAGTGATAAAAACAGAAGGCAACTCGTTTTGGTCCAAGTTGTTGTTCTCCAACTCATTCTAATGCTATGTGATATCCACTCGGCTTTCACCCTGTTCTTATCACTACATCGAACTCTTGGATAACGACGACTCTGACCAAAATATGTTTTTTTCTTCTTTAGTAATTATCTCACCCCTAGTATTTTTCGCCATAGACTGAACTTTGGGAACTCGTACTCAACGGCCATGGAGCGTTGTAATAAATATTCAATGGTGGTAGTAATTCATTTTTCACTGCATGCACATCTTTCCGCGTAGTGCCAAAGAATTTGATCAAATATAGATAGTAAATGATTTTCAGAATCTGTTTATTTCCTTTAAAGTCTGGTTGGCATGCTTTGGTTAGGTTTCAAGCGTTTTCAATCGATTACTATGACTGGAATCAGATCAGGAAGTGCATCGTTCACAGGATACAGGACCGACCTTTGTTTCCTTTTCCATACAAAGTAGAACTGAGGCCCAACAAAGGTGCAGAGTTTGATTCAAGGTTGGTTTAACAGAGTTAAGCAGAACTGTCTTTAGAAACGTATTTTGAACCACTACGCCACGAGGTTGGATGCGTAGTAATCATCACGAGGCGTAGCCGAGTGATGATACAGAGCATCCAAACGAGTGAGCGTAGTGGTTCAAAATACGTTTCGAAAGCGGTTCTGTTTTTATCTCACCCCCAACACGGACCTTACAGTCGATTTTAAGCAATAATATAATCATGTATTGAATTGTTCAAACAATGGCGTCGGAACTATTGTTGCTGCAGCTGCGGTTCGAACAATGGCGCCGGAACTATTTTTTTTAACGCAACTTTCATTGGTTGCTACGTTCTCTGCCACCACCATGGCATAGTACTGTAACTTTATGTAGGTGAGCGTTGCGTATTTTATTTCAACGTTAACTCAATGGCACAACCTGTACCAGGGGTGGGATAATATCCATTTCCTCCCTTTCAACAGTCTGTGCCTACTTAATACGTCCAGCTTTAGAAAGCTCGGCGGTTCTTATGACCACCTTGGCATATAAATGGGCAATAGTAATTGAGCTTGAGATCTTCGACAGAATTTCCTTTACATTGTTATTATGTTTTTATTGGACTAGCTGTTGTTCTGATGATACGTTTCTCTTGTAGAATCTTTGTGCGATTTCCAGCGGATAAGCATCGTGACATTTGAACAAATAACATGGAGACATTTTATATTGCAGAATCGCTCTATGGAAACTTGAATCTGTATTTCAAATTCACGGTGTAGTAATACATGTATATCATTGCATGCACATCAGGGATTGACCGGGAACCTTTTTCTATGCAGAGCGTAATGCTACCCTGATTAAACATACATCATTGATGCCCTTGTTGATTTGTTGGTCTTTATCATCCAAATTTAGACGTTTAATATCTATCAAACTTAAGCATCAGTCTTTATTTTTAGACTATCTAATAATACAAATGTTTGTATGCCTATACCAATGCATTGTTCTTACAGGCAAACATTTTACTCAGGGCAACTGATAACTTGTTGCACGTACCTCCAAATATCTAAGATCATTACTTTCTATACGAATGCCTGTTCAATCCTGCTAGGGCCTTCATGTGATGATAAGCTCGCATCAGAGTTTGAAACTATTGTTAATCAATGAATGTAGTAAACTCAAATCAACAGGGGCCCTTTCGAGAATCTAGGTTCGTACATGAACACCATTTTCTTTACCTCGTGCAAGGGTTATCGTTTGATAATATTTTAGTTTGTTCACGAAGACAGTAATAGACGTCCATAAGGTCGTCCATAGGTGTTGAGTAAAGTTGACCCACATCGTCTCTGGGTCTCCTTGGCGTACAGAAAAGGGTTTACATGCACGAGCCTATATTGAAAAGCGGGCCCCAGAGCCACTACATGTATATATATATATATGCAATGTTCAACAGATGTAGGCATAATACATAGGATGCATTACAATCATTAGCTTATACATTACCTACCTTTACGGATTATGAAAAAAAGATCGGACATGATTATTGTATCAATTCTGTTGTGTGCTCAGTAGTGGTATCAATAGCTGAGATAAGGGACTATGTCCAGGCTGTTGCTTGCCTCTCGAGCACCACCCATAGGGGACAAGTACATCTATCGACCTGTCAGTGGCAGACGAGATCGACATTATACTATGGCTCTTATAGTGTCTCGCTTTTAGTCACACTTTGAAGAATCTGCTATATATGTCTAGCGTTTCAAAGACACTGCTACTAATAGACAGCTGCACCACAAGCCCAGACATATATTGCAAATAAGGGAGAGGTGGTGCCTGCACTAAAACAATCTGCACAATATATCGGTGACTTTAATACCATTGCTCTGTTTCCACGTGCCTGCCAGCCAATGTTCTGCAATGTAAAATCTGTTGGTCTTCGCCGACAAATTTGTTGGAGGCCAATGGGCGATTTATTGATCCGCTTGCCCACGAAACCATCGTTTGTTGCATTTATTTCCCAACTTTAAAAAAAGAATAAACCCAGTAAATGCCATATAAGAAGGTATAACAATAAGGATTATTACTTTGCTCTATAGCACACACGGACTATTGTCATGTATACCATCAGTTTTGAGGTCATGGATCTGAAGCCGTATATCAGTTAAGGTATCTGACAGGCTTTATATTATGGATCCCCATACATTTTCAATGGAGACTTTGCATATGATGCTCAATAAAGTCCGTTTACCACACACAACGTTCCCAACCAACGACAGTGCACGGGCGCCCGAACTAAAGCGACATTTGATAGCGGTTCATTTCAGAGACGTTTTTTTATAAGGGTGTGCTAATCGTGTGGTCACGGTGCGTGCAGCGCATGTCGTGGTCATGGTCTAGTGGTTATTATGTAAGGCCATACGCTGTGTCTGATGAGGTGGCATCTCATGATTACCTCCCCTGCCCTCTCCTCATCCCTATCCCGATGAGTAGGCGCCAATTACTACACTCCTGGCAAAGGAGAGGATGGGCTGGACTCGAATAGCCCTGTCTTTTTCACACCTGTTTTTTTTTGTTTCTTCAAAAGGGTCGTGGTTGGTTGCACTCTGGGCGTCAGGAGTGTTAAATGGACGTTCTCCAAGGCCCGCCCTCACCCGGAACACAGCATAGAGCGGAGGGGTAATTACAGACACGTGGACAGACCGATGCATCACACCCTCCATTTCCACAAGTCTCCAAATTGTAGGTTTTAGAGACCGTCTTTTGAGGTGGGCGCCGTTCATTTTCTATTCCTCCGGGATGGGTAATTGAAGGGACGGATAGGGTCAGGGTGGAGTCCCCATGAGTGGTACGTCTCGCGGGGTGGAGGCAATGGTGCGAGCACTAGAGCCACTCCAGCGAGGATTTTACTTCAAATATCTGTAGATTTTGAGATAAAAATACAGCTAGTAGATGACACTGGCTGATCCCTTATCCCACCCCCCACGTATAGATAATCCCATGCCGTCGCTGACCTGTGCGCCGTCCGCGATCCCTACTTCCTTATAATGATCACTCCTGGTACCAGCCATACGGGCGCGGCCATTTTGTCTTTTCATTCGGGCCTTAACAACACAACTTAGAGGGCAGCGTGGTGGGGGCCGAGCGGGCCTTCCAAGCCGCCATCAGCCTAGCACTGATTGCAGGTCTCTGACCGGGCACTCCAGGGCGGGAAGGGACCGGGGGATGATGAGGGGTGGGCGAGCTGGAGATGCCGATGGGACTCGGATCCTGCGGCCGCTTGACCGGGCACGTCGGCGGGACGTAACGGGACCCGGTCCCGCCGGGCCACGAGCCCCGACGCCCCGGCCTCTAACCCCGTCTTCCACCGGACCCGTGCCCGCCCCGCCCCGGTCGGTAATGACAGGGCAGGACGGCCCTGAACCGCGAGGTCCGCGCCCACTAATGACAGCCTCGGAGACTGTTGCAAGGTCCTCTTTCTCCCGCTTCTATTTCAAGAAAAGACACCAACACGGCAACCACTATCCGCTATCCCAACACTACAAAGACCACCAACCCATCCTCCAGTCCCAATGATAGGTCGGCCACAGCATGCTTCATGTTGTAGCTCCATTTATCTAACGCTGTAAAACTATTTACATATAGCTATCTATAAATCACCACCCTTCTGGGACCAGGACTTTTTTCTCACAGACCAAAGGCACATTGCTCAAGTTAAAGCTTGCTGGAGGAAAAAAAACAAGGCTAGTGGAAGCAAAATCAATGGCCCTGGTATTTTTTTGCTGTGCTATCATGTTCCGTCGGTTTTCAGCCCAGATTATTTCCCCTTGACTGTGAGCGAGCAGACTCTATAGCGACAAGGAAAAATGGCGTCCCAAGCAGCTCTACAGTGGCGCATTCCGCTGACCAATCAGGGCAGCTCTGCCCATTCATTCCCAGTCTGCAGGCAATGATGTAAGGCCTCTCCGCTGCTTTTAATATTGCTGATTGAGTGGATGGTTTAACGTTGACGCTACACACCGCTGCTAACATGAGCTGCTTACTCTCCCAGAATCGCCCCCTCCTTTCACATTTTTATCTACTCCAGAGCGGCGGCCCACGTCTGAACTGCCTGCCAATGGCGACACTGATAAAACGTTTCCAAACTAGACCAATGAAAGGCAATATCAAATTTAGCACGCTACCCAGCCATGGAGTGCCGTAGATCAACTTTGATGAGGAAGCCATCGATTCATTGTTGCCCCTGTGGTCGATGCCTAGAGGGTGACTGTCAGCAACGTTAAACACCCCCTTAAGAGTCGACCACACCACAAGTAGAATACTACTCCGCCATCATAGGTCCTCCAGACACACTTTTTATCTTATCCCTGGTATTTTTGTACCATAGACTTAACATTGGTAACTTGTTCTACATGCCTCTACGAGTATTACAGGCTGTTCTCCATAGTCTATGATGTCATACATACAGTGTGTTGTCCGTTCCCTTAGTGTGTAGCACCCCTCTTATAAGATCTCACACTCTCTAAGTGGTATACTGTACTCTCTATAGGAGAAGAATTCTTAACGAACTAGACTTAGAGCCTTGAGAATACATTGGCCTGCCTCCCGTGCTAAAGACGTGCATCATGCAATCCAAAGATTCCTATAATCTCAATGACATTTTAAATCTCAATTCATGATCTCAGTATCCGAAGGAGACCAAGTTGAAGTAGGGTTCTTATAATTTAGGAGTGCTTCCTAAATGAAAAATACCACTTACATCGTTCAACAATAAACGAGCTATGATGAGCAGACGTGGGAAACACTTAAAAACCAGGAGCTACCTGTAGAGTTGTAAATACCGTTTAGGCAGAGAGAGTGAGAATGCGGGATTAAGCTGACTCAGGAAGAATGAGAAGGGGGGGAATAAAGAACGAAAAGGAGATTACTATTTGACTGGGCGAGCCGTAGACTGATAAGAATGGACCCTTCATTGTGGGGGTATTTGAGAGGCCTGCGACCACCTGTTACAGGTGTGGGTCATTAACCTGTCCAGGTGTAAAGGTGAGGTGGTGGCCAGGGCTCTGTGGTGTCGGTGCCCGGTCACTGTACACCCCCTCTGGGGATTAAGGTGATTACTTTACCTCTTAGGCCCCCACTCTGGTCGGGAGACATACTCAGCCGCACTTGAGACCGTACCGAGGGTAGACCGATGGCCTCGGGCGGCGACTAAGCAAGTCGGGCATTAGACGGGCATCTCCGGGAGTTTCAGCCAGGCGTGTGGCCGTATAAACCCCGTATCAATTACCCGCCTATATCGGCTCCCTGCGGACCCCTTGTTACGCCGGGAAGCCCGCACAATACGGCAACACGCAGACAATAGGTAGCGCAGTACGCCGCCCGATATCCTTAGAGACTGGGGCTTTACTCTGAGGTTCTGCCAGGTGAGTGAGAGGGGACAAACACGGCCAGGGACGAATAGAGATGGAGAACCCTCTCTCCAGCTGCCTCATCCCTAGCATACCAGACCGGGCCGCCATTGCACACACACATCAGTGACTCTGTAGCTTTATCTCACCCCTGGTATTTTTCTCCCATAGGTTTAACATTGGGAACTCTTTCTCCATGCCCCTACGAGCATTACAGTCCGTTCTCCATGATCTATATCATGTCTGTTGTTCATTCCTTTAGTGTGTACAGGGTTGAGATAAATACAGAAAGCAACTCGTTTTGGTCAAAATGTTTGGTCTTGAACTCGTTTGAATGCTACATGATATTCACTCGGCTGTCGCCTCGTTCATATCACACCGTATCAAACTCGTGGAGAACGACGATTTGACCAAAACTTGTTGGTTTTTCTTTAATACCTCACATATCATTCCAGCTCGAGCTCCGGATATTTTAGCTCTCTTCAATTTAAAAAAAACCCACTTTTATTCATTCTGCCTATTGGCAAGTCGTCCATGAACGAGCATGTAGCTGTCTAAAGTAGCTTACAAAAACAGTTGATTGAGGACGATAGATTTTGAGAAATTCTATGTACATTGCCTAGAGAGTCCAACAGCAATACGTTAGCAGCATGAGACAAGATTTTCAGATATGTTTACTTTCTCTAAAGGTGAGGAGGGCAGCAGTTTTGTTACGGATCTGGGTTTTTGAGCTCAATCTTTACCATCTTTGTGAACGAGGCTTTAGAATCCGCCTTTTGCGTTTCTGTTCTTACCTTATCCTCCAACATTATACATCTTTAATCAAGGCTCTTTGTGTACCAATTCCCCTTAAATCATTCGGTGTACTGCAACAATAATTTCATCTTGAACTTTTGATATCCACACTTAACCGCATGCATGTGCGTATCAGAGGCGAGAATGGCAGTAACAAAATACCTATTAGCGCAATTTTTATACCTCCCATGCCAGTAAACACTCATTCGACTTATTAATGCAGTCAGGTAATTGAATGCGCTCACCTTATACCCTCCTCATGGGCCATATCCCCGCAGGAACCTTACACTCACCAACACTGGTCCAATTTCCCAGTCATTGACCGAACAGACTATGCCCTTTCAGTTTTAGTCGCATCGGGTCTTTGTTATTGGTTAACTTTCTTCAAATTACCTCAGTGCTTTGTTGGAAAATGCATTGTTTCCCTTGCCTCCTTACCCGGGTAGTAATATAATAAATTATAAAGTTGATCTTCAGGAGGCTAGGCTGGTTGATGCTATCAGATGTGAGAGGGTTCATCTTGTTAAAGGTCTAAGGCCCGTTTCCATTGGCCAATGAAAATGATGTAGATTTTTTGTGTTCTCCCAATAGCCTGTTTACATTGGCCATCACCAATATACAGTTAGGAACCTCCGACGGACCTTTAGTACTGCTAACACAAAATATAAATAGGCTATTAGGAGAACACCAAAAAAACTACAATGGTTTTGTCGGTCAATGAAAAGAAGCCTATGCACGTATGGGATACACTATATTCGTGTCTAAAGTGGGGTTCACACGTTGGGATCCATGTACCTCGCAGAGCGTTTGTCTGAGACAAATCCTGTTGAGATTCGGTACTGGAACACAATCTCCTCGTGTGATATTATAGGGTTCCATTCTGCTGAGACAATTTTTTTCCCTTGCAATTGTCAGCGACAATCACCCCTAGCAAGGAACAGAATCTCATGAGATTTTGACTTTGAACAGATTTAAGATTGAGAGGGTCATTTTGATGAGACAAATGGACCTGCTGTGACTATGCACTTGCTCTAGCCAATAGGAGGCCAGCAAGCGTGATTACATGTTTATAACACCCCTCACCTCAAGGGTACTTGAGTCCCTAGGTGAGTGGTCACTGTGACTATGTCTGACATTATGTACCAGGTGTGTCCCCCTCCCCCATGTGAATCAAATTCGCTATTTTTCCTTTAGACTGATTAAAGCATTTTGCCATGAGAACTTTGTACCAACCGAGAATTGTCTGAACTTAGGTGAAAGGTGTGAAGAACACCTGTCTATGGTACGTGAGTCTCTACGTGTGAATCCCACTTTATGCGGTGTTTCATTACAATGCGCCACGTTTAGTGCAATAATCATCAGGTGTAAGCAGAAATGGTCAACACTTTCTATCTCCCACCCAATTTAGCATCACTCACTGGCGAAATCAAAGCAAATTTATTGACTCGGTGGCAGTCTGCAGTTTACAACCAAAGGTTGGTCAACGTCCGTTGCATTTTTGCAGGGGAGGTCACCCAATTATGTGCCATAGACCTTTAACAAGATGAACCACCGACCTTCTTTTGTACATCGTGAAAATTCTGGGTGGGGTTTCAGTCGGCAGGTGGAAACGCTGCGTTAAGCCCAATACGCATCTACCGATTTCGGATCATTAATTCACCTTTGTTGGCAACAAGGGAACAGTAATTTGTCTCAGACGAGCCATCCTAACAGAGTCAGCCCCAATCGGTAGATGTAGGACAACTAGGCAAGGCTCAGCCAACGATTAGTGAAACCCCCTACTTGAGATGTTCTTTTGTCACCGAAGAGTTGTCATTCAATGTTTTTAAATCGTTATCAACATCGTGATGAATCCAGTCGCTGACAACATATCATTGGTAAATGGCCCCTGATTGGGTGGCCGACATTGGCCGAGGGGTCACATAATTCGTGACAAGCTCACCGACTCATATGATTTGGGAACTCATCGTTTAACTCTGAATCGGTAGATGTGTATTGGACTTTGGTCTGCAGTGAAGGATTCGCGATATAGACACTCCGACTGATAACGGGAACTGCTGCTGAAAAAATTGCAGTGGAGGTCAGAAAAGAGCAGTAAAAGGTCAAAATAAACATATGAGGGCGGCCGTGGAAGTTGTTTCCCATGCCGGGCATTGCATCTAGGCCCAGAGAAGCGCGATTGCCTATAGTAGCCTTGGACGCCATAGCTTCAGGGGATCTTTTACATGCATGGCAGCCCAGAATTTCCATATTTTCCTTGCCCCCAGCTAGACGAACCTACAGTAGTCAAAGTGGACCCTGGTGGTGAGTAGGGGTGAGATGCGGGGACCGGGGGTGGGTGTATGGGATGGGGTGGGGGTGCCTAAGTGTGGTGTGTTGGGATGGGGTGCGGTGACTGAGGGGGGATGTACTGTATGGGGTGGGGGTGCCTAGGTGTGGTGTGTCGGGGGAGGGTGTGGTGACCAGGGGGTGCTGTATTGGGTGGGTTGAGGTGCCTAGGTGTGGTGTCTCGGGGTAGTGTGGTGTGCGGTGACTGGGGAAGGGGGTGGTTAACGGGGTGCGGGTGCCTAGGTGTGGCGTGTCAGGTTGGGGTGTGGTGCAAGGGATGCTGTAGGGGGGGGGGGGTGCAGAGGGGGGTGTAGTGACAGGGTGGTGTATAGGGTGGATGTGCGGGATGGGTTTACTGGGTGGGGTGCCTAGGTGTGGTGTGTTAGGGTGGGGTGCGGTGACTGGGTGTCGGGTGCTGTATGGGGTGGGGGTGTCGGGGTGGGGAGGGGTGGGGTGACTGGGTGGTGTACGAGGTTGGTGTACGGGGTGGGTGAATAAGGTGGGGTTGGGGCGCCTAGGTGTGGTGTGTAACGGAAACGCAGAGAGTTAACCAGAGCGCATGCGCCGCCGACCTCCGGGCGGTTCGTTTTATTTATATGCATTGATGTTTCCCCCGGCCGCTAGGTGTCCCCATTGATCCGCCCGACCCTTTGACCCTAGCGGTCGCTGCCCCCAGCGGCAAATGAGGCTCACAAACGAGGGCTTGTAAGTGCTGAAAGTACTACATTAGATGGACACGCATGATGAAAATACCAAACGTGGCCTGCAGTGTTGCTCTCCATACACTCTGTCCCAGCAAGTTAGTTTTACAAATACTTGGCAGGCCCGTTCTGACTTGGTGAGTGTCTTCACGCCCTGACCTTGCTCGCTGGTCCTCAGGCGACCTTGACCCAGACTGGTCACTTGGTAGGCAGGGCACCAGGCTATCGGGGAACTGTGAATAATACCTGCTGATTACCGGTCGGAGGCGCCGTGCCCTGATGCTGCACCATCTCTGCTCTCTGGGAACCAGCGCCCTCGCCCCGCGGCCATCGCTGGCGCCAATTCACGACACTCGAGTCTTTGTGAGAGGAAACTTTCTGCGATTCTCAAGTGAAGCAATTTTCAGCAGTTCCGATTCTCACTGGTTATTTCCATTTGAAATGGGTCTGATTATAAAGTCAGGAATGATGCTCTGAATACATTTATGAAAGGCATGGATTCAAAAGGGGAAAAGCTATGGCAGATTGACAGCGCTGAAGGCGACAAATGAATTCTATGAATGCTGATAAAAAGCTGATAGAAATGATAAAATATGGCTCCGGAGAAGGAAGGCATCATGCAAATTGCATGGGCATTCAAGTCGACGTAATTCTGAAGAAGGCAATTGCTCGAGTATCATATGTACCCATATTAGAAAGTCAATGAATTGAAATGAAAAGCAGCAATCAGAGAACATATTAATCAATGAAGTGGGTGTAGGATGCATTTATTGATTGTTTGCATATGAAGAATATTATCATGAATAATCTCTCTGAACTCTGATTGCTCATCAATCAACGTGTGACTCTTTCACCTTTTTTGTCTTTGTGAGAATATTCATTCTGTAAAACCTGGATAGACCTAGCGACCTTGAAAAAAGTATTTGTAAAACATAATAATACTCAAGCCTTGTGAATTTCTTTGATTCCTCCCATTAATGGTTATATATCTGTCGAGTTTGGATTTGGGAATAAAGGTCACCAAAGGTCTACACCAGCCATCTGACCGGAAGTCGTGGCCTTTGAGCTGCCGGTAACTTCCGGCGTGGTGTCCCTAGGAGTCGTTGAGCGGCGCTGTGGTGCAATCCCTCAGGACAAACAGACAGACAGACAAGCAAGACTGAGAACAAGAAGAACTAGTGGTGGGACGATTGAAATGGATTGGACGGGTGGTTTCCTCCAAGAAGAACCCTTTTCCGAATAGTCTTTATATTCCACGTGATACCTTCTAGGTTCGTTATGTGAGCAGATGTCAACTCGCTTTCATTGACGGATATAGTGGAGAGGGGCATGCTAAAGTTCTCAGTCAGATGGTTTGTTTTTATGGTGTTTTCACATATGTATGCATGAATAATATTCACACATATACTACGCATGTACATGTTGACAAGTCGTACTTGGATTTAAACAATATTGAATTCAAGCTTATATTAAACATTTTATGAATTATCAATGAAGTCTATTTGGATGATTTGCTCTGTTGATTGGAGTTTGTACAAGTTGCTTATCATGGGAGATGCATGTCTTTCTACATGTGTTCAATGTTTAAGGAAGTAAACCTTGATAAAACCAAGCCTTGACCCCCTCCCGCCACCTCCAACTCCCAATCCCATTCACATAAAGGGAGCATTGCTGGGTTTGAACAGTTACTTCTCTTTATAGACGCGTTCCCCACAAATATGCCACACGAGGCATTTCGCTACAACTCACACTAGAGCGAGATAAACGGGAAGAGAATGTCATAGTTTCCCAGTCTGAACCCACGAGAAAGGACTCCAACTAGACCACATGTACGGTGACTAAGCCTGTGATGTGATTCCCTTCTTGACATGCGGCAGTGGCCAGCCTACACTACAAAGGACCGCAGTGACCTGTGGAGTGTCCCCCAGCCCAGCCTCGGGCCGGACGAGTGACGGCTCGCCGATAACGGGTGGCGAGGGCTCCCGGATGTGTCGGAGAAAACAATGGATGGTCTCCTACCTGCCACCAACTCACGGATACGGATGACGAATGAGAACCTTTAAAGACAGTTAACCTAGAGGAAATGGGGACACTCTCCTCACTACCTTCCCTCTCTTACACCCCCTCCTTTTTTTATCAGATACCAAGAGTAAAACTATCCTAAACCCGCTGGCGACGTCACATTAATGTCTTCTGAGTGTGCATCGGGTTTAAAGGCATATCCTACAATTTACATTGGCGCCACCTAGTGATTTTTAAATAATGTCAATTATTGGTACAAAACTGGTTTCTTGGGATTCATTCTAATTCTACATGAGTAAATTTAACATTTTGTCTAGTTTATCCGATCTTGATAGGTGAAATAGGCCAATTTACATTTGCTTGATTTACATAGGAAATGTACTGAAAAATATGTTTTTCTCCAATTCTTTCAAAAACAAGGACGGTGACTTATGATTTTTAAAGCCTAAATGAGTATTACCATATATGTACTATATTCTATGAAAGTTTGAGGAAAGTGACATGGGTTTTACTATGTGAAAAAAATACTTTTTTAGAATTTCTCAATATTCTAATGTAAAATCATCATAATATTGATCTATAAATCAAAAACTAGCACGGTGACCCCCGATTTCTAAGTTATATATGTGTTCCACAACACTTGGAGATAATTAAATTAAATTTTCAGGAAATTGACATGGGTTTTAAATTTCAACCCAAATTGTCCGATATGCCTTTAGGGTGGGAGGTGTTGTGTTTCTAGGAATGCAGTCCCACCTTGATCCAGTCCAATAGTAACCACACTATATTTAGTCAAGTGGAATTAGTATCTACTCCTAAATCCAAGTAATACTGAAAGTATTGACTAGATTAACTGGGTTTATTTGCTTGGGTACTTTAAAATCCATTATGTTCTGTTAGACTTACTTGGGGTTTGACCGAAAAAATACTATGTGTATATTCATATGCTGAATTATAGAACCTGCATATTTCTGTATAAAGAGCGCCGTGCCAGTTTTTAACGTGACGGATACAATAGGTTGCTATGGCACTGTGAAAATAAATGTCAGCACTGTCCTGTATTGTCGCCCAAAGTTTATATGATGCTGTGCAACAACGGCCCAAGGCCCAACATATGTTTCTCCTCACTCGGGATATTATAGGCTGAACTTCCATCAAAGTAGAGAGAGTGGGAATATACATTAGAGATATGACAGCGTTAACATGTAATTAGCGATGCTCTTTGTGATCCTACATATAGGATGCAGAATAGTTGAAAAACCTTTGGCCCTTGTCGCCATTTAAATTTTGATATAAGCTGATAAACTGTACCTGCTTCAACAGGACATATACTAAAATTCTAATACTTAAACTTCATGATAGAAACTCTGCTAACATCACAAAGTAGTTTATAGCGTGGCTCGTGTACCAAAGTCTAGTTTATGTTGATGGAAATTTCTGACTCACAGACTGGAGTCGCAAAATAGCGACCTGAGTATATTCAGTTGAATTTCGGTCAAGCGTCATCAGTAAACTCTGTGGATGATGCCATTGACTGTAAACTAATGACGAAAATAAAATCGTCTCGGCATACTAAACACTCTTCTAATTGCAGCCATGACATCGAGAATGCCATCCAATACAATACTCGACAATTCTGCTTGAATCTTTTTTCACTATCTTCAATTTCCATCAGAATTTCTTACAGAGACAACTCTTGTGATTTTGACGCTTGGCGCTAGTTTGCATTGTTTATCGTTGTGAATGCTCGTCCTTACGATCACCTGACAATCTTTTTTCTTATCCTGAGATCAAATTCCTAACTTCCTAAGGAGATGGGGAGTTCTTCCTTAATTACTCTTAAATTGTTCACGTTGACAAGAATAACAAGAGCCGAGGTAGGTTTTGCGGCCACCAGCCGTTCAGTGGGACAGCTCCCATCGACCAATTGACAAGACCCTCCGACAACATGACAGTTGCCCTTTGACAGTGTGACAGCGCCGGGTGACAGTCTGCAACAGACAGAAATGTCACCCAGTGTCTCGTGGAGATAAGCAGCCCTGGCAGTTCTCGTCTCAAATCTCAGACCGCGTAATTTCCTCGCATGGACAGTCCGGCGTGCTCCCGAGCAGCTCAGCAACAGGGGAGGCACTCCGACGTCACCAAAATACAAACACAATAATTACTGGTTTTGTATACGAGTGGCCGTAATCTCCGAGTAGTTGACGCGTAGTAATATCCGAGCGACTAGCGAGGATATACGTCGTCAACTACTCGGAAATTACGGTCACTCGTATACAAAACCAGTCGTTATTGTATTTATTTGTTTTTAAAAAATTCCTTCCCTATCGATTATAGGTATTGTCTCCCTTCACACCTTGTGGGGTGTTTTCAGGGAGAATTTTTTTTTTTTCGATTGGAATTTTTTTTTATTGTATTCATTGCCCACCTACAAGATTAATAACAAATCTATTGCCATAAAAATGTTTTTGTAATAAATTTAGTTCCAGACACCACAGCACTGTTAAGCGTGGCAGTGATTCGGTGTAGACTTACACCAATAATATAGATCGACATTAACCTGTACTTTTAGCATGCAAAGTGTATTATTACAATGATTTTTGATGATAAATGGGATTATTATGATTGCTTCTAGATAACTAACATGGAATGAACATTCAAGAAACTTATTTCGAAGTTCATGATGATTTGACCTCATTATGGACAGGACTATTTTTTCGGAATCTCCTGACACGCCAGAATCTCCGGGTAGTTGTTTCCAGGTGCCCTATACATTTCCTGGAGACTCCGTAATCGGTGGGTAATAAAAAATAATGCTTTTTTAGTTTGCAAGAAATGATAATTGTCAATTATAAGGATAAATATGTGCTACATTGTAAGTCAAAAACAAACATCCTTGTTTCGCAATTCATGTCAGATGGTGATGTCAGAACTGAGACAAGTATGCTCTGATTCAATTGGTTTGTATTTTTAAAGAATCAAATACGCAATACGCATCCATCTTTCTTTCCTCTTTGAATTGTTTTCGTATATTTAACACATCTATCATAAGGCCGGGTTTTAATATGTGGCCTAACAAGGAAACCGTGTGAATTCCACTTTAAATCAAAATCTCATGCGATTCTGTACCTTGTTAGGGATATGTGTCGCCGACAATTGCTGGGGAACAAACTTGTCTCAGATGGGATTCATGTTCCTCACAGGGTGTTTGTCTGGGAGAAATCCTGCTGAGATTCTGTACTCGAACACTATGTCATCGTCTGAATTGTAGGGTTCTATTTTTCTGACACATGTTTTCGCCTTCAATTGTTGGTAACATTTGCCTCTAAAAGGGAACAGAATCTCATGAGATTTTGAACCCTGTGAGATACATGAATCCTACCATGTGAAATGAAACCCCCACAATTCAGACGATGAGATTGTGATCCAGTACGGAATCTCAGCAGGGTTTGTTTCAGAGAAAACATCCAGTGAGGTACATGAATCCTACTGCATGAAATCTATATAAGAGGGGACCCCCCACCTACCACAATAGGCCACGACATGCTTCCCGATCGCTACGATTTGAAATGGCGAAATCGTGACCTATTGGGAGGTCCCCGAATCGTAGACCTCTGTCGTGATCCAATCGGTGAATCATCCGCGCTGACCACGATATCTTCCCGATAGGCTACGATACCCAACGACAGGCTACAAAATTTCCAACATGTTGGAAATTATCGGGACCTCTACGATTGGCGTTTTCATCGCAGCCTATCGTGAGCTGTCATAAACGGAATCGCAGAAACCTGTTCCACCTACCACGATTTTGCCAGACCTCACGCAAGAATCGGAATGGTGTCGGGAAGGCCGTCGTAAGGCCAATCGGGACCAGAATCGTGGTAGGTGGGGGCAGGCTTTAAGGGGAGTACGAAGGCTAAGTCCAAAACTAGCTGCCTGGGTGTCAGGGATAACAAGAGTTGAGCGAGTAGGTGGAGGAAGTCAAGTGTTGTGGTGTGTGGTGTGGGATGGGTGGGGAGACCAGGCACTGCCCTGCGGCCCCTCAGTGTTGTAGACGAGTGCGGACCGACGATCGCCCCGATTCCGGCCTCCATCCGCCCAGATCTAGATCCGCCGACCACCATCGACTAATAGCTCAGCGGAAGCTGCGGCTTTGCGACGATGGAGCACATCCGGTGGGTCTGACGGGATGTCTTAATGGTGGCACTCCCGCTGCGGGAACCTGCAGTGACGTCACCCTATCTGTGCTGAAACAGATAACGCGGCGCCGATCGGTTTATGTATGACCGGAAGCCGAGGCGCCATCTGCCGGCGTCGCATTGCTCTTGCCGGTGTGGGCGCTCGATCCGGCCTGAGGTCATACCCTGCACTCCGTATCTACCTTACCCAGCCCCACCACACCTTCGCCACATCCCAGCTGCACCCCGGCCACACCAAAACTGCACCCCAGCCACTACCCGGCCACTCCCCGGATACACCCCAGCTACACCCCAGTCACACCCTGGCTACATCCCAGCCACACCCCAGCAACATCCCAGCCACACCCCAGCCAAACCCTGGTCACAACCCAGCCACAGCCCAGCCAAACCCTGGCCACACCCTAGCCTTACTCCAGCCAGACCTGTGTCACAACCGAGCCACTCCCGAGCCACACCCCAGCCACACCCCAGTCACTCCCCAGCCACACCCCAGTCACACCCCAGCCACACCCCGGCCAAACCCTGGCCAAACGCCAGCCATACCCCAGCCATACCCCAGCCACACCCCAGCCACACACCCCATACCCAAGACACACCCTAGCCACACCCAAGCCACACACCCCACACCCCAGCACACCCTAGCCACACCCTAGCTACACCATAGCCACACATGAGCCACACCCCGGCCAAACCTGAGTCACATCCCAGCCGCACCCTGGCTACACCCCAGCTGCACCCCAGCCACACCTCCCACACCCCGGCCATACGCCGGCCACACCCTGGCTATACCCCGGCCACACCCCGGCTATACCCCAGCCACCCCTCGCCTCTGAAAGCTGCCGTCTTCGCCATGTATAGTGCTATTCTTTCGCGTGAACTCGTTTTCAATCTGCGAGCGGATGTTACGTCAATCCCCGTTTAAACCGGCACGACGAGGCCTGTCAAGGCGCCGCTGTACTGCCTGATGCCCCTTGAGAGCCTCTGCTTGGAGAGTGGCTGCCATGACGACGGCCAGCTATAGGGTCGAGTAGCCGACAGCATGGAAGCGGTGACGGATTGTCGGCAGCAGGTAATGGGTGGCAGGATCAGGCAAATAGGTGGCAGATCAGGGTGGCAGTCGGATGGTGGCAGATCTAACGAACACTTTGTATTTAAATTTAGAGAGTGGCTGGAGGGAGTTGGATGGCAGTGTGATGAAAGTCAGATGTACTTGGAATTAAACACAAATTACAATAGTTGAGCAGTAGGTTCAATGGATAGCTGGTAGAAAGAGATATATATATATTCGCGATAGAAAGAAGGCAGAGAGATGCATGAGTGTTTTGTGGTGACATGATTTAAACAGGGCTCCAAATGCAGCTTATATAAAAGATGTTGAGTTGTGTATATCCCGAGTATATAGACTTGATTGAAGAGTGGATGTCTGACAAATAGTATTTGGGTGGTTGATGGGTGGTGGTCAGTTTCTCAGGTCAATGGAAGGCATATGGTAGTTTGGTAGACACACTGAGGTGGGTAGCAGGCGTAAGGGAGTTGGGTGGCAGGCTGATGACAGGCATTGCGAATTTGGTGACAGGCTGATGACAAACACTTCCGAGTTGGGTGGCAGGTAGATGACAGACAAGTCAGAGTTGGGTGGTAGGCCAATGACAAGCATTTCGGAGTTGGGTGGCAGGCCAATGACAAGCATTTCGGAGTTGGGTGGCAGGTTGATGACAAACATTTCGGAGTCGGATGGCAGGGCGATGGCACTAAGAACGACGTTGGGTGGCAGGTGGCAAGCCGGTGGATGGAACCCGGTTGGCTGGCGAGTGGAAAGCAGAGGTCGTGCAGATGGTCGCAGGGTGGTAGGGGGTGGTCCATTGGGCCTGGAAGACGACGGGGAGTTTGAAGCGGCGCGAATAGCGGGCTGAATATAACATTGTCGTGTCTAATCGGAGGCGGGCGGCGCGGCGCCGACTGCAGCGCCGTGACGGATGGACCGAGGTGTAAAGGTTGTCAGCTTATCCACGGCGCGGCGGACGACTGATGGATCACCCGCCCGTCCGCTTTACCTCCTTATCATAGCAGAGAAAGCCCGTGAAATGGTCCGCTTAAACTATCTCCAATCTCTCCTCAAGCGTTTATGGGCACTGCAGCTTCTATAGCCAGCCCCCAATCACCCTGACACACCACATGGCCCACCAGTGTGTGTGGCGTACACGCACACTGCCACCCGTCACAGCTCTTCTCTGTGTACGCCTTGTCAATCAACTCAACCCCAGACAGGTCGTTTCATAACCCAGAAAGGGCCGAGTGTAGATTGCGTTAACAGCCATAGGTAACCTAGATAAACGAGGATGCGATGCCGATGGTAGGTGGTTTACCAGGATCAACACGTGCAGTGAGTTCAGGGAACGTATCTGCGGTTCCGCTAACGACCACGGTGCAGTCCTGAATAAAACTCCTTTCCATTGGCCGACAAAATCGGAGGGAAATTTTCTAGCTACCCGGTAATTAATCGGTGAGGGTGGTAATTTTCACTCATGAGCAATGACCATGTTTAGCTCTGAAAATAAAATTAGTTTTGATTTGAGCAGAAATAATCGTTGGTCGTTTCTCATGCTGGGTCGTTTCCATTGACCGATTTTACGTCAGTTACGCAAGAAATCTCATTAGTGCCAAATGGTCGTCCAATGGATCTGGGCTTATAGGAATGACAGTGTATCGGTAAATCTGGACACACACCAAGCGAAAAACGGCAGCGATCTCTGAAATAGCCAACAGAGAATGGCAAGTATGTGAGATAATATTTCATAATAATACCTCCCACTGAATAAGCAATAGTCAGGTGAAATATGAAATAAGAGCTCATATACTGTTTTACCTTTTGATAGGCGAGAAAGGTAGGATTGCTGAGCAGGCGGCTGGAAATGTTGTCAGGTAGGGTGGACGGACGGGAATGCACAACTTTAAACCTCGTTTCCATTGGCCGACGAATATGGCAGATATATCTTTAGTTCGATGTAGTGTATTACCTACCTAATACAAAGTGTCCATAGAAAACACATATGGAGTTTATATGGACATACCCGGAGCATACAGATATATTGTATGCTCCGGGTGGCACATACGGAAAAATAGTGCGTACAAAAACATAGTGCGTAATTAAAATCAACTGATTTCGACATTTCACTTGCCCAGAAAAGGTGGATAATAAATACAATATAGACTGGTTTCAGATAAAAGCGGCCGTATGCTCCTCGGAGTTGATTCTGCGTGATATCCTCGCATACGCGCGGATATTACTACGCGTCAACTCCTCGGAGCATACGGCCGCTTGTATCTGAAACCAGTCAATATTGTGTATGTATGCACTGTTTCCACTGCATTTAACAGGTAGGCTTCACACAGATTTCTTGTAGGTCTCGTTTCCGTTCACTTATCTGGCATCAATGAATCAAAAAATCTACCGGTGGTTTCCGAATGCAGATCGGTGCAGAATAATCGGCCAATGGAAAAGAGCTTTATAAGGCCATTTTCAGCACCGACCTTCAGGATAATATAATCGTTGTGGACCCGTAAAATAGAATAGAAACCTGACATAAAATGCACCCCCTGACAGACTTTTATGAGAACTGAATCAATCGGTGCCGTTTTCGTCGGCCAATAGAAAATGACCTCGACCAATACTGCATCAGTCCAACCGGCAGTTGACAAGACTGAACCATGAGCCATGTACCCCGGTCACACACTCCCACAGCTGACGGTGTGCACTGCCGCTCTCCCGGTCAACAGGTTGCAGGCAGGGTCCGGGCCCTAAATCGCCGGCCGCGCCCGCACCGCCGCCCTCCGCCAGCCCCGATGACCTCAGCGCCCATTTCAGCCAGTTACGGGGGCGAGGATCAGGCTGGAACTGAAGGCAGGAGCCACGGAGCAGGCATTAAGACTTAATGAATGCTAAGCCCGTGTTGATGCCCCGGTGCCCGCTGCCTGTGTACCCATTGGCCTCTGGACGCATGAAAAGGCACCCCTCCCACACATACACACATTATCACCCCCACACCCCCGTTCACGAGGCCAAGATGGCGGCCAACATGAGGGATGGGGTTAAGGGGATTGTGGGGAGATTAACGTTGGCCCTTTCAATCTCGTGTGTGCGTGATATCTCCTCCCTCACAGATCGCATATCACACCTGCTCATTACCTTATTCAGTGTCCTTATGATAACTACTCTTTTTATTACTGTGCTGCTGAGTCAGGGAATTGTATGCCTATAAACCGGCATCAGACAGGTGGTAACTGGGACAGAAGTGCTTGTTCAAGTTTGTCTTACCTAAAGCAGGGGATCCGATCAAAGACCATATTATGATTACACCAATCAATTATGTGTATTACCATATTCCCATGACGTATACATACTTTAAATACGCACCGTTTCAGAACCCTGGGAGCTGTTGAAAAATCGTACATGTAGACCCTATTCTGTAGGCCATAGAGACCCAGGGACGATGCGGGTCAACTTTATTCAAGACTTATGGACGGCCATATGAATGGCTGATACTGTCTTAGCGAACAAAAGTAAATATTATCAAACGATAACCCTTCTACGAGGTACAGAAAGGGTCTTCATGTACGATCCTAGATTATTCAACAGCCCCTGGTCGGTACGGCAAATTCCTCCTCCGAGTAGAAGTGTCCGCTTACGCGGGGTGTCTGATAGGATGGGTTATACTGTATAATAGATATAAAACCACTTGGCCAATCGGTACAAGCGTAAAAACTCGATGAGAAGGAATGGCTTGCATGAGACCCTCGCTCCGTTTGGACCTCAATTCCCATCTCGTTTTGTAGCTTGTACATCATGGTCAGGACGTTCTATACAAATACTATGGCCTTTACATTTCAATATTTCCATCCATCATTTTGATATAGATAGGGATACGGTATTCCCTCCTCTCCGTCCTTTATCCGTTCCTCAGGCTCCTTCAAATCTGTCGGGCGCCTCCACAATATTCAAAGATATGTACATATATCGAGAAGCAAATGTCAACTTGGGGAGGCTCCGTGTTGCTGGGCGCGTCAGCGTGCTTGGCGGGAGATTGATTATTGACTGATGTCGGTTATCTCAAAGCCTGCTCCAGCAGTTGCCGCGGAAGGCTCAAGCTCGGCCTCCAAAGACAGATGACGGCAGGGGAGGGGGGAGCTGAAATAGGATCATAACCCCAGCCCGCTCCCGGAGGCCGACAACGACAGATAGATCAATCCTTCTTGTCCACGCAGCGCTCACCCAGGAGCTGTCAGTTTTGCACAAGCAAGATTCAATCCATGACGGAAGGCCCGACCGCCTGGCAAAATGTCGTCTGCTTCGACCACTCGACCGCTCAGGCAGTTCCCGCCCCTCCCTTTCTTCTTGATTTTCTGTGCGGCGGGCATGCCAGGCCCATGAGGCCACTTGCTAACTCGTTAATGCCCCGAATGTTGACGTTTGACACCTGCAGTGCGGCGGGCGGGTGCGTGGGTGGTGGTGTGGGTGGGCTGGGCAGTGGGAACGTGACAGGCGTCAGGAGAGGGGTGGGGCTTTTGATGGCTGAGGTGGTGCTTAAGGAGGCTGGTTGTCCATGTACGAGAGAATGGAGGGGCAGCCAGAGAGGGCTACATGCAAGAGCAGACAAAGAGAACAGGGGCAGAGGTTTTCTCTTGATTTCTCCCAGGTAGAAATTGTACTTGACAGGTCGGTGGGACGGCGGAGAAAGCCCACAGAGCCGACAAGTGGTCGGCGGGCTGACCAGGCCGCCAATTGGCCGTCAGCCGCCGCCCTCGTACTTGTCTCATTGGTCGGGGCCGAGGTGTTTTGTGAGAGTTGGTCGGCATTGTTGCACCAACAGCTGTCACGCCAATTTCCTTTTTCTTTTTCCTTTTGCAATGACTCCTGCACGAAAGGCCTGCCGTCGCCGGGCCTTTTGTGCGGCGCCGAGCGCGTGGCGATCGAGTGGATGGGTAGGGGGGTGGATGGGTGGCTGGGTTTGTGATCGGGTCGGTAGTTGTGTGTTCTTGTGGGTGGGTGTTCTGGTGGTTGTGTGGTCGGACGGATGGGTGGTCAAGTTGGTAGAACGGTGCTTGGGTGGGTGGGTGGGTGGGTGGGTGGTTATTTGGGTGGGTGGGTGATCCGTTGAGTGGGTGATTCCGGTGGGTAGTTCAGGGGGTGGGGTGGGGGGAAGGGGGGTGGATGTGTTGGTGTGTGGGTGGTCAAATAGGCTGCTCTGGTGGGTGGGTGGATGTTTTGGTGTGTGGGTGGTCAAGTAGGTGTTTGGCTGTTCTGGTGGGTGGGTGGTTGGATGGATGGGTGGGTGGCTGAGTTGGTGGGTGGATGGGTGGGTGTTTGTGTGGTGGGTGGATGTTTGTGTGAGTGGGTGTTAAGGTGGGTGTTAAGGTGTTTGGGTGGTTGGGTCAGGTGGGTGTTTAAGTGGGTGGTCAGGTGTTTGGGCTGGGTGGATGGTCAGGTGGGTGTTCAGATGGGTGTTTGGATGGGAGGGTCTTCGGCTGGGTGGATTGGTGTCTTGGTGGGTGAGTGTTTGGGTGGGAGAGTCCTCGGGTTGGTGTTTGGGTGGGTGGGTGAGTGGGTGGATGAGTGGATGGGTGTTTGGGTGGGAGGGTCTTCGGTTGGTGTTCGGATGGGTGGGTGGGTGGGTGGATGGGTGTTTGGGTGGGAGGCTCTTCGGGTTGGTATTCGGGTGGGTGTTTGGGTGTTTCGAGGGAGGGTCTTCGGGTTGGTGTGCAAGTGTTTGGGTGGATGGGTGGGTTGGTGGGTGGGTGGTTGGGTGGGTCGATGGGTGTTTGGGTGGGAGGGTCTTCGGGTTGGTGTTCAGGTGGTCGGTAGGGTGGGTGAGTGGATGGCTGGGTGGGTGTTCAGGTGGGTAGGTGGCAGGGTGGCAGTGTGGCTGAGTGACTCGCAGCATGGCGGGGTCTGATTGAGCAAGACGAAAAAGGCACACCTTTTCTGTGTTCACCCGCCGCCACGCCTCCCGACCCCTCCCGCCGACACTCGCCCTGGGTACGGTCCAATCTCCCCGAAGGTCTGAGAACCGACTCAATTACATCCATTACCTGGCGCTTTGGCACTTTCACCCTGTTGTCGGGAGGGAGTGGTGCCAGCAGCCTTCAGAACCCATCGCCTTTCACGCCTGGCTCACCCCAGGAGCCGACGAGAAAAAACATACTAATTCCTATGAGGAGAGCCGCTCACACCTGCTTAATCAGCTCAATGGTCTGTTTCCTTCACCCCGCCAATTCAGATCTTGGCCGCTTTTCACTCACGTATAGCTGCGCCAGTCTAACCCTAGACGTGGGAGGAAATGCGGACGTGTCTAGAGTGCCTTGTACGACTGTACAATAAAAGATTTCTCTTCCGAAACCGAAAGGGGAATCAAACCCAAATCCTGACAGCCAGTGATTTCTCAGAGGGATTTTTTTGGAAACCTAACCCTAGATGTAGACTGTATTTTATTATAAACCTAATGCAAAGTGTCTATAGGAAACACATGGGGAGTGTGTATGGACATACCCGAAGCATACGAATATGTTGGAAACCGTTTGTATACTCCTCGGAGTTGACTCTGTGCAATATTCTCGCATACGCTCGGATAGTACTATGCGTCAACTCCTCGGAGTACACTACCGCTTAGACCAGAAATCAGTCATTAATACACAATATCAACTGGTTTCATGTACAAGCGGTCGTTATCTCCGAGGACTAGACGTATAGTAATATCCGAGTGAATGTGATGATATTACGTAGAGCCTAGTCCGAGACGATTACGGCCATTTTTATCTGAAACCAGTTCACATTGTATCTATCACTCTCCAAGGGGAGACTCCGTAATCGGTGGATACTACATATCGTTATCTTACTATAGATATACAATACACTTTATCTTACCACTTTATCTTACCCCTAGTATTTTATCTCCATAGACTCAACATTGGGAACTCGTATCTAACGCCCATGAGATATTTAGGAAAAATATCCAATGGGGAGTATGTCACAAGTGTTAGCCCATATGTCAATGCGAAGGGTGAGATAAATTCAGAAACCCATTCAAGTTTAGGTTCAGAGCTCGAACTCATCTCGTTTGGATCGCTACCTAATTCACGCAGCTTCGCATTGAGAATTACTATGCGATTCAAGCCCGATGATGTACGAGCTCTGACTCTAAACTTTCATAGGTTTCCTCTATAGTATACCATTTTCACAGGCAGGATTGGGAGAATCTGTAATTTGTTCGGAACCTGCGAATGCTTGATTTTGCTTCAAGCCACCTTCAATGACTAACTCAAGACATTAGCGCTGATGACGTTAACAAGTTTTTGGATGCTCTGCATTCAACTTCACAAAAGGAATTCCCGGAATTTAGAAGACATATTAAAACAAGTTAAATTCAAATAAGTAGACAGTTTTCTGTGAAACTTAGATGTAAGGTAAGGGAGAGAGAGAGAGAGAGAGAGAGAGAGAGAGAGAGAGAGAGAGAGAGAGAGAGAGAGAGAGAGAGAGAGAGAAATGAACATTTCTATTTCAGAAAAAGACCTAGACTCAAACGTGTCGAATTTACATAGGTCTCTGTGCCTACTGCTCATTAAATGTAGCACAAAGAAATGGGAGGAGCTCCTTCGCCTGTTCCGTTTTTCTACGAACTGCTCACTACAAAGCACAACATTGTCTGAGCTAGTTCGATTATATCTTTAATGATCTTTCTATGTGTGACTAGTTCTTAACAACCTCCAAACGAGCAAACTTGTCTGAGCATACTTTTCGCCTGCTGACATTTCACCCGACTGTTACACCTGCTTTTCACAAGCAGAGGAAGTGTATCCAGTAGTCAAGATGCATAATTGAACCATAGCTGGTCTGTGCACTACACACTGAACAATGCTATCAACTATGCGCATAGCGTGTGAGAGCGGAGCTCCGTGTATCAGCTCAGCGCAGTCATCACGGCACCAGGAGAGGTTTTGGAGCAGCCACGCCAGAGCATTCCGCAAACATGATATGTTGACTGTAAAGCTATAGCTACTCTCGCCATGGCACATATCTCTACATTGTTCCTGCTCCAATCAGCTTTCGGAAATAAACGTGGATGTGGAGTGTAGATTGTATATTGAGGATATGTATTTATCTTAGCCTGGTATAAACGTCCATAGGCTTAACATTAGGAACTCGTTCTGAACGGGCTTGCGAGAATGGTAACTCGTACTCTAAAGCGCCAAATCCACTAAGGCGACCAAGCGAATGCGTTTGCGATCCGTGCGACTGTGCGAATCCCATGCGATAATATTCAATATATTAGATATTGTCGCAAGGCATTCGCATGTCCATGCGAACGTCTGCGAACGTCTGCAAGCGTCTGCGAACGTCTGCGAACCCAAATTCGCATGTAAAATCGCCTTAGTGGATTTGGCACTGGTGATACACAGATAAATATTTCCAGGCTACGATAAAATCAGAAACGAATTCTTGTTTGGTCTGAGTCCCTGTTCACCATCTGGTTTGGAGTGATTCAGAATATTCACTCGGCTATCGCCTCGTTCATATTACTGCGTATTCCAAACTCAATGGCGAACGAGGAAACAGACAAGCACTTATCAGTTTTTTTCCTAGTCCTACATAGACCGCCCGCTCCTGCTCATGTCGTATTAATATAGAACTGGATTGCGAATCATATAAATAGATAATATTCCACAAGTTTGAATGCGCAGTCATCGTCATCGAGGCGAAGCAGAGGGACGATTACAAGGCATCTAAGCGAGTGGAGTATTTTCAGGCGGTATTTATGTCAGCCCTTTCACAGACATTAGAATAGCATCACAACAACAGAATAACTCAAATTACTTTGTAAATCCAGTTAGGAACATTTAAATCTCCATGTTAATGCCTTGTCTGCCCGCTGAAATCCTGGCTGCTGATTGGTCAATCACAAATGACATCATCTCACATCACTCTGCCATGGTAATAGCATAGTATTGTCACTTTACCAGGGTGATCATTGAGTTGGGATTTTTAAATGTTATTCCTATGGCTAAACTTGCAACGGGGGTGAGATAACCATGGCTGTTGTCTAACCTCAATAGGAGATATGTTTCGCCACTTTGGTACAATAATTAATCATTTATCCCTCATACTTTCGACATTGCGATGTATATGAGCAATGATTTTACCGCGTACTTTTTAGGTGCGAATACCGTTAAGCCATTTCCATATATTACTCTCTCTGGCGAATCTCTGTCTTTCGAGGTCAGAGTGGATTGTAATGATATAGGGCCGGCCGGAGAGTCGGAGCGTATAAAAACTAGGGTGTGTTAGTTTGTTAGGAAGGGTCATGGTCTAGACAGGTGAAAATTGGCAGGAATAGACCTTAGAGATGGTAGTTAATGCTCACTAGTCACACAAGTCCCTCTTGGGCAAGGGGGCGGATTTAGGAATATAGGGAAGTCTGGGCCGATGTCCAGGTGATCGTTGCTGGCGTTTAAGACAAGACGATCCCAGCAATAGTTACTGCACACCAATAGGCAAAAGTTGTTGCACACCAACCATCCCGCGCGGCCCATGCAGGAGGGGAAGTATGTGACTGCATTGTTAGGTATCGCAAATTCCGAGTACTGTTTACTATATGTATATATATGAGTGAGATAATGATTAGGGACATCTATTAAGTATGAACGCAAAATTCCCAAAATAATTTACCCCTCCCCCCTCTCAATCGTGTAAGCAATAGAACGAAGATGGAGCATACGCAGGATATCCAAAAATATTTCACCACCCCCCTGCCACCCCGCCCCCCATCGAGAGCGTACGTTAATGGATGGCCCCATATAACGATTGAAGTGACTCACAATAGGACTGCATACAACTCTCTTATAAGTCTCTCCGACATTGACAGAGCGTGCAGCGAATTGTGAGGTAGCTGGAATTCTCATCTGAGCCAATGGTTTACAGGTTAGAATCACATTGCGCCATTTCAATTAGTCCATATGCCGCGATCTAGCATTAAACTGAAGGCTATATGTCAGCATGTCTATATAGATATAGTAGGGTTGGTGGGTTAGACTGTCTCTATGCCCGTGTGAATTCCTAACGTACAAGGACAACTTGTTATCTTGTCACGAAAGACCTCTCGGCTTACAACAAAACACTCATCCATCCACCCTCCAGCACATCAATATCAGAGATGGAGATTCGTGCAGAGAGAGTTAGGCATGCACAATCACGATAACAAGTGATACACTGTATGTGGTGGCCGCATTAATAGGTACGCCAATATTGACTTTGTTTCAACTATATGTATATGTGTGTATATGTATATATATATATATATATATATATATATATATATATATATATATATATATACATATAATATCCTATATGTATATATATATATATATATATATATATATATATATATATATATATATATACATGGACATTAATGTGTTTGTAAAACTTAACATACACGTAAGGGAATGATTCCACGCTCTAATACTATTATGAATTCCGATGTGATGTTACAATGAGATTGAACACGTCCAGGGTATTTCACTCCAGGACTCCGGTACATAATGTCTGGTGATATTCTACTATCTGATGGTTTCGGTGAACTAAGCTCACACCCAAATTCTTACAAATCTCTAAAAATAATTGTTCGTGTTTTGCCTAAATATCCAATGGCTCCAGGTGTTCAAACTCAAGTGCATTTAAGATTTCCTGGCAGTCGAGATCATTAGCACAGGTTGGAGAGGGTGGTGAACCTCTAGGGGATTACAACCAGGTTAAGAATCTTAATGAATGAACTATAAGAAAGATGCAGAAAAAGATGTAGAATAATTAATACAGGTGGCGGTCCGCGTGCAGTGCGGTGTGATGTTTGGACGATGACAACGCCTGAATCCGCTCGCAGTTTTTATCGTGGTTGCAGGGGGGATGCTCTCTGCTCACGTGCATCCCCGTGCGCGTGTATCTATGGAAGGGCAGTGTGTGTGTGTGTGTGTGTGTGTGTGTGTGTGTGTGTGTGTGTGTGTGTGTGTGAGTGTGTGTGTGTGTGTGTGTGTGTGTGTGTGTGTGTGTGTGTGTGTGTGGAGGGCTGACCTACGCCCAAGACGGATATAACGGAGACCTGGTCAGTCAATCAATGAACGGTATTTCCCATGATCCTGTACCCACGACCCCACCCAAGCCTCATTAAATGAACTACGGGGTGCGGTACCTAAATCAAATCCTCTTGAAAGGACAAGGCATGGCGACTGCTTTTAGGCAGTTTTCCTTCTGCGGCATTTCCAACTGACGATTCTGGCCACCGATTGTGGTTTTCGGCATCAGCCGCAGACTATTTGCCAGTTTTTGTGCATATAATCGTCAGAATGAAACGGATAAAAATCCCTGTATGATTCTATAAATCCTATGTATGATTGATTCTCATAAAAATCGATGAATATGTAACTAATAATCGGCCGTCAGGTTAAGAAATATTCTGAATAAACTGCGAATCGGTCGTCAGGGTAAATACATCAATGTCTTGCAGTCTCACCGATAACCGTTACCGATATTTTATCGGGGAGCCCTACGGACCGACTTTTCTCTTCACCATAAGTAGAACCCGTATAAGCGGTTACCTTCCGTTCCAGGCCAAAATGACCACTTACGCGGGGTAACCGCTTACACAATAAACATCTAATAGAGGGATCCGTTCCGATCAAAGGTGTCCGTTAATGCGGGATATCCGCTAACACGGAGTGTCCGTAAGGCGGGGTTCTACTGCATTTTATCGGTGCAGTTTCGGTCGTCATGTGCAATTTCGGCCGAAGATTCTCTATACAGAAAGTTCACAGGAGTAGGACACCATTGACCATCCTCCCTGCCCAGTGCCTCTGGTTAACCGCAAGTACCAAGTTTCATGCCTAATTCCTTTTTACTCGTACTGAAAGAGAATACCACAAATATTGGTGGAATTAAAAAAGAGAAATACTTTTTTTAGAAGTTCAAGGCGGGCTACGATAATAGGACGAGGCAATGTAAACATAGTCGTGGACAAACATTTTAAAAAGACCGCAAATATCAAGAATCTACACACTATTGATTCCACTTCCAGACTCTCTTGGTGTCAAGTTTGGCTGATATTTGGGGCTCTGTAGTGTGTCTCAAGATAGACACCAGGCGAAATGGTCACAAGCAGATGATGGAGATTTGCCTGTTCGTGAACATGAGCAGAGACTGCTATAGGGGACAGAGCCATTGTTAGTTCACGAAGCAGGCACTATGTGGTCGGGGGACAAACCTGTATTCTGGCTCTTTGTTCTTACGAAATTCAACTGCCTTTCAATATTTTACCACGGTTCCCATGACTCTCTACACCAATCCCAAAGTAGGATGACATAATGATTAAACCCAAGACATGATATTTTCCATATGGAACAATTTGTATAAATATGTGAGAAAGGCTAAAGTTGTGACATTTCCCAATTATCACTCACTTCTTTTCCACCTCCTTTAGTGTAGAACACCTACTTTTTCACCTCCATTAGTGAAGAACACCTACTCGGAGGGCGTCATGGCGGCACCCATGGATCATAGGCTATATGCCGTTTAGGCCCATCTCCAATGGCCGACGAAAACTATGTAGATTTTTTTTTGTTCTCCTAATAGCCTATTTCCATTTGCCATCACTGATATACAGTCAGGAACCACCGACGGACCTTTAGGCCCGGCGTCCACCTACTACGATATGGCACCGATATGCCCTACGATGCACCTCCCGATAAAAAATCTAAATCGTGTCGGAAGGTCACCTAATATCGGGGCAGTTGACCACGTTTCTGCGATTAGACACCGATAAAACCCCCATACAATGCATGGTAGATTGGCATGTCTAGACATATGTCTACGATTTTGGACCTTCCCGATATGGCACCGATTTTGACATTTTGTATCGGTGCCATATCGGGAGGTCTACGATTCTATCGTAGTAGGTGGACGCCGGGCCTTAGCACTGCTGACGCCAAATGTAAATTGGCTATTGAGAGAACACAGAAAATCTCCACCGTTTTTGTCGGCCAATGAAAAAGGGCCTTATAAGAAATACCGCCGTAAAAGATGTTCTTGGGATTACTTGACCTGACAAAGGGCGACACGGACAACAACCTGTGATGTGTTCTCCTGTAGGTATAGGCCACGCACCTGGTCCCTGTGTTCACACACGCTTATTGATATCAAGAATAGGTGTGTCGACAGGGTTATGGCAACTCATTGGCTCCCATTCCTCAGATCTCTGGGTTTCTACTAGGACTCGTATTACCGACCCTACATAAAAAACATCCTCAGATCGGTTCAGACAGTGACGAAACCCCCTGCGGGTAATCTGCCACAGTGCAACACAGTTCAGTGAAGTCATATCTATAGCTAAATCAGTAAATGTGCGCCTGCATTTTTCGTGGTCTCATATAGCTGTTGCATAGATCAATGATAGGATATTTTACTTCGTGTGCACGTATTCTTATATATCTCCGACCTCTGCAACTCTATAGTTCTACATTTTACCTTGTCTATCTACCTTCAACCGCAAATGTCACCAACGTACCAACAGCTTTTCAAAATTCTTTATGTATATACAAAATGCGTCTGAATGTAACATGGCCTCAGGCAAGCAGGCACCACCCTTTAGATGTATTCTGCGATAGGCAGAAGTAAAACGTATATGTTGATTCAAGAAAACTATCAAAATGGTAATTCTGTGGCTCTAGTAAACGAACATACACAATATTACCATGATTTTGATCTCCCTGGTCGTATTTTCCGCGTAGTTGATGCAGATCAAATTTATGTTAATATTGTATCTATTACACTTCTCTCGGATAATGTTAGGGGGGATCATGGAAATGATTAGCATATCAACGAAATCACCTTGTTTATATAAAACAGTTTCTAAAGTACCCGTGAGGTGGCAGTAAAAGCTCTATGTTACTGAGTCGAATACGGAAAGCCGTAATCTACCCAGTTGTGATGTATAGAATCTTAGGGTTAGGTGGGTAATGAAGCATTATTCTAGCTATAGGGCAGCCTATTCCTATGATCATGACCACCAATACAGTCCGTAAAAAAATAATGGGGTTTTGTTACAGGAAAGACTAATTGGTAGCCTGTGATGAGGTAGATAGTTTCTTCATAGGGGCTTGTCCTGTTTTTGAAACCTTGTGGAATGGAATAACATGTTCTCTTAATTAGCTTCATCATATTTTTCTCCTGATTAAGGAACCCAGGAAACTAAATTGATTTCTGGGGTATAGGTTTCCTGACTATATGGTTAGAAGAATTCACATTGGCATAGTTTATTTGTGAGACGAAAAATGGATGAGAATTGTATCATTGAATGAATTGGCATGATCAATGTTTTCAGACGTACGCGGATATATCTCAGAGGAGATTTCTGATATCCCTTTTAGTAAGAGGCAGAAGCGGGAGTACTTAGTATTTCTAATCAAAGTCCCGCCGCTGGCAGGTACGACTGCCAGGCAATAGTGCCACTTTATTAAAATCCCTCTTTTATCCTGTGTCGTAAAACATGTCGCAAAGCACAGAGATATACGCCTACACATGTATATGGGAAATACAACATTCCCCATCAGTCTTATTGCAATCCAACAAATAACACTGATAAATCTACTACATCTATCTGGTACACAACTATGAATACAAATTCACAATTCTCTACGGGTGATTCTAAAAACGCCTATTCGTCTATTAGGCCTTAACCTTTACACTAATAGTGGCTGCAGTAAAGCGACGTGATAATTAAAACTGAATTGGCTTACTTGAGGGGGAGGTGGCGGAGACGGAATGTTCGTAGGCTTCTCGCCCTGTGGCTGGCAGTCGTTAATTATATCCACATGCGTACTACCTTCACACTGGTTGTTCATAATCATGAACTGCTTTTTACTCCTCTCCTTCTCAAAACCCTTGTTGCGACAATTGTCGTCTGCCTCTTTTGGCGGGTCATTGGTGCTGAGCAGAGTCAGGGCCTTCTTGGGGCAGTTGTACTTGCCGTTTTTCTCGTTGCGCCCCGACCGTTTGAGCGCGAAGATGGCGCAGATGAGGAGTACAACGATGACCCCGGTCACACAGGCCACCGAGATGACAATCATCAGGTTGTGGCCCAGGAGGAAACCCTTCCTACCCTGGTTGAAGGCGATGGTGTGGTTGACCACAATGTTGAGGTGCGTTTTCGCCAGACGCGGCTGCTCCCCGTGGTCGCGTACAGCGATCTCAAGGTCAAACGCCTCGTACTCGATCTTCCTGACCTTCTCGCTGACGACTGACACTTCCCCGGAGTAGGGGTCCACGTTGAACAGATGCATGCCCGTGCCCTTCGTGACCTGGTAGGTGAGGTTACTGTTCTGGCCGATATCCTTATCATAGGCTCGTACCCGTGTGAAGACGTAACCCAGAGGCACCCTGTTGGAAATCTGCAGGGTGTTGTTGGTCTTGGAGGGGAAGTCAAAGACGGGGTCATTGTCATTGGTATCTGATACGTACACAGATACCGTCACACTGCTTGTCTTGGGCGGGTCGCCCTTATCTACGGCCTGCACTACGAGATAATAGACCGAATCCTCCTCCCGGTCCAACACCACCTTGGTACTGATTGCCCCGCTTTTTGGATGGATCTGGAAGTTGTCCAAAGCGTCGGGCGTGGGGAAGAACATGAACTCGAACTGGTTGAAAGGCGGGGCGTCCCTGTCTATGGCGTTAACCACGCCCACTTGCGTGCCCGCGGGCTGGTTCTCGTACACGCCGAAAGAGTAGCCGTTCTGGCTGAACTGCGGGCTCTCGTCATTAACATCATCAATGTCTACAGTGATGGTGGCCACGCTGGTGCGGGGAGTCTCTCCTCGATCCGAGGCGATGATGCGGAACTTGATCTGCTGGATCTCCTCGTGGTCGAACATGACGGCGGCGTTTACCACGCCAGTCACGGGGTCCACCTTGAAGAGAGACTTGTAGTTGGGCTCCACGGAGTACACAATGGCCCCATTATCACCCGCGTCAGCGTCTGTGGCATTCACGTGCGCAATGACTGCACCGACAAAGTTATTCTCAATGAGTGAAGCTTGATACTGGCTACGCCTGAAGAGTGGAGAGTTATCGTTGATATCCGTCACTCTCACAGTCATATGTTTAATGGCGACCTGTGGGTCCAAACCGCGGTCCCTACAGGCTATGGCTAGGTTATATTCGGACCGTACTTCACGGTCCAAATAGGCGCGAGTCACTATCTTGTATTCACTCTGGTACATCTCCCGCAATTGAAAATGATTGTCGTTGAGCGTGCATTTGAACTGGCCGTTCCGCCCGGAGTCCGGGTCCGTCACCGTGATGTGTGCCACGAACGTATCTAGGTCAGCGTCTTCGGCGATCTCCGCCAGGTTCGTGCCGGTCGCCGCTAGGGTGTTAACGGTGATCTGCGGCGCGTTATCGTTGGCGTCCCTGACCTTGATAATGACCGTGGCGTCGGCCGTGCGCGAGTCCGGACTGAGGTCGTGCGCGGTCACGGAGAGGTGGTAGATGGAGTTTTTCTCGTAATCTATGATGCCTTTAACGTAGATCTCCCCGGTGGCGTTACGTATGCCGAAGAGATCCCCGTAGGCGGCCTGGGTGGTGGCGGAGAAGCCGTAGATGACCTGGCCGTTGAGACCGATATCGTGGTCCGTAGCGTGGACCCGGACGATGGTGTTTTGCGGCGGAGTGTTCTCCATGATGGCCACTTCGTAGGTGGTGTTGCTGAATACAGGATCGTTATCGTTCACGTCCTGTACCGTCACCGTGATATCCACCGAGCCCGATTTGGGCGGGTTGCCTCCGTCGTAGGCGAAGATCTTCATCTGGTAGAAGTCCTGGATCTCGCGGTCCAGCCGCTGGCGGGTGACGAGCCGCACCTCCGTCGACCCGTCAACCTTGGGCTTGGCGTCGAGCTCGAACTTGTCTGTGTTAGAGAGCAGCTCGTAGCGCTGGATCCCAAAGTCTCCGCTGTCCGGATCGATAGCGGTGGGGATGACGAAGCTGGAGCCAGGCATGGCCGACTCCAGTACCTGGTAGGCCAGGCGGGTCTCCGGGAAGCGGGGCTCGTTGTCGTTCCTATCGAGGATCTCCACGTTGACCTTGATGATCTCCAGAAAGCGGAGAGGCTCCGGGATGACGGCCACCACGTCGAGCTGGACGGTGCACGACGCCTGGTGCGGGCAGATCTCGTCGCGGTCGATCCCAGGCCCCGTCCTCAGGATCCCGGTGCCCTCCTCCATGGTGAAGCCCAGCTCCGGGCGCGACAGGAACCGGAACTCCACGCTGGACAACTGCGCCTTAGTGTAGCGCGTGTCGACGCCGGCGTCGCGGAAAACGTTGCCCACGTATGTGCCGCGCTGGAGGTCTTCCAGGATCCTGTAGGGTAGCTCCATGTGGCGGGTCTCCTGGGCTGCTGCCCCCTCCAGGTTCTGCAAGAGTAAGGCCAGCGCCAAACCCTGGAGGACTCGTAATATTTTATCCATCGGGTTGTGGTGTACAGCCATGTTTCTAAATAAGCCCTCGTGGAGTATGAATTATTGAGGATTTCGGTTTTATCACGACGATCGAAACACAGAACTTTCAGGTTCCAACACAATGATGTATGTTATACGCTCTCCAGTGTCTGGTGAAGTAGTGCGTACTCCCAGTCTCCCGCCCCTTGAGGGGAGTAGATCAAAGATTCGTTCCCGGTGCCCGTACACCTGGTGTCCACGCAGGAAGCATGCCCACTGCTGTGTGCGCTGGTAGACATACACTACCACAGGCCAAAAAGAAGACAACAGTTCAGTTTTAGATCCCCATAGCAGTTAAGTCCCACCTGGAGGCTCAGCAGTGATGTGTGTCTTTATAATAAGCACTGCGTGGTGCTAAACAACCCCTGCTCCAACCACCGCGTGCCCCACTGACAGCACGCGCACGGGGGTGATCGTCCAGGGTGGGAGGGGGTGCCGGACTCGGGGGTGACTGCGGCACCGACCGCCGGAGAGAGTCTCAACATGTCGCTCTAATCAGTTGGCTTAACACACCTGATAAACGTAGGACTCCAGGTCCTTGAGATAATTCCATCGGCACGCCTCTCATACTCAGGAGATAATCCTTAATCCACGCGGTGTATGGAGGCTTTGGGTAGAGATAGGGCTCAGTGGCTCTAGCGGCGGCGGTGGCGTCAGTCACTGAGACCGGGGCTAGACGGGCCTACTACTACTACTCCCCGTCACCCACCTTTTTCCTCCTGTGTGGGTCAGCGGGTCGCAGGGTGCTCATGGCATGCCACCGTGCCCCCGTGCCTCCAGTAGATAGTCACACGCGCACAGACACGCATGCACGCGCAGGTACTACTTGTCCCTCCTGTTCCTCCTGGCAACGCTCAGTCCGCACACTTAGTCCCACATCCCACTCTCTGAGCTTCACAGTAAACCACACACTACTCCAGGGTCCAGGTGCTTTGATAGTCCGGCAGCTCCTAGTGGGATTCCTCCTGTATGTGATGCTAATCCAATACACGCTAAAGATCAGGGTGGTATCCAAGTAGTAGTATCTGGGGGTATTATGTCGTGTATACCTGGAGTGGGTAGTACAGAAACCACACTGCCTCTGCGTGGTCTCTCACACTGACGCTTGTGGTAGGTTCTCAAGCTGACGCTACTGGCGCTTGTCACGATGTGTCCTCACAGGCGCCCGGGCCTCGACTGACGCGCGGCGCCGGAGCCGAGGGGGAAGAGACGGGGCCCGCGCCTGGCTGCACGAGCGCTACGCGTGACTGCAGCAGCCCTCACCACCACCACCACCACCAGCGAGCGGTGAGCGCACTCGGCGACGGGGACGCGTCCACTACAGCCGGGAGAGGAGTACTACGACGACTGGCGTCACGCCTAGCACGCTGCCCGCACCGCCGCCACTGCCGGGTCTACTGCTGCTGCTGCCGTTCCCATCACCCTCCACGCCACGCCCGGAGAGAAGGAGAGAGAGAGAGGGAGCAGGTCCCACTGGAGGCGCACCGGTACACAGGGCGATCTCAGGAGAAGGGGGCCAGCAGCATTGCCAGCAGTGTCAGCCGGGAGGTGGGGGATGGCGGCGGCGGCGGCGGCGGCGGCGGGGTTTCACCCTTCTCGTGAAGGTGGGTGGGCGGGGGGTTGCTTCCGACCCGCCTCCGTCAACGTAATCCACTCTATCAAATGAAGAAGAATGCAGATTAAACACAGGCTTCCATGTGGTGTTTCATTAGACTGGACACGAGTCATATAGAGGTGTGGATGTGGCCAGAAAGGAGCGGGATTAATATAAACACAGTGCTTTAAGGAGCCACGCAGGGCCGATTAAGAGGGATAGTCTCAGATGAGGTGATTTGTCAGTGGTGGTAGTGGTAGTGGTGGTGGTAGCAAGCAAAGAGGGTGACTAGACTGTGCACGAAACATATAGGCTGGTGGCTTAGCACCTGGAGAAAAAACGATGAACTTCAATCCTCTCCCTAGTCCCTTCATATACCCCGGGCCCGGCTGTGCGGGGCGCCCGGAGAGGGGCTATGAATACTTAAAGCGGCTTGAATAAGGTATAGGAAGACTTATCAGGTGCCGGAGCTCCGAGTGGTGCTGGCCCGACACGGGCACTGAATTACCGGGGCTTTTGATGAAGTCCGCACTTCCAGCTTGATAACCGGGTGTCCTCAGCACCACACACAGTGGGTTATCTGTGTGTGCTGCCTCATTCGTTTATGTCATTGGCATTTCATTGACTGTCTATGATAGCTCTATCTCTCTCCATCTCGTTCTTTCTATAGACATATCTCTATCTATACATGTATCACTCAGCCTCTGTCTCTCTTATTCTGGCTATGTTCATACCTCTGTCTCTGTCTCTCATTCTCCATATATACACACCTCTGTCTCTGTCTCTCTCATTCTCTATATACCTAACCCTGTTTATGTCTCTCTCCCGTTCTCTCTATATACTTACCTCTGTCTATGTCTTCCCCGTTCTCCATAAAGACTTTCCTACCTCTATCTTTGTCCCTCTCTCTCTCTCTCTCTCTCTCTCTCTCTCTCTCTCTCTCTCTCTCTCTCTCTCTCTCTGTCATTCTCGCATTCTCTCTATTTACCTACCTTCAGCTCTCTGTCTCTGTCAGTCTCGGTCTATCTGTCTGTCTGTCTGTCTGTCTGTCTGTCTCTCTCTCTCTCTCTCTCTCTCTCTCTCTCTCTCTTTCTCTCTCCCTTTCATTATCTCTATATATGTACCTCTCTGTCTGTCTGTCTGTCTGTCTGTCTGTCTATCCGTCTGTCTGTCGGTCTCTCATTCTCTCTACATACCTACCTCTGTTTTTCTCTCCCCGAGTCTCATACTGGAGCGACCTCAACCGAAATCTCATTCTCCGCCTTTCTAACCCTCAATTTGTCTATTTCTACGTCCTTCTTTCTCTCTCAACGTTTCCCTTTGCCACGTGCACACTCTGAGTGGTATACACCTACCTGTTTGTATCAATTAATTATCATTATCCAAGCAGGTATCGTATCACAGTTCCAAGTGGGGAGCATGAGCAGTATACGATCCACAGCTTAAAACCACTTAGTGAGTTATCAAAAAGCTTCTACAGTCCCAGAGGCGCGTATCACTATGCAGCTAGACTATGGCCTGTGCGTGCGCTGGGAGTGGGGATGTGTCCCAGGTGGGCTGCATGTTGGGTCTAGGAGGGGCCTGGAGTACGGCAGGCACGCAAAGAGTCTGACGGCAGCGACCGCCCCCTGCGCGGCCGAACCTCGCACCGCCCGCCCGGCCCCGGCCCCGGCTCTCATTGGCCGCAGAGGTAACAATAACAGCACCCCGAGGCCGGCACTGATTGGCCGAGCGCTATCCGGAACGCCGATTGTCATTCAAATGAAGGATGTTAATGGGAGGGCGGGGAAGGGAACCTGCGAGTGAATGAGTGAGTGAGCAGGGCCCACCACCGTCGCCGCCACCCCTTTCCCCGCCACCCTCTACCGGCTGGTGCATTGACGGACACAAAAGCAGGGCGGGTGGGCAGGTAATGCGGGGTGGACAGGTGAGTGAAGCCTAAGGCCGCTGGGAATGGGACTTAGGGGTGGGGTGGTTGGAGGAATAACCTTTGATCCTTACCGAAGGGGCCTCCGGGTTTTGGATCCTATATCGTAAGAGGAAGACCTCATTGTGATCATGCACTGAGCGACGTCGTTTCATTAAAGGCTTCAACTAATTGTTCCGTGAGTAGGATATGGTAATAGGGGTTTTAATGCAGGCGGGGGATTGCACTCCGTTCACCCTCCCCGCCCACCGCAGTGACTGGTAAAGGCTGGTGGCACTTAGTCAGTCAATGCCTGCCTATCTATATTCATTTCTCACTCTATGCTCTATCCATGCACACTCATGAGGTAGGTGAAGGAGAGAGCTGTCGATAATGATCATTACATATGGCATAAATATACCCAGACACGCGTGCTACAGTGCGGTCTAATCTCCGGGTGTTCACTATGGAACACACAGAGACCCCACAGCCTCGAGGGATTCTGGTCTATAGCAGAAAAGCTGGAATGGTAAAGATATGTGGAGTTATTAGTGTAGGGTAGATGTAGGAGTAGGTCTAGTAAAGTGGTGACAGTAATGCCTGAGAGGAAATGAGCGGTTACACCAGTCTGGCATAAAAACACACAGTTATTGCACTAGGAGGTGTCTGTATATGAATAAAGAGATATCACATGTGCTATATATGAGATTATGATACACTTAGGGCAATGTTATTGATATAAAACGTATATCTCCAGTGAGAATTAGCTGTATATAAAGTTAG
Source organism: Alentia gelatinosa (assembly GCA_950022655.1). Taxonomy (NCBI): domain Eukaryota; kingdom Metazoa; phylum Annelida; class Polychaeta; order Phyllodocida; family Polynoidae; genus Alentia; species Alentia gelatinosa. Next base: position 51,937,436 of record OX465586.1, read on the forward strand.
CATCGAGAAGTATATGGAGACATACTGAGTGTGCCTGAATGAAACCTGTTCCGAGTTGTTCCAACCTAAATCAACGAGGATCAGATGTAATTCAGTCACACTCACTTTGTCTCATCATTATTATATTTTGCGGACTTGGAATTGCTGTCGGTGACTACTGAGCTTCTGAAGAAAAACGCGTGTGAAAACGAGCCTGCACATCGCTGAAATTAACGCAGAAAGGGTTTTAAAACATAACCTTTATCATATACCTGTAAATTATCAAAGATGCCATTGTACAACAAGTCAAGTGGTACTGAGTGCATTAACTATTGATTCGTGCACAGGGTGAAGAACGGAATCCGTACCACTGGCCAGTAAGTGCGAAACATTCGTGCACTGGTATATTAATAATAGATTTTTTTGTGTTTTACTTTGTTTATTGAATATGCCTACTGATAGGTCTTTCTTGACTCTATTACATAAGCCGTTACATGCAATTCACAGTAAATAGTTAAGTTGACAGTGTGATATATATGAGTAGCCTATAGTATGAGGTGCTTCCTCTTCATAACTGCGAACATATCATGATTACCTCAGGTTTTAGGTCTATAACACTTGCTCACTATTGCTCTATGTTCAACATGTTCAAGTTTACTGAGTTTGTGTTTGACCATCCCTTTGAATAATGGTTTTGTGGGTTTCGTTTGGGTTTCAGCGATAAGTATGTTCCATGTTTTAATACTACGGTCATTCGGACTTTCAGATGATATATGAAAATTGAGGATACTAAGTTCAAAAGTACACAATGATCTAGTCATGCAGTTTTACAACAAGAGAAACGTAATTGTCCAACTTTACAACTGTCCCTGTGCCATCTACCTAATTTCCGGAGGGAGAGTAAAACTAATACCCCCAGCATGTAGTGATCCTGGTAAACAGCCTCATAAATACCACTACAGATGGTACCTTTCAAATTGCCTCTGTTGCCATGTACTCTATCACACAGCGAGTACATGTAACATATGGGGTCTACATACTGCGGGATATGTGGACATATTGTGGCTTTGTTTCACAAAAATGGGATAATTGTTAGTGACCATTGTGAAGTGAAACAAAAAGGAAAATTCTCGGCAAGACGAATAAGTAAAAGCTAATACTGGAAACGGGCTCTGGTGTTTCTCTAAAAAGAAGTAGCCCAGGAGAGTGTGGGTGTATATTAGGAAACTGATTAGGTGTTGTATTTGGGATAAATACGAACTTCCGGACTGTGAAATACTTGCCCCGACGCCGGAAGGCGGAGACCTAAGTCACAAGTCCGAGGGTGAGTATTTATCTTCAGATATAAATGTCTGTCTGCTTTCCTTCTATTATACACCTTCAAATGTCAGGAATCAATAGGAAATTTGAGTAAATAGCCATTCGAAGAGTATCCAGGGCACCCGACAGGGGCCTGTTTAATAACCTAGGATCGTATGCAGACCCTTTTCTGTACGCCATAAAGACTCAGGGACAACTTAAGTCAACACTTATGGACGACCCTCTGGATGGCTAAGACAGTCTTAGCAAAAAGACTTAGATTTCATTGAAGGATAACCCTTGCATGAGGTACGGAAAAGGATCTGCATGTACGATCCTAGATTATCAAATGGACTTCTGGACCATATAACGGTATCCAACACTGTGTGTCGCACATGATTTGTAAGATATAGGGAGCATAGGACAGTAGGCATAAGAACTACGGCACAGGTGTATAAAGATTACATAGAACGATCTGAGCATGCTGTACAAGCTACAAAACAAGATGATGATTTGCAGTTCGTAAGGAACGAGACGATTACATCGAGTTCCATACTAACCGTAAATCATCATTGAGTCTGCAACTTGTACAAGTATGGTAAGTTGTTGAATACTTATCATCTACCCGAAATCAATTAAAATGATTACCTTAATTTGGCCTAACAACTAATGTTTTAATCGACAGATAAGTAAGAGTTTTCTTCATTTTGCAATACATAACATGGTTCCTTACGGTATTTTTACGTTATATGGCGAAACACTGCTGATTTACAGTATATTTGTCATTGGTATATAATACATGTAGATATATGGAGATTATCGGGTCTAGTTTAGTGAGATGATCGTCGGCTTTGCTGAGGTATGTGTAACGTCGGGCGTCCTCCCACTGTTGAGGACACAGTTGGGGTACACAACCCGACCCACTCTCACTGATATTTACCTTGGGGAAACCCGTGAGCTCGCAGCGCCATCTGGCCTCAGATACGGTCATCAAGATGTATGCGCACTGAATTATGGGTCTTATTGGCCTGGATTAACTGGCGACTGGGGTTCGTCGAGGTTGTGGGCATACACACTTAAACCACGAGTACTAGGCAGGTTGGGTATTACACCTCCACTTGGCCTTATTCTCCCACTGTTCCTAGATTTTCCACTCTCTCTCTATCTCTCTCCATCTCTCTCTATCTCTCTCTCTCTCTCTCTCTCTGTATATATATATATATATATATATATATATATATATATATATATAATACGTATATATATATAATATATATATATATATATATATATATATATATATATATATATATATATATATATATATATATATACAGTTGGATCCCCTTATCTTGATCTGAATATCATTCAATTAATTCAACAATCCCTCTTCATGCGTTTCTTCTTTACCTTATCATTTGTATCTTAACAAATGTTCCAGTTTCATAAATGCCGAGTTCTCTAATTTATTATATCTTTATAAACCAGCCTAATCCAGGGCTAGTATATTGATTGACATCTATGTTCCAGAGTTTTCCCGTTCTATATACGCTAGATCTCTCCTACCAAAGAGTAATATGTGCAAATACATATATATCCTGATTCTGTTTGAAAGATTATTTTCTTATTTTAGTCATATTGCTCGCCCATCCCTTATAATAAGTTTCCCATATATTCACTTTCTCTTTCCCTTTCTCTGTTCCTGTGTAGTTTCTCTCCTTCTTTACAGTTATTATCCATCGTATTCATGGTACCCATCACAATGTACACGGGAAAATAGTCTCTTTGTGCCATAGAGCAAAAAAAGAAGTTATACCCAGTACATGTAGTTTAATTCATTCGAAAAGATGGAAAATAAATGCAAAAAAAACCGTTGTTTTTATGGCCTCTGTAAACTACTCGAGGCTGATATCGTAGTTCACTCACTAGCGCTCGTGTATTACCACGCGTCAACCTGTCGTGGTTTACGGCCGCCTGTCCACAAAACCATCGATTATTGTCTGATGTGGAGTTTCCAGCTGCCGACGAAACCCTCAACGATTATGTACACCCTGTTGAAAAGTCCTCTCGGTGGTTCTATTTGAGAGACTATCGGTGCGCATATTAATTGGCGGTCAGAAAAAAAAGGCTATATCATGAAGTAAACTGAGGCAGTCGCGGACTGACATTTGACTGTCAAGATAATCCGCCACCAATAAATTCAACACAGTGACATTTCATGGGCAGTACAAACAATTGGTCGGTGGTGCTAGATTATGTAATATTAGAGAGAAAAAAATGCTGACCCTCTTTGATACCACCTGACAATCATCACACCAAAATGTAATAACATAATCGATCTGCGCTGCTAATTGCCATAATCGCTGGTCATAATCAGTGGGTGGAAATGCCACATATGCATGACATGCACATTCTGTCGATTCTTCATTCACCTTGACCCCCAACGCACACCCCGCCCACCCTCCCGCCCACCCACCCACCCGCCCACCCGCCCACCCACCTATAGGAGCAGACTGGCGGCCGCCTGGACGCTACGATATTGGTGACTGAGGAAGGCGCGCCGTCGGCTGTGAGTATTTGGCCCGGTCCGGCGGGAATTGGCCTGTTGGCCGCCGACAAGCCTTGGCACCGACCTTTATGGCCCTTAATCTAGGCTCGATGAAACCCACGCGGCAGATGGCCTTTGTACGGAACGTCCCAGCGGGCCGTGTGGGCAGAATGCGAGCAAAAATGTGACAATCAATGGTGTGTCCCGGAGGCCTCTGCGTCAAGATGGCGGCTAAATGAGTCAGTGATGGAGGAGCCGGGGCTGTGTATGTTACTTACAACTCACTCCACGACTGAGTGAGCTGCCCGGACGTCCAGCGAGCAGCTCGCGGCGTACGCTTCTCACCGGGCTTCATGCAGTGAGAACTGCTTCAGTATCTTAAATGGAAATGCGAACTTTTTGGCTGTGGATCTCTTCTGCTAACAAACCATGACTGACGTGTGTGATGGAGAGGTGTGTATAGAACTCTGTTGGAAATGTGATATAGGTTGACGTGGTTAGTGTGGCTGAACGCAATCTGCTCCGTGTTGTTTTGTGGCGAGAATATTTGAATCACGTTAGAAGAACGACGGTGAATATTTCGGACCAAAAAGACGCGGAACAACTGCAATTCAGACACAATGGCGATGTCGCATTATGATATTCACGAATATTAAAATATGTGTGCGATACTCTTCACACCTGGACATAATTCAAAACGCCATTTTACTTCTCACCTTTTCATCCTCTCATTAAGTCATGTTGTACGGAGTTCAGTATTATTCATAGATTCTCACACTGTGACAAACATAATCCATACAGCTGGCTAGTGCGTGTATATATTGAAAATAAAAAGTAGTTGATCTAATATTGGCTACTAAATTTTCTTGGTCCGGGGAATGACCAAACAGCCAACAAAACTAGTGAGGTACATAAACGTCTTAAAGTACATCATCCTGTTGCTGTTTTCTTTCACTGACTAGGACCTGAAGCGCAACTAAGGCTCAAATTCGGTTTCAGGTGCACAGAGCTCTAGCTACAGATGTGAAAACCCAAGTTTAAAGGTGAACAACCTTTCCACTACCTCCACTATTGTTCATGTTTCTTTTTCTAGCTCTCTCACGTATTCTGCAGGCAATGTGAAATAGGTAAGGCAAACTGAAAGCCGACCGGGTTTGACCTTCACAAGGTCACCTGGGGCCCTCTGGTGGCTTGTAGGGTAATAAGGCGACTGCCGGGAACGCCACCTGGGGGGTGAGAGGCTAGAAGAAGTCTGGCTTCCGGTGCAGGAGATGGTTTATTAGCCAAACAAATTCTGGTCCATGTTTCGCAGAAAGCAAACAGCTAGCGGGGCAATTTGGAGAATGCGTGGAGAGGCATGCCTGTGTCAACAAACCGAATAGCATATCGTAATATTCACTCATATATGTATATAGAAAGAGCAGACCACAGGCTTTGATTTTTTATCAGGAACTTCCTTTCATGATCAATCAAAACAATCAGTTTGTGATGATATATTTAAAACATATTAGAACTAGAACTTGCTTACATAACTCGGCTTGTATATAAGGCTGGGTCCGCAGCAGGTGGCTAGGTTATCCTGTGCATCCTCTCTGTGAAGAGTGAATCATTTGGAGCCTCACGCAGGTAGTGGGTTTCTCCAAACCCTTTTGGTGGTTGAATGAGTCAATGTGCTCCGGCTCATTGACAAGTTCCCTCAGATTTACTTGGGGCTCGGATGTCCAGGTACTGTAAAGACGGTGATCCTTTACTTTTTTTGAAAAAGGTTTATTTCTGACGAAAAACATTTCACAGACAAAATCACCGTGATCTTCCAAAGTATCCGTCGAACGACATCATACATTAAGACATACTTGATAGTTATACACCATCACACAAGAACAGTACAAGGACAAAGCAAGTAATACTTGTATCAGACACTGTAGATTATGTGTGCGCATGAAAAGTATACTTCGTATATGAATCTGCATTATAGGACAGACTCGTATTTTATTTAGAATACAATTATTATTCACATAAACAGATAACTTTTGTTGATATACACAGTGAAGATTCTAGATCCTTGGATCACTAAGAACTTTTTGATAAACAACCATGTTTATCAAAGTTCACATGTCTGGTATATATAGTCATCCAGCTTATTATCTAGAAGGAAACCCACGAGTTGAAAATAGCTTGGTCCATACTCCACCGAGTTTGACTGCAGACTATTTCACGAAGCGAAGCTGAGTGAATTACTCTGCAGTCAAACGAGGTGGAGTGCAGACCAAGTTTTTTTCTTCGAGAGGGTTTCTGATTTTATCTCACCCCGTATAACATTATTTATTGATGAAATAACTCACCAGATTAGCCATTGAGTATTGGGTACACGAACCTCACGACCGTGGAGTACGAGTCCCTAATGTTAAGTCTATGGAGAAAAATACTGGTGTGAGATAGACACCTAGAACTCAACGAACTGACCTATGTAGGATCTTATAGGATAGCATTACCCAATGCCTGATTAGATACGATCTATCCAAAGGTAGGTGACTAAGCCTTAGGAGACCGGAGCCGGTAACCACTGCATTACTATGAAATAAAATCTCACATACATTCTATTTCATGTTGGCGTTCCCGGAGATCGGTTCCTTGAATTGCTTGGTGTGTCTCCTGCTTTACCCTGCACATAGCTTGGTGTACCTTGATGTGAAAATTGAATAGAATATCAACAAATATGTATCAAACATGACATTGCCTAATAACCTTCAGTAAAGACCTAAATACCCGCCATTGATATAAATATCTTCCCTCGTGGAAATCGACACAAGGCCTATTTCCATTGGCCGACGAAAAGGGTATGGATTGTTTGTGTTCTCCTAATAGCCTATTTTCATTAGCCATAATTGATATACAGTCAAGGACCACCGACAAACCTTTAGCACTGCTGCCACAAAATATAAATAGGCTATTAGGAGAACACAAAGAATTTACACCCTTTACTTTGGCCAATGAAAATGGGCCTTATAGTCCGATGTGAGACGTGTACGTTCATCTGTGGGAGGTGGAAACTTTGGACATTTGGTGGTGTGTGAGCTGGGAGCGGCCAGGAGCCGTTAAAAACAACCCGGTCCTGATTCATGAAGTGCCTCTGGAACTCGCGTCGGCGACGAGGCCGGGAGATGGAGTGATGGAATTGGCCCGTTTCCTGGCGGCTTTTTTGTTCGAGATGAATCACTAAGTCAGGTAACGGACCAGGTACGGCGACTGGGTTGTAATAATCCGTCAGCAGTGCCCCGCCAGGGGTCAAAGGTCATCGCCGCGGGGGTCAGGGGTCGTGGAAGGGTGTGGGGGTGGGAGTGGGGGGTGGGCGGACGTTGGGAGGTGGCTGACCACTTCAGAGGGAGCCCCCCTCGCTTGGACCCCGCTGTAAACGCCACCCGCGCCCGACGTACCGGCCCTCTCATTGACTTTCTGTTTCTCTCAAGTGCCACCAGATGTCAGCGCGCTACGTCAACGTCATGCCCCGCCCTCCCCCTGGCGGTGGTGGTCCGCGGGTCTGTGGCGACCACCGGTGGCGCCCCCTGGGTGACACGTGACAAACCAGGCCCCGATCCGGCAGCCGGCGTCTCCGAGGCGGCGGAGGGATACACAATAGTCGGATTAAAGTCCGTCGGACGCCCCCGCGGACGTATACTACGCGTCGACGGGGTAACGGATTACTTCCTCCTGGGACCCTGCGCTCGGAAATCTATGTTTAAAACTGGAAAGCAAATGAGGCCGCCCCGTGGTTATTGACAAGGTCACGTAGAGGTCACAAGGCGGAAACCCGCGCATGCCCAGTAGCGTCATGCCTCGTCTATGGTTAACGGAGTTCTTCATGTTGAGGCCGCTGAAGTAGAGTACGGTTGTAGCGTATGCCTCAGGTCTAACTGCCCCCCACCCCTCCGACCCTCCATTCGTATTGTTGTATTTACACAAAAGAAAATAAGAGCTGCCTTTGTAGCGGGACTCCTTGATACTAACATTCCCACCTTTCTTGATATCAGAGATCTTTGGTAGAAGACACATACTTCTAGAATTAGGGTATACACGCCTCCAACTTAAGTGATATTAATTCCTGTATGACACAGCGGAACATTGCATGACATGTAGAGATTCATCAATTTGGTCAGAATCGTAGTTATTCTAGACACAAATGCCCAACGCTGAGTCAACAAGTGGTGATTTTTCTGGTATTCATGGGAAGCCAAGTAGAGATGTGCAGAATGGTGTCACAGGACTCCTTCCACTCACCTTAACTTGCGATGAGCGAGCGGAGTGACATTTAAAGTGCAAGATCGGATCATACCATTTTATAAGCTTTTAGTTTATAAGTTCGTCAATGAGAGATTAAGTTGAAATACAAAGAAAGTTTTCATTTAAAAGCAGTGTTGAAGTGATCGAAGGGGCACCGGAGTAAGGTAAAAGAAAATATTCTATGCCATGTTTAACATTGATTCACGGCCCGGGAAATTATATTTCTATGTGAAGCAATTAGCAAACAATAAATTGCCCGCTAACCTATGCAATTTGTTATCTGTTTCATTAGTCTACTTTTCCTCTCCTTGGTTCTGTGCTCCTATCTCAGCATGAATTCAGCTAGTGTTATATCCCTGTTTAGACCCAGGCTGCACTAGATGTTGTCTGTGAGCTATACTCTCACATTTAACAAGTCTACTCATTTTCCATGTGATAAGGGAAGGGCCAATGGATCATTTGTCGGATGTGAATACAGAACATCATGAACCTAAGGGTAAAGCGTTGAAGTAAACAACATACGGAGTCCCCCAGCACTACACGAAGCTTTGTGACTATGTCTAGCTCGATATACTCACCATATCATAATCAAGTAATCTGTTTGATGTAAGCTTTCTTCCTCCTTGAGCCATTGGTGATTTTAGGATGCACTACTGACTCTGTGCTCTCGGCAATGAGAACTAGCAGCAAATGATATGTTTATTATTGAATGAGCGTTCAATTATAGATGACTAACAATTAAAAAGTTTGGGTTGCATTTAGTCTATGGATAGTTTTTTGTAACCCACTTGCACCCAATGAACTTGCCATTACAGAAACTGCCAGAGTTTAGGATCCAAGCATATCAAGCACCAGTTGGTCTTGGGGTATTTCAATCTTGAGTGATTGGTCATGGCCAGCTGGGCATGCCTCTATGACCCAGACACACTGGCACCTTGCTCCTTTCTCCAAATCTCAGTGAATAGCATACATACAGTGATGGGATAGTTTTTGCGGCATTCTGAAAGTCTATATGTGACCACTCTAACCTTTAGGGAACGTATACATGTGTATATATGCGAGCACGCTCTAACTAGTTAGATGAAAGGTCATGTACGTAAGTCACATAGGAGGAACGATAAAGAATACCTTATTGGTAGACATCGGACCGTATAATACCTATCTAGTCGAATCCACTGTACTATTAATCAGATAAAATCCCAACGACATATTTTTTTGAGTACACGGAACTGCGTCGTGAAAGCTGACCATCCACATTGAAGTATGAACGTACAGTCTGGTGGAAATTGGCAGCATTATGTAAGCATTATGAGAACACTATGCCTAGGTAGTTACCTACTGCCATTAGCCTATCAAATGCCTAACACAGAAGAGTCTACTATTGGCATGATTTTTGTTTTTATCTATGAAATAACGAGAGAAACTTTGTAGTAATTCTGAGAGAGGAAGAATTGCCACGAGCTATTCTAATAGCCCTACGTAATAGGGAAAATAAGAGAAAACAGGAGGTTCTTGTAGGGTGGTCGGGTGACCTCTGAATGGGCTCGCAGTCCGAGAGCAAATGGCCAAGTGTGCCAGTTTGAGAGTGTCACGTGTTGCGGTGGCACGTGATAGTGGTCACGTGGTGCGGAGGTGTCCATAGCTACAATAGTTCCTCTTCTACCCGCATTACCACCAACCATCTGTTAGCCCTGATGAAGAATCGCAGTGTTATCTAGTATCAGCGAAAGACCCAACATTTTGGAATTCTTAACTAAGGTGGCTATAGTACTAATTATTCTTCGGACTAGAAGTCAATCATGTATAGAAAAAAAATACATGCTGAGTTTTTCTGTACGTTATACATATTTTCCCTTTTCTCCTCGTCATTCAAAGCTTTGATTAGCATCTTATTCTATATGTTGTTGCAGACCTATTTGACCAGCTGAATGTGAATGTGATATGCACAACACAGAGGTTGCTGTTACATCCTCATGTTCACACATTCTCATATTTATACTATTTAATACTCGACACCAGCAATTTGCAGCCAATAGCCACAGTTTCCTGATGGATCAGGTAGCAAGGTACTGGATAAGTCATGCGATCAATACGGATTTTCATATCCGCGATAACTAATATTTGAGACCCGATCCGGTTGGACGGCGCTCCAGTAATTAGTCAATAGTCACTGAGACCCGTTGATTATGACGGGAATACACACCAAGCGAGAAACACAGCGATTTCCGGAATCGCCAACATAATATGGCATGTATGTAAGGTGTTATTGTAAAACTGGATGAGTTTGAATCTTGGCCACCGTATGCCACGACTGGAGTTTGGCATAGTGACTTCATGAGCCGAAGCCGTCCGGAGCCAAAACTCCAGGAGTGGCATGCGGTGGCCATGATTAAAACGAATCAGGTCTTGATATTATCCTACCCCGTCTCCTCGATTTTGGAATAGTACGTGATAACAATTCTGTATGCCACTAGTGGCATATAAAACTCCGTATGCCAGTCAGCGGGGCATACGGAAACTTAAGGTTAAGCCTATGGGATTTTATATTAGGGGTAGGATAATATTTGATAGTCGTATCTCCTGCCGATGCTTAAGCGTATCAGAAGAAATACTTCGGTGTTTCCCCAGCATTACAGTGTAAAGACGCTAGGCGACCGCTCACAATTTGTGAATTTGAACTTCGATATACACAGAATTGACTAGTTTCAGATACAAGCGACCGCAAGCTCCAAGGAGTTGACGCGTAGTCCCAGGAGTTAACGATCACCTTTATCTGAAACCAGTCCATATTGTATTTACTATGCACCCTTTCCAGAAAAGTGTCATGTCGATATAAGCTCGTTTTAGTGATGCGCCATTTTTCCATACTTTTTATATACCGTATGCGCGCTTAAGTTCCTATAGGTTTACTATAAACAATTTGCGTTAGGTGGATGATATAAAAAATATCTATCAAACGCCTGTGTTATTATCTCTCCAATATGCATTTTGATATAGAATGTATTTTTGGCGACCCACACTAAACAGCAATGGGTTATAGTGCTTGAAAGAGAAAAGACACTTTTTTAATCTTCAGAACTGTAGACTATGACAAGACTGAAGTTGCAGCTGGATAACTGCATGAATTGCTCATGTGATGCTTATTATACGTACTCTGTTCTACTATCAGTGTACAAATGCAGAATGCGAAGGAGAAAAACATAATTTCTAAGTTTACCAAATATCTTTCTGGGATTAAGAAATGTTTTGGACTGAGGCACACAGAACGTCCATCCATTCCTTTAGAGAAACGATAAAATATCAACCTTCTTACAATTTGAACTCTTCACCTCATCTGTACCTGATGTACCTGCGGCAGTCAGCTTAGATCAGAGCCGTGCTGTCCCTCCGTGTCGCCATTCACACCTCTTCACATAGCCCGCTACTGGCCACCATCAGAGCAGATCACAGCAGCTCAGAGCAGGTCAGAGCAGGTCAGGGACGGGCGGCGGGATCTTACGCTCAGATCTCCGGATACCCACTCCAGGCAGGGTCATCTTGTTCTGGATCTCCAGAGCTCAGCTTCGATGATCCCCCAGTAATGCTGATCCTGAAGGGAAAGCCTGTCATTTTGCTGTGCAGGTTTGTATGATGGATCGCGCCCGCCTGCTAAAGCTCGGGGTGGAGAGTGAGGAGTCTTTAGATGGCGGGGGAGTTGTTTGGAGGTAGAGCCTGGGACTCGTTTCATAACTAGGAGCAAAGAGTATGTTCACCATTGAAGAATGAGTGTGCAATTATGGACGAATAACAATTAAAGGATTTGGGTTATATTCAGTCTATGGATAGTTCTCTATAATCCAGTTGCACCCAGTAAACTTGCCATTTCTGCAATTTCCTATCTTGGAACCAAACATATCAAGCACCAGTGGGTCTTGAGGTATTTTGATCTTGACTGATTGGTCATAGTCAGCTGGACATGCCTTTAAGATCCTGAGACACTGCCTCCCTGCTCTGTACTCACTGTAACAGTGAATAGCATACAGATAGTGAAGGGATAATTTTCTGGAAGCACACTGGAAGTTCAGTCTGTCCACTCTACCCTCTGGGTGATGAATATATATATATATATATATATATATATATATATATATATATATATATATATATATATATACATATATATATATATATATATACATATATATATATATATATATACATATATATATATATATATATATATATATATACATGTATATATATATTGTATCCCTATTTGTACTACCTTGTTGAAACCTGCAGCTGAACTGAATAAAGAACATTAAAACCTTACAGAAATGTAACAACACTAACTATTATTGAATGCAGCGTCAAATGACCTGCCGATGAATCAAGAACAGTCTCTAAACATGCCAGCATGAGAATACCGCTGTATACTTTGGTTTTCAACTTGTAATCACCAATTCTTTTTCTTTTGGAGGGATTGGGAGAATCAAAACCTTTTCTGCCCATCCAACTATCTGAACCATCTGAACCACACCGATAACCAACATATCATATAGCGGTACAATGTTTACCCACCCATCCACACAAGATTCTAATATCGACAGCAAATGGAAATAAGATTTTTACCCGTTCAAATTTCCCCCAAAGCCTCGAGTAGTTCTACCAAACTAGGAACAAATAGTATGTTCGTCATTGATGAATGAGCATGCAATTGTAAGTAAATAACAATTGAACGATTGTGGATGTATTCAGTCATGAATCATTTTCCGCAACCCACTTGTATCCAGTCAAAATTGCCTTTTCTGCAACTACCTGAGCCTAGGATCCAAACATATCAACCACCAGTAGGTCAATGAAGTATTTTGGTATCAAGGTCAGCTGGGCACACCTCTAATACCCTGAGACTCTGGCTCTCTCCTCCTTTGACAGTGTCACAGTGAATAGCACGCAGATAGTAAAGGGATAGATTTGATAGATACACGTGAGCACTCTTGCCTTAATGCAATGTATACATAGGCCCGTTTCCATTGGCCAACGAAAACGGTGACATTTTTCTCCTATAATAGCCCATATTTAGTTTGCATCAGCAGTGCTGAAGGTTCGTCGGTGGTCCCTCACTGTATATCGGTGATGGCTGATGGAAAAGGGCTATTAGGAGAATACAAAAAATCCACACCATTTTCGTCGACCATGCGAAGCTCTTTTATTAATTTCAGATTACAAACTTTACACATATATATGATGGTACTGTACAGATTGATTTCGTGTATACAATTTTATATTCTCCTTTCTATAATCATATCCCTGATATGTACATATTCCTCATATTATTTATATGGTGCTCTCATAACATTTCTAAAAACTTTTAACACACTGTTAGTACATAAACTGGTATCTAGTTTCGTCCACTTAGATTATGCATCAGTAACTCTCTAATACATACTTGTTTCTGTCGATATTGCTATCACTCTTTTTTTTGGGCTTTTTTCCAGTTTTATATATGTAAGACATGGAGATATGGGGACATTTTGATCTGATATATCTGTTAGACTTTGACAGGATGAAGACAGCTTGTACATGGTTATCAAACAAGACTAGTACAGATGACAATACAGTAGATATAGTGACGGACAAAACATTATCTCACCCTTGGTACAAGTTTAGCCATAGGAATAACATTAGAAAAAAATACTCAACGATCACCCCCGTGAAGTGGCAGTACTACGCCACGGCCGTGGCGTTTTGAATTTCAGATGACGTCATATGAATTTGCTAAGTATATATTCAAATTATTCTGAAATTGCGCTTGTTTAATATCATAGAAAGGGGTGAGATAAATCCAGAACCGCACTCGAATCGTATAATACACAATACTCCACTCGTTTGGTTGGGCTGTAATCGTCACTCGGCTTCGCCTCAATGACGATTGCAGCCCATCCAAACTCGTGGAGTATTGTGTATTTATACGATTCTCGATGCAGTTCTATATAAGTATGCTCTTAAAATCAATCGGTAGTTGCCGACTGCAGATCAGTGCTGATTAATTGGCCAATGGAAAATGGCGTCCAGCTTGTATGTAAACACATCCGGCAGGTTCTCTAGTGGCCTCACACTGCCATTAGGACTAGTCATAGAATGTCATTAGACCTTGAGATAAAACAAATAGTTGAATCAATAAACCCTCATACAGTACATTGTATCATGTAATCAGATAGAGAGTAATGGTGTTCCACGTCAATGCCATGATAAACATCTTGTTTACTCTCTCTCTAGAGCCGGGTTGGATACTAAGAGAGAACTGCATCGAGATCTGTAGTCATTGAAAATATGCCATGTGTTTTGGTCGTGGAGTGATCAATGTTATTATGTAGCAATCAAAACGAATGGGGTATTTTCAGTGGATATGTATCGAGTGTATGTTCTATCTCACCCCTATAACTAGATAATTGGCTAACATTTATGATATCGTCACACATTGGGTATTTTTCAACGATTTATTTTATTTCTTTATTCACTGTATCTCTTACCAAAGCGAGTTATTCTAATACATCGAGATAGTATCATATTACGTCACGAGATCATTCTACCCATTGTAAAGGTAAAAAATATATATATTAGTTAGAAAAACATCATTACAATAGATGTGATGAAATGATTGATGGGAGTTGTTTACAGTCATTCATTCTACGTACTTCTTGGCCGACAGTTAATTAACTATTAAACATTAAATATTAACTATTACTAAAGTTTTTCTTGAAACTCTCTTGGTCTTCAGCTAATTGTGTTTCTTTTGATAATGAGTTCCATAAACGTGCTATTCTCATATATGGGCAATACTCAATGGGCGTTGAGTATGACTTTGTAAAGTTAAGTTTATTGAGAGGAGGATACCAGGGGTGAGGTAAAAATAAGTTGATTTGGTATTTTCTCGCTATACATTGGTCCTCTATGTAACCACGATCAATATTAGACCAAATCATGCCACATAGCACTGTATCGAATCATAGATTTGATCGAGCTAAATGGTCCAGCCGTTCTCGGACTCCATTTTATAGTGTGCCCAAGGCAGGTAACCGGTCTACTCATAAATCAGCTTTCACCAACACTTATTTTCCCTCGTTAATGGAAGCCCATCCTCAACGGTATTCTACAGGCGCGCGGTTATTTCATAATGAATTGTATGATGAATTGTCAGTGTCGGTGACTATTTAGAGATTACAGAAATCTCTGTTCTCCCCAGAGAGTAGATCTGTTTTAAAACGGCATTAACTGTCTCTATAGGCCGCATTAGAAATTAAAGAGCCAAAGTAGGGAGGTGCTTAGGTGTATAGTTAGTCGATTTGTTAGGAAACCGGAAGCAGCAGTCTAAGTAAGGCATTGTATCATCTGACAGCCAAAATACTTTCAGTGTTGCGCTAACATACTTTTGCTGTCTGCAGCTATCCTGCTTTAGAAGCCGTAGGGAAATCTTCGCTTATGTTTTTCTTTTTATTTATGTATAAACTTTATAGTTGTAGGACATGAAATAATGCATATGGAAAGGCACCACAGAGGTCCTTTTGTGGTACAGCAGAAGTGAAAATAGTTAATAATTTCGGTACCTTGCTTACCTCTTCTTTATATATATTTTTTTATTTCACACGAAAGAAATACAAGACATTCTGCTGGTTGCAGGTTTTGTTTTACATTTTAGTTTGGCTTTTTTTTGTATTGAAACATTGAACAATTTTGAATTTCCTTTGGTATAGCGTTCCATAAGTCAACGACTTTGTAGAGGGGATTCTTCATATAAAAAGCTGTCCGAGGTCTTTTTAACTTTATCTGTCTTTTATACTGTGACCTGGTCTTCGGTTCTGTATTACACGTGTTGTCCTTAGCATAGCGTTTCATAAATATCAGTTATAAAATATTGTTCAAGGGAATGAATGAATTTTCTTTAATAAACTATTTCAATCACCTCGAGATAAGTAAGTCTTGTGGACATTAATTTGGATGAATCGGATTTATGGAGGGAAAGTAACAAGTACTCTCAATGCAAATGGAGGGCTACTCAATAGAGCTAGTGGTCAATGAATCTTGGGCCTGAGAAAAATCCTTGTTTAAAATCTTTTGATCCTAGCACAGGATGAGATTTGTGTTTACGTCTGTTTGCTTTACCCCTTTGTTTATATATATATATATATATATATATATATATATATATATATATATATATATATATATATATATATATATATATAAAATATATGTGTGTGTGTGTATGTCTCCTCGGGCCTTAACGAAGCCCTTATATTTGCGTCTAATAAACGCCCACGTCTGTTTACGTATACGTTAATCCCGGGGCTAGGCCAGTTCGCGTTATGTTTACTCAAAATTTACACTCGACATGCAGCCACTACACCACATTAGAGTCATTACACCACTGTCAACTGAGGATGTCTGTGCGTGTGTACGCCGGAAACGAAAATGCAGTATACCTGCCTCACACACATATATATATATATATATATATATATATATATATATATATATATATATATATACCATAAACAAGGAATCAAGATATTCTGGAGTATTGACCTTACACTGGCCAGCCATATTTGATAAGGAATCCCTCTGAGGTATCTGTTGACTGTTTTCATGCCAAAATAATTAAAGTAGGGCGTATGATTACGCAGGGCGTCTGTTAGGCGGGTTGTTACTGTACTCTCGTTGGCAAGGGCTCTTAAATGCCGCCAGTTCCTCAGAATGATGACCCATGGTCCATTGAGCATCTTGTTTATACTATCATGTCAAATCCTATAGCGCAGATAGTTATTGTATTATGGAAGCCGCCATCTTGCCACCAACACTAAACAATATACCAGGTAGTGGGTGTAGCTATCAATGATTCTTTGTTCTTGTCTTGCCTTAGAAGAGTTCTAGCCTTGTATTGGATTATAAAAACTGGTTCAAGCATTTATCCCCAGACTATATCATAATTTTCTAGCGGTGGTGGAACTAGAAATCACTCTAACCGCATATATTTTTGACGGGCAGCCTTAAACTATAAGAGATTGATGCGTTGAGCGATAGAAAGTGTATTACGTCGTCAACCTCGAGTGGTCTACAGAGCCGACCATAAAAAAAACTTGTGGTATTCCTTACCCATGGTCATCATTAATAATTTCTATTCCTAGACATTTGATAATGGGTTTGGAAAGGACATGGTTTACGGCCTCTAACTAGGAGCAAATAGTATGTTCATCAATGATGAATGAGCGTGCAATTATAAATGAATAACAATTAAAATGTTTAAGTTACATTCAGTCTATGGATAGTTTTCTGTAACCAACTTGCACCTAGTAAACTTGCCATTTCTGCAACTGCCTATCTTGGATCCAAACATATCAGGCACCAGTGGGTCAATGAGGTATTTTGGTCGTGGACGATTGGTCATGCTGGGCATGCTGGGCATGCCTCTAAGACCCTGAGACACTGGCTCCCTACTCTGTTCTCACTATCACAGTGAATAGCATGCAGATAGTGAAGGGATAGTTTTCTGGAAGAACGCTGGAGGTTCAATGTGACCACTCTAACCTCTAGGCGATGTATATAGATTGTGCAAGCACGCTCTAATAAACATTGGGTAGTGTTTTACTGTGGCCCCATACATTTTCAATGGGGGCTTCGTAACCTATGGGTAAGATGCACCACGCTCAGTTATCTGAGGCAACTCTTCTGCAAAGGCCACATAAAACTTGGAGCAAATGGTATGTTTATCATTGATGAATGAGCGTGCAATTATGGATGAATAACAATAAAAGGTTTGGGTTAGACATTCAGTCTATGGATACTTTTCTGTAACCAACTTGCACCCAGTAAACTTGCCATTTCTGCAACTGCCTGAGTCTAGGTTCCGAACATATCAAGCATCAGTGGGTCAATGAGGTATATCGGTCTCAAGCACGCTCTATCCTTCTCTCAAATAAACTCACTTTTGATAAAAATAAAAGTATTCACCACAGTATGGCAAAAAATGCTTTTCTGATACTACTCCAAAGCATTTAGTTTAGGACGGAATAAGGTATGAATGATACATGTGAAGTGTTATGGGCACATGATAACCCGAGGGAATGCAGCTATCCCAGCGGGAGATATCTGACATGCCACAGTTCAGTGTTTACTTACTCTTGGCCTTCCTTTGCATGCTTACCACACACTCGCGCATCGAAAAGGTGCATTAGGAAGATTAAGCACGGCAGAACACAGTTACTTCCTCGCAATTCTCAATGGGCTCAACCCGACCTGTTCTCAATATCAAACTTCAGAGACGCAAAACATTCCTAACTGCAAGTGTATAAACAGCTGCAGGCAGTTGTAATTTCCTATGATTCCGGGTTTTTTTTCAATCACTTTATTTTCCGGATTTAGATCTCGATATCAAACGAGTGTGATACCTTTGGAATTTCGAAGCAAATAATGCTTTGCAATAAGGTCTCAGATATAGAAACATAAGTTTAGATATGAAAATACTGCGGCGTTTCCACCTACCGATTATAACCACCGATTATGGGATTTCACACCGCCGACCGATTATGCCACACATTTAGTGCAATAATCGTCAGGTGAAAACAGAAATGGTCAACAATTTTTCTCTCCTGGCTTATGCAATATGAGACCACTGACCAAATTCTGCACCCACCAACAAATTCAAAAGACATAGAATCAATCGGTGGTGCTCTGCATTTTACTACCAAAAGTCAGTGAGCATCAACCACATTTTTTGCAGTGCGTGTCACCGATTATGTACCACCGACCTTTCACAAGGAGAACCACCGATTGACTTTTGTACAGCGTGAAAATTATCGATGGGTTTTTAGTTGGCAGGTGGAAACACCACATACATGACAGGAAAGGGGGACATAGACACCACCTAGCGGGGGCAGCTGCAGGCGTGGACGTCCACCTTCTGAGCACCAGACATGTGCCTGATTGCGCCTGCGCATATCCTTCTGCGGTGTTTCTACCTCCCGATTATGACCACCGATTATTGGTCTTAGTACCGCTGACCGACTATGTGATACTTTTTGTGTAATAATCGCCAGATGGAAACAAAGGGTATACTGAACGGTGTTTCGACTCACCTCACAATAAAGAGTAGAGGAACAAGGCGTGTATATAGTCCGGGTGCGATTGCAAAACAGACCAGGTAAGGCCAGGCGTCTACCTACTACGATAGAAGTTTAAGACCTCCCGATGACCTATAGTGTATAAAGAAAAAAAGATACATAGACAATCGGGAATCTCTTCATCTTCCACAAACGTCTTGACTAGGAACATTGTAATCGTAATAAGTTTTTAGGTACATCGTAAGGCCTATTGTAAACGATTTCAGCTCAGTGGGCGCCGGGCCTAACCGATCTAAACCACAGAATCTTCGCGCTGTAGGCGCATTTTGACTATTTTGGTAATAAGCCTCCAACTTGGTGAGATCATGTCCAAAAGTTGAAAATAACTATATAACAATAAACGTTAGAAAAGCCTTCAGCAACACCTTCATAACCATCAACTCCCGCTACGTTTCATCAGAGCTCATGGTTGAAATCTGATGAAAGCTTTCATGTTGGGAATATGTGATCTTTGTCCCGCATATGATGCAAAACCTTCGGCAATATTACTCGAGTGGTACATGTCTGTGATACAAAAGCTTCTGAATGCTCCTTTATTGGGATTTTAGTGAAACGTATTCACCTTGATGGGACGTCCTGTCATACAGCGCTTCTTTCGATAGAAACATTAAACGAGCTCCTAAAGTGAGCTAAATTTTTTCATTTAAGGAAATAAGGTTTGAGAGGACGTTTCAACATGGTGAATAGTTTCAGTTGCATTGTCTATGTATTAATATGATAATTAATTGCCAAAATATGATGAGGTCGAGGTACTGGGAGGGCACTTTACTCTAGAAATCTCAGCCATTGTTTATAATTTAGTTTCATGAAAATGGAGAATGCTTTCAAATTTTCTTCTTTTATGTTTGCATTTTTGGTAGTCAAACCATTATTCTAAAATTATCAGTACAAATTTGGAATCCTTATCATATCTTTGCATGACGTCAGCACCACAACATCATAGTTAGGCCAGTCATTTTTCTTAACCAAACAGAATTCGCATTCAAAGTATGCTGGTATGTTTCCATACTTGCACAGTATTCTGGAGTGGATAAAATACCAAAACCAATCAGTGTGCCTATATATAGACTCATCCTGAACCATGCAGAGTGATGGTGTTTTGAAAGTAAAATGTATGAAAAAAACAAGGTTAAAAAAAAAAAGGTTGGTGAGTTTATTGTATCAATTAATCAAAAGATACTCAATAGGGTTTTAGAAAGACTCTTTAACCAAAATTGATAATATAACATTGGACTTTCCATAGACTATTTTTACCAATGGCAAATTTGATAAAAACAACAATAGTGTCCTCTATGTGCAGATATCAGAATGATTGAGCAGTGGCGTAAATATGCATGTATACAACTGGTCTAGCTTGTTCAATGTCCAATCTTGGGCAGATAAAGGTGAAGATGATGTGGTAGTGGAGGTCCGCATGGATGTGTATTATGGGTAAGTTGGTAAAGGGCCATCCATAACGTATGTAGGCAATAATTTCTGAAAATGTTCCCCTACCCCACCCTCCCTCATTGTGTATGTACCTTATGGATGGCCCCTAACGCAACCCTCCTTGCACCCTCCCTCAGTACGTACTTTATAGATGGCCCCTAATGCAACCCTTTGCCCATCCTCCCCCCGTACGTACGTCCCCTAATGCAAACCTACTGCAGTCTCCCACCCCCCCCCTACCTCCCTCAGTACGTACCTTATATACTTTACGGATAGCCCCTGATACAGCCCTTCCTCCATCCTCCCTCAGTGTGTATTTTATGGGTGGCCCCTAATGCAGTCCTCCCCAAACCCTCCCTCAGTACATACTTTATGGATGGCATCTAATGCAGTCCTCGTCCCACCCCCCTCAGTGTGTATTTTATTGATGGCCCCTAATATAGATCTCCCCCACCCTCCTCCAGTATGTACTTTATGGATACCTCTAATACAGCCCTCCCCCTACCCCCCCCCCCCCCCACTTTATGTACATAACAAATATATCCTCCCTCAGTACATACCCACTGCCCTCCCTCACCCTCCCTCAGTATATACTCTATGGATGGCCCCTAATACAACCCTCTCACAACCCTCCATCAGTACGTACTTCATGGATGGCCCCTAATGCAGTCCTCGTTCCACCCTCCCTCAGTGTGTATTTTATGGATGGCCCCCAATGCCGCTCTCTCCCCCCACCTACATTCCCTCAATATGTACCTCATTGATAGTACCTATTACAGCCCCCCCCCCCCACCCCCCCCCCCCCCCACACACACCATCCCTCACTATGTATTTTACCCCACCCTCCCTCAGTGTGTACTTTATGGATGGCCCCTAATGCCGCTCTCCCCCGACCTACATTCCCCCAGTACGTACTTCATTGATAGTACCTATTACAGCCTTCCCCCCCCCCACACCCTCCCTCACTATGTATTTTACCCCACCCTCCCCCAGTACGTATTTTACAGATGGCCCCTAATGCAGTGGTAGGAAGCGGAGGATCTCTTATATGTAACGTGGTATGTGTCTCTCACAGGGGAGCGGATCTCATTAGTGTAGCTACATGTAGTGACCACCCGCTGACACGTAGAGGCTGCAACCTGCAGCAGCGGAGAGGAATACGTGTAAGGAACCCTCCCTGCTGAGTGTGTCCTACAATAACGACGCGCGCCGGCCTCAGACTCAACTGTGCATCTTGACGTAGACTGTGAGCAGCTCGGGGCCCAGTGAGCAGAACCTGCCTTATTATCTCACCCCTGGTATAAATGTCCGTAGGATTAACATTGGAAACTCGTTCTCCATGCCCCTACGAGGATTGCAGTCCGTTCCCCATCGTCTATATCTAGTGTGTTGTTCATTCCTTTAGTGTGTCCAGTGTTGAGATAAATACAGAAAGCAACTCGTTTTGGTCAACATGTTTGGTGTTTAACTCGTTTGAATGCTATGTGATATTCACTCGGCTGTCGCCTCGTTCATATCACTCCGCATCAAACTCGTGAGGAACAATGACTTTGACCAAAACTTATTGGTTTCTTCTTTAAAACAGTCCCCTCTTATTGTTTTTAAATTAGGTACTAAAGAAGAACCCAAAACGTTTTGGTCAAGGTCGTCGTTTTCCACAAGTGATATGAACGAGGCGACAGCCAACTAAATATCACCTAGCATTCAAACGAGTTGGAGAATAACTTTGACCAAAACGAGTTACTTTCTGTATTTATCTCACCCTTATACACACTAAAAGAATGGACCACACACAGGATATAGACCATGGAAGACGGACTGCAATACTCATCGGGGCATGGAGAACGAGTTCCCAATGTTAAGCCTATGGGACAAAAATACCAGGTGTGAGATATTACTATACACCTATGGCCAAACATGTATGGAATACTGCCCGCTGCTAGGGGTGTAGTATAAATAATGTTCGCGCCCACTCTGACAGAGGGCCGTAGTGAATTCCAGTGGTCTTTGTGGTATTTGTAAAGTTAACAAAAGGGCGTTTTAAACGATTAGGAGGTGTATAGTAATAAGAAAACGCAGTGTCTGAGCCCCTAAGGTGTCCATTCTCAGTCATTTGATGAAAAAATACCCCCCCCCCCCACCTGCGGTGTTGGGCCGTATTTTTTCATCAAATGACCTCGAACGGCCATCCGTACGGGCTCAGTAACTACGTTTTCTCATAATACTACCACCTGCCACTGTGTGGAGAGGGGAGCCGATGAAGAGGTCATTTTACTATCCGTGGTATACAAAGTACCAATTGAATAGGATTGTATAGGAACACGGTAAACCATTACTGATCATTTAGAAACTGTGAGGTACGATAACCATGGTAGAAGGGAACCCACGAGAAGAAAATAGCTTGGTCCGTACTCCACTGAGTTGGTAAGATAAGGATTCAAATCCATGGTGTTTGGCCTCAAAACTATTGTAAACGGAAAGCACGTACACATGACTCCGGAAGTCTTCAGCTTCGTGTTTACACCGAGCTGTAGACGCTTGGGGACAGGTGTGAGGTTCCAGGAAATTACGGAACATTCCTTACGCAACTACTTAAGGAACTTTAGTTGTTAGGCAAAATTCAGTTAATTATCATTATTAATTTCGGGTATACAGTGAATATTGAACAACCCACCGTGGTTTTACAAGCGAAAACCCCGATTATGATTTATGGTTCGTATAGAACTCAGCATAAATGCCGTACGAATCGTAAATTACCATTTCGTTGTATGGCTTGTAAAGTATGGTCAGGTCTTTCTATATAATTAGTGTGCTTTATGATTCGTATGGAACTCAGCATAAATGCCGTACGAACCGTAAATTATCAACTGGTTTTGTAGCTTATACAGCATGGTCAGGTCGTTCTATATGATTACTGCAGTAATATTTAGATAGCAGTAGGTATATATATATTCCCGTAATTAGTATATAGTAAAGCCATGTATGCTTGGCCCTCCAAGGACTATCTATTTAATCCTTTTAGGTCGGAATAGCAGGGCGGGTCTCGTCTCATTAGACGCCAGTTAAGGGCCGTTTCGAGACTTTGGTAATTGCTAGGGCTTTTTCTTATTGTGTCAGGGCGACCTGAAGACATGAATTTGATTTGGCCGCGAAGAGTGACGCGGCACCCAGACCAGGGTGACAGTGACGTCGTCGGCCACCGGTCTAAGGAGGGACGGGGGAGCTTTACACCCTTCCTCCAGGGTTTACAACGCTCACAAGGTGCCCTGCCAGCAACATCGTTGTCATGGAAACGCCCAGTCGCCGGGTCCTCTCCATGGCAACCGAAGTTTACGGCTCCGTCGGGAAGGACGGCGCCATTTTCCAAAATGGCCGCCCACAAAAGCAGCGCCAGATGTTGCTACAGGAAACGGAAGCGGAAATAGAGGGGGGTGGATTGATGGGAGCATGATTTCCTTCATAGATGTTTTATGGCGGATGCAGGGGCTTTGGCTAACACAAAATATCAGAAAAATGCCACCTATAGTCCGCAGTTCCCGTGGGCTTCTTGAAGGTCCTATTACGACTGCTCTATTATTCCTCTTTACTCTGCATCCATTAATAACTCCTGTACGTCTATGATGCTCTGTGACTACTTGCTTTATCTCTTAGCATACATCGTTGTAATATCCCGATATGATATCCTGTGCCCTGGCCATAGATAAAGTGGGTTTCAATTACTGCAAAGATCTATGGTGATCATAATATATTTATGTGGCATATCGCTGTGATTCATGAGGACATAGAGAGCTGCTTTATAGATGAATGGTGGGGAAAGCACGCAAATATGTTACTTTTGCAGTCAGTTCCATTGGCCTGTAACACTTCTGCATATACATATAGAGTGGAGTGTTAACAAGATCTTATCCAGCACATAAGGATTTTATATTGATGTGACAAGGATGATGGTTTATTACTAGTGTTAACCTTTTCCTCTCATTAAAGATAATCCCTGCAAGATGATCTGATAGGGGATATCAGTATTTATACTTTAATCCCCACCTATCACGAAGTCTCTATAGGAAATGTATAGAGCACCTGGAATTCATTACCTGGAGCTTCTAGAAAAATAGCCCTATCTAGAATGAGGTCAAACTATCAGGTACTCCAAAATAAGTTTATTGACTGTTCATTCAATATCAATTATTTATAGTCAGTCATAATGGAATTTGTTACGACCAGAAATCACTGTTATGAAATGTTTTCATACTAAAACACAGAAGAATTGGGAACTATATAACTGGCGTAAGTATACACCGAATTACCACTATGGTTGACTGTGCTGTGGCCTTATCGAATGCGTAGTCATGTGGATACATAGTCCATTCTTGCTATTGATCTTGTAGAGGGTCAATAGATATAATTGGATACTATCCCTAATCGGACGTTATTTCCATTTTATTACCTATCTACTACGGAGTCCCCATAGGAAATGTATAGAGCACCTGAAATTCGTTACCTGGAGATTCTGACATGCTAGAATCTTCGGGAGGAGATTAAAAATAAAATAGTCCCTACAGATTTCAATGTCCTTAAAATCTAAAATCTGTCATCATTGTGTATCGTGTGTTGTATTGTCAGATATCTTAATCGTAACACTCTAAGTCCACAAAACCATCGATTACTAGCTATCACTTTGATATCCTTTTTAATGTACATGTACTTCTGATCTACTTTTCTCTTTAATTGTTCTCACTATGTACAAAACTACTATCTATGTAATTATTTCAAGAATAATACGGGGGAGCACATACGAACGAGTCAAGTGTTTCTGTTCGGATTTCGCGAGTTAAGATTCCATCCAGTCGGATTCACGGTGTAAGTAGTATATACACACTGTGGATTGAGTATGGCACGTATTTGGTGAGACCTGCAATAACACTAAAGTGGGATTCACACGGTGGGATTCATGTACCTCACAAAGTGCTTGTCGCAGACAAATCTTGCTGAGATTCTGTACTGGAGCGCCATCCCCTCGTCTGAATTGTATGGTTCCCTTTCCCTGAGACATGTATTTTCACCTGCAATTGTCGGTGGCAATTTCCCCTAACGATGTACAGAATCCCATGAGATTTTGATTTTAGACACTTTAAAATCTATAGTGTCATTTTGGTGAGACAAATGGACCTGCTGCAGAGTCGCCGACTAAGTACCTGCTCTAGCCAATAGGAGGCCAGCAAGCATGATTACATGTTTGTGACACATCTCACCTCAAGGGTACTTGAGTCACAGGGTGAGTATATTCGGTTCGGATATTGTATACCAGGTGTGTCTTTCCATGTAAATCAATTTCGCCATTTTTCCTTGAGACTGGTAAAAGCACTTTGGCATGAAAACTTTGCACCAAACGCGAATTGTCTGAGACTAGTAGAAAGATGTGAAGTACACCAGCCTCATGTACGTTAGTATCAATGGGCATCCACCAATCATGGCCTTGTTGTAGACTGTCGTGGGGAACTGGAGTCACGACCAGGCCTCCAATTGTAGGCCAATCGTGGACTTTGTCGGGAAACCATTGTCGTAGCCTTGTCGTGGCTGGTGGACGCCTCCCTTTAGTGTGAATCCCGCTTAAGGTTGAGAACCCACTGGGATCCCGACACACTACGACAAGCGTTCCGACACACTACAACACAGAGTTGATCAACCTTCCAACACAACGACGATGCAGCGATTTAGTTCCGTACTCTGACATTCTATAAAACCGAATCTTTCAACATTCTCACAAAGTTATCGTGCAGGTATTTTGATTTACACCCATGTTGTAGCCATGTCGGAGCCATATCGCAAGCAGTTGGTGCCCTGCTTAAGTATTGTTCTAAATGTCTTTGGAGCAACACATCTGTCACAGGACTCGGTTTCAGTAGATGGGTTCACTTTATGAATAAAGCCTAGGCATTGTGTACCTTTTCCAATTGTAATATTCTCTTACAAACTGTATAGATTCGATTTCAAAATGTAATATAATACTAGTAATTGCTATGGCAAAACATTTTCCCACACAATAGGGTTGATGGGCATTCTGAAATAAATACGACACTTTCCATTCATAGTGAGTCTCCTCACAAACAGCAAGTTATTTTCCCCACACATGGTGAGTTACTCTCCCCGCACATAGAGAGTCACTCTCCCCCCACACAGTGAGTTACTCTCCCTGCACACATCAAGTTACTCTCCCAATAACAGCGAGTCACCCTCCCCCCACACAGTGAGTTACTCTCCCTGCACACATCAAGTTACTCTCCCAATAACAGCGAGCTACTCTCCCCCCACACAGTGAGTTACTCTCCTCGCACACAGCGAGTCACCCTCCCCGCACACAGCGAGTTACTTTCCCCACACACAGCGAGTTACTCTCCCAACACACAGTGAATTACTCTCCCAACACACAGCGAGTTACCCTCCACACACACAGCGAGTTGTTCTCCCTGCACATACTGAGTTACTTTCTCCGCACACAGCGAATTACTCTCCCCACACACAGTGAATTACTCTTCCTGCACATAGCGAGTTACTCTTCCTGCACATAGCGAGTTACTCTCCCCACACACAGCGAATTACTCTCCCCACACACAGCGAGTTACTCTCCCCACACACAGCGAATTACTCTCCCCACACACAGCGAATTACTCTTCCTGCACATAGCGAGTTACTCTTCCTGCACATAGCGAGTTACTCTCCCCACACACAGCGAATTACTCTCCCCACACACAGCGAATTACTCTCCCCACACACAGTGAATTACTCTCCCCACACACAGTGAGTTACTCTTCCTGCACATAGCGAGTTACTCTCCCCACACACAGCGAATTACTCTCCCCACACACAGCGAATTACTCTCCCCACACACAGCGAATTACTCTCCCCACACACAGTGAATTACTCTTCCTGCACATAGCGAGTTACTCTTCCTGCACATAGCGAGTTACTCTCCACACACACAGCGAATTACTCTCCCCACACACAGCGAATTACTCTCCCCACACACAGTGAATTACTCTTCCTGCACATAGCGAGTTACTCTTCCTGCACATAGCGAGTTACTCTCCCCACACACAGCGAATTACTCTCCCCACACACAGCGAATTACTGTTCCCACACACAGCGACTCACTTTCCCTGCACACGGCGAGTTACTTTCCCCGCACACAGCGAGTTACTCGTTCTGTTAAACACGGCGTGACCCCTGACCTCCTGACCTACTTCCCGCCGACAAGTCTTACCGAGGAATCACAGTCACTTCCGCCTCAGGCGACGTGCGGCGGACAGATAGTGTGGGGTGCGGGGCCGAGCAAATTGTGTGTTAGGGTTTGGGACTGGGGTGTGGGGTGTGGGGAGAAAGGAGCCCTCCCTGATGTGGTACCACTGGGAGCCTTAAACTCGTCGCCATTCAGTGCACACGGGTTGCCACTTCAGACTCAGCCGCTTAAATGAATGGTAGCCTCTTAAGCCCCGCAGTGACACATTTTCAGTAGTCTTTCAAGATTTCTACTTTAACCCCTCACTTATCATTCGGAATTTTTTTTATAGGACCGTTAACATGTCACAAATATTACACCCTATTAAAAAGCACTCTCTTATCTACCCTTGTGCTGTGTTGTATCACGGCTAGATCCAGAAAAGAATTCCAATGAAAATCGGAATCATACCCGAAGGCGGAAAGAAATGGGTATAACTAGACCGATCCGGGGTCCTAATTTCTATTCCAGTGGTCGTGGGCCGCTAATTGTGCCGTCACATTTCGATCAATTCAGGTTTCAAGCAGAGCCACCTTGTACTTTCTGCTATACCATATCACTCATGAGTGGTGATCTTCGATGTCTGCTATTTGTTTATCCAGGACGGACTTGGTGGAAGAACAAATATATATGAACTAACCGTCAATAAAGATATTTCAAAAGAAATTTTTAAGGTCTATGTCGTTGTGATGGATGTGCAGTTATCTCACTCCTGCTATCTTTTCTAAAAGACTTAACATTGGGAACGCGTACTCAATGCCCATGGAGTATTTAGAAAAAGATAATCAATGCGGGATCATATTACAAATGTTAGCCAATTATTATATGTGAGGGGTGAGATAAACTCAGTAACCTATTGTTTGAATCGCTATGTAATTCACGCGGCTTCGCCTTCTGAATTCCTACGAGATTCAAACTCGAGGGGATACGAGCTCTAAAAGTAAACTTTCATAGGTGTCCCTCATAGAAGCATATCTATACCAAGTACGCCCACCTGCAGTGGTTCTCTCTTTCTAGCGCGCTCAGCGCTCATGAATATTACTTGCGTTAAGCCAGACTCCCTGCAGGTCCTATGGGACACATATGAGCAATGTCTGAAACAAAGCAGATCTGATGGGTTCGTACTACATATACCATTAGACCCTTACCTTTATCATGTTCCATTAAACAACGCACTTAAAGAAAACATATGAGAGATCTGCCATGCTTTGAATGGAATATAATACCCCTATTATCGCTCAGCTCTAGTTCCCAGGATGTCCACATGAGGGCAGGGTGCTCTACCAATGACACCTTGAGTTGTTCAGTGTCTTGAGCGGCCTCCTGACATGTGCGACAGACCAGAATGGGCGCTCAAGCGGAACGGATTTGGTCATCCCCTAATGACTGTTGGAGACTGAATGAGAGCACAGAGCTCACAAATGCCAAGCCTGTCATGTCAATCCCCTGCTAAGGGTATAAAACTAGGACCCTCTCCTGTTAATAAACAGTTAAGTTCTTAACGCATAGTAGTACATAGTACCTCTGTGTCCGAGTTCTTACACTCTTCTCTTAAGGTCTACTCCTTATGCAAGTAGGGTCCAAGACTTTACAACATAATAACTTGGTTCGGCCATGGGTAAATAGGAATAGGTCAGGCGTTCACATTCTATGATAGACATTTAAGACCTTCTGATGCACTTCAATGTATAATGATTTGAGGCAACAGATAGTTTCATATAAGTTGGACAATTTTATCTACTGGCAGGTAAATAGTGAAGTACCCTGAAAATAATTGCTACTATAACATAAGTAGTTAAAGTACATAGGTGAGTATAACGTCATTTCTAGACAGCCATTATGAGGTTATATCACCCTGTGAACATAGTTTTTAGGTGTCAGGGAGGGTGGGTGGGGTTTTCTATCCTTAAGGTATCATAACAAGGGGTGGTGGAGATGCTATTTTAACCTAATAAGCTGAAGTGATGCAATATGTGGACGATCCGCCATGGTGTGAAGGTTCGCCATGCGATTGCGATGCGATCCGCCAATTTTCGGGTGCAATGGTAAGGCCCTAGCGTCGCCATTCTGCGATCCACATAGGTACCGTAAACGTGGAGCAACGGCTCCAAATTGCAGTTGGCTAATTGAATCTAATTAAAGTATCAAGATTCATTAAATTTTCAATAGTATAAGAGCTATACTTGTTTACGTGATTAATTTAGTTTTCGGATACACATGTACATCATGCGTTTAATACACAAGTTAAGAAAACTAGTTTGGGGTTGTATCTGGAAATAAATACGGGACCTTTCTTTTTATTTCCAGATGTAAACGCCATGCTTGTTTTCCTTTGTCTATACACCAACTGTTAAAGATCAATAAGAAATTACTGTGAATGGCCATTTAAAGAGTATTCCAGGCATGTGAATCTGTGAACCAGTGGATGATATTGTGTCGCACGTGAGGCTGGATGATAAGATAAATCTATTGATAAACGACATCCTGGACGACCTTTTCCATTGAGGGTATCATAGAACTAGTCACGGGCGTCAGCAGTATCGTCCGCACAGAATGTCGCACAATTATCTTACAATTTACCTAATTTCATGTGTCCGACAAAAGTACAAATATAAGGGGGATAAACACCAATACACATCGAGCAATGCAGTAGTATATCTGAGACAATCAGGCCGAGGGGCGCAGTCCCTGTGAATCACTTCGAATGGTAAAATGTTTCGCACGAACGATTTAATTATTAACAAATGATGGAATTTGATACACTTGTATCACATACGTATAGTATTCTCTGTTGGAAATATTTTTAATTTGGATGAGATGATGGATTATCGTTTAATTATATTCAAGTCGGTTGTGCTACGACAGTGTTAGCCGTTCATAAGGTAGTCCATGTCGAATAAAGTTGACACATCGTCCCTTGGTCTCGATGGCATACGGAAAAGGGCCTTCATGAACAATCCTAGATCATCAAACGCGCCCCGAGTTATCATACCAAACCCTCTAAGACCTTTAAGGGTATCCATCGTCAAAATGCCTTCCATCTACGATAAATTGTCTATGCTACACTTTGACCCCAAAAACTATTCTATGCTACTTCTTTTTTAATCGTACTTTATTTTCAGTTTACGTCACCGTGTGTCCATATTAGTGGAAGAATAATGTGCACAGATGTATAATAAACTGAATGATGTCCATGGCAGAGCATACTAGAATAAACCCACGCTACTATTCAATCTTCACTGGTGTCTTCCCTCCTTTTCTATAGCCAGTAGGATGCGTGTGCAGGTCGCTGGTCAGGCACAGCGGTACGGGCGATTTCTAACTAGGGCTTCGGGGAATGGCGTCATTTTCCTAAATGAAAGTGGTTCCCCGCGCCTTGGTCATGAAAACCTGAGCGGATGTAGGTGGCGCTTCCTCCCTGGCGTCTCCTTAGCTGGTGGGCGGCGTGAGCCCACAGGTAGCAGGCACAAAGATGCCTCCTTGGCGGGAGTCCTGCGGGACCCGGGTATAACAGGCTTCCTCCCGGGGCTGATCCTGGGCTTAGTAGAGGAGGGAAGGGGATATGGACGGGTGTGCGGACTGACACGCCTACAGGCGAACGCCCGGGCACACTTATAGCCTAGATAGAGAGTGGGGCCGGGGATGCTAAGGGTCACTGGATAATTAGAGGGGAGAGGAAGGACATTGAAGGGTAAAAGAAACCAAGTAGGCTATATCAAAGGAATTATATAGATCTGGATCAAGAGTCGTATAAATAGACAATACTCCATGAGTTTGGATGCGTTGCAATCTTCATTGGGGTGAAGCTGAGTAACAATTACGGTGCATCCAAAGGAGTGGAGTATTGTGTATTTTACGATTCGAGTGTGGTTCTGGATTTATCTTACCTTTTTGACACAATAGAATACCAGAATAATTCAAATTACTTCGCAAATCCAATTAGGAATGTTTGATTCGCCATGTTGATGTTTTGTCTGCTCTCTGAAAACCTGGCCGCTGAGTGGCCAGGCGATAATTGATGTCATGTAATATTACTCCACCACGACCATGGCGTATAGTATTGTCATTTTACGTGGGTAATCAATACGTATCATTCTAAATGTTATTTCTATGGCTAAAATCTTACCAGGGGTGAGATGATAGGGAGGGGGCTAAAGACGGAGACGAAATGGTAGAGGGAGCGAGGAGGATGCAGAGATAGTTGAAGTACAAAGATACTGCATACCGTAAGGCACCATTTTATAGTATGCATCATATCATCTGAAGTTGGGCACCCACTACTTACGATATGGCTCCAACATGCCTATGATATGAATCAAAATTACTGGATAATAACCTTTTTATAATACTGAAGAATTCGCTAAATTAGCCTGTCAGAGTACGAAACCGAATTACTGCATCATCGCTGTTTCGTAATGTTCAAAGATTCTGTGCCATAGTGTGTCAGAATGCTTGTCATAGTGTGTCGGGAGCTCAGTGGGTACCTCATACAAGGGTTATCATTTGATAAAGTTTAAGTTCATTCGCTAAGAAAGTCTCAGCCGTCCTTAAGTTCTTCCATAAGTGTTGAAAACAGTTGACCCACATTGTCCCTGTGTCTCCCTGGTGTACAGAAAAGGGTCTTCATGTCCGAGCCTAGATTATCCAATGGTCAAAATCGTCCTGAGCAGCTCGATCAACTCCCAGAAAGAGGGGCTAGAGAGGGTAGCCATACTGTGAACACTAAGCAAGCTATTGCTCAGAGTAAAAGGAAAACACTATAAATCAGTGTCATGGCAGGTCTTATAATGAAAATTAATCAGAAGAGCGGCATGTCATACTTCTACCAGTGACGCCCACACCGTTGTGAGAAGTTCACAGATATTTATAGTGGTCTTTAATCGATACAAATTCCATACATTTTCTCAATGTTCTCTTTATGAGCACCGTCACCTCCTTCAAGTTTTATCTATTATGGAGAAACCAAACAAGAGTTAGTCGTGTTGTTGTTTATCGCACGACGGCAAGATCGCGTATTACTGCGCAAGGCGAAGCCGAGAGCAGTAATATGTGATCTTGCCGGAGTGCGATGAACAATAACATGACTCACTCGAGTTTTGTTTAGAATTTATCCTACCCCGACCGTCTAAATTACTTCTACATTAACAAATGAAGTAATTTGTCAAGTGTATCCCACTAGAGCAATATTTTTCATTTTTCTGAACTCCAGACTGAATACAGTGACCCAATGTTAAATCTATGGAGTTTTTTATTAGGGATAGGGTAAAATCTAAACCAGGTACATAGTCCCAGACAAAATCACTCAAACCCTGAAGTGGGACTCTAGTACCCCTGAGATGAGGGGTATGAAAAACAAGTGATCCTGCTTGCTGGCTTTCTATTGGCTAGGTTGGATACTGAGTGGGCGACTCAGCAGTGGGCACATTTATATCACCAAAATTCCCCTGTAGATATTAAGTAGGGCTGACTCGTCGGGACAAATGTACCTGAGACTGGTATACTTCACACCTTTTCAGCAGTCGTCAACAATTTCCCACTGTGAACAACGTTTCACAGATCGGGATGTTCTACAGTCTCGGGAACTTTTGGCGGACTCAGCTCACGTGGGAGGAGTCATCAGGTACAAAGTCTCACCCCTAGCCCCCTTGTACCTGGTAAACTGTACCCGGCATGTGCGTGCCTCCCATACACAGGGCAACACGTGTCTGGTCCATTTAGAGTGTATTTTGGTGGGATGTCTGTGGGATGGGGGTGAACGGTTTTTCCCTCTTATCCTGGGGCACATCATAGTGTCCTTGGCTCGTAGGAACATCAATTCCCCTTCAGTACTAGGTAAGTGCCTCGGGTAATTAACTATTCTCAGCGACAATCACCCCTAACCAGATACAGAATCCCATGCACAGGGCAACACGTGTCTGGTCCATTTAGAGTGTCTCTGGTGGAATGTCTGTGGGGTGGGGGTGGACGGGATCAGGGACGAGGGTTATCTACATGGCTCCACATACTGGCCTCCTATTGGATACCATCCGGATATGTTATGTAGTCCCAGACTCAGGATCTGTTCTAATGTGAATAGTTTTTCCCCTGCTATTCTCAGCGACAATCACTCCTAACCAGGTACAGAATCCCATGACAATCACCCCTAACCAGGTACAGAGTCCCATGAAACCTTGATTTTAAATTTGTTTAAAGTTTATAGATGCATTTTGGGGTGACAAATGGACCCACTGCTGAATTGCTGACCCAATCCAGCCAATAGAAAGCCTGCATGCATGGTCACATGTTCTTCACCACAAGGATACTAGACTCCTCAGGTGAATGCTCACTGTGAACCCATCTGAGACCATGTAACAGGTGTATCCTACCATGTGAATCCACTCCACCATTTTTCCTTGAGACTGGTAAAAGCACTTTGCCATTGAGAACTTTGTAACAAAGGAGAAATGTCTGAGACGAGGGGAAAGGTGTGCCTCCCATGCAAAGGAAAAAGCCAACCATTCAGACGAAGAAATTGTGTTTGAGTACAGAATCTCAGCAAGATTTGTCTCAGAAAAATACCCTGTGAGGTACATGAATCTCAGCGTGTGAATTCCACTTTAGTAAGGAGTAGAGAAGCAGCTAGGTACCATTTTGTTTTGGGATCTCTGGCCTATGTACTTTAAGTGGAATTCACACGGTGGGATACATGTACCTCACAGGGTTCAAAATCCCATGAGATTCTGTTCATTTTTAAGGGGAAATATCTCTAACAATTGCAAGGGGAAATGTATACATGAAATGGAATCCTACAATTTACTTGAAGAGATTGTGTTCGCGTACAAAGTCTCAGCAGGAGTTGTTTCAGACAAACACCCTGTGAGGCACATGAATCCATCGTGGGCTGGCTGTTGATTAAAGTTTGTCTGTTTCTGGTGCAAAGCTGGACGATGCAATAACTCCAATGATAAATGACAACATGGACGATATTTTTTTCCATTCAGTGCTGTATGATAAAACAGAAGATATTTTGTAAATGAACGTATTTATGTGCAACACTTTGCAAGAACCTTAGGTTACTCTCATCGCCTCAACATCTTATGCTTATGACACATAACTTTAAACAATACTATGGCCCCAAAGACAAGATTGTGTTGTTCGTAGTTTATTCAACGGCCCCCTGCATCATCTCGCCTCAGCTCAGTAAAGGGACCGCTCCCCGACGACACCGAGTCGTCATGTCACACCGGACGTGGGCCTGTCGCCATCTTGACTCCATAGGGGGCGCTGTCCTCGTCTGTGTCTACCCTGCCCCCTGGCGGCTCACATTAAAGAGCGACCCAGCACTCCCCCTGGTGGGAGCAGCCCCCTGTCAACAAGCAAGTCACGTGGTCGGCATCTCGGCCACGTGCGGTGTTGGCCAAGAAGCAGTCAGCCTCGTTCTGGACGGCACTGGCCGGAAGTGACGTGATTTGAGGTTTCCCCCTGGCAAGTGCTGTGCTCGAACAGGTCGCCGTACCTCACAGAGGTCTACAGTAAGGTCATCTCACTGTATGTCCTAATGGTATCCAATGTAGGTAGTTCATGGTATATTTCAATGGTATGCGGGGTAAGCAGTTTATGGTATCTACCAATGGTATGCGGGGTAAGCAGATCATGGTATCTACCAATGGTATGCGGGGTAGGCAGATCATGGTATCTACCAATGGTATGCGGGGTAAGCAGATCATGGTATCTACCAATGGTATGCGGGGTAGGCAGATCATGGTATCTACCAATGGTATGCGGGGTAGGCAGATCATGGTATCTACCAATGGTATGCGGGGTAGGCAGATCATGGTATCAACCAATGGTATGCGGGGTAGGCAGTTCATGGTATCTACCAATGGTATGCGGGGTAAGCAGTTCATGGTATCTACCAATGGTATGCGGGGTAGGCAGTTCATGGTATCTACCAATGGTATGTTTGATTGAGGTAACTGACTCTAAATGAATTATGAGTAATTCATAGGATATGAATATTATCTATTAAAAGAAGTGAATGTTGTCAAGGAGGAGGTCGTGCGACCACTGTATCTGTATCATATTATGCATGGGAATTGAGGAAGAATATTTGAATGAATTGGAAATTAAAATGCATACATGAGAAGAGATAGAAATCTGTAGAAACAGAAAGAAAGATTATAAACACTTTATTAATAGTTGAATAATTAGGATAATGTTGTATTGTCGATGTAACACATGACCTGCTATTATTTTATCTGACAGTATCTGAAAAACATCGCGAGCGCGATGACGTTACTTTGTCAATAAACACTTAAAAAAAGTATTGTAGCCAGTTCATGGTATCTACCAACTGTTTGCATTGTAAGCAGCTCATGGTACCTACCAATGGTATGCAGCGTAAACAGTTCATGGTGTATACCAATGATATGTAGTGTAAGCAGTTCATGGTATCTACCAATGGTATACAAAGTGAGCAGTTTATGGTGTCTAGCCATGATATGTATTGTAAGTAATTCATGGTATACCAATTGTATACAGAGTGAGCAGTTAATGTTATTTACCAATGGTATATAGTGTGAAAAACTCATTATTCCATGGTGTCGTTTTCAGCGTAAATAGATCATGGTAACGGGGGTATGCAGTGTGAGCGGTTAATGATATATCCTGATGGTATGTTCTGTTGGGAGTTTATGGTTCCTTTGGTAATATACTTTATGAGTATCTGGTACAGTTGTCTAAAGAAGCCAGGGAATAATAGGCTCTGGTCAATTAGGCTCAGTCATATGAAACAGACTGGTGATATATCTCTTTCCTTCTTATACTGATTCTACATGTATTTTATTCCCATTCTATGATTATTTATATACCTACCCACGTCTTTATTTCAGCCTCACAGATCCTTGAATCCTGTGAAGCTACAAAATCCTCCCCCCTTTCAGTCACATTTAATAAGTCTGAAAAGAAAAGCCTCAGATTGGATTTGGTGAGCAATATCAGAGCTATTTTGGCTACGGAAGCAGTCATTATGAGTATCCGATTGAAAAATTACCGTTTCATTTCGTGACTTAAACTTTAATGAATCACTCACTGTGCAACCTATAGAGTTTCAGTTTGAATATCAATGACAACAAACTTTCTCCCTTTTCTGTATCAAATTTTTGTTCACTCGCAAAAACGGGTGGAGAAAACATTTTTTATATAACTCAAATGGAGTCTCTATTTGTTTTGAAAAAAATATGTTGCTTCAAAATGAATACAGTCCAATTTATACTTGAATGATTTCTTTTTGTGGCGTTTCATTGCACAAGCTTTCATCGAGAGCAGCAAGAGTGCCACAAACTTGTCCACACACATCTAAAGTGAAATTCACACGGTGTTTGTCTGAGACAATCCTGCCTATCTTCTGTACAGGAACACAATATCCTTGTTCCCTTTCCCTGAGATAATTATTTTCCCCTTTAAATGTTGGTGACAATTGCCCCTAACAAGGTACATAATGATTTTTTAATTTGAAATGTGTCAACAATTTTTTGTGTGAGACAAATGGACCGACTGCTGAGTCGGCAACTAAGTACCCAACCTAGCCAATAGGGATCCAGCAAGCAGAACCACATGTTTTGTCACAGCAAGCACCTTAAGGTGGGATTCACACGA
Organism: Alentia gelatinosa; assembly: GCA_950022655.1. Classification (NCBI taxonomy): domain Eukaryota; kingdom Metazoa; phylum Annelida; class Polychaeta; order Phyllodocida; family Polynoidae; genus Alentia; species Alentia gelatinosa. The sequence continues at coordinate 51,975,033 of OX465586.1, forward strand.
TTGGATCCATGTACCTCTCAGAGTGTTTGTTGAGATTCGGTACTGGAACACAATCTCCTCATCTGAAGTGTATGGTTCCATTTTGCTGAGACATGTTTTTTCCTTGCAGTTGTCGGTGATAATCACCTCTGAAGTGGGATTCACACGATGGGATTCATGTACCTCACAGGGTGTTTTTATTGAGATAAATCCTGCTGAGATTCTGTACTCGAACACAATTTCTTCGTCTAAACTATAGTGATTCATTTCCCTGAGACATGTTTTCCTCCCTGTAATTGTTGAAGACATTTCCCCCTAAAAAGGAACAAAATCACATGAGATTTTGAGCCCTGTGAGGAACATGAATCCAAGCATTTGAATCCTACTTAACAAGGAACAGAGATTTTGACTTTAAACAGGGTTAAAATCTAGAGGGGCATTTTGTTGAGACAAATGCACTTCAAACATTCTGTGCCGGTCTGTGAGTCTCAGTGGTCCCAAATTAAACCTATTCACACGGGGAAGTGCCTGAAATCGGCGACTATGTATCCTCTGCACCTTGTGCAGGGATATAGGGGTGAGACTATGAACCTGGTCAGTCTTCCCATGTGAATTTAACCCGCAATGGTTCCCTGAGACTGTAGAACACCCAATCTGTAAAACTTTGTACCCAGCGGGAAATAGTCGGCGACTGGTGAAAAGGTGTGGAGTACACCAGTCTCAGGTTCATTTTCTCCAGCGTGTGAGTCCAACTTAAAAGTACTTATGTCCCAGGGTGAGTGTTCACTGTGACCATGTCTGAGATTATGTACCAGGAGTATCCTTCCATGTAAATTAAATCTGCAGTTTTTCTTTGAGAGTGGTAAAAGCACATTACCATGAGGATTTGGCATTATAGTAGAATTGTCTGAGACTTAAGGGGGTGTTCCACTGGACCGACGGTAGCCGATTCCGTAGCCAGACAATCGCCAATTATTATTGGATGCCCTAGAATTTCTCAAATCTTTGAAAATGGTCATTTATTAAACTATTATTATCAGAATTAAATGAATTACAATAGGTGAGCTTCCTCTTAAGGGCCCAGGAACAATTGATTGGGTGAGAAATCGGCCTGGTGGATTGTGCCCTTAAAGCAGAATTCACACGATGGGATCCATGTACGTCACAGGGTTCAAACTCTCATGAAATTCTGTCCCTTTTCAGGGGTAAATGTCGCCATTAATTACAGGGGATAACATGTCTCAGGCAAATGTAACCCTAAAATTTCGACGAAGCAATTGTGTTTGAGTACAGTATCTTAGCAAGATTTGTCTCAGTAAAACACCCTTTGAGGTTCATGAATCCCCCGACAAGGCTGCGACAAGGCACCGATTGGAACTTTCTTATCGGCGCGTTTCGCAGCCTTGTCGTGGTTGGTGGACGCCCCCCTTAAGACACAAGGAAAAGCGCACGCAATTATAAAACAAAAGTTGGGGTAATAGTGTACTTTTCGCAATGCAGACTCACAGCAGCAGGCTGGTGTGTTGAGCGTGCTGGTCGTTCACTGAGACCTCATCGCTCTGTTTAATACACGCGGGACCGTGATGACCAGACACAACTACAGGCGTATTGACGTGTTCAAATGGCGCCATGACCACAGCACACACAGTTCAAACACCACCCACCCCCAGGGTGGGATCTGTTTGGTGATTACGAGCCGACCGTTTAGCGGCGTTATGACGACTGGTGGTGAGCTCGGGGACTCCCCAAACCCCCATCCCGGCCCACGCCCGCCATGTGAGTTAATCCAGTTGACAGACCCGCGGGGATGTCCCCCGAGTGACGTCATGAGCGTCACGCCGCGTGACGTCCCGCATGACGTCCCTCCGGACGGCCGCGTGAAATGATCCAAGTATAAACCCGTTTCCATTGGCCGATGAAAGTGGCACCGATTATATGAGTTCCCCTAAAGGTCTGTTTCCATCGGCCGATGAAAATGGCACTGATTATATGAGTACCCCTAAATGGCCATTTCCATTGGCTGACAAAAATGGCACCGATTATACGAGTTCTCAGAAAAGCCCATTTCTCTCGGCCGATTTCCGGTCACCGATCTACAGTCAGGAACCACCGACAGACTTTAGGCATTGCTGACCCGAACTCAGTCAATGAAAATGATCCAGCTTGTGAAATGACCCACAACTTTTCCTGCTTAGATTATGCTATGTGGCACAACCCACTACTGAGTGAAAGCTTGGTCACTTAGTGAAATCTACTACCCTTACCAATTTTTCGATACTGACGCACAGTCGGTGGCACCACTGACAGATTTTCTGTGTAACTAAAAAAATCTCTGCCGTTTTCGTCAGCCAATGGAAACGGGCCTATACAGAGGGCGGGCTGTACGGGTTCTGTATCACCCGTCAGTGGGGAGAGTAATAGCCCACCCTGACTTGCCCGCACCCCCACCCACCATCTCTACATATCCATCATCTTCATGCACAGCCATGATGGGATGTTTTAACACTTACCCGCGACCTCCGCAGAGAAATATCCGGAAACACACGGTGTTTACTCATGGGGAACCAATGGATTTTAATTTGCTGGGCTTCGCAATATTGAGCAGGCATTTCGCCTCTCGGAGTCATTTAAACACAAAACTTTGTAGCTCGCAAATATTAAGTGTTTTTGTGGTGACACAGAAACCAACGTTTTCCCACCGGTGTCGACTGACTCTCCTGCCCATATCTTTCCCATTGTTTTAATTAACCCTCTTGACACCGATCGCCACCCATCACCCACTCTGTTGTAATAGATGAAAAACTCAGAACTAAATTAATATTTATCTGTAAATTGGCGCATGGGGAAAAATCTTTCACGGAAGAAAATGTTTGCCTTGTTTTCCGTCAGCGAACAACGAGATTAACGTTTATTTATAACTCGTCACTTCGGGAAATGTTCAAAGAGGAAATGTTTATTTGTTTTCATTTTAGTCGCGTGGAACAAATCAAAATTACCATCGCCTCGAATGATTTATGTAGTGGGCCTAGATAAAAAGTAAAAACGAGAGTTATTGCTCTTTTATTGGTCAAAGATATTTATGAGTGATTTTCATGTTTAGAGCTGCCTCTGGCACTGTACAACTACTTTTTGGAATTCCGGGGGAAATGTCAGTTTCATCAATAACAAAGCTATATGAGGAGGGTAAGTGAGTCGGGCCTATTTGATACTTAATAGACTTGGCAGTACCTGATGCAATGTTAAATGTGTTGATTATCATAAAAATGTATAGAGGACAGAGCAATTGTTAGTTCACGAAACAGTCACTAGGTGGTGGGGGGACAGAACCTGTATTCTGGCTCTTTGTTCTTACCAAATTCAACTGTCTTTCAATGTTTTACCATGGTTCTGTTGACTCTCTACTGCCATCCCATAGCAGGAAAATATAATGCTAAATCCCAGGACATGATTTTTTCATATGGAGCACTTTATTTACATATGTGAGCAAGGCAAGAGTTGTGACATTTCCCAATTATCACTCACTTCTTTTGCACCTCCATTAGTGAAGAACAACTGCTTTTCACCTCCATTAGTGAAGAACACCTACTTGGGGGGGGGGGGCGTCATGGCAGCCCCCATGGATCATAGGCTATATGCCGTATAGTATGTTGTGTATTCTCGAGATGTAGATGCTAAGGCCATGATTCTCACAAATAATGAGATTACATAGAGTACAATTATGTCCTATGAAAGAAACTGATGAGTGTTTGGTCCGTGTCCTCGTTCGCCATCGAGTTTGGAGTGCGCAGTTATATGAACGAGGCGATAGCCGAATGAATATTCTGAAGCACTCCAAACGAGATGGCGAATGGGGACTCTGACCAAACACGAATGTGTTTCTGATTTTATCTTAGCCTGGAAATATCTATCTGTTTATCACCCGTTGAGAATGAGTTATCGTACTCGTAAGCCTGTTGAGAACGAGTTCCTAATGTTGAGCCCATGGACGTTTATTCCAGGCTAAGATAAATTACCTTATTGAATCTGTTGAATTGATCTTCCTGGTTTAATCAGCTTATGATACGCCAGTGTGTATTTATATAGAACGTCCTGACCATACTGTGAAAGTCACAGAACGAGATGCTAATTTACAGATAAATACAATATAGACTGGTTTCAGATAAAAGCGGTCCTATGCTCCCCGGAGTTGCCTCTGTGGCAATATCCTGGCATGCGCTCGGATGTTACTACGCGTCAACTCCTCGGAGCATACGACCGCTTGTATCTGATACCAGTCAATATTGTGTATGTATTCGAAGTCCCTCATATGATCACAGTTGTTATGTATCGCTGTTTGATGGAATAGTTCTATGATTATTTAACCAAAACTATGTCGACTAACTTACGGAATCTACTGTCAAGATTAGCAGTGAAATGGGTTGTTTTTTTATTCTTCCTCACCAAAAGGGATTACAAAGTAACTAAATCTCTCCCTAGGTTTAATTTCGAACTCCTTGGCATTGTAATATCATCCGGAATCGATATTGCTGCTCATCAAACAGTACGAAATTCTATTTTGAAAAACCGTGTATGGGTTATTTATGGGGAACACTTGGTGGATACGCTTTGGAAGTTAAAAATAAAAATCCATTAAGCCAGTCCCTCCATAATATTAGTGACATCCTACTCTATTTTTAAAAATATGAGTTAATGAGTAAATAGGTAAAAATTCTTAAGGGTATCTTGCCGTGCGCCGACTGTGGATATGTCGTCAAGGAGGTGCCAACACCCTTGTGAAGAAGTTACAAACGATTGAAAGTAAACTCATAGTTATCAATGAAAGGAGTGATGTACGACCTCGTAGACGGTCCATGCCCAATATCTTTACATAAAATCGATCGTAGGGAGACACGTGAATCGTTCGTACAAATTGTCGTATCTTAGACATAAATCGTAAGGGATGATAGGTCTACTATGTAGAAGCTATGCACCACCCTTCCTTCCACCCACACACACTGCTTATGACGTATTGGGTTCCAGTATTAATACTCATTCAGCCTACTAGTATTCAACCCATAACAGAAACTTGAATCCTTTGCTGCTTCGGTGTATTTTACTGAGTGAGCTAGGATTTCTTTTTATAAAAGCTTTGTATCTTAACGATGATAAAGCCTTATTTTCCTGATAACATCTTCAAATACTTCGTTTCTCGTGTGTCATATAATTGTTCATATTATCAATCAACATGTATTGTCTAAAATAATGATTATTTTTGTGATATGTATTTAGGTGATAAATAGCAGTATTGGTTTTCTTCTCCCCCTATCAATCTTATGTACTTATATATTATGATATATACGGCTTGTATCTTTTATATCTTGTTTATTTTTGATATTACCAAAGGTCTGAATGAATAAAATCAATACATGAATACAATACAAGCTACACCAACGACACGGTATCGTTCGTTAGGACGATTTTGGACTACCTAAGACCATTTGCACGATGTAGGTTAGACTTGTTCCAGTCCCTGCACCCTCGTGCTACCATCCTTGCTTGGATACAGGGTTTGATTCATGGCTAGTCAGAGAAGGATACATACTGTAATGAACTTTATTCTAATTGTGTTTAATCATTTAATGAGTGTTCATAATCAAATACTTGAACAAGTCTAGATGTAAGTCAATGTATATGTAACGATTTTTGAGGCATTCCATTGGATCCTCTCGTATAGAGGTCGTAGCTGTACGACCAAAAACCTCATGTAACAATATCAGCCCTAGGGCAAACGTACGATCCCTTATTTGATCGTTCATAATTTATGTAACGTACCCCAGCATCCTGATCTAGACAGAAACTCGGTCAGGCTTTCATTAACCGCTCACTGCTCGGGTCGCCTGTATGAAATCACACGAGCTGCAGTGGACCTGATGCGGCTCAACTTTACGACCACTTTCTGCCGTCTCGCTGTACGCGAGTGGCCGCTGGGTGATGGGCGTTTGTCGTGTCCGTGTGACGGTCGTCCCGCGCCCGCTGACCGCCCGCTTTTAGCCCCGGATTTTCAGGACTATTTCCCCGCCGCCTCCTCTCCCCAGACGATGCCTCCCAGAGCCGGTCACACGCCACCTGAAGCTTTGTCATCCTAGCCTCCCCGCGCGCCGAGCCCTCCAGGCGGGGCGGGGGGCGGGGCGGGGCGGGCGGGGCGGGCGGGGCGGGCGGGGCGGGCGGGGCGGGCGGGGCGGGCGGGGCGGGCGGGCGGGGAGGGCTGGGAGGGCGGGCGGGGAGGGCTGGGAGGGCGGAGCGGCGGGCGGGGAGGGTGTGTGTGCAGGTCCTGTATGGAGGAGAGGGTCGTAGTAAGATCCGTATGAGTGTGAAGCGTGTGAGAGGGTATCAGGGGATACCAATGCTAGAGGCCGGGCCACGGACTCCGAGCCCCGAGAGGTGTGAAAACATGATTATGGTCGAACCCTAATTGCAATTCTACCCTACTGGGTAAGGAATATGTCACATGTAGTCTGCTATTTTATGCATTATATCCCAATGCCACCATGCTGTCTCCACTTTTTTCCTCTTCTTAACTCCTCCGTTCGACCTATAGACGGATCTATTCTCGCTTCAGGGGGGCCTATATATATATATATATATATATATATATATATATACATACATACATACATACATACATACATACATACATACATACATACATACATACATACATACATACATATATATATATATATATATATATATATATATATATATATATACATACATATATGAAACCTCAGGTTTGATTTAAACATTTATCTAGCGTATACCATGTCCCCATTGAAAATCTAAGAGGACTAAATAAACACATATAACCCATTATTTAAAAACTGTCAGATACCATGACCATTGTATACAGATTTCAAATCCATTGTATACAGGAAAATAGTACCTTTGTTATATAAAGCACAAAAAGGTCCTTATTGATACTACTATAGGCCTGTTTCCATTAGCCGACGAAAAGGATCTAGATTTTTTGAGTTACACAGAAAGTCTGTCGGTGGTGCCACCGACTGTGCGTAGGTAAAGAAAAATCGGTGAGGGCTGTAGATTTCACTCAGTGACCAAGCTTTCACTCAGTGGTGGGTGGTGCTATATTGTATAATCTAAGCAGAAAAAGTCGTGGGTCATTTCACGAGCTGGGTCGTCTCCATTGACCGATTTTGGGTCAGCCGTGCCAAAAGTCCGTCGGTGGTTCCTGACTGTAGATCGGTGACAATGGAAACGGGCCTTATGCATCAACCCCTACAGAGAGGAGTGACCTGCACGCAGAAGGATGCGGTAGTCATGTTCGGGCGCAAAGAACAGTTAAGTTTTGAGGAATGGAATATAGAAATTTTTTTTATTCAAAAAATGACCTTGCACATTCGTTCGCCCTTGTACATGTCAGAAAAACAAAACAGTGATAGAAGATGGGTTCAATTGGAGTATATTAACCTGTGCTGTATTCATATATATTATCCTACCCCTAATAAAAAAAAACGCCATAGGCTTAACATGGGATTTCTTTATGTCATGGGTGTAACATAAAGTGTTGTTTATGCCACTACTGTGTAATACTGAAAAAATGTGGAAACTGGGTAGGATAAAATCTAGACGCCACTCGTTTGAGTTTGAGTTTACTTATGTCACTCTTTTTGTGGCCTCTTCAATATCACTCGTCTTCGACTCGTGAAATTATGAAGCCCACAAAAGGCATGACATAAATAAACCCAGACTCAAACTCGTGACGTCTCTTCATAATATTGGAGTCCAGTCTATATTTAACGACCAAGAAGGCGTTTTTGACTGGTCATTTGATTCAGTCAATGTCTGTAATATCAAAAGACGTCACGAGTTTGAGTCTGAATTTATTTATGCCACACATTTTGTTGGCTCCATAATTTCACAAGTCGAAGACGAGTGACATTACGGAGCCAACAAAATAAGTGGCATGAATAAGCTCAAACTCAAACGAGTGGCGTCTAGATTTTATCCTACCCCGTTTCCATATTTTTTCAATATCAGAAAGTAGTGGCATAACCAACACTTTATGTCACTACCTGTGACATAAACAAATCCCATTTTAAGCCTATGGCGTTTTTTATTAGGGGTAGGATAATATGTATATTGATATCCATCTCCATAACACAGTAAGGGTGGTGGGAGTATCAGAAGTGGTATGAACAAAACTTGACATTGATTCATCAATTTTCATTCTCAACAGATTTTAATCTGCAAACCTGACGAGGTAAAAATAAAAGCGGTTTTAAATTGATTGCAACCCGTATTTTTAGTCTGTCAACGGACTTGATAATATTCACTCGCAGTTGACACCTGATGCTGAATCATACTCTGCGCTCCCTCGTCGTTTGCCACATCCTCTCAATTTACGTGTTTGTCCTTTCCTTAAATGCCTCATTTCCTTGTCCGCTTTGGTCGCCCCTTCCCCTGCTCTCCAACTTTCTTTCATAATGGTCCTAATGGTTTTTCCGCTTGCCATCAGTCTTTGTTCTCGCTGTAGGTTGGTTTTTGTTGGCCTCCACATCTCTGCTTCCTGCTGCTAGATTGTCACTTTTTTGCAGTTATTGCACCCCCTTTGGGACGGATCCTTGATCTCCTACCTGCATCCCAGAAGAATACTAAAGGAAAGAGTTAGGGCCTAGAGGTGCCAGCTCTTTGCCTTTCAAGATATTTTTCCATGGTTATTTCATCATAACGCGAGGACCTCCACATCTATGTGCCATCCTGCATGTCTGACTACCCGACTGGCTTGTCTTTTTACAAGAGGTGGCTATCTTTCTTATTCGGTCAACCTCCTTCGATATAGTTCCAGCACTGTTTGTGAAGCCAGACCTATCCCCGTTCATTCAGTCTCTCGAGCCATTTTCCGTTATTTGGAGTTTCCACCAGCCGACTATGACCACAGCCTATGGCATTTAAGTCCAATACACATCTACCGATTCTGGCTTGCACGATTAGTGTCCAAATCGTATAGGAGTCGCTGAACTTGTCGCCGGCAAATTATGTAATCCCCTCGCTCAACCGAACAGGGGTTATTTCCAACGTTCCGTTGTCGACAGCTGGATTTATCAACATGTTGGTAAATTATTGGCGAGCGATTTAGGAACATCGACCGACAACTCGTCGGTGACAAAAGAATATCCAAACTTCTGAGGTCATGGACACAATCAAACCGATTTCTATGTTACTTAATGCCAGGGACACACCAAGCGAGTAATGGCAGCGATCTCCAGAATCGTCAACAAAGATTTGCGTGTATGTGCGATATTATTTCATAGTAATATCTCCCATCAATAATTCAGCTTCTCTGATGCAATAATCGGGTGAAATAATAACTAGCTCACATTTATACACGCCATTTTGTGTTGACGATTCCGGAAATCACTGCGTTATTCGCTTGGTGTGTCTCCAGCATAAAGGGAGTTAATCTTCAGGCTGGTTGTGTCCTATACATCATGAATAATTTGTGCACACGGAAACCATAATCAGTCGTCAGGTGGAAACGAGTGTGTGCTCTGGATTTAACGGTTGTTAGCACAGACACATTTTCAAGGAGGACCACTGACCGACTTTTGTACATGCTGCACATAATCGGTAAGGTTTTGGTCGGCAGCTGGAATCGACACATTAAGGCCTATTTTCATTGGCTAATTTTTGTAAACTGATCTGCAGTCAGGAACCACCGATGCAGGGTCAGTGAAAGGAAATGGCCCGGCACTTATCATGGTGTCAGACTATTTTAGCGAAGATTATGCGATAACACCACCACACACCGAATCCATAGGTATGCACATGTGGAACACACGGTATCCACTGCACCCTCACGGATTAAGCCCAATGCCCATCTACCGATTAAGGGTTGGACGATTACCTTGCAAATCGTATAGGAATCTGTTAACTTATCGCAGGCAACTTACATAACCCTTCGCTCGACCGGCAGACATCGAGGAGAGGGGTTGGTGGGTATTAGTCCTACGCAAATCAGTCTACTAGTCGGTGACTGACCCTTGCCTAGCTGTCCTACATCTACCGATTACTGCCAACTCCGTTAGGATGCCTTGCCTGAGACAAATTACTGTCAGTTTGTCGCCGCCAAAGGTACATGGATATTCCGAAATCGGTAGATGGGCATTGGGCTTAAGATATTCCGAAATCGGTAGATGGGCATTGTGCTTAATATGTCATCAACGTGGAGTCGGTGGCCACCACCGACAGACTTTCTGGGTAACTCGAAAACATCTCTGCCGTTTTTGTCAGTCAATGGAAATCGGCCTGGAGCCAACGGTGCCATCGACTGTACGTCGGTATCAAATCATCGATGAGGTTACAATGTACACCTTGTGTACCCTGTACTTAAAGATTCATATGGATGATAAGTTTGTGCTCAAACCTTCACTCTCACCGACATAATCAAAACATTTTAATTCTGTCGGTCTGTAAGAAAGTCCGTCAGTGGTGGTATTTTTACATAATTTATGCCAAATTAATCAGTGAGCATTCTCAGCAGACCATGTCTCGTATTCATTCACCGATCTTGTGTCGGTGTACCAAATATAGACTCTAGTAGACTCTAGTACAGTCTGTTATCGGCAGGGCCAGGGCGCACAGGCGGAGACTAAGACTGTTATCCGCTGCCATTTCATTCTGGAATTCCTGCCTCCGCTGGTACTAAGCTGCCCTGAGTGATTTGCCAGTAATCAGAGTATTACTCTTCAAGCATAGGTCCTAGAATTAGAACAGCCAATCACGAAATTCCTTTCTCCCATCACGCAGAGGGAACATGCAAATTGGAGCCGTGCTCTGTTAGACCCTTACGTACCGTAAGCCTTAGGTGGTGCGGTCTGTAAACGGACTATACCAGATAGGGCCCGTTTCCATTGGCCGACGAAAACGGTGTGAGCTTTTTTTTCTCCGAATAGCCATTCCATTGGCTATCTCCAATCTACAGTCAGGAACCACCGCCGGAGCTTTACCAATGCTGAGGTACAATGGAAATAGGCTATTAGGAAAACTCATAAAATCTACACCGGTTTCGTCGGCCAATGGAAACGGGCCTATTGATTGATCCGTGGTTTCCGATTCTAGATCGATGTTGAAGAGTCGACCGACCGACTTTCGACCGACAGAATTTAAAACGATTTGATTTCATTGGAGAGACTGAAGATTTCAGAATGAACATAAATTCGATATTGTGTGACAAGACGTGCGATCTGCTTGAGCGACTGCTAACGCTAGACGCCCAACACCCACACCCGGGACCAGGGCCGCAAACGCGCACGCGAATCATTTTGTCTCAGATAAATTCGATATTGACCTGTAAAATACAGGGAAACGAAGGTATACGCTGAACCCTCACCGATTATTTGATACCGATGCACGGGCGTTGGCACCCCCAAGAGACTATCAGAGGAACTCAATCAACCGGTGCCGTTTTGGTCGGCTAATGGAAAATGGCTATTTATGTGATATTACAAGTCCTCACTAGTCTCTGTGTCTACACTATTCCCATGCCTATTCCTGCCCGCTTTCTGTAGGTTTTCACTGATCCCTTAGAGACATTTTCATAGCTGTCCCCAGTTGTCCCCTGACATCATCAGTCACTACTGGGCCAAGATGGCGGCCACAGGAAATAGCCAAAATGATAAAGTGGTCACCCCTCACAAACCCAGGCGCCATTCATAATCATGGAAGCTCCGAGGAAATGATCCCTCTGACGTTTATGTTGCAGTAGGCATCAGGGGGACAACAGGAGCGGCGCATAGCGGCAGGCCTGCGAAACACGAGGTCGGGATAAGCATTGCTTATGTCTGCCAAGGCTTGGGGCCATTGCCCTCCGACCCCCGACTCAGGGTGAGGCTCTAGAGCTCTTAGTGGCACCGAACAGACCTCAGTGAAATCTGCCGGCGTGCAGGCAATCCAGTGTCTAGAGAGAAAAAAAAGTAAAATTCCTTCTAAAGGTCTCCCCGTCAGTTCAGAGAGATGGATGTGTTTCTTGTGCAATTCAATGCTTTTTGCACTCTTGATGCTTTTTTTTTATTTTAACGAAAGAAAAAAAAAGCTGACTGTGTTATGTTGGCGACCACTGTAGACGAGTCAGAAGTTATCACGGGCGGTCACGACAGTGTCAAATAATGACCCCACTGGTGCTTGTATGACAAGCTTATTAGGTCTTCTATCTGCTTGGCTGGCTCTGAAGAACGGTCGAGGGCAATGATTGCTCCCTAGTCCGGGCCGCAGACCCCAATGAGAACAGCAAAGGCCACTTTGGGCTGTGCTGAGGGTATCTCGCAGGGTGCAGGAGGAGCCCCCCCGTGTCTACCCCTCGACGCCCCTCCGCCGGTCTGTGAGTCTCTCAAGGGTACTTTACCAAGAGTCGCTCCGACCTGAGCTTGTCTATCAGGACTACTCCTGCAGCATCCATCTCGCATCCCGGTCACTGCTCACGTAAAACCCGCCCTTCTTCTCCGCTGTCTCCGTTTTGTAAAATCTCTACTTTTATCCTACCCCTAATATAAAATCCCATAAGCTTAACATTGACTTTCCGTATGCGCCCGTATGTCGCATACGGATAAAAAATCGCTCCTAGGAGCATACAAAAAATGGACCAATCAGAGATCAGCAGCTGAAAGTAGTTCCAAGCACCTTCAGAGCAGCAAGGAGAGCTATATGGAGGACTTCAGAAAGTTTTATCCTCACATAAAAATATCGTTCACAGGGGATAGGATAAAATCAAAACCTTATTCGTTTTAATCTGGGCTCCCGTATGCGACTCCTGGAGTTTTGGCTCCGGATATCACTCGGCTCCCCCTCGTGATATCACTACGCCAAACTCCAGTCGTCGCATACGGGAGCCCAGATTAAAACTCATCCGGTTTTACGATAGTATGGCATTCCCCTGTCGCGCCCTCCTCTGCAGATAGCCACACGCATTTTTTCTTTTGATTTTTGAGATCTTTTGCAGAAAAGTTTATTTAGTCTCATTATTAAGAGAAATACATTATCATAGGTTCATTGAACCGTATTTTCAATTTAGGTTAAAATATGGTTCTATTGGTGTATTCTCATTAGCTTCTGTATATTTGTTCTTATTATAATGATGAATTCTTTGCTATTTTAGCAATTGCATTACCTCTGCCGAACTTCAGTCTATTACGGAGGTTGCTACTCTTGTTATATTACTTAGAAGTCATTCATCATTCTAGTCCAGTAGTTGACACTTCCGATTGCATTTTGAGAACCTACAGTTCCTACCAAGAGGCTCTAAGTTTGTAGTTTTGGTGCTGTGAGAAAATGGACATTGCACAGACTAGACAAGGACGAAAATGAATAAAAGAAAGTTGACGGACTGATCAGCTGTACACTAATTCCTCGTTTCTGTTTTTAATTCATTTAAGCTGGGTTCAAGCCCACACTGCTTTCAATGCTTGCCCAGGTATAATCACATTAGTATATTATCTTTCTTTCATACGAGGCCATATTCAGGAAACATAGATATACACACCGTACAGCAAGTAAACTGTTTGCGGATTCGGTATGATGATTGAACAGAATTGATAACATTTGGATGTACGATTGGGAACAGTAACGAACCTTTTCTATTTTCAGCATGATTAACATTTTCTCAATCTTACAGTTAACCTGATTAAGGGATACATTCTTTTAGAAGTAATTTCTTGACTGATTTCAAAGTTTGACTGAAGAAGGTTTTTTAACTGGAAGTGTCCATTTCAATTACTCAAATGTTTATTCATGGGTAGGTATAGTATTTAATATTACACATTTAGCAGGGTTTAAGCTTAGGGTTAAGAGGGTGTTCAACCGGACCGACGATCGCCGATTTGTTAGCCGAACACTCGCTGATCGTTAAGGGATGCCCTGGAGTTTCCCAAGTCTTTGATAATAGTCATTTATCTAACTAGTACCATCAGAATTGAATACATTACAATATTTAAACTTACTCTTAAAGGCCCGAGAACAATTGATCGGGTGAGAAATCGGCCTGGTGGAGCACCCCTCAAGGCGTGTCACCGCTGGCAGTCTATTCCATCATGTCACACAGGTGTTCACTTTTCATATAAAGGGCAATGCACATCTACCGATTTCGGAACATTGATATACTTTTGTCAGCGACAAAGGAACAATACTTTGTCTCAGGCAAGGCATCCTAATGGAGTCAGCCCCAGTCGGTAGATGTGGGGCAGTTAGGCAAGGGTCAGCCAATGATTAGTGTCTCCCCCCCCCCCCCTTGAAATGTTCTTTCGTTACCGATGAATTGTCGTTAGATGTTCCTAAATCGCCTGCCAAAAGTTTATCAACATTTTGATAAATCCAGTAGGTGACAACAGAACATTCGAAATTGCCCCATGGGACCTGTTTCACTAGTCTTGTGACATGTCTGTGACACCATACAGACATTGGGTTTGTCTAGTTTCATGACACCACAAGTAGCTGCCCTTAGGAAAAGACAGACCCCAAACATAAGAATTAGACAAATCTAGACACATCATGGACCTGCTTCACTAGTTTTGTGACAAAAGTGTAAGACAGATATGAAAAGCGGCACCAACAGTGCAAGCAAGAACGGTCAAAACAAAGTCTAATGTCTAGTTCTTGAGGGTAATTGGGAAATTGGACAGTAATTATAAGAGGCGGAGTGGTGGCTCCACCTGTCCTGACAGATCAGCACCTCTCAGACGTCCGCTACCTCACAGAGGGCGCCACCATCGGCCTGCTTGAAAGGTCCTCAAGTTTGGAAGTCTGTGTCATTGGCTCCCCGAAATACTCTGAAAACCATGGTAATCCGCAGCACAACCACCTAGCCGGCGGATATTACCGGTGGTTTGATGATGAAGAACCACTAGCGACATTTAAGTGCGACCATCAGAGGTTTTGGAGTTGTCTGGGAGGTACGGAAAATCGACCCACGATGTCGGCCCCCGCTGTCCCCGACTACGCTGGACCCTGCGACTCAGCTTCGAGGCATCTGCATGGTATCGCGGCACCCGCGGCACGCACAGGCGACAGCTCCCGCAACGCCAGTGGTGTCGTCAATCTAGGCACGCCATGAGGCTCGTCCAGGCACCACAACCCGGCATCATCAAGATTGACCATGGGTAAAAAGTGGTCGAGGGCACCCATCGGCGACTATTGCATCGGCGATACAGGTACAATTTTTGTTCGTTCCAGACTATGTAAATAACGGCCACACCTCCCAGATCGGCCCCACTGTGAATTGTCTCTGTTCCCGCCTGCTGCACTCCACACTGGTTCCTGTGCACCATCTACGTCAGGGCATCACCATGCGTCTCCGATGCCACAGGCGGCCGCCCAGGCCTCCCGCTGCGAGACGTCCGTATTCCAGGCCGCGAGGCCTCCCAACATGCTGCAGGCCTCCTCAACATGCCTTAGGCCTAGTTACAGGCCTCTTCATCGAATTCAGTCTGTGAATGTGAAATAATGTGAAATAATACTCCCGCTCACCTCTTCCTCGGAACCACCTTCTCCGAGTCGGGACCAGCTCCGGAATTTCTGCTTACCTCGGGGCCTTGGAGGGGGCAGCGGTTCTTCGGGTTGTGCCCCTACACTGCCTCACTGGATTCAAGTCTGAGAGCTTCAGGTGTTACTCCCATGCTTGGGAGAAGCGAGTAAGCGATATCGTTTTCTCCGATAGTTGTAAATAATTTGTACATAGAAGACTGGCGGAGGGGGTGGTGGTTCCTCGGGTTGTGCCCCTACGCCCCCCCCCCCCCATGCCTCGCTAAATGTGGAATAATGTGAAATAATGTGAAATAATTCTCCTGGTCACCTCTGCCCGGAACCATCCTCCAGATGGAACCGGGCCCGGTATCTTCTACTCACCTAGGGGCCTCGGAGGGGTGGTGGGTCCTCAGGTTGTGCCCATACGCCGCCCGCCCCCCCCCCCCCCCCCCCCCCCGACTGGCGCATATCCTCTCTACAACTGTCCCAGCTCCACCTCACCGATGCTCGGTGCTTGGCATCTCAGAGCCCCCCGACAGTTGTAACCTCTCCAACTCATTGTGCCTCTGGGTTCATCACGCCTGGAGCTTCTCGGAACTCCCGAGTAAATTTTTCCCTCAGAGGCTCGGCCTCCCTCGCCCTCCATTTCTGGGCGGAGGTCGCACGCCCTCTGAGATGACGAGACGTCCACGATGCCCCGTCTGCGATGCCTTACATGTCCTGGATCACCTCTCCAACGTATCACCGCCGATGTCCGGGTCCATCTCAACACGTCAACACCCGCGCTTGCAGGAATGCGCTTTAATTCCTTGGCGCCTTCGAGATCAACACGGCGACCGCCTCTTGATTCAGGTCCCAAGCATCTCTTATTTCCCTCACGGAATAACAACCATGGGGCATATTTACCCCAGCCGGAAGGACGTCGACCCCTTCCCGGCAGTTCTAATTATCTTGGCATCTTGCCCCATGCCCGTTGGCATCTTTCTCAGAATTGAGAATTTTCTCCTTTTCAGGAATAGTAATTATCCTATATCAAATATATTGGACATTTGTAATTTGTCAGTACATGGAAATTACAACCAAACATTCATCATCATAATGACTTGATATGTTTCAATTTTCGACATGAAAAATAATTGTTTAATTGAATAAACAATGCAAGTCCAATTCCGCCTAAATTATAATTGAGGGTAATTGGGAAATTGGACAGTAATTATAAGAGGCGGAGTGGTGGCTCCACCTGTCCTGAGAGATCAGCACCTCTCAGACGTCTGCTACCTCACAGAGGGCGCCACCATCGGCCTGCTTGAAAGGTCCTCAAGTTTGGAACCCGCCCACCCACACCGTATTTCAACTGACTATGAACTAGGGCATCTTGCCCCATGCCCGTTGGCATCTTTCTCAGAATTGAGAATTTTCTCCTTTTCAGGAATAGTAATTATCCTATATCAAATATATTGGACATTTGTAATTTGTCAGTACATGGAAATTACAACCAAACATTCATCATCATAATGACTTGATATGTTTCAATTTTCGACATGAAAAATAATTGTTTAATTGAATAAACAATGCAAGTCCAATTCCGCCTAAATTATAATTATGAAACCAGGCACACCATCTAGACGCCATCTAGACATGTCACGAACCTAGTGAAACAGGTCCCTAATCGGGTGGCCGACATGGGCTAACAGGTTACGCAATTCGCCTGCGACAAGTTCACTGTCTCCTATATGATTTGGGAACTAATCGTTCATCCCCGAATCGATAGATGTGCATTATTAGACTTTAGCATCGGTGTTTGGCATCAGCACTTTCAGTGTTGGTGCACTCCCTTGCCTAGTAAGCAGACGTCTGTTCATATACTATCCTTTTGCGTTTCAGTATCTCATCTTATGTCAGTCCCCCTGCTCAAGATTTCCATCACTACTCACATAACTGTCACAAAAGACCGTTGTATCCAACATCTCCCCACTCATTTTCATTCCTTCATTAAATTTGATCACTTTGGAGATTTTATAATAATGATTTCGTAATTAAGATGATCTTATCTTGCAGCACTGATATCATAACGATGGTGTTATGGTTAAAAGGAGATGTGGCTGAGTATCAAGTATTTGATTCAAGTAGCTCAGCTCACAATTGTTCAAATGCTCAGTCTCATTTTCACAAATCATGCACGCTTGATCCATGGAGAATAAGATTTTGTTCAAAATCAAATGATTTTCTGCAGAAATGTTTAAAGCTATGATACCGTTCCGGGTATGTATAAGATAACGGCCCATTTAGCAGCAGAAGCACGTGGCTTTATCATGAATTGTACTTGGGTGGGGGGGGGGGGGCGTCAATAAATGACGTCATTCAGGGGAGGGAGGTCCAGCCTCCATGACCAAACATGAAAAAGGTTGTATGACAAAAGATGACAAAGGGGGGGGGGGGGGGGGCAAAAGTGGTCAAAAATAGCAAGTGTTTATTTTGTTGGGGTGGGGTTATTCAAGAAAATTGAATATTTATTAGCAGTTGCTGGTGCTGTCAGTGTAATATGGTACACTTTCAGTCGCAAGAACATAGGCCTTTCCTGCTACTGAATCCAGATAAGTGAACTAGACGGCAAGGGGACATGAATTGATATTGACTACTTGCACCCTTTCTCTTCTCTCTACTCGTCCATTCCGTTCTCCTATTATCGTCCCTCATCACTATCTCTGTGTCGCTGCCTCCCCTCGCCCTGCAGGTCGGTGGGTCAGTCGTATCGCCTTCCCCTCGCCTCTCTCCCAGTCACCCCGCCCTGTCTGCTGCAGTAGGGTCAGTGATAGGATCCCTCGCCCTCCCTGTCTTTCACAAATAACAGCCATCGAACTAGAAACTTGTCAGTGCTGCTTGGAGCTAGTTTCGTGATGGATAAACTTAGAGGAAATGTCTCTTAGACGTCCATACTGGGCATTGCATCCATTCAGTGAACGTTGTATGATTGGTATTGCTATGATATCAACATTGCATCTGAAGTAACATTGACATTTACAAAATGTGCCATTTCTTATCTAAAATAAGATTATATAGAGACATAGTTAGGGTGGTTGAATAAAATGAGATAGTATTCAGCCACCCTGTTTATGTCTCCTTATATACCTGGATATCATTAAAACTCCTGTCATGTATAGTAGCTAAGGCCTAATCTTAAAGACTAGCTAACCCAGTGACAAGAAAAGAGAATTCAGAATATCTTCTATACTAAATGAAGAAGACAGATAACCATACACAGATATGTGTTAATAACATATATTATAACAAAGTATACAGTTACATAACAATTCTCATCAACATACACAATCACATTCACTTTTGTAGTGTTCATATGATATAAGTCCTCTTGGTCAAAGCAGTACTCACAGTCTATCACTTTCAGTTATTGTTCAATGTCTCTTTGACCTGTGGAGATAGATGATCCAAAGTAGTGGTAGCAGTCATCAGTCTCTGTTCCTCCAGTGCTGGGGTGATAGTAGGTTATGGAGACAAGCCCAATCCTCAGTAAAGGCCTCTGTAGCCTAGAGTCCTATGGTATTCAAGCCTCCTCCCTGTTGTGGAGGTAATGCTGAGCAGTCTGGAGATGTTGATGCCAGTGTGTCTGGGTTCCAAGTGAGCTGTCAGTGTAAATCTGCCTCCTTATATACCCTATCGGGGGTTCAGTCCAAACGAAGATAGGGGACGGTTCAAACACTGGGTGTGGCAGTGCAAACAGTTGGGCCTTAACCACTATCTGGATCGAGGACCTGTTAGGAGGCACCCTGTGAATTCTTAATACATACATCATGCTCCACATTTTTCATTTTCTCAACAGGTAGTACCATCGTTCATCACACTGTGACCAACGGAATCAGTAAAGCTTGCCAGTACCTAGAGTTACTGTTAGGGGAAACAACCCCTATCTCCAACAGGCCCCAATGTAGAACTGACTCTTGCATAAGCTTTACCCAGTTTGCAATGGATAGAAATGGGCTCATAAATACGAATTCAAAGGAACTCAAACAGGTCGGTGAGAACATAGGTGATACTGTTATAAGCAGATAATGAGAGTGGTGTACATGACAGAAGGTCATATAATTTTCAGTGAAAAGTAAAAGCACTGTATTACTATATATATATAGGTATTACAAATTGACAGAGGGATACAAAACAGATCTGTTACAAGTTGGTTTACTGTCAGTGAGTAAGTACATTCATTATCAGGTTGGCTACTGGACCTCACATGCCCTCAGGTCACGCTTAAATTTAAAATGGTGACAGTGAGACATCAATCAGATAAATTACAACCATGCTAACTTACACTTGAGTTTGGTTTTCAACAGAGATTTTATACCATGACTGTCTCTGATATTTCGCTGCTCAGGTGGCAACTGGTTCCAAAGATAATATATACTTGTTTACACGAATATCTGTGGGTATATCTAACACAGGCCCATCATGTTAGTGGGTTTCTATTATGCGCTAGAGTTATCGACAGTCAGCAAGGAAATGAAACTTACATGGTTTGTGCAGTCTATTAGTTGGAGGGAAAGCTGGGGCATATAAATACATGTTTTGACTTGAAGATTAAAACCTATGTCATTTTCCTGAAATTCGAATATAATGATCTCCAAGATCTCAAGTACACATATCTCACTTAAACATTGGGGGTCATTGTGCTAGTTTTCGATTAAGAGCTCAATATCATGACAATTCTATAAAAGAGTATAGAGAAATTCTTAAAAGTAGCTTTTCACATAGTAAAACCCATGTCAGTTTCCTGAAACTTTCACAGAATATAGTAGATGTACAGTACAACATATTTTAGTTTTGAAAACCACTGGTCACCATCCTTGTTTCTGAAAGAATTTAAGGAAATCATTTTTTTCAATACATTTCCTATATTTAATCAAGCAAATGTAAATTAACCTATAATACCTCTTAAAATTGGACGAACTGGAGAAAACATTGAATTTACTCGTTTATAAATAGAATGAATCCCAAGAAACCCGTTTTGACTGATAATTGACAATATTTGGAATTCACCCGGGGGCGCCTGCGTGAACTTTCCGATTAGCTTTTAACATGAAGATTAGATACCTAGAATCACTGCCGCCCAGCGAGTGTGGCTTGACACTGCTATAGCATTTCATATACATTTTAGTTTGAAATATTGTCACTATATATATATCGAAGATGACTAGGAATACAATTACCAAGCAGAAGTGTATATACCGTCGCTGATGTATACCTGAGTGCTCGCTATTTGATATCTTTGCAGTCTAGGGAACCATCTGCGGTCCATACGTTCACACGGTGCAGGTAATGTAAATTTCGTCACGTCCATAGAGTATATTTAACTCTTACTATCAGTAAGTAAATACATTACACGCTCACGGGTATATATATATATATATAGCAATATATTGTATGAATGGCAGATCTTCTCGGAAGAATGCCATCCTGTCTTTAAGTTTAAACAAAATTTAATATGTACATGAAAGTTTAATGATGGCAAATATGCCATTATGATTAAGAAGAATTCTGTCCAGACCTATATTCGTCTTCTCAAATGATATACATGATGTCAGGCAGAGAAGGAAGTGACCTTAAGATGGAGATATATGCAATGCTTCGACAGACATGAGTCCCCACTTACGATATGATATAGATGTGTCCCAGTGTTCTTGAGAAGAGACTTTTAGATTATTCACCACTAATTACTACATCGTTGGCTTCATCCCTTTCTAATGGCATTCGGCAGTGGCGCACCATGCTATAGATACATTTATATTCATGGACATATACACTCTGCTAGTTATCGTATATGAACATCGTTACAGATGGAAGCAAGAACACTAGATTCTGATTTATTCACTATCTTCATGTAAAACATATCGTTATATCTAATCTACTCATCATGTGATTATGTTTAACATCCTGGAACCCATACCTGCTGTTGTTTAGAAAATGTGTATTGCCCCTACTATACTACTATCACTATATCGTCTAATCACATTATTTCATATATTGACACTTCCCTAACTACTGGGAACTGCAGTAGATTGTTAAAAGGTCATTCTGCCTTCTACTATAATGCCATTCTTGGTTATATATATTTAGATTTGTGGTCTCTTTTTCAACCAGATGTGCATCTTTTAACACACATGTGCAGTTGAAAAAAAGTTGGATCCTAGACAGGAGTCTGCTCTTGCTAACTCCTTCATCATTTTCTAGTTATTCTTCTGTGTTGGTTTTTTTTTCGGATAATTTATTGTGCTTCTGCCTCCTATCTGTGTTTGTGCACCTTCTCCATGCTGCTCCTCTCAGCCATGCCTAATTCAGATTTCATTCCCGGCACCAGCCTTTATTCTGCGTGGAAATAACACGCAAGCAGGCATTAGGGTATCCTTGAACTAGATCAGGATGATTTCAAAGGCAATTACGCGGCCCTATAGTTAAGGCTGCCGACACTGGGAAAGTAAGCCGACATAATTACGAAGTGGTTTAAAAGCCCGAATGAAGCAAGCCTGCTGACTCATTATAAGAGCCGGAAAATTCTGTAAGAATCGATTTGATATGAATATCGGCAGACATTGGCCGTGTATTATGAATATAAAACCTTATTTGTTCCTATGGTGGAATAAGTTGGATTTCCGCGTATTTTATTGTTTGTAATTTTGATCAAACTTTGAACTTTGAAGTGTCTCTGTGGTGGAAATTCTTCATTCCTATTAATTACAGATCAGAAGGAGAGTAATGACTCCTATTAATATTTGTTTCTTTAGCAGGGGATCTGTTTTGAAATAGACCATTAATAAACTTGTTATGGGAATTTCTCAACGACTAGGAAGTAAACTTTCGATCGAACGATGCTTGCATCTGCCCAACAGAACAAGTTACTCCTCCCACTCGGGGAGGCGAGTTACACTGGTGTACGTAGACTTGTTCAAGTCTTTGATTATGAACATTCATTAAATGATTAATCACAATCAGAATAAAGTTAATTACAGTATGTATCCTTCTCTGACTGGCCCATGAATCAAAGACTTGTCCACTATGAAGAGAATCTCCTGTTTATGGCCCCAAGCCACTTCCTGTAACCCTATACTTCCTCCTACCCCTACCCCTCACCTCCTCCAGTTCCCTGGCTGCCTGTGTTATCATAGCAATAAATGTCGCCTGCTCCAGATTGTGATCCGATATAGATCAAAGTGATGGGGTATCAATTTCCTATCAGATATCTGACCAGTAGCTATGATATCTGTAAGGAGAGTGTTGGAAATACTGGCGCTATATAGCGCCAGAAATCTAACACCATTACAGATTGTACCAGTCCCTGTATCCCAGCGAGGAGAGTAGCCATAGGATGCAGGGAATGGAGCTAGTCTAGGGTGTACGGGTCCGTGTCCAGGGAGCCGTTGAATAAACTTCGACAAAAAAAAGTATCCCAGAATCATCTTTGGGGCCACAGTGTTGTATGAAGTAATGTGTTGTAAACAGAAGTTTTTTGACAATTAGAGTAACCTAGAGCTCTTACAAGGTGTTGTATACGAATTCGTTCATTTAGAAAACATCTTCTGTTTTGTCTTACAACATTGAATGGAAAAAATCGACCAGGATGTGGTTTATCGTTGTAGTTATCGTATCGTCCAGCACCAGCACCAGAAACGAACGAACTTTATTCAACAGCCCCCTGGTCGCAATACACGGAAACAGAGTTTCCTTTTACCTGGTGTTTACACTAGATGATTGTAGGCAGTGATTCTTGAATTGTGCACCACCTAACGACTATCATCTGTAAAAGGCGAGAAATCAGCCGGAAAAGTTCAAGAAATGGAAGTCCATCCTCTCATATATCCAGGTTGATCGGGCCATATAATTTACTCACTAGATAGGGGGAGGGCGGGAGGGGGGACCCTAGAGGGGAAGTGAGGATTGTCTGGGAAGCGGAATAATGCAAGAAGAGTTCATTATTAATTATTAAGTCTTGTTGTCCAACTCCTGTTATATTTGTTGTTCCTTTTTTCTTGGAACCCTCTTTTTTTCTTTCTTTTTTTTCTTTCTTTTCCGTCCTTTATGTCATGTCTATTCATGTTCATGGCAGTATAACCATGTATCTCCCAGAAGGGGAGAAGAAAAGGAAAAAAAGAGCACCCTCTTTTTATTGTCATTGGAAGAATGTACACTGTTGTGAAATGCATCTAACGCTTCAATTAGTACGAAACAGGATCAGAAATTAGTATAAGTGTGCTATATTGTTCATGCAAATAGTTAGATAAGCTTTTCAGAGTTTCCTATGTACAATCTTTGGTTTCAGACATTGTTCTTCGTTGGAATGATCACTTGTAGGCCTTTGGATGGTCCATTATGCACCGATGGAAAGTTCACATGTATTTTCTACCCAAACTTACTGTAACTCTTTTGGTTCAATGAATAGAACAAAGCTCGATATTCAAAAAAGAAAAGGCGAGAAATCATCTAGCCTAAACATCCGAGTGCGTGGCAACTGTAGATCGTCTGGTTATGATACGATACTTTAAGCACCACACCGCAGCCCTCAATGTTGTCCTCTGTGTTTGACACGTTTGTCCTTGTCTCTTTCTACGGTATATCCAGAACTTATATGTATCTTCATTCATCCTGATGTCTATAATTATTTTGTACTTCTGGGTGCATACGTCTTTAGCATGGGAGGTAGGCCAGTGGATTTTCAAGGCTCTAAGCATAGTTCGTTAAGTATTCTTCTCCCATAGAGCGCGGTGAGAGTACAGAATACGACTTAGAGAGTGTGAGATCTTATGAGAGGGGTGCTGCATGCTACTGTCTCAGTTTGCATCTTATAAGATTCCACTGTTTTTAGAATAAGGACTTCTTGTATGAAACCTTGATATGTTTGTTCATGCTCGTCATATACATATACAAATATTTTCAGAAATATGAAAAAAACAGTATCCTAGAGATCCTCAAAATGTAAGGTGAAATCTAAAAACACATTATCACACATGTGGTGTTTCAACCTGCTGATAAAAACCACCGACTATGGCACTTCATACCACCAACCTATTATGCGACAAATCTAGTACAAAAAGCATCAGCTGGAAACAGAAATGGTTAATGATTTTTCTCCCCTGCCTTATGCGATATGGCACCACCGACCGACTTCTGCACCCACCACCAAAATCAAAGCATTAGATTGATCAGTGATGCTCTGCATTTCACTCCCAAAAGTATGTGAGCATCCACTGCAAGCCATTGAGTATGTACCACCAAAGTTTCGCAAGGTGAACCACTGACCGACCTTTGTACAGTGTGAAAATTATTGGTAAGATTTAGTGGAAGTGCAGAGTTATTCATCAATGGTAACTACCAACTCTCATCTTGCTGCAACCATGAAAGTCTGTAAACGCCAATGTAAAAGAGTATATCGAAGACGTTTTTATCAACGACAAGAAATTTGGATAACTTTTTTAAAATTATAAATTTATATCTTTCAAATTCTCAATTGCAGATCTTCTAATTAAAATATGTTATGGCTCATGACTACTTCAGGTTTTAAATTCAATAATTGAGTTTTTTTCCCAGGGTGTATCGCCAAGTTGACAATGGCTGTTGCGCAGGACTTCTCACAGTGAATAGCCTGCTATTGGTGCTCTGAAACGATGAAACACTTAAAGGAGAACTACGCAGAAATGGGTTGCTTTCCATCAACCTAATTTGCCCTCCATTGAAAATAACTTTTCTTGTTTTGCTGTCATTTCAAGTGTCCCAGGAGCATCCAACTCTCAATGGGGCCCATTTTGAATGATTCCCAATCAATATCTGTATCTTTCTGCTTCTGGTTTTCATAACAGAGGCGCGCTCGTGCAGGAACTATCGGGTGGAGTGGGTACAGAGGTGAGGCAAGGGTGTGCTGGTGACTCTAAAGGTGAATCTGCTTTTTGTAACATGACATATCAGATATATTTCTATGGCTGTGATATGATCCACGACATTATCTCACCCCTGGTATTTTTGTGCAATAGGCTTAACATTTGGAACTCCATCTCCATGGCCGTACGAGAAGTCCGTTCTCCACGGTCTATAGCCTGTGTATTGTATATATTTATTACCCACCGATTATGGAGTCTCCATAGGAAATGTACAGGACACCTGGAAACAGCTACCCGGAGATTCTGGCATGTCAGAATCTCCTGCAGGAGATTCCGGGAAAATAGTCCTGTCCATGATGTGGTCAAATCATCATGTACTTTGAAATACGTTTTTTGAATGATCATTCAATGTTAATTAATTTGAAGCAATCATAATAATCTCATTTACCATCAGAAATCATTGTAATAACACACTTTGCATGATAAAAGTACAGGTTAATGGAGAACTATATTATTGGTGTAAGTCTACACCGAATTACTGCCATGCGCAACAGTGCTGTGGTGTCTGGGACTAAAAGTATTACAGAAACATTTTTATTGCAATATATTTGCTATTAATCTTGTACCTGGGTAATAAATACAATAACGACTGGTTTTGTATATGAGTGATCGTAATCTCCTCGTAGTTGACGACGTAATATCCTCGCTAATCGCTCGGATATTACTACGCGTCAACGACTCGGAGATTACGGCCACTCGTACACAAAACCAGTCATTATTGTGTATATATATATAGATAATAATCGATGGTTTCGTGGACAGGTGGTCGTAAACCACAAGAGATTGAGGTGTAGTTATACCCAAGCCCTAGCGAGTGTGTTACGACGTCAACCTCGAGTGGTTTACAGAGCCGCCTATCTACATAACCGTCGTTTGTTGCATTTATTATCCATCTTTTTGAATAAATCAAACCCACTAATATATATCATATCAAAGTGTATAACAATAAGGACTATTTCTTTGCTCTACAGCACAAAGGAGCTATTTTCCTTGTATAACATGGTTTTGAGGCCGTATACCACAGATATCCATTTACCACAGTTATGGTATCTGTTATGGTATCTCGTTTTGGTCAAAGCCCTTGTTTTCCTACCCATCTGAGCACTATATGGAAACTGGCTTACTGTCTTCGTACGTCTAAAATACGCGGAGAAATTATTGATCAGATACATCCCGATGCCAAAGGCAGAGGGATGTAGTTGATCAATAATTTTACCAAGTATTTTGATGTACTAAGACAGTCAGCCCGTTTTCGTATTATTAAATACCTAAAACTGGCAAATTTCAGCTAATCATGTGATGTCATACCCCGTACGTCACAGTGTGACGCACAGCCATAAATACGTCATGGATACCAGCGGGCAGTATGTGTAGGTCATACGGCCATGGGTATGTATTAATATATAAAAACATAGTAATGACGCCTATACGATGATACTTATTCTCGGTGAAGGCCGGAAATCCTTCCGAACGAGTTCGAAGAACGAGTTCGGAAGGATTTCCGGCCTTCACCGAGAATAAGTATCATCGTATTGGCGTCATCACTGTGTTTTTTTATTATTATATACCTTATTTTGGTTATAATCCTCCGAAATTGACTCTGTTGACACTATCACTCTCTCTCAGCGCGGCAAGTACATCACCATACTCATCAGGAAGTTCTTTTAATTTTGCTCTCCGAACAGATTTTTGGTTTGAATCGATAGCGTTAACGAACCTGAACTACGATTGGAGAATGTGAAGTTACCCGGATTCACTTTTTACATCACCAATCGTATCACTACTGTTCGTTAATATGATTAAACTGAATGTAATATCGGCTTCGGCGAGTGAATTAACGGATTTCCCAGAGCGTAGGGAAACCCCGATAATGACGTCACACGTATACGGTCGTCTTTGTTGACGCCCGCTCGGCGAGGGTCGGTGTTGATATCGATCGAATACGCATATTTAAGCAATTTAATCGGTAATAGGTGAGTCCTAAATTTTAGTTGCCTGGATGTTTGATTAATACGCATGTTAACTCGTTCCGTGGCGTGTGTCATACGCCGCAGAACTCGTGAAGTGAAGGGATCCGCCATTTGCAATTATTTGGCCCAGATTCCTGTTGTCGGACTCTCATCCAATCAGATTGCGTTATTTTTCAAAGCGTGCTATATGACGTTCAAAGCGCGCAATATGTACGTCAAAGCGTGCAATATGTACGTCAAAGCGCGCAATATGTATTTCAGTACAAAGGTACACGGCGTATCGGCAATATGTACAGACTTACTGTACCCCTAAGAACAGTAAGTATTTACACTGAGTTAGTGCATAGGTATATAATAATATGTGATATTCACACATGGAGAACCACGACTTTGAAAAAACTTGTTGGTTTTTTTCTTTACTGTTTATAGAGACCCGATTAAAGTAACTTTCACTTTTTTACTCCACTTACATTAGAATCCATTCAAGTTGTGGAAGTTTTCCGTCCTCTCATTTACGATTCAGCTTCTATTTGATTACATTCTCGACGTCCTGGGAAGCTTCGTATACCCTGAAATATCGATCCCATCGCCTCTTTTTATTGATTTATGTAGAGTTGTGTAGAAATGATGAATATGAAATCAATTGAGTACGACCATATTTGATTTAAAATGTGGTACTGGATCCCTGTTGTTCCGGTTGTTGAAGGAAATATCAAAGATATGCCTCTTTAACTCATCTGATGTATCTGAAAAGGTTCTCCATGTACAGTGTTTAAGTTAAAGTAGAGCACAGACTTGGAATGTCACCTGGTACTAAATAATACTCTGGAATTGCGTTCTTTTAGTTCGCCAAAAAGAATTATATAGAACTGGATCAAGAATTGTATGAATAAACAAATCTCACAAATTTGGATGCGCTTGGATTTGGATTTTCACTGAGGTAAACCATGAAACGATTAAGGCGCATCCAAATCAGTGAAGTATCGTATATATTATGATTCAAGTGCTCTTCAGGATTTATATCAACCCTTTCACGGTCATTGCAATAGCACCACAATATCAGAACAATAAAAATTATTTTGCATATCCAATTAGGAACATTTGAATATTCATGTTGATGTTTTGTCTGCTTTCTGATTTCCTGACCACTGATTGGTCAATCACAAATGACATCATCTCACATCACTCTGCCATGGCCATGGCATAGCATTGTCACTTTACCGAGGTGATCATTAAGTTAATTATTCTCATGGTTAAACTTGCACCTGGGACCTGTTTCAGTAGTTTCGTGACATGTCTATATGGCGTCTGTGACACCATACAGACAGATCAACACAAGTAGCGGCACTTAGGACAAGACAGACCCCAAACACGGTGTATCTGGTTTCAAAAGTATTAGAAAATTTCAATAGGAATTAACATTAACACGAGTAAGGGATACACATAACCTATAATCGTTCCAAATATGAAGAAAATTGGTGGCTCCGATCCGCTGATATTTGACATTAACTGTGACATGCGTTTTGAAACCTGACAAAATTTTGTCCACTGTTGCTTGCACTGTTGGTGCCCCTGTTGATGTCTGTCTAGGCCTAATGTCACAAACCTACTTAAACAGGTCCCAGGGGTTATAAAAAGGTGTATTTCGTACATATGTATATCACACCTCAGTCGCTCGCTTTAGATGATGGGCCAATAGGCTCAGCAATGACAATTGGGCTTCATACAGGACTCGCATAGGACTACACAAATAATACCCTTCAGAAATGTAGCTCATCGCAATATTTGGTCCGTATGAAAGGATACTTGATACCGTATGGAGCAATATGCTGTAATTGGATCTCTATTTTTTCATTTGGGTCCATCCTGCGGGGTATGATATCTGAGTACGTTTATTGTTGCGTAAAGCCAATACGAGTCAGTCATGCTTTTCGCATTTCTATCATTACAGTGTAGGGTGGCGGCTGAGTCGGTCGTCTTTGCCTGTGTTAAACATATTTGAATTTCGTAGAGGGCCTTCACTGCAGCATTTGTGTCGGAAGGGCATTGTAGTGCATCTGCGGGTATCCAAGACTGCATCCGGAAAACCTTACCCATTAATATGAATTCACCTTTATTTCCGAAGCGATATGATATTTCATCGGGGACCTCCATGTTTTGCTGCCGATAAGAAAATAGTAGTAGATGAACACCCCAATAAGATTCCCTTATTCATGAACATATACCCCTACCCCCCCCCAGCATGTGGCTGTTATTCGGTAACGTCCAATACACATCTACCGATTTGGGATTGAACGATTAGTTCCCAAATCGTATAGGAGTCGGCGAACTTGTCGCAGGCAAATTACATATCCCGTCGCCCGATCGGCGGACATTGCAGGGGGATGCCAGAGAGGGGATGGATGGTGTTAGTCAAAAGGAAATCAGTCTACAATAACTGACAGAGATACAAATATGTACACCAAAAATGGGAAATCAGTCTACAATAACTGACAGAGATACAATTATGTACACCAAAAACTGTCGGCCGGCACAAAGGGTGGTATTTCCAATGTTCCGTTGTCTCCGAATGGATCTATCAACATGTTGATAAACTACTGGCGAGCAATTTAGGAACATCAACGGAACATCAACTCGTCAGCCGCAAATAAAACATCTCAAGGGGGATGGGCATTCACTATTAATCGTTGCCTCACCCTTGCTTAGCTGCCCCACATCTACCGGCTAGGGCCGACTCTGTTAGGATACCCGTCCTGAGACAAGATACTGTTCCTTTGTCGCAGATATAGGAACATTTATTTCTTTCTTTTTTTTCAGGTTTTAATTTATCCAATTCTGTATACATCCAGATCTTCCATTTGACAGTTCCGAAATCGTTAGATGTGCATTGGATTTCAAATTCTCGACTGGGCGGCTTTGGTAGAGATAACCCTTGCTAAAGGCGTGTGAAGGGGTCTTTAACATATTCTATTTTGTGCGTTGTGATCGTAGAGGCGAAAATAAAGGCTATCGGAAGTCACCATTATGAACTGTATGCTAATCTTTATCATCATCAGCCATCACTTCGCCCTAATCGTATTTTGGGGAGGGACATTGCAACGACCTTGTAAGACGGTCTATGCTTGGACCATGGCTTTGAGTTTCTATCGTTGTTAAGGCCTTATTAATATATTGATGGTGCAGGTGTGTTGGGCTGTGACAGGTTACTCCGTATTCCCGACACGTGCCGGAAGTACACCTCCAGAGTAACACGTTCCTTCTCCTGCAGCACGTCAAAAGTCAATCACAAACTTACACCGCTTTAATAAGTAATGTAGGGTGAAGCCTACACTGGTTCAAACCCATTAGGTGATGGGGGAGAGGCCAGGGTTTTAATGGGGTCAAGTGTTAAAATGAAGGATCGAGATCTGGAAGCGCTGAGCAAAAGAAAGCGGTGAAACCAGTTCTACGTGAAGAAGATTTTTTATGTGGTATTTCAATCTTTCGCCGTTATAATTGAAGCAATAATAGTAAGTATCACAACCTTAAACTCTGATTTTCCGCCCAACATCAGTTTTATTAGTTAGATTTTGTAGAGGCATTACATAGGGGCATTTGGACTGATTTACCCTGGCCCTTGACTCTTCAATCCACAACCTGTCTAAAACGAATCTCACCGAATCCGACCTGACGTCTTTATCCTCTCCTTAGATGTCTATATAACAGGAGGAGGGTCTTAAGGATCCTTCAGCACAATATTAAATATATATATATATTTCCATCGAGAACGCATGGACGATGATATTGGCCTTTGATTCATTCCAGCTTTCAAATTACCTCTGGTTTCACTTTTATGTAAGATATTCCACATCCTATACTGTCAGTTGTACATATTCTTTTCATCATTTCAAAGTTCCAATTGTATGTTGCATCTACCTTAAGGGGCCCCCTTATATCCATCACTTGAGGATTAGGGCCGGCATCCACTAAGCTCCCAATACACTCCAATATGCCCTACGATGTACCTCCCGATGAAAAATCTAAGTCACGTCGGAAGGTCACCTCTCACCTAGGCAGTTGACCACGTCTCTGCGGTTAGGCTCCGATTAAAATGGGATTTTGTCTCGATGAAAACCCCATATTGTAGGGTGTTATACTCGATGACCACGATATCTTCCCGATAGGCTACGATACCCTATGACAGGCTACGAAAAATCCAACCTGTTGGATTTTATCGGAACCTCTACGATTGGCGTTTTCAATCGCAGCCTATCGCAGTCAATTGCAGAAACCTGTTCAACCTACCACGATTTCAGCTGACCTCACGATAGAATCGGAATGGTGTCGGAAAGGCTGTCGTAGGGCCTATCGGGACCAGAATCGTGGTAGGTGGGGGCCCGGCTTAAGAGAAGATCCCATTACGATGCGCGATGAAGTGGTATGTCTAGACATTTGTCTGCTATAATTACCCTCCCGATAAGTCTCCGATTTTTTACTTTTTCTATCGGAACCATATCTAAATTCCAATGGTAATAGGTGAACTCCAGGCCTAATAATATCCAATTTTCTTCGCTAAGACCGTCTTAACTGCCAATAAGTCGTCCATAAGTTGAACCCCATCGCCCCTGCAACGTCAACGCCATCCGCTGTCTCTCCTTGGCATAAAGCAAAGAGTCTTCATGTACAAGCCTAGATTATTGAACAGGCCCCTGACTCCCAATACTGCAAGTTGACCATCTCAGAATGGAAGATACGTCCATAGTCCATGATGAAGCTCCATCAATGTGATCTATACCCGAGAGCCATGGCACCTTAAATTGGGCTACTCCTAATCACGAAGTTTATAAATGCAGCCACCTATGACTATAACTGATGAGTTCTCTTCTACATAGCTTCCAATATTTATAGTTTTTACCTTTTTAAAAATTGTTTTCCTTATGTTACATAGGTTTTCAACTCATTGAATCAACCCAAAAGACAGATGATATGGATCTTTTTAAAATTAGAGTAAAACGTGAAATTTTGACAATGAATGTAACAGCGATATTGGATCAATAGATCTGTAATGTGTAAAAGTGGTAACTAAGGTTGGACTGTATTTATAATGTGATATTTGTAGTATAATGATGAACCCAGAAGGAAGTTACCTTTTGAAAATATAATCATATGATTAAGAGGAACAATATGCAACTATTTCCTTTGATGTTGATAGAGGTGAATGTGTTAATTACTTAAGTAATACGAACAATTGACTAAGTAATATGGACTACTTATACCTGGTAAATTGTTTGATCAATAGATCTATCTGTGTATGTAACTGTGTATGTGTATAACTGTGTTGTCCTGTATTTTTCCTGTGAACTGTAAATAGTTCCGACAACTCTAAGGAAGAGCTCCTACTTTGTATGGCGATTATTGTATGTCGTTAATTATACCAAAAATTAAAAAAATAAATAAATAAATAAATACTTCGCAGCACTTCAACATAGATATGCTAGTTCATTTCCATTACTTTACATCAGACCTTCAATTCATGGTTGCTCTCCATTTTGTGTTCATAATTTTATGGAACTATACATCTATTACTCATCCTTATCCTGACCATGTTCAACTTATTTGGAAGTTACCACCCGTTATGTTATTTATTATTCAGTCTGTGTACATTCCAGTGTTCTTAGTCCCATATTCAACAAAATGATACCACTCACAATAGATTGAGGGATTTTTCTTAAATGTTTATTATCAAGTTATGTCTTGATACAGAAAGCTTCGCCAGGTTCGGCAAAGCCAATCTTCCACCTGGTCCCTCTTTAAGCAACGGTAGATACATCATTCGTAAAGCAATACATGAAGAAGCCTGTTGATAAGTATAGCGTGTTTTGACGCTAACCACAGGGTTGGGTTATGCGATGAGATGGAGATCGAGGATTGTAAAATTTGTATGGTAAGATTGTGTAACAAGTGGGTAACCAAAGTGGTAGATATAACAAAGTTGTATGAACTAATTGGTGGTTCACGTAATTCATGTAGTGCTCTAGCAGTGACAGTATCCATCCCTTCCACTGTACTGAGCAATGAGTGGTGAGTGACAGTACAGTGTGACTTGTTTGACTACCGATGTATATTATAACAAGTATAGGCTTATAGCATACCTGACATAGTCCAAGTTAATATTACGACACACAATATCGTTATGTCCTCAGCGGGGCATTGCTCCACATTTTACAGATAGCAGGCAGGTTAAAAACCAAATGTATATTTGAACTGCTGCCTAATAAAAAAATACAGCAGAACAGTGACCCGAGATCGAAATAATTGCTCCAGATTCTTTGCGAATCACTTCATAACTATATCGCGATCTATATTCAATTAAAAATATAATGGACCTGTTACCTATGTCACCGAGAATATTGTTTTTTTTTAAGTAGTGATACGATGTGAAAATAATGATACCATATGACACAATCCAATATTATGAGAGCAACGCTTTTCCCACATTTCTGAGAGCAATGAACCCCAGACGTTGTAATTCTTATTTCTGGAGTTATATCAGAGCCCCGTTGATAGATCTACTCTATAATAAAAATGCTAAAACTAGAATTTACAGACATATACTATCTATAAATGTATGTTGTCTTTACGTTAGTGTAATGGTATGGCGGTATATATATTATAGAGGAAACCCATGAAAGTTTAGGGTCTGAGCTCGTATCCCATCGAGTTTGAATCCCATAGTAATTCACAAGGCGAAGCCGCATGAATTGCTATGTGATTCAAATGAGATGGGATCGAGCTCTGACACTAAACTTGAATGGGTTTCTGAATTTATCTCACCCTTAATATTGACTAATGGGCTAACATTTGTGACATTTTCCCCCATTGGATATTTTTCCTAAATATCTAATGGGTGTTAGATACGAGTTTCCAATGTTAAGTCTATGGAGAAAAAATATCTGGGGTGAGATAAATATATATATGTGCACGCCATACAAAGCACAACGCTGTGATCGCCGTGAATCCTATTAGCCCGGCTTACAGAGCTCGAGCTGCGGCAGTCTAAACGACCATGTATCAGCCTCCACACAGAGCAGTCCTAGCTAATTAACAGCTAAATTAACAGATGACGCGCCAGATTACCCGCGCCGATGGAAGATGATGGAACATGTGGGTATCAGGAGAAAACAAGCCTAATGCTAGGTGTGCCGCGCTCAGAAGTAGCTTAGACTTCCCTGTCGGGACAGATAAAACGACAGAGGGAGGGACAGGAAGATGGCCGAATCCAGACAGCAGGCAGAGTCAGCTTCATTGGAAGAGACAGGGGTCCTGAATCGAGAGCAGTTTTATAGTGTTGTTGTCGAAACAGATTTATTACAAATGAATACAGTAAGGTATAGTCAAGGAGGCACTTCTAGATACTATAAGGTCTTATTTTTGTACAAATAACAGTCTCAAAGTATAGATAAGCTCAAGAATGAGTCTCTAAAAGGCCTTGTCAATTTTTATCAATATGAAAAAGGTGAACATAGGTAGAAAATACTGTTGGTTAGACAATATAGAGTCACCACGTTTTCACTCATCTGGGATAAATGCTATAGGAAACTCTTTGGTCAACGACTATAACGGCCGATATTGCATAATGAAGCACCCCCTGAGGACTATTGGCTAGACGATCTTGAGTCACCACGTTTTCAGTCGTCTAGTGTAAATGCTCGAGGAAACTTTTCGCTTGATGATTATTACGGCCATAATGGAGCACCACCTGAGGACTATTGTCTGGATGATCTCCAGTCGTCACGTTTTCAGTCATCTCATGTGAACGCTAGAGGAAACCTTTCAGTTGATAACGATTAAGGCCGAGATTGCATGACCACCTTAGAACTATTTGATAGACAATCTAGAGTCACTACATTTCCAGTCGTATAGTGTTAATGCATGAGGAAACTCTTTGGTTGATGATTATTATGGCTGAGATTGCATAATGGAGCACAACGTGACAACTAATGGCTAGACAATCTCCAGTCGCCACGTTTTCAGTCCTCTCGTGTAAACGCTTGAGGAAACCTTTCAGTTGGTGACGATTATGGCCGAGATTGCATAATGCAGCACCACCTTAAGACTATTTGATAGACAATCTAGAGTCACCATATTTCCAGTTGTATAGTTTGAAAGCTCGAGGAAACTCTTCAGTCGACAATTATTACGGCCGTAATTGCATAATGGAGCACCACATGAAGAATAATGGCTAGATGATCTCCAGTCGTCATGTTTTCAGTCGTCTCATGTAAACCCTCGAGGATTGCATAATGGAGCACCACCTTAGGACTATATAATAGACAATCTAGAGTCACCACATTTCCAAGCGTATAGTGTAAAAGCTCGAGGAAACTCTTCAGTTGACGATTATTATGGCCGAGATTGCATAATGGAGCACCACCCAAGGACTATTGGCTGGACAATCTGCAGTCGTCATGTTTTCAGTCATAGAGGTAAACGCTCGGGGAAACCTTTCAGTTGGTGACGATTATGGCTGAGATTGCATAATGCAGCACCACCTTAAGACTATTTGATAGACAATCTAGAGTCACCACATTTCCAGTCATATAGTGTAAAAGCTCGAGGAAACTCTTCAGTTGACGATTATTACGGCCAAAATTGCATAATGGAGCACCACGTGACGACTAATGGCTAGACGATCTCCAGTCATCATGTTTTCAGTCGTGTCGTGTAAGCTCTCGAGAAAACCTTTCAGTTGATGAGGATTACGGCCAAGTTTGCATAATGGAGCGCCACCTTAGGACTATTTGATAGACAATCTAGAGTCACCACACTTCCAGTTGTATAGTGTAAAAGCTCGAAGAAACTCTTCGGTTGACGATTATTATGGCCGAGATTGCATAATGGAGCATCACGTGACGACTAATGGCTAGACGATCTCCAGTCGCCACGTTTTCAGTCGTCTCGTGTAAGCGCTCGAGGAAACCTTTCAGTTGATGACGATTACGGCCGAGATTGCATAATGGAGCACCACGTGACGAATAATGGCTAGACGATCTCCAGTCGTCATGTTTTCAGTCGTCTCGTGTAAACGCCGGCTGCGGTGCGGTTATGGCGACTAAACTGGGTAAATGGGCGCGTGGCGGTGGAGGAGCCATCCTCAGGGCGGCCCTGTCAGGCTGGTCGCATTGAGGTATTAGGACCGTGATCTAGGTCCGACTTCTCGTCGCTCTCTCCAGCCGACCGATAAATAAGTCTTAATTGTACTCCGCCAGGGGGAGCCACGTGCGCATGCGCAGCTTGTCTTTTGAGTGGCAGCGTGAAATGAAGGTATCACTTCTGGTCGAAACGGACGCAATCTCGCATTTGTCAGATGAACAGATTAAATGAATAAGGCAACGCCATCCGCTGACAATTGAAGGTACTTTAATCTCGCCCACAACTCGCTGATTAATAACTTCAATGAATGATTATAACTCATGAGCTACTGAAGAAAGCCGCAGCTAAAAAGTGTCACGTGAAGAAATGGAATTTATAACAATCGATGTTTGAAATTCTCAGAGGGACTTTGTAGACTTTGATAAAGCGGTGTGCCGTGGTTTGATGGACTAATCTTCTTTAAGGTACTCAATCGGGCTCATTATTCCACCGCCGCATGAGTCCGAACAAAGGTCGAACATTTATCGACAGAGCTCTTATTTTGCATCTAATTCTGCTTTCAATATTATCCCGAAACCAGCTTTGTCGGCGGCGCTTATCTTGGGGAGTGATAATCTCCGATAGAAACAATGGATTTTGCAATTACAGGTACTAATGAGGTTTTAAACAACGGATTGTCTACAAAGATCAAAATAAGGTGAAAAGACCCAGCCTTGAAGGATACAGGCAATCGCCTCTGTATCTAGGATCGATGGTGGAAGCCCACAGCTACACAATGGTGAATTGTTAAATTCCATAATAAAGGAGGAAATAGATTTATTGAAAATATTCCTAGCACTGTTTCTGTTCATAAGAACTTTTTTTTATTTATTTTTTATTCAAGGCAGCTTTATTCCTTTTGTATTGATACAGTGCATATGTTATCCGGATATGGTGTAGCATACATCAAGAGAGTTGCATATAATGAAAAAGCAAAGAACTTCATAATACATTTGTTCAATTTAAAGTTGGTTATACTGAGTATGCGAGGTCATAAATAACTATAACTATGATAAAAGGTAAGAACAGCCAAATACCTTTGGTATCAAATTAATGTATGCATTCATTTCAAATTATAGAACAAAGTGGTTGTGCTGTTTTACCTTTTATCATGTTTTACAATCCACAGTACTGTATCCTACCTGGGATCCCACTAAGTGTATCCAACAAATAGAACTATATTATGAGATAATTTGACTAATGTGGGCCCCGTTGAATAATCTAGGATCGTACATGTAGACCCTTTTCTGTACGCCATAGAGGCCCAGGAACCGCCTCGTGATATCACTACGCCAAACGCCAGTCGTGGCATTCGGGAGCCAAGATTAAAACGAATCAGGTTTTGATTTTATCCTACCCCTCTCTACAATATTTTAATATCAAAATCATGAATGAAAATCATCAAAATTCCGTATGCCCCTAGTAGCATACAAACGTCCGTATGCCAGTCAGCGTGGCATACGGAATCTCAATGTTAAGCCTATGAGATTTTATATTAGGAGTAGGATAAAGGCTGGACTTCACAGACGAGTAAGACAGAACAGGATATGACTAACGAAAACGAGACACTACTTCATCATTCATAGCACTCATGGATAGCTATATATTTCTTTATCTTTAGCTATTTCTCGTATAGATTTTTCAGTGGCCGGAGGGGTATTCATATTCGTTCACCACATTTCTTTTTTTGGTAAAAATTCCTTTATACAGATTTTAAAGTATGCGCCGTCTGGTGTTTTTTTAATTGTTCCTGATGGCTTGTCCCAAATCATTAAACCTAAGTACAATGGAGATTTCCTGTATTTTTCAGTATATGGGAATTCGCTAGCTTATACTACTTGGTCCATAGTGCGTGTTCGTTTGTTATTGTTAACTTTATGATTACTTGGGTCATGTGACCACCAATATATATGCATCATTTATTCTATGGTCCAAACTTCTCTCATATATATATCAGATATATCAAGATTCAACGATTATTCTATGAGTTCAATGTCATGACATATTTCATGATTCAAATATTGTTCAGCGTTGGAGTATGCACATGTTGCATAGTAGATATACTATTATTCACCGATGGATAAGACACATGTTAAAAGGTTTCAGAGCATAAAAAATTGGACATGTACCTACTTATATGATCAATAACTGGAGCCAAGCTCTTTATGAAAAAAAAATATATATATATGCATCATCATTTGTACAGTATTGGATGAAACTTTATCCTTTGAAAAAAACACTAAACTGACTATAAAAAAGCTTAATAGAAAAATCTTTCTATTGGGTAAGATAAGATATTTAGTCACCAAAAAAATGGCATGCAAAATATACAAGCAAAGCATAACCCCGGTCATAGACTACGCTTCGTTCCTGCATGATTGTGGGACACAACGGCTCAGAGAGAAATTGCAAAGGAGTCAAAATCGAGGACTCCGATTATGTCTTGGAGTGGGGCCCCGGGTGCACACTGTTGACGACTTACACCATATAACTGGAATACCGCACTTAGAGAGAAGGCGTGATGAGATGTTACTCACCTATACTAGAAGAAGGCTGTTCTCAAACTTGGGGGTTCACAAAACGATTTCATATGTGCATAAAAAGTTGACTGAATCAAACATGATGACGAGAGCTAGAGCAGGGACCATGCTACACCTTCCGAAGCTAAACACAGAATTTGCAAAGAAAGCACTATATTACAGAGGCCCAGTTATGTGGAACAAATTACCAGAATGGATAAGAACATCAGACAAAAAAGATACCTTCAAACATCGCATCAAAAAATTCAAAACATTAAGATGAGATATAATTGTATACGAGGCGCTGAGCTAGCAAAACAGAGGCAACTGTGTCTAGGAGGACTAAACTATAGTCAGGAGATGTGGCACCTGGCACACAAGGCTTCCTAGAGACAAGGGCTTTTTCAAATGCTGCATGCAAATTCTGTGTGAGACACCCCCCTTACCCCCTTACCTAGCTGACTTATCAAATTAAAAGGATAAAACAGTTTAGAACTTTTGGAATCGCCCTTGACTAGTAGTTTGTTGCATACTTTATACATATAAGCAAGCGCAATGACATAAAATTTGAGACCGAGGAATCAAAATATATTCCATGGTAAGACAGCAACTAAACGCAGACAGAGCGAGTAGTCATAACGGACGACACGCTCGATAGGAAGAACTGTGACTAT
This sequence comes from Alentia gelatinosa, assembly GCA_950022655.1. Lineage (NCBI taxonomy): Eukaryota > Metazoa > Annelida > Polychaeta > Phyllodocida > Polynoidae > Alentia > Alentia gelatinosa. The sequence goes on from OX465586.1 coordinate 52,014,791, forward strand.
CTTAAAAATAGATTAACCTCTACACTAGTAAAAAATGAACTATTACTCAGGGCTTGATTTAAAGAAATACCCAGGCATGATCCTGAAACAAAATATTCCCATGTACAGAATACCTCTCGTCATCTTCATTGTTCAATATTATTGTATAATGTGTCACCATAACATTATATGTACGTCTTTCCATGTATATATTAACCACTTTGCACTCTTTTCCAAAGTTGGAACATGTTACTACACCACCTGTTATCCTCTCTATGTTATCATAAAATAGACAAATGTGACGAAAGCAATGTAAATCAGGAAGTTTATAGAGAAAACAGAATGTCACAAGGTTGATGGAAGATCGAAGTCCTTTGTACTGACGAATCAAACCAAATAAAAAAAAAATTAAAAAAATGTATAATCGCCTAGTGCAAACGCCGGGTATGATAATGTTCCTATAAGTATCAACAACTGGCGGATGATATTACTGTATGACGGAGACTCATGTGACTGTAGAGCTTACCACCTGTTGTCGAGGTGACGGGAGTGATCCAAATAGTTATTCAATATCCATTCGCTTTCCGCTTCAGAGTCGACCTTTAGAATCTGCTACACCATCATATATCATGTCTCACTTTCTGATGAAGTACAGTTGAAATAGAAGCTTATTTTGTAACCAGACCATACTGGAGACTACCTGTCATCATTTTATACCTGGGCGCTTCAACAGATTTCCTCAATCTTGATGACACATCATAGCGGATTAATGTCAGCCGACACCTGCTTAAAGGTGGAAGAATACCTAAGCTTGACTCCTGTTACGTTTCCAATGTAGTTTCTAATTAACAGACAATATGCGATAGGGGTAGGCGGCTTTGCCTCGTGAGATTACTCCGCAACTAAAACTCTGATCATCTGATACAACACTATAGTCTGGTTACCAGGTAAGCTTAAAGGGATAACGGACAATTCGGCTGGAAAATCGAAACCCATGTCATTTTCCTGAAAATTTAGTAAGATGACCTCCAGGTGTTGAAGTACATATATCTAACTTATAAATCGGGGGTCACCGTGCTTGTTTTTGATTTATAGATTAATATTATGATAATTTTACATTAGAATATATAGGAATTCTAAAAAGTATTTTTTCACATAGTAAAACTCATGTCATTTTCCTCAAACTTTTACAAAATGTAATACATATATAGTACTACTTATCTAGGTTTCTATAACCATCGGTCACCGTCCTTGTTTTTGAAAGATTTGAAGAAAATGCTATTTTACAGTACAAATGTTATGTAAATCAAGGAAATGTAAGTTGGTCTATTTTACCCAGTAAGATTGGATAAACTGGACAAAATGTTAAATTTACTCATGTAGAATTAGAATGAATCCCAAGAAACCAGTTTCGACTAATAATTGATGTTATTCAAATATCACCAGGTGGCGCCATTGTGAATTGTAGTATATGCCTTTAACCTCTCAGAACAATTTCCACAGAATTTTATTTTTATTTTCCTTTCTATTTTCCCATATTCTATTATCAAATGAGCCGATTGAGGGCAATTATTAGCGAAGACCTCGGAACAGGAAATATCTGCATGTCCTTTTTGAAATACCAAGTCAATGTTCTTGGCTTGCCGCCATTTGGGGTGTCCACTCCTCCTTTGTTGACCTCTATTGAGCAGATGCCAGGTGTCAGTGTGAGCTGGTGAACGAGCAAATCGATTCCGACATGACACTGACATGGCCCAGTGTCGATACCACCAGCCCACAGGGCAGCCCATAGCCCTGGAATATCGACATTTGTCCCATTCCCTTTGGATCGTTTGGAAATGGTTAGAACTGGGCTCGGGGATCCAATGTGATCCATCGGTGACTGCGAACCGACGATAAAAAAATGACTGCCGTAATTGTATCACATGAGGACAAGTGGCACATTACTGGAAGCTCTACAAACCCAAGGTACTCAGTATTTGCGCACTTCATGGGAGGTTGGAAGTACTGCACCAGGCCAAATCTTTATGAATACCGATATCCTTGTATAGGTTGTAATAGGACCAGGCCTGAGACAAGTAAGCTGGCTACACAGTGGGCAGTCCGTGAACCTTACCATATTCAAATGAGCCATCAAAAGAAAATATTGGCCAGAAATATGGTCGACGAGAAAGAGGGGTATGCAAGTAAGGTATAGAAAAGGAGATTCAAGCCTAGATTGTTAACCGGGCCCAGAATAACAAGTACTATAAGGCCTGGCGTTCACCTACTACGATAGAAATTTAGACCTACCGATATGGCACCGATACAAAAAGTAAATATCGGAGACATATCGGGAAGGTGCAAAATCGTAGTCATATGTCTAGACATTCCACTTCACCATGCATTGTAAGGGTGCCTAATCGCAGAAACGTGGTCAACTGCCCCGATATTAGGTGACCTTCAGACGCGATTTTGATTATTTATCGGAAGGTGCATAGATAATTACCCGAGGTACTTACCTAATACTGAAGGGGAATTGATGTTCCTACGATTTCACGAGTGGCGTCGTTTCCATTAACCGATTTTTTGTCAGCAGTGCCAAACGTCTGTCGGTGGTTCCTGATTGTAGATCGGCGATGGGAAATCGGCCAATCAAAACAAATTTTCATTGAGGCTTAAGACTGAATCACTGTGTGACTTCTACAGGACGAGTTCTCCATTAAATCTTACCGCGACTTCATTTCGGGCCGAGTTCTCTCATGGGCCATTTTACCTCTCCGACCTTTGATGACGTCATATTCCCCAAATCGCAAGAGCGCATGCGCGTAATCAGGGTTGGGGAGGCATATTGGTCACGTGTTCCATTCCAGATAACACAGCAGATAACGTTGCCAGCATGTTTTCATGCTCGTGTGTTTTTCATAGTTTTCCATCAGATCCGCTTTGAAGTCGGGATGACTAAGACAAGTTTAGGCAGCCTGCCATTGGGGTCTCTGATAGAAGGCCAGGTCTGTCTATGCCAGGTCACGTTCTTCTCCATGTAATTAGATGTATACCTTTCCCTAATTGACAAAGCCGCATGTTATGTGACGTTTCCACCTGCCCACAAAAAAATAACCACATCCAACATGTTCACTCTGTACAAAAATCGGTGGTGGTGTTATTTTGCCTAATGTTGGAGAGACAAATTTTTAGCCCGTTTTGTTTCCAACTGATGATTATTGTATCGAAAAGTTCTTTATTTCTTTCGATTTATACAACCGGTTTTCCAGGCAACATTATCAGTCGGCGGTACCAAATACCATAATCGGTAGTCATGATCGGTAGGTGGAAACGTTACATAAGCATGTACAGTAAAGCCCCGCTTCCAGGACACTCCGGTTAAAGATGAAGTACAGGAATGAGTCTTAATGATCATTTAATTAAAAATAGAACCCCGCCCCTCACACAGTGAGAGAACGGGCCCGTGTCTGTGACAGCCGTCGCGACCAGTCAGGTCAGCAGCAGGGTCAGTCAGGGGGTATAATAAGTCAGGTGGGAGGGGGTCTACAGCCATGGTTGGCCATGACCATGTATATATCATGTGAGTTCAACTATTTCATTCAATATGAGAAATGGTGAGCCATAATCAGGGTGATAAACAGACATACACAGATACACAGACACAGATAGGAAGATATACAGACATACAGATACAGTTTGCACACAGTTTGCACACATACATGTGCTCACAGAGTAAGAGCTCCAGTCACACACACACAGAGGCAGGCATGGCTCTACAGACATTGGTAAAACACACAGCTTTATATAAGCTTGAAAGGGACACCCCACGAAACGGGACTATAAGCTCAGAACGGAGGGTGCCCCCTTAAGCGGGGTCTTACTGTATAGCGAGAAGGCCGCCATTTAACCTCTTGACTCTCCAATCACGACCGATCCTGGTGTTTAGTGAATGGTCCGCAGATAATTCCTTGCATTCTGACTCTGCTATAGAAATGACTGGAGGGGTAAAGAAAAAACCCACGGCCTGTTAGGGGTAGAAGCCGAGCGATTGGGTCAGCACTGGTGGGGTGGTTGGGTAACTGCAGTGTACTTGCCAGGAGACGACCAAAGCTCTGATCTGCTCCCATGGATAATTCAGCACCACCTTTTGATTGGCACATAAAAGCGGCGGAGCCCGCAGTGCCCCCGCCCCGCCCCGCCCCCTGACGGCCACCGGTGGCGGTCTCTGGCCGCGCTAATCAGGTTAAAACCTTAACAAAGGTCCCCGCCGCCCGCCACGCCCTCTACCGGCGCCGCAGGAAATAACGCTCACCGTATCGCGACACCACATGGGACCCCGCGAGAAGATGCGTGACTTGAGTCTCCGAGATCTGAGAAGACGCGACGCTGAAGGAAGTCTCGCCTGACGCTCTCGCCGTCTCTCGCCGTCTCTCGCACCTACTTCCGGTGGCCGGCCTTGATCCGGGTACTGGCGATCTGGCCTAGATTGAAGCACCCTGTGAGGTTGGACAAAGACATGAAAGACTATTCCAATCAGGGTCCAGAGTGTGGTTCTAGTTACATTCCTACAATGTTCTTGTTGCACTTCACAACTGCATTTCTTCTAGGAAAGTTCTGGATTCACCCTCTATAAGAACTAATAGCCTTTTACTAATATTTTGGAATAGACTTCATGTAATCAGCTGTTCGAATAAACTTTCCAGATAATCTTATTTCGGAAATGTATGATACTGATGATACCTTATTTGAGAGTATATGGTGCATGTTGAAGCTACACGAGATAACTTTTAAGCAAAATTTAAGATTTTTCGTTGATCAGAGGAACATTTCATTCCAACAAACTAGTCAGAAACAGCTTAATCTTATCTCCAATACAAGACATGGGAGTCTGGATGGCTTCCATCGTGTGGACGACACTAGATCCAAAGTGAGTTAGACCCTGTCCTGTCGTCTCTAGTATAGACTTAGGACTTCTCAGATAAAAATGCCCTTCCCCTCCTCGACTGAATGTCACAGCCAACAGAAGAACGCTTTTCCCTCTCTCTGCCGGAAATCGTCCCAGCGGAAGTGCCCACCGCGCATGTCGAGGTGGCATTAACGGAGCGGTCCGGGTCGCGACAAGTACGAAACCGTGCGCTTCCGGCGGTCGACGACAGGCGCTGACACCTGGAGACTGCAGGGTCGGCGGCCATTTTGTCTGAGGGTGCGCGCGTAGGCACGGGCGTCAGACATTATGTGAATCTGTGTCGTTTAATAGGTGCTAATAGAAATTGACGTGCTTCCTCTGCAGAAGAGGGTCGTTTACTCTAGGAGGTAATGAGGGAGTGGAAATTGTTTACCAGATGGGGGGTGGGAGAGGTGGGGGACGTGTGAGACAAATAATAAGAGTGATTTTCTACCAACTACGATTTTGCTACGATTCACTCGTCGGCGACGCACAAATCAAAATCGTGGTGGAATCATAGAGCTCGGCGTCAATCAGTCAGGTTTTGTCGCCGAACTTTACGACGGACGCCGACGCGCTACCACGCGCAAAGATGAAGAAAACCCAAATCGTAGGGTGTTTACAAAATTCAAACATGTTTTAATATCGTAGAGCGTCGTAGCACGTCGTAGCACGTCGTAGTCCTATCTGTTGCCTATCGCCGACATGCCACGATGTCGGCGATAATGGCGACACACGTCCCGGATATTTTAGCGTGTCGGGAGGTCTATGTAGTCCATCGTAGTAGGTGGGAGGCATGTCTTTGACAACACACACCTAAAGGGGGGCGTCCACCAACCACGACAAGGTTACGAAAAGTGCCGACATGAAAGTTCCTATCGGCGGCTTGTCGCAGCCTTGTCGTGAGAAGAGGGGCTTTACGACAGCAGTGTCGGGGCGTGTCCTAGACGTTGCTGGTTCCCGTGAAAAAGGCGTCCATGGTACCGACACACTACGACAGTGATATCGAGGAAACCACAACACTCCACGACAAGGCTCCAGTCGTGGGAAAAATTCAACATGTTCGATATTGTCGTAACCTTGTTGGAAGCCCCCCGACAGGCCCCCGACAGGCTTCATGTCGCAGCCTGTCGTGGCCTTGTCGTAGCCTCTTGTCGGGAACTGGGATCCACCAACCACGACGAGGCTACGACAGGCCCTGCAATCGTAGGCCTGGCGTGGACCTTGTCGGGAACCCATTGTCGTAGCCTTGTCGTGGTTGGTGGACACCCCCCCTTAATAATCCCATATTTCCTTCCTCATCCTTATATATCTATAACAGCCCCTAATCTGAGCCCAGATTCCCCGTGTTCTTATCTTGTAGCTTTCTTATCTTCCCTTTTACAGGTTTTGAAATGCTTTAGAGGTAAGACTGTACACGGAAGGTTGTGACCAAACTCCAACGATGGGATGGGTGGTATTATTTTATCACAAAAAAACGACAGGGAAAAACTTAAGAGCAAATAACAATAGGTAAAGCCTTCTGGCAATAAAGAGGCGTTCATGGGTTGAAAATGTCTCTAGAATTAAGATGAGTAGCTTAGTTCAATTGCAGTGGCTTTTCAATGTATCCGATAAATCTTAGAAAGAAAGTAGTAACTGGGATACAAATACTAGCTTAGATTGCGCTATGTTAGAGATAAGAGTTGCGTGTGGACTCAATATATAAGGTGCAAGTCTTCTTCAGCGCACAACACTTGATTGGTCCCATGTGTCGACGATGCAAGTTTTAAAAATATAGGAGAAAGGATAAAAAAGGCTTTTGCTCATTAACTCAGCAAAAAGAGGCACACACAAAGAAAATCAAACTTTAAAACCAAGGAACGAGGAATGAGGGAGAAATATTTCGTAAAAATGGTGAACCTAGGAAAAAGTATAAATAAGATTCAGGGAAAATTACTCCAAACTACATGTATGGGGTTTATATATGTATATATGCTATGAAGGGATTAAGCATGTGATATGGACTGAAACATTCCGGAAAAGGTGTGCGATTAATGGACTATGTATACGGGATATGAAAAATAATGAGTCCTTAACTACAATGGTAAGAAACAACCATTTCATGGTAAATGAATTTCATCAAGGTGTCATCTTTTTTTATAGCTATGATTATCCTACCCCTAATATAAAATCCCATAGGCTTAACATTGAGTTTCCGTCAGCCACGCTGACTGGCATACAGAGTTTTATATGCCACTAGTGGCATACAGAAATTTTATCACGTAATATTCCAAAATCGAAGAGACGGGGTAGGATAAAATCAAAACTTGATTCATTTTAATCTTGGCCACCGCATGCCACTCCTGGAGCTTGGGCTCATGATTTCACTCGGCTTCACCTCATGAACTCACTATGCCAAACTTCAGTTATGGCATGCGGTGGCCAGGATTAAAACTTATCCAGTTTTACGATAGTATGTTGTCATCAATGTGACACCACCCAGGTATATATAATGGATATGCCGACAGATAATACGTCAGTGGTGTATCAACGATCCACTAACGTGTGAAGAAGACTCGAGAACAATGAGGAGGAGGGAAGGAGGGAGGAGGAAGGAGTCCACAGGAGCAGGGGGCACACTCACAGCTGACCACGGCGGAAGTTCAACTCGGGGTCAAGCGTGCGCTTTTCTCTCCTCCCCCCACTCTCCCCGGAGAGGCAGAATCCCTTCACAAAAGGCCGCACCCTCAGCTTCTTAGAAGGCAGGTCTCCGAGGCCCTCATTCGCGGGCGTGTAATTAATGTAAAAATAGGCCCGGCCGCAGCCTTGGTCAAGCCCTAAATGCCACTTCTCCTTTTCTATGCAGGATTGTGGGGATTCTAAGGCGGGGTGTTAGGGGTAGGGTCTGTATAGGGGCGGGGGCGGTCCCCTTGCAAACGACTGGCTTTCTAGGGTTTACAAAGAAGGGGTGTCGACTGGGCTTGTGAATCTTTTAATCGCTGCTGCCTCTGAGGATGAACAGGAGAGAGAGGGAGTGTCGGCGGAACACAGCTGATCTGCCTCGCCACCACCTTCCACTACTCGCTGTATTATCAGACCTCGAGACAGTTCCCAATGCCGTCGACCTCAGCGTCAATGACCTGCTGGTGAGATGAAATAAAAGGGCGATATTAGAGGTCTGAATCTTTCATGAAAGCTGTGTCCCGCCCGCAGGTAATGTGCGGGTCGATGGAATACAGTGTCACAGTAAATCCAGCTGAATCGTTGATGGAGAAAAAACATATAAAGTTCATGTATATATATATATATATATATATATATATATATATATATATATATATATATATATATATATATATATACATAGTTGTATTTAGTATCCACCTAATACAATATGTCCTTAGTAAACCTATAGGAACTCTGTATAGACATACCCGACACATATGGATATGGTATATTATCCATCAAATACAATATGTCTATACTAAACCTATAGCAATACTGTATGGACATACTCAGCGCATACGGATATATGTTGTGTGATCCACCTAATACAAAGTCTCCATAGTAAACCTCCATAGGAACTCTATATAGACATACCCGGTGGATATGGATATGGTATATTTCCCACCAAATACAAAGTGTCCATAGTAAACCTATAGCAACACTTCATGGACATACCCAGCGCATAGAGATATGTTGTGTGATCCACCTAATACAAAGTATCTATAGTAAACCTTCAGAAACTCTGTATAGACATACCCGGCGCATATGGATATAATAGTTCATCCACCCAATCTTACTCTATCCTGCTCTTCCACACATCTCCCTACAGCTCAAGATTTCTAGAAGAAAACTTCACTGTCTGCTCTGGGGGATTTTATGTAACAGTACTGTATAACCTAAACGAGTTTTAGCAAATTGAATCAAAGTAATAGTTTCATGTTACACCCGGCTCTCGCCGTTGCAGAACGATTGAGCTTTAAGCTTCATGCGCCTGCAGACTGTCTCAGTGTTAGCGATGCGGGCCTCGCTTCCCGCTGGCGTTACAGAATATGTACACTTGGTTAGTAGACGGGACCGGCAGGGCAGTTAGGATATCTCCAGGAGCCAGGGCAGTGTGCCTCGGTAAGGCTAAGGTACCCTTGGGGATAGGTGTATAGATCAGGGAAACTCTGAGACTGGACGGTTCGCGTTGGTCGCCACTGCTCTACCTCCCGCAGTACCTATCAGCCTTTCTCTTGTCTATAAATTTATCCTACCCCTAATATAAAATCCCATAGGCTTAACATTGAGTTTCAGTATGCCACGCTGACTGGCATACAGAGTTTTATATGCCACTAGTGGCATGCAGAATTGTAGTCACGTAATATTCCAAAATCGAGGAGATGGGGTAGGATAAAATTAAAACCTGATTCGTTTTAATCGTTGCTACCGCATTCCACTCCTGGAGTTTTGGCTCCGGACTTCACTCGGCTTCGCCTCATGAAATCATAATGCTAAACTCCAGTCGTGGCATACGGTGGCCAAGATTAAACCTCATCCAGTTTTACCATAGACTTTTGTATATACCCCTCATCTGTAGGGGGATATAAGCGTCCAGCGAAGAGGGCTTCACTGAGAGCGGGCAGGAGGTGGCGGGGGGTGGCGGGGGCGGGAGGGCTTCCTACTGAGGACACCTTTACTTCTACCAACACAAATGGGCAGGAGGCAGCGGGGGGGGAGAGATATTTCCTCTCATATACGCCGGGTGTGAAATACAGCCAAGACGCGTCCGTATATAAACTCTGGGCGTATATATACGCCCAGGGTTTATATATGGAAGCAAGTCAATATTCAGCCAATACATGCACTTCCGCGATGGCGTATATATGAATAAAATGGTGATTTTCGTGCAGTGTACTCTACCTCTCGCAGTACCTATCAGCCTTTCTGTTGTCTATAAATATCCGTACAGCAGCCTTCTCCAGAGAGTAGTTTGACCTCAATGACCTTCAGTATATGAAAAGGTATTTTCCCTTCACTTATGGACTTTATTCAAGCTGATACTTTGTTCTCATATCACATATGGGAAATGAGTCTGGGATGTAATGCCGTTTCTTCCTGATGGGTGTAATCTATGGGTTCCTTTTTCCGATGATTTGCGACAGGTAATCAATTCCCTAGAGACATATATAGGTTACTAAAACCTTCAACAGTCCTAGCTCGCTGGGTTTGCGCCTCTTTCCAGGAAAATATATTTTCATTATATATTACCTATTTGGTAGTATTTTACTTTGAGTATCATTTCCACTTTAAGTAGTAGAGTGAAATGCCACTTTTTTCAGGGCACACAACATGTATGGAAAGGGCCTCTATGGTGAGCTTACAATAAATACTCAAGGAATATCGAATATCGATACTAACCTTTGGAATAGGAATACAATTGGGTAAACTTGGAAGTTTCTTAGAAATCACAAGAATCATGAGTTATCCCCGCTACTTTACTGACGGGGACTGCTAACCGAGCCCACGACTCGTGGGACTGCTGTAAGTAGTAGAGGCAATGCTGATTTACATCGGGCAGACCCATTCACTGCCTGCCGACCATCACTGCCGGTGACACAGTTATATCTATTGACGTAAATCAAGTCTAAAGTATAATTACTTTTACTCGTTCTTAGATATATGAATACTATCTTTTTTTTAAATCGGTACATGATGTTTGGATATTGGCAGGAAACATAAAAGCAATTGGGAATGTTATAGTAGTAAGTTGTAAGTTTTACAATAGGCTCCACATATTAAGCCTTAGCTGTAACTACCATAGGTTCTCTCTGAGATATATTTGCGGATACGGATTATGAGTGGATTCAAACACCTACCCTAAGGGTAACATTCAACTATATTTCACCTGTTTCAGAAATAAAGTACCTGTCTCACAGTGGCCACGAATAATCAGGAGCTTCGGACTTAAATTATGATACTGTATTGTACACTTCTAATTATAGAATGCCAAAATATGAAACGCTATAGGATGGTTGGTAATAAGAAATATGAAACTGATAGAGCCTTTCATTGTAGGGTATTCTTAAAGGTTACACAATCCCGTTTCTGCTGTGCAAGCTTCTATTGCAAATTGTTTTATACACCATGTATAAAAACTTCCTACTTTTACCCCCTGAAAAACCTTTTACGTCTTCGAAAATCTAGGTTTCCTCTATTGAATTATATTTGCTCAATGCTAATAGATATTTAATTGACTTTCCCACTCCCTGAATGTATCATAATCAAATAATATTCAAGACTGTTTCAGGCTACAGCTGGCCACCCACTGCGTAGGACATGACTACGAAATGGTTACAAATCAAAAGGTGTGCATCGTACCAGTGTTTGAAAGTTGAAAAAATCTGTGTCATAGTGTGTCAGATGTGATGTATGTATTAAGGATATCACAGGGTGCCTCCTAACAGGTCCTCGGTCCAGATAGAGGTTAAGGCCTAACCGTTTGGACTGCCACCCCCAGTGTTTGAACCGTCCCCTGTCTTCGTTTGGACTGACCCCCCGATAGGGTAAATAAGGAAGCAGATTTCAACTCACAGCTCACTTGGAACCCAGACACCGTGGCGTCAACATCTCCAGGCTGCTCAGCATTACCACCACTGCAGTGTCAGGCTTGAAATACCATAGGACACTAGGCTACAGAGGCCTTTACTGAGGATTGGGCTTCTCCATAAACTACTATCACCCCAGCACTGGAGCAAAAGACACTGATGACTGCTACCACTACATTGGATCATCTATATCCACAAGTCAAGTAGAGATTGAACAATAACTGAAAGTGATAGACTGTGAGCACTGCTTTGACCAAGAGGACTTATATTAAATGAACACTATAGAAGTGTATATGATTTTTTATGTTGATGAGAATTGTTATGTTACTGTATACTTTGTTATAATATATGTTATTAATACATATCTGTGTATGGTTATCTGTCTTCTTCAATTAGCATAGAAGATATTCTGAATTCTCTTTTCTGTCAATGGGTTAGCTAGTCTATAAGATTAGGCCTTAGCTATTGTACGTGACACAGAGTATGGTGGTAAATTCCTGAATTTTAACCGTGTTGAAATGTTGAACATTCTCTGTCGAAAATGTGTCGGGATGCTTGTCATAGAATTGCGGTAGCTCAGTGAGTCTAGGCCATAACTTACCTTGATTAGTGTTTCTCTATTCTCAGTCAGGTAATTATTATTCATATGAGATTGCCATACATACAATTAATGAGATTATCATCAATGTCTTCATGAAAATAGAGCTTATAAAATACATGCGCTGTAACATATCGCTAGCAAATGAGGATGTGAATCTGCCCACTCCTCAACGGAAATTACGGGAAAATAACTTATTGTATATTCCAGGTAATAAATCATTGATAACATTCAATGAGGCCGGGAACCACCTGAGCTCCCGGCTAAAATACGGACCACCTAGTCATACACATTTATTAAAATTTTGGTTAAGATAAATGAAATTGATTTTTTTTAAATTTCAGGTATATCGTAAATATATAACGTCCAACCATGCTTGTACAAGTCACAGAACTCGATGCTAATTTACCGTTTGTACGGAACTCGGCGTAAACGCCTCGGTCCATACAAACAGTGAATTAGCATCTCATTCTGTGACTTGTACAGGCATGGTCAGGATGTTCTATATAAATACTCTTATAAATTTCATACTCTGACACTGTAGGAAATCAAATCTTTCAATATTATGACAAGGCTATAATGTAGAAATTTCGATTCATAGGCAAATCTGAAACAGTGGCTACCCAACTTAAAGACAGTGATATAGTCTAGCCTATACTAGTGCATTTTCAGTGTTACAGCCTATCTGTATCATTATTATATACGCACCGTTTTATTGTATAACGTAAATTAGCCGTGTTTCCTACCCCAGTGTTCCGTATTTCACGGTACGAAATGCTTCGGCCGTACTAGTACAGTCTTCTGTGACTAACACTAAGAATGTGCTTGGGGAATGAAACTTTTCATTCTCCTAGCAGCAAAGATACTGAAGTTGTTTATGGTATAATATATCTATTCGGACAAAGTATCTGGTTGGAGAGACGTTTACGGCGAACCGTAAATTATCATCGAGTTTGTAGCTTATATATGCATGATTAGTTGTTTTGTATCTAATATATTCCCTTAATTCATGAAATAATTAACTTAATTTGGCCTAACAACTAATGTTTCAGTCGAAGGGTACGGAACATTGTTTCGTGTTTTGCCGTAAGGTACACTGTTCGGTACGGCATTTTTACGTTGTGTGGCAAAACGGCGCATATTTCCAGTATATAAGGTATGGTATTATAGTAAAAAGGATAAATTATCATCTCGTTCAGGTAATTCTATATAATAACCAGGATCCTGGTAACGGCAACGTGTCACTGCTACCCTGTCATTCCGTCACACAATTGATATTCTAGCGGGGAAAAGTTATAATTTGCTTGCAACTTGACATTGATAGACTTTCATGAATAAATCCGTGGTATTTCAGTGGACCTTCATTGAGTCGTCTGTTCAAATCTTTTGGTTTGTTGTGCAATACTTTTCTAAACCATAGCGCCTTACTTTGAAATGAAATCGGTTTAAATATAAAATGAAAATAAAACCTTTGGCAAAGCATGCATGCAAAGCATCAGACTAATGAGTTTCTAAAATAGTGACAGTTGGAAACAATTGGTGTCCAAAAGAAAACAACCACCATTTACTTAACCCCCTTACGTTCATGAGCGCCTGGACCAACAACAAAAATTAGACACCATGCCATTGTGAAAGCTATTTGACGGAAATGTGTCAGTATCCAGTGTTTTCCGAGCTGAGCATTTTAACCGTAGCGTGTTGGAATTCAAATCAAAACCACTGCGAGCATAACGGACCACGGAGACTGCAAAAAACCGGAGTAGTTCGGAGGAGGGGCGGCGGAGGGGGAGGGGGAGGACTCCAGGAGAAGTGTGACTGAGAGAATCGGATTGACAGGAAACCCCAACAAAAAGAAAACAATAGGAGCAGATGAGGTACCAGCAGACAATGCCAGACGACATTTTCTAGATCGACCAGCGGCTCATTTCCAATAAAGGTCAGTATTGTGTTCCAATCAGGCTTTTTCTTTGCGCCCACCATTTAACTTGCAGGTGTTCTGACAGTCTGGAGGAAGTCCCGGCCGCGCGTTGCCTCCTGGGAGCATGCGACGCGTGCGTTCCAGCGATCAGCGCCACGTAGCGGCGGAGGGTGTGACTTTTTGGCGCCACTTCACGCGGAAACCGCGTCCACGCATGCGCGGCGAGCAGAACGCTGCGTCGGCCTAATGGAAGGCGTCTCTATTTTATTCAGCGTCCCTTTAACCAGTGCGTGTTTACGGACGCGGAGAATAGGAAGGCGCGCCTACCCGCCCGCCTAACACCCGCCTAGCAGCCCGCCTATCCGCCATGCTGCGTGCTTCTTGGTCGTGTTCAGCGTGAAACAACAGAGTAACACCGGGCTGCTGAAATCTGATCTGACTGGTGATAACCGCCTCTACATGACGAGAGAACATGCCAAGTGCACACCGGCCAACTTTCTCATCAATCCACTCGGGTCTCTCTACACGAAGAAGACAAGAAATTGCTATGTTCAAAGGAAGGTGAATGACGCAGCTATTTATAAGAGAAGGGAATCTCAGACTAAAAGCCCGTTTCCATTGGCTGATTTTTCAGCAGTGATCTGCAGTCGGAAACCACCAGTGGATTTTCTTTTGGTGTCAGATCGGCGAATGGAAACGAGACCTGCAGAGAATGCTCAAAAATTAATTCGGCACATATTACATAACAAGGCCGCGACTGACGTATTTTTCTCACAGAAAATCTGTGTGTGCCTTGAAAATTTAGTAGAAACAGTAAATACAAGGCACGCTCACCGATTAATTGATTCCGACGTAGTCAATGCCACCGCCGACAGACTTTTTGGGTAACTAAGAAAGTCAGTACCATTTTCATCGGCCAATGGGCACGAGGCTTATCTGAGAAGTTAGATTGGACTCTGTATTTCGTTAGCTTCATGGCATAAAGTATATAGTCAGTTTATAGAATCATCTAGGAATTTTAGGCAGTTTCTGTTTATACAGAATTTACAGTATAGCATTAGAATTGTGAAATAAAGTGGTTAAGTATACCACTTTTACTGAAGATTATTGACCAAGCCCGGTCGATGGTGGCCTTGTTGAATAATCTATGCACAATTAATCGGCCAACATATCTTCTCATATCTTGTTTCCTTTCACCCATCTGGCGTAGGTATACCAAATAAATCGATCGTTTGTTTGCGAGTGAATATCGGTGGGAGTCACACATAGACTAATATACCTGAGAGTGGTGTACTTTACACATTTTCTTCACCAATTTGTCCCAAGATTGTCCAAAAAAAGGTACAAATTCTCATGTCAAAGGACTCAGGTACCCTTGAGACGAGAGGTGTGACAAAGATGTGACCCTGCTTACTGGCCTCCTATTGGCTAGGTTAGGTACTTAGTCAGCGACTTAACAATAGGTCAATTTGTCCCTCCAAAATGTACCAATAAACTTTAAAGAGGCTTAAAATAGAAATTTCATGGGATTTTGTGACTTGTGAGGAATATCTGTCGCCGATAATTGCACGGGGGAAAATTTGTCTTAAATGGGATTCACACGGTGGGACAAATGGACCTGAGACTGGTGTACTTCACACCTTTGCACCAGTCGGCTACTATTTCCAACTGGGAACAAAGTTTCACAGATTGGGGTGTTCTACAGTCTCAGGGGAACATGGCGGATTCAATTCACATGAGAAGATTTAACAGGTACATAGTCTCAACCCTACACCCCTACACAGGGTACACAGGGCACACAGTCGCCGACTCAGGGTACTTCCCCGTGTGAATAGGTGTTATTTGAGACCGCTGAGACTCACAGATTGGGGGAGAACGTGTGAAATACATTTGTCTCACCAAAATGTCCCTCTAAATTTTAAACCTGTTTAAAGTCAAAATCTCATGAGATTCTGTTCCTTGTTAGGGGCGATTGTCGCCGACAATTGCAAGAGAAAAAAGTTGTCTCAGCAAAATGAAAGCCTGTCATTCACACGAGGAGATTGTGTTCCAGTACCAAATCTCAACAGGATTTGTCTCAGACAAACGGCCTGTGAGGTACGTGAATCCCACCGTGTGAATCCCGTTTTAGGGAAATGGAAACCTTTCATTTACAACAAGAGAATCTCAGCAGACTTTGTCTCATACAAACACCCGTTGAGGTACATGAATCCCACCGAGTGAATCCCACTTTAGGTATGTGCCTTCAGTGCACATCCTACGTTCTCATATTCACATCTACTTGCATGCATCTCGTGTTCTGTTTTCATATAGCGTGACCTTAGCTTAAGTCACCAGCTACTTTCGTGAATATAACATCTATCAACTTTCACCAATAAGAATCGAAACCGTGAGATTACAAACTTTGGGACAAGTAGTGGATCAATAAGGTAATAATAATTTTTTTTTTTTTTTTTAAAGTTTTTTTCGCATTTTTCCACCCCGTTGGAGTTTTAGATTTCTCTTCTTGGTGTAGAAGGGGGAATCTATTTTTTCTCTCAGAAAAACCAATCGCGGTCAAGTTCTGTGGAGAGGAATTGAATAAATTAACGCCCAGAGCCTGGGCAGCCTAATAGATACAGTCACTTACTCGTTGGTCGCGAAGCCGCCTTGTCTGCACACCTCAATAAGGTAATAAGTTCAAAGAGGCTACACAGTGGAGAAAAGGGGGAATAGTGTGGAGGTGGAGATGGAGAGGAAGAGGAAGCATAAACTTTATGATAAAGATACTCAATTGGATGTATTTGTTGGCTGAAGCAGATGATGTCCTAACATGATAAAATATATACACTGTATATCAAAGCCTGCTCTCATAGAAATAATGTGTCTGTGAATATATAATACACGCTATGGATATAAGGCTATAAAAATACTAATAGGGAAAATCAACGTATTATGAGTAAGGCAATAACTCCGCTTTCTAATGTGTGCCCTTAAAATCTAAACGTATAATCGATTAATATCACAAGCAGGCATACACCAATGAAAACACAAGCAACGCGGAAAGAGCTGGGGAAAAAACCGTGCTAGGCGATAGATACTACCTTCTGGACATGAATCCTAGGATGATATCTAACCAACAACCAGCCATACAGAATGTTAAATCCAGTCGCCTGCCGACATGAACCGAGCCAAACCGAGCTTTCAGCCAAGTCTAGTCGGCGGCGGTAGGTGACGATATTTTATGTGGTCCAATCAGGCGGCTGGCAGGCAGCAATACGGCCAGAAATGACCAGTGTAGATCATTTCATTTCTGGGCAGAACAATATAGCGCCTGTCGAGATGAGATCTGAGCGGGCGGCACGTGCATGGAGGATCCCGGTACGGAGGGTGTCTTCCCGGCGTGAGGAGACTGGCCCATCGTGAGAGTGGTGACGATAAATCATCGCTTATCCGATACTCCCTCTCTCCATTGTGAGGATACATTATCAGGGTTATTGCTAATCATATTCTTATCATATAGGGTATCAATGATCATGAACATTTTAACATGACTTGATATTTTCTATTCAGACCAGTTTGATATGTTTCTACCCTTTATTCGTATTAAAGAAAGAAAAAGTTTGGGGCAAACTCATCATTCTCCACGAGTTGGACGCGGAGCGATATGAATGAGGCGACATTCAAACAAGCTGGAGAATGATGACTTTGACTTAAATTATTCGCTTTCTGGATTTATCTCACTCCTGTACACTCCAGGAAAGGACGGTACACTGGATATGTTACGTCATAGACAATGGAGAACGGACTTTATTATCCATCGTATACAAAGCCCCCATTGAAAATGTATGGGGACTCAGTAAACTACTACCCATTGTATAAAACCTGTCAGATATCATAACTGTGGTATACGGATTCTAACCTGTGGTATACAGCCTCAAAACCATGGTATACGGGGAAAATAGCCCCTTTTGCTATAAAGCAAAGACATAGTCCCTATTGTTAAACCCTTTAAAATGTCAATTACTGGGTTTGATTTATTCGAAAAGATGGATAATGAATGCAACAAACGATGATTTTGTGGACAGGCAGCTTTGTAAACCACTCGCGGTTGACCTCGTAATACACGTCAACCTCTCGTGGTTTACGGCCGCCTGTCCACAAAACCATCGATTATTGTCTATGTAATACTGGTAGGGGCATGGGCAACGAGTTACCAATGCTAAGCCTATGGGACAAAAATACCAGGGGTGAGATAAGTTGTGATACGTCTATCATAACTTTACGCTGGTAAATGCTGATTTGTGTAGGTGAAATAGAGTTTTACATGGGTTGCTATCAGATCGATTGCAGATCTATTGTAGATCTGCCATCTGTCCCGGGTGAAATAATGAAACCAGTCAAGTTATTAGAAGTAAACTCACGAGATAGAAGTTACTTTGTCCGCACTTTACCGAGTTTAACCATGTATTATGTATTCACGAAGCGAAGCTGAGCGAATTACGTAGCAGTCAAATGAGGTGGAGTACGGACCAAGTTATTTTCTTTGAGTGGGTCTCTGATTTTATCTCGCCCTGTATACTGCTACTAATTGAAAAAATAAACCACCGGATTATCCATTGAGTATTTAGTATACTTCCTTTACGGCCGTGGAGTATGAGTTCCTAATGTTAAGCCTATGGAGAAAAATACCGGGGTGAGATGAAGATTATTATGTCATCATAAAGGAGTTTGTATGGTACAACATTAAGTGCTGATTCTTGTCAAGAGTTTCCAACAACAGCAATAGATCCAACACAACCAGTGTGTAGATTGTGATTTTCTTCCTTCATATTCAAAACATAAAAGGATGGCTTGATATTGACAGTTGTAACATGATCGTCTTCTTTTGAGAAGCCTCCTAATAACAGAGATCAAATATATTCTGTCTGTTTTATCATTTAGCGTCTGGTTGTCTCGTATGTCTGCCTCTACCTCCTCAAGAGAGGGGAGACTTATGATATCGATACATCACTGCTGGTTCTCTTATGGCATTAGCGTCAAAACATGGTTATGATAATGGTAATAAAAGGTGTATTAATCTACGTAGAGACCCAATTAAAATACTGCATTAAGTGACGATTCGAGGGCAGTTCGTCTCCTCTGGATAAGCTATAGAAAAACGTATGATTAGTGGATTCTATTGTAGCTATTCCAAGGACATATGTAAGAGATTTGTGTATCACTTCTTTTTTCAGTGGTGTCCAGGTATCAATTCTGTTATCAAGTTGTATCTATTTTATAGAGTATGGCTAATTATAGTTGAAATATATATACTGTATGTTGAGTCATATATACTGTATAACAAAAGTCTCAAAACAAGAAACGAGATGCTTTAATTCATCATTTGTTAAAATGAGGCTTTAGGCAAAGCAATTAAAGCCAGCTGTACCAAATAGCAGCTAATGCTAAGGCCGTTTTACTAGCAGAAATATGTGGTAAACAACCGGTGTACCTAAAGAACCTGTACAATTGTATCTGCCAATGAAGAAACTTGATAGAAATAAAATTTGAAAGATAGTGTTGTCCCTGTGATGTATTTTACAGCCTCCATCAGCCTACAATCTCCCCTAGTACATAATGTCTAGATTATTCTGGCCTGCTCATAATCCACTTTTAAGGAAAAGTAATTAGAAACCTGAATGGTATTTTTCGTGAACTCGTCATTTTGATAGGTTTATAGTGTTATAGTTAGAATCTAAGAGAATGTCACAATAGACAGAAGTCCTTTAATTATAGGCACCCTGACATCTTGTAACTGAAGGCCCAGTTCCATCACAGTGGATTCAAGGCCTTTTATTTGCCCTCACGCTTTTCAAAGGAGCTAGGCATCTTATATTTTGGGATAGGTAGCTTAGTCTATCTCTAACTTATAATCCAAGTTAATAAGTGAAATAAAGCGAAGATAAGAAGTAAAATTGTCTTGACAGCTGCCTTTCTGTAAGCTGATGAAACAAGAGGAAAGGGAAACCCTACATGTCTGTATACATACAATATAAGGTTTAATAAAGATTCCGGTAGGTGAAAATAAAGGTTTCTCATTCAGAATATAGGAATCATGAGTGTATATAAATGAAAACCGAGCAATGAACTCCTCCGAGAAGTTTAACAAGAATTACCAGAAAGAAATCTCCACTGACAACACGAGGAGGTGATCTCATGGATAAGTATCCCTATGGCTGTGATAACAACCTAAAAACCTCGTTCCTCGTGTGTCAGCTTGCCTTGAAGTGATCGTCTGAGTTTTTCAGCAATGTGGGCGTTTCGGTTTCAGAGGTTGCAAGGAAGACGAATTTCTATAGTCAGTTGACACTCTCCTCCCAGATCTTTTGCGGCACTAGCGCTTGCTAATCTCTGCTTCAACCCAACGCTGGTTCCCTGGTATCTAAATAAGGACAGGGGAACCAGCTAAAATTTCAGATTCAAAACAAGGCAACTGTCAAAAGTTTTGAAATTCAAAATGTGAAATGTGGGAATTGTTAAATGAGCTTAATAGACAATCCTGCTGTTTTGTTTTTAGTTCTTAACCACTTTATTAAGTGAATCCACAGTTGATTAGACTGCCACTTCAAGTGAGCACATATATGTCATGTCTACAAAACAAAACCCAATAACACATGAGGTGCTATCCACTGTAGAAAGAAATCTCAGAGATTCTATCTGGTTTTATACAAATGGTAACAGAAATTAGTGTATATTATTTACCAAATAAACATGTTCATCTCTATTTACAAGTAGAACACAAAATAACACCCAAATCGCCGAGAATTAGGGATATTTGAAAAAACTGGCAGATGGAACAGATTCTGTCCCAAACAGGCAGGTTGGGGCAGAGATACAAGCGGTTGCAGGAAGTAGAGCGCGGGATATCTGCTAGGAGAGTGGTCAATTGACTGTTTTATCCAAGCTATTTCCGAGACAGTGCGTAAAATATATTAACGCATATAAAGTCCACAAGAAATGTGAGAGTATTTCTGTAGGGAGCTATTCGAGACCCATCTATTGCTTAAGTACAAGGGGATGGTATTAAGAATAAAATTTATGAATGCTTGGTCTGTGTCCTTGTTCGCCATCGAGTTTGGAGTTGGCAGCAATATGATCGAGACGATAGCCGAGTGAATATTCTGAAGCACTCTAAACGAGATGGCGAATGGGGACTCAAACCTAGCACGAATATGTTTCCGATTTTATCTTAGCCTGGAAATATTCATCTGTTCATCACCCGTTGAGTAAGAGTTGCTCTACTTACAAGCCTGTTGAATATGCGTTCCTAATGTTAAGCCTATATACGTATATACCAGGCTAAGATAAGAGCCCAGATAAAACTACTGGATAGCTTGGTGCTGCGCGTGGTTACATGCGCTAGATCTCTCATAAAACACATACAAAGCAATGAAATCTGTTCTTAGCATGAAATGGGAATACAGTGGGGAAAGAATCTGGATACCTTTATGAAGAAAATAGTTAATACCCGACATGAGACACCCAAAGGCATACTTTGCAGATAAAACTAGACGATTACAGGCGGAGATTCTTGAATTTAGATCATCTGATTACATCCGACTATTCAATTTGGTATCACCTGGTGATTTGACAGGCGGCGATTATTTCAAGCTGGCTTGTTTTATTCGTCTAGACCACTGACAATTCAGTAAAAAATCGTCTAGTGTTGGTCGGTTGGTTTGGTTTAACTTCCAATTAACAGTTACAGGTTCCCACCAGACTTTCTCAAGGTTCTTTTACACCACAAGGGTGGTAATCGAATCTTTGTAATGAATGTAGGTAGAAATCTCACTCCTACACATTTACCGAGGTGAGAGTTCTTTTATTTCCATACCAAATAGACATGGCATGAGAAGGATTGGCCTTTGAGCAGTAAATCTACCACTGCCGGGAATGAAGGAGAAGAGTGTCTGCAGTGGGATCGTCTAGTGTAAACACTTTGAAGTACATTCTGGGGATGACAACTATGAGAGCCGAGATTGTATAATCGAGCACCACCTGATAACCATTGCCTTGATGATCTACAGTCGCCACGTTTTCAGTCGTCTAGTGTAAACGTCGGTTAACAACGAGAGCTGTACCAGAATACCAGAAGTCAAGTAATATTTCTACATATTTCAGGGCCCCAGACACTTGTTTCTGACAAGCCATTGTTGATGAAATACAATGAAACTTGCGAGCTGCCTGTATTTAATCTACTGCTCATGGGACTGACCCTGAGCACTTGGCGACATAATCAAAAGAAAACAAGGCTGAGTAGTGTCCTTTGTCTTGTGGGGGGATTGCAAAATACGGTAAAATTCACACAGCCTCCCCATACATCATCGTACCTTTTTTTGTAAACTCAGGAAAGAGACAGATAAAAACCTAAAGAAAGGAGTATCCGTGAAAGGATTTTTCCACCGCTTGTGAGATAAATCACCAGAGTGTACAGCATGACAAAAACTGATTACTCAGCATAAGGGGCCGGCTGCAGACTCGGAGGGGGTTAATCCATCGCCTGTCAATATGTGTTCTGCTCACCGGAATAACGCTGGGGTAATGAGACGTGAATACATCCAGCAATGCTAGCGCCAGCATGTGACATTAAGGGGATCTACGTGACTATAAAGGGGGTCTACATGGCCAAGCACGTGCGCCAACCACTTCAAAGTTGTAGCAGTACTGGGGTCTATCTCATTACACAGTCAAGGCCTCCCCAGCTCTAATTATGGCTGGCTGGGGCTCCCTGTCTGTCCCCTGTTAAACACTACCCGTGTGGGTTACACATCTATTCAGATCATGTTTTCAATCTCAGATATCTGATAACATTTATCAAAGGCAAGAGGCTGCAGCATGCTACATGAACACATTTTAAGGAACAAAGCATTTCAAAGGAACATCTTGTCAACATCTGAAAGATGTATTTTAGGCAGTTGATCATGCAAATAGGAAAAACTGTCGTAGTGTAAAATTAGCGTTTAACCAATTTATAACGTTGGGAATCGACTATGTGATGCGCGAATCGATCGGCCTTGTATTACTGTACCCTGGCCTAGACATGCTCACGATACAGACCACTGAGCATGGTATGGTTTGGGAAGGTTTACGAAGCGTGTGAGTGAAACAGATATCGTGTTAGTTCGAGTTCACTTCCGCAAACAGTACAATCGTTCGATACATGTAAAGCACGACTGAAATTGCCTTTATTAATCTTGTTGGTACATTGATCTGATTTTACAGCTTTTTCCCAATGTTATTATACCAACGCTGTCCTAATTGTAATTGGGTCACCGCTCTATCATTATATTGAGCTATGCATAGTGTCTATTTTTTCTTTTCTTTATTGGTCATCCACGAACATGACAATTTTGTTCAATATATATATTAGTCGCCAACAAAGATGACGTACCGTCAGCTTTGGTTTTCTCACCTATGGCTGGTTTTCATCTGGCGTCATTATTATCCTTCATAACTAATATCTACTTTGTCAATTCTACACAGTTCAAATAAAGTTCTGATATAATTTACACGCTCACATATTATTCTCTACACTCTGCCACATAAGTTAAGTCGGTATGCCCTCCATCATGATTCTCTTAGTGAGCTATTTGTACATGTACACTAAGTTGGTATATTTCTCTTGATTACCGATTGATATTTCAGAGCATACTGGCTTGAATTGCTGCAAAGGAAACCGCATACGAAATGGTGGCTATGGCCTGTGAAGTCCCTATAGCATCTAGAGTTATGTGTGTAAACTCTCTATCTGACTGGCGACGTAACACGCCATGAAACATGTTAGTGTCCTGGCTTAACAGCCACAGGGGTCCGTACCAAGCCTTTGAAGCAAGACCCAGTGTGTTACGGCAGTCCCAGGTCGCTCCCAATGCCAGGCCCCAGGCACTTGTATAAGGCCGTCGTATGAAGCTACAGTCACGCAGTGATGGCGGTGTTTAGTAGTATAAGGTGCGAGGGAAGAAGGATATATGTACAAAAATATACAGGATTTTTTTCTAAGCATACAGAATAGATCTGCAATAAAGAATCTCTTCCGCCGAAGTATCTATTTGGAAATTTTTATAGATCAGATTTCAAGGCATGCTTATTGATTTACTAAGCTTCTCTTAATTTTGCATCCACCTATTCTCATTAGGATGATTCGTGATATAAATCTAAACATATTTTATTCAGAGATATCTCTCCTGATTTCATTGACTGTATGTTGATTGGTAGAGTCAGTAAGCATACTTACACTGTAAAAGAAATCCGGTGAATTTCACGGTATTTTTTATGTAGTCCCTAAATATGAAAGTGCAAAAAGCATAAAAGAGATTCCGGTAATTTACTATATACCCATGCCGTATATACTGTAAATACGCACCGTTTTGGCATATGACGTAAAAATACTGTACTCGATGCTAATTTACCGTTTGTACGGAACTCGTCGTAAACGCCTCGGTGCAGTGTAGGTATTCCACCAGCCTGAATTCTTAGACACTTTCTTTTAACACTTGACAGCCAAAGCAGCCACAACAGCCATTTCAGCTTAAACCGTTATAACTGAACGTGGACCGTTTATGACTTTTTTAAGGCCCTTGCTCTGCTCGGGGGCTGCTGGGACTCGTCGTGGCTGTCGTGCTGGACTTTTTGACACAGCTAAAGCTTCCCGGCAGCTCCCCGGCAGCTTCACGACAGCCAAGTTGCCTTACTTCAAGTACGGTGACCTAAGGTGGACCACGGCAGACCCGGCGGAGTACGGCGAGGCGCTATCATGGCTGCCGTGGCTGTTGCGGTGATGCTGTAATTGTAGCATTCCATGGGTGTCAGACAGCTCTGCTTATATTTAGTCTTCTGAGGCGGCAACCTATTATGCCTGACTTGATGCGAGGTGGGCTCGAGTGTGCACATGCATTTGTGCATTGTCTCATGGTCTTGTGATAAAAATGGTGTTCCAGCAACCCAATTTCTTATCAGAGTAAACAGCTGACATAGAAAGCTCACTGAGCTTGAGACACTGCACATTTGCTTTTATATTGCAATGTTTTAAGCATTGGCCATGCAGCCAAAGATTTCTAAAATTTCAGTTAGATATTATCATGCATATATTTTGTAGCGGTTGGATGCTTGCCTTCGCACGCATTCTCTCCATTTACGCCCGTATTTTCTCCATTTAGGAGCACCAAAGGTGTTTTACAAAGTGCATCATATGCATGATAGATAATATTTATCCACTCAAACAAAATCAACTGGTGACACTTTATTGCACAATATACGAAAGTACTTTCCTATAGGCCTGGTTCCATTGGCCAACGGAAAGGGTGTAGATTTTTTGAGTCGGTAGTAGATTTCACTCAGTGACCTGCTGGGTCGTCTCTACTGACCGATTTTGGGTCAGCAGTGCCAAAGGTCCGTCAGTGGTTCCTGACGGTAGATCTGTGATGGGAAATTGGCCAATGGAAACGGGCCTTATGATTGTCATATAACCAAGAATGTCATATGTAGGTCTACGTTTAACCCTTTAAGGGCGAATGATGCCTCAAGGCATCATCCAGCCAAGGGCGAATGATGCCTTGAGGCACATCCAGGCCAGGGCAAATCCTATCACTCTCCCATGCTTATCATTGTAATTGCCTCACCTGGCGACTAGGACCTGCCAAAATCGGCCCACACCACAGGGTGTATTACCAATGTTCTGTTGTTCTGTTGATAAACCTGTCGCGGGCAATTTTGGAACATGCGGGGGGGCATTCACTAATCTCAGGTATACCTGTGCCTAGGGGTGCCACATCTCCCGATTAAGGCCTACTCCGTTAGGATTCTTCGCCTCAGCGGAAAAAAACCGTTCCTTTGTCGCCGGCAAAAGGTACATCCATGTTCAGAAATTGATTGGAATTGTTCTTAAGGCCATAACACACTGTTCGATTTCGGAACGTGACTGATCCATTATTAGCAATAAAGGAACAATTATTTATAAGCTCAGGCAAGGCCTCAAAATGGAGTCATTCAGTGTGACAGAAACTTGCCAGAAACTTGCCTACAAAATAAATACTGAAGAAAAGACTGAAAAGAAAGGGTGGCAATTACTTGTTATAATACCGTGATAGTAGTTAGTTAGTAACCAGTCAGACAGACTTTACATAAATCTAATATTTTCCCAATAAAACAGGAGATTGAAAACAGACCGCCATGAATGAAACAATGAAAGCTTGTAAAATCGGTCCAGTATCTCTACTGTATTACATGCTATTATTGCGAAATTAATTAACGAAAATTAATACGAAAATGCGATGAAATGATAAAATACAACTTTCCCTTACAATGTTGGCTTGTCCTGTATTTCCTTCACTAATATAACCTCTACAATATTGCTGTAAACTGATACTAAGATCTAATGAGTCTAAACCACTAACCTTAAATATAGCTTCAAGAGTACATTAAAGCTGGTAATTAGACCTAGCAGAGAGAAAAACGGGATGTCATCTAAAGAGAAGCCTGAAATCCACTCATCTAAAGGGCCTAAACTAAATCACTTCTATAATCCTAATGATATTTCAGTATATAATATCCATCTCATTGTTACTTCTCAAGTACAATGCAAAATACCTCTAGTGCTATTCAGCTGAGTTTTATCTTAACACATTTTTTTCAAATAGCAGTATTTATTGACGAACGAGTTCGCCAAATGTTACATGATATTTTTGACCTTTTACGTCAGAAAAATCAACAAAGAATACATAGGGTAAAAGACAACAACAGGTTTGACAGTTTCCAACAGTTTCCTTTTCCTAGGACGGTGAGTAGACAAATCGACCCATATTTGGGGGTTTAAGTTAATTGTAATAAGGCACATATCAGGGATCTGGGATCCACAGTCATATTTAATTTTAAAATACAGGTATTTCACCAGGAGTTATATAGACAGAACTACACAGCACAACTAAATTTCCAATGAAAGACAGGGGTAATGGGGGTATACAGAAAGTTAAAAAGTTGTACTTTGGGACTGTGGGTAAGTATATATAGCTGGCCTCCATGATAAAGCTAAGTATGGCTCATCCGAATTGGTACGAGCTACTGCACGAGGAACATAATCAGCAATACTGACTAATCTGGAGCGCCAGGGTAGGAATCCAAAACATGATTAGATCTGGACTATGAGACTGCACTTCAGTATCCTCATTTACCTGGAGGAGGAATAGTACAAACGACAGTCCTCTTCATGAGAGGGAGCAGTTCTGTTTGATTATTCATCAGGGGAGATAATTGTAAAGCAGTGAACATTTGTGTCGAAAGATTAGCAAAGTTTATTGTTCTACTTGATATAAACAAGTACACTATAATCGACTGCCTTTATGTAAAGTTCAGGTCTCTAAATCCCTATCGTGATCAATTATATTGGTTTCTATGCAAAGATTGGTCATCTAAATTTATCCGTATTTATTAGTAACAAAATGACTGCATTAGGACAGTCGCCATTTGTAGCAGCTCCGCCCTGTGTCGACCTTAACCATACAGTAGTAAATGGCATGTTTAGCTTCATGATCACAAACCCTAGTTCCCGGTCTGCCCGCACGGGGTCAGGGTGTTCTGATATGACACTAGCCTGGAAATATGACCAATGTACACTTACATATCAGGCCAGGGAACGCCCACCCTTTTTGTGCATTCCGCTGGTTCCTGACTGATACTTGTTGGTTTTTACACTGGTTCCCCACAAAAGGGAATGGCAAAATGTGTTAATTTTTTCAAAGAAACATTCTAATGAGATATTCTTTACCTTTCTGTTGCTATTACATTAATTTGTATCATCGTACACTATAAAAAAAAGTATAGGTAAGTTCTTTGGGGAACTTTGTGAAGGAGAGAGGTTGTGCTGCGAAAGTTCAAGGTCACTCACTCGTTGTTCTTGCTGAGCGTTACCTGTCCCATTATTCATCGGGGCAGGAAGCCACTCCAACATGACACCTGAGTTGATAGTGACATGGGCGGCCTTCATGGCATGTGCGACACGCCAGAACAAGACTAGTGATTCTTCATTGGCTTTTACAAGTTACAAGTAACCGATCTTATAATCTGAATTATAGTTAGATCTTATGATTTATCCCACCCCTAATAAAAAACGCCATAGGCTTAACATGGGCTTTGTTTATTTCATGGGTGTGACATAAAGTGTTGTTCATGCCACTACTTTCTGATACTGAAAAAATATGGAAACGGGGTAGGATAAAATCTAGACGCCACTCGTTTGAGTTTGAGCTTATTTATGCCACTCATTTTGTTGGCTCTGTAATGTCACTCGTCGAATGATATTATTCGCTATCTTGAATCATTCACTTGGCAAATCGTCAGGATCACTTTCCCGTACTCCCTGTTCTGAACGGATGCAGGTATCCTGTCACTCCTTGATATATAGACGAATGACGAAATCTTTCAGTCCGAGGTCTTTGGACTTTTAATTCAATTTTCTCCACACTTCTGATTCTTTTATTTATAGGTTCATATATTATATGATAATCATCGGTGGTCCACCGCTTTCTTAAACACAGTAAGTTGACCATACTCTGCTGAATGCATTCAAGTGCTTGCGGAGTTGATTGGAAAGAAATCAACCCAAGATCTTGTTCCGGGTATAGCGATTCTCATCTCACAAATAGTGTCGCAATTGACTGTTTTGTCAATGGTAAAAGTATGATCTTATCGTGCCATGCAACGGATAAGGCAGAGCCGGATCCCCGAGGCAGAGACTGAGACAATGGTCTGCTGTCATGCAATCGTGTTGTGCTTGTTTCAGTCAGCCAGACACGACAGGTACACATCAGAGGTGCAGGCGGGCAGCGGCTCTCAGCTTCTCGTGAAGTGGATCACTATTTTAGACGAGTAGGATCATGGCGAGACGATTCAGAGTACAATATAGCACGGCAAGGTACAACGACTTCAGTAACCGATATGTCATCAGAGTCTGCAGCTGGGGTAAAGCCAGATATACATGCGATGAATAGTGTACACGGCATATAGCCTATGATCCATGGGCGCCGCCATGACGCCCCCCGAGTAGGTGTTCTTCACTAAAGGAGGTGAAAAGGTACCTGTTCGTCACTAATGGAGGTGCAAAAGGAGTGAGTGATAATTGGGAAATGGCACTTTTCTTGCCTTGCTGACATATGTAAATAAAGTGTTCCATGTAAAAAGCATCATGTCCTGGGTTTTATCATTCTATCTTCCTGCTCTGGGATGGGTGTAGAGAGTCAAGGGAACCATGGTAAAACATTGAAAGGCAGCTGAATTTCGTAAGAACAAAGAGCCAGAATACAGGTTTTGTACCCAGACCACCTAGTGACTGCTTCAGGAACTAACAATCGCTCTGTCCCCTATAGAGGCTGTGGCTCTTTCACTCCTGAAGATGCCTGGAGGCATTGCCCTGGAAGGACAGAAGATGCCTCCAGGCATTTTTATCTATTTTTTCAAATAGAAAATATATATTCATTTTTACGAATCTTTCAATATCATCCTAATTAACTGTGGGTTAAAACTTTGTGGCCGAAGTCACCTTGAGTTCCATGGTTGCACTCGGAAGTGCTCAGGACGAGTGCTTGATGCAACAGCTAAAGTGCATGACTGAAAGAGGCATTCTCTCAACGGTTATGTGTCTCATCATAGGTGAACCAAGTCTAAATTCTAATGGAAATGCTGCATACGTGATTCAGAATATATACTGTAGATTTATGTCTTAGGCCTGGCGTCCACCTACTACGATAGAAATTTAGAGCTACCGATAAGGCACCGATACCAAAACCAAATATCGGAGACATATCAGGAAGGTGCAAAATCGTAGACATATGTCTAGACATGCCAAACCACCACGCATTGTATGGGGTTTTTATCGGTGTCTAATCGCAGAAACGTGGTCAACTGCCCCGATATTAGGGGACCTTCCGACGCGATTTTGATTTTTCATCTGAAGGTCCATCGTAGGCCATATCTGAGACATATCGGAGCAGGTGGACGCCGGGCCTTACATTCAAATGCAAATATCTTTTGGAACTGTAGAATTTGCAGAAAGGGAGAGACTGTGTAACAGTGATGAGAATATATCAGAACAATTTTATTATTCGGGTTGTTGCTCCTCGCAATGTGGGAAGAGTTTTGCTCCAATAGCTTCTGATTGTGTCGTGGGGTATTGTTATTTTTCAGTTGTGTCACTACTTTTTAGAATACCACATTTTCAGTGATACATATCGTAGGAGAGAGGTTCATTCGATTTTTACTGACCAGTACTGTATTAATTCATAATTCACCCTCATGTTTTTTCATCATCATTTTAGCCTTTTAGGCTTGTATATATGTGTACTTTATGACGGAATTGTTAAGGTTCAAGCATAATGTACGATGGTAATAGAGGTGTATGGTACCTGTTAAAGCAGATGTCACCTAAGCTTTTTATGGCGCAAATAAAAATTATTTTTTTTAAATGTAATCGTCCACGGCACACAAATCAGATATCGACATTACAAAATTAGAATTATGTCCAGATGTTATCCCGAGAGAAGAAGTCTAATAGATTTACAGCATAGATGGATGAATAACAAACGTATGCACTGAGAATATCAAATTAGGGAATATTATGACAATATTCCGTTTTAGCAAAAAACAGTACACAATTTGTATGGAATCAAGAAAACAATCTAACTTTACTAGTGTGGCCATATGCGGTGGCATATGCGACATCACTGAACGGGACAAACACACAGGCGAGTACAAGTTGAATCACTTAGATACCAATACCTACATTAGATGGCACATTGCTTCGCTCAAAAACATATACGCAGAAATCCAGCAGGCACGGCCTGGAATGCAGGTGAGCTTTGGAACATTCTTTGGTGTTGAATTCTCTAAGTATTTCAATGCCCCTGTAGATGATGAAATTCAGGAGGAACTAGAGGTCCGAGTGCAGGTCATAAATGACTATATAGTGAAACTGAACCGCACAAACGGTGTGGCCACCCCTCACATCGGCTCCTTGGTATACGTGGAGCATAAATCTCAAAACCGCTTTTCAATGATGTACGAAAAACTATGGGACGGTTGTCACGTGCACCGTGACTACTCATGGAAACTATCTCATTACGTTATTCGAGCAATCCGACGAAACCACAGTATTCTAAACGGATGCCAACTAGAGTAGCGACATACCGGAAGTCTTAGTGTTATAGTTTTCATAGTTTCCTATCTGATTATCCGGCCGTGAGGTGGATATGATATGGTACGATCTATAAGAAGAACCACTACATAGGCTCGGCCGTGAGGTGAGTGCTATAGGTCTCCTTATAGCAAACTAAAGAAGAGCTATAACACTGAAAAAACTGAACTGACCGGCCGTGAGGTGGTCACCACACTACTCAAGAAAACCAGATCAAGTACTCACCCTAGTTTAGTTAAGTATACAGCTCACTATGACAATAATTCCAATACTAAGGGAAAAACGGTCTTTCTGAAATAATAAGAGTTCAAAAACAAAAAGCTCCCTTAGAATCAAAACGTTTTCTGAATATAGTGCATAAGTTGAATATAATATGTCATAAATCAACAAAGTTTACCAATGTATCTTAATTACGTATGTACATATGTTCACTGACTTACTACTCACCTATATGTTATCTTATATACCCAACAAGCAACCAAGTGCACACCAAGTGACAACCATAAGGCGAGATGGGTTCAACTGATACTGAGACTACTGATGAGTGACCTCTTGCTGTCTGGCCGATCCTACTGACCTCGACTGTACACTAGAGACCACACCATACCGAATAAACCTGGACTCTAACCATTGTGATTGAAGAGAGAGCACAAGACTCAGCATGTATGTATATGCACACGCATGTTTACAAGCTACACCGCTGAATGTCGCCAAAACAGATGAGTAACAGTTTGGAGGCTCTCCTATCACTATTACCATTTCAAGGTAGCCAGACTCAAATAACACTCAAAAGAACTACTGAAACTGTCTCGGTAACCGTTGTGTTACTCATGCTATCCTGATGCCTATGACATGTCACAACAAAGCCGGTTATTGCCAAAATACTGACATTGACATTCCCACTTATATACTTATATAATTGCTGTCACTTGACCGAACGGCTTAGTCCAATGGAACTGTAAACTGTAAACTATAAACTATAAATGATAATTACATTAACTCTATGACGTATACGATTTAAATTTTACTTTTCACCACCCCTTCCACTCTGCAATACCAGCTCTTGTATTCGCACCACTAAGATCCATTCACTGTCAATAATCACCAGTAATCATCTCTTTCTTCTATCATTTAGACCCGGACGAGAGGACTGTCTTGATCCTCTGGTCCACAGGGTGGCTGCCTGGGAAATAATCCCACGCAGGACCCAAAAAACTCAAACCTATTCTGTAATCATCTCTGATCACCTTGTTCACCATGAAGGGCTTACAGCTCTGTCACACCAATGCACGTAGCATGTATGGCAAAATGACTGAGATTAGACATTTATTCAGTGACTATGATTTTGTTTGCATTACGGAAACCTGGTTAGACTCCCGTTATAATGACAACCTTTTATATCTTGATCAGCATCAGTTATATAGAGAAGATAGAGAAAATCGAATTGGAGGGGGGGTAGCTTGTTTTGTTTCGGATAAATATAAAGACTATGTGAGTAAACTGGATGATTATAGCACTGTCAACAAAGACATTGAATGCCTAACCTTGAAAGTCAATAAACCTTGTAACAGGAACATGCTTATACTTACTTGTTATCGTCCAAAGAATGGCTCAGTTGAAAAATTCCTTGAACATCTGGAACATACTCTAAACTCTGTAGGAAATACAAACGCAGAATACTGGATTCTGGGTGACATTAACATAAACTTACATGACAGAGAAGACTCCCGAGTTAGACAATTATTGAGTGGAACTAGAGACCTCGGGTTAAGCCAACTAATCAATGCAGTAACCCGGCCAAAGGGAAGTGTTGGGTCCGTCATTGACCACATTTATACTAACTCAAATTACGTATTAGACTCCGGTGTAAGTAACAAGTTAATTAGCGACCATCTTATGATCTGGGCCACGCGAAAGAAAATAAAGATGCCGTCGGCAAAGGTTGAATTTAAGGGCAGATCCTATAAAGATTACTCCCTGGAAAGCCTTGCGGAATTCTTAGTAGATGCGGACTGGTGCAGGTTCTGGTTAAGCAATGATCCGGAAGAGCAGTGGGGAATAATACTGGCACATGTAACTAATTACCTAGATATAGCCTGTCCCAAGATCACAATGAAATTCAAAAAACAAAAGGACCCATGGGTCACAGACGAAGCATTATCTATGATACACGAAAGGGCCAATCTAATAAAATTATACAAGAAGACTAAAAGAGAAGATGATCTTAACTCTGCCAAAAGACTAAATAGGGACATTAAAAACGTATTGATAGAAAGTAAAAATGTTTACTGTAGGGACCAATTGGAACACACTAAACATAAACCTAGAGATTTCTGGAGGTGTATTAAGGAATTGATAGACGGGAAAAAGCAAGGAACAAGTTGTAATCTAAAGGACAGGGAAGGAACTCAGGTAGAATCAACTAAAACGGCTGATTATGTTAATGATTTTTTCGCTGGTATAGGTGCGGAACTTTTTGAAAAACGCGACCACCAACAATATCATATATTGCTGGAAGGCCTTACGGAATTAGAATCAAATGCATTCCCAATGGAAATGACATGCGATAAAGAGGAGTTCCTTAAAACAGTCAAGGAAATATCTGTTTATAAAGCAAGTGGGTTGGACAACATATCCTCTAGATGTCTGAAAGATGTATTCCAGATACTAGCTGAGGAAATGGTATATTTACTGAATACCTCCCTAACCGTAGGCGGAATTCCCAAGTCCTGGAAAGTAGGAACGATAATACCAATTCCTAAATGTCCAAACGCTAATGACGTGGGTAAGTGGCGGCCTATCAGCATACTTCCACTTCCGGGAAAGTTACTAGAGAAGATAGTACATGCTAGACTGACACATTGGCTTAATGAAACGCACTTTCTAACTCACCGACAGTTCGGTTTTAGAGAGAGTTTGGGCACTGAAGATGCTATCTTTGACTTCACCAACACTTTATACCAAAACAGGGATCAGTCACTTGTAACTGCTGCGTGTTACGTTGATGTGACCAAGGCTTTCGATTCCGTCCCTCACGATTTGTTAATCGCTAAGTTGAAACACAGCTGTCTGTTACCTCCAAACCTAGTAGCTTGGTTAGAAGATTATCTTAAAGACAGAGAGCAAAGAGTATATGTAAATGACGTGGTATCTCAACAGAAGCCGATTCGTTTTGGTGTGCCCCAGGGTTCTGTCCTGGGGCCGGTTCTATTTAACTGTTTTGTTAACGACATCTGTGATGACATAGTAAACTGCCAAGGTACCCAGTACGCAGATGATTTAGTTCTCTATACTGCATCGCTCGATCCTATGTTAGCAAAGTTACACCTGCAAAGGGCTGTGTCATCGGTTAATGAATGGTGCCAACGAAATGGCCTCCAAATTAACGCTTCTAAAACAACTACGACCTGGTATGCCGCCCCCAGTAGACAGAGACATCTACCAGACTTATCTGTTCAGTGTGGTGATTCACTGGTCCACGAAAAGAACTCATACTGTTACCTAGGGATGACATTAGACAGACATCTGAACCTCAGTGCTCATATCAGCAAAATGGTAAAATCGGTAAATAACAGGTTGTTCAAGTTAGGAAAGATTCGAAAGAGTATCAGTTTTGGGGTAGCGAGAGAAATTTATACCAAATCAATTAGGCCATTAATGGAGTACTGCAGCTTTATGATCGATGGGGCACTGACAAACGATATAGTCCGGTTGCAAAGAATGCAAAATCGTGCACTCCGCTTAATCATCGGTGGTAACCAGCAAAGACGTCAGATACAGGAACTGCACAAAACCTGCGACATTGAGTACCTAAAATCAAGGAGGGACAGGCAGCTGTTAAAAGTGATGTTCAAGCGATCGAAGTTCCCACGAAACGTGGATAGTAGAGCACGTAATACTAGGCAAGATAGGAAAACGAAATTGCACCTACACAGGCACCGGGGGTCTAAATTCGAGAAATCACCAATATTTAGGGGAGTAAAAGCATGGGACATGTTGGACCCGAACATTCAAAATATAGAACACATAGCTAGCTTCAAGCGTGCAATCATTGAAATAAGGCAGTAACTCATTAGTAGAATATTATCCTGGCCAAGTGGTAGGACACACATTAAAAAATAAAAGACACCCAAACAATATCGAAATATTGCAAACAGGACACAGTAAACACACTTAATTTGCTTATCTAAAACTGACTGAGTCTACACTGGAACCATACATATATTCGTGCTCATCGCAATATTTCCTGGCCGAGAGGTAGGAATAGTGAAAACAAAAACGAAAAAACCTAAAATCAAAAACTGAAATAGTGAAAACTGTATAACTATGACCTACAACCTGCATGATTGAGTATGTGATTCTCTGACCGTGAGGTATGGAAATCGTGACACTGTATGTTTTGTTATGTAAAAGAAACGAATGGACTCAGGATATGTATATACATATATTGTAACATTCTACGATTCTTTGGCTCATGATAATGGAGATAAGGTGGTTCGAAACGGTAAAATGACCAATGTAATTGTTAGATAAGATCATATCTATTCACCCAATACACCCCATCTCATAACATCATGCACCAAATTTTCACTCGGAACTATGTGTATACTGCGTGAGGTGATTGCCAGCAGGAAGACCTGATGTCCATCAGATGTTGACAATAAAAAATTTAAAAAAAAAAAAAAAAAAAAAATCTATTACATATTACCGGCACCTGAGTGGTAAACGTGTGCCACTGAAATCGTTGATAAACTCCAATGCTTAAAGCCGGGGACACACCAAGCAAGTCAAGGCAGCGATCACTGTAATCGCCAACACAAAATAGCATGTATGTGAAAAGTTATTTTACAGTAATATCTCCCACCCATAAGTTGGTGTCTCGGAAGCAAAAATAATGTGAAATATAGAATAATAGCAAACATACTCGCCATTTTGTGTTGGCGATTCCAGAAATCGCTGCGTTTCTCGCTTAGTGTGTCTCCGACATAACCGGGCGTTTACACTTGACGATATAGGCGGCGATTCTTGAATTTAGCTCCAGATTTTCAGCCATAAAAAGTTAGAAATCATCTAGTGCCATGCCGGGGACACACCAGGCGAGTCAAGGCTGCGATCTTTGGAATTGCCAACACAAAATAGCAGCACGTATGTAAGATATTATTTCAAAGGAATATCTCCTACCCATAATTTAGCATCTCAGAAGCAATAACCAGGTGAAATATGAAGTAATAGGTCACATATATAGGCCATTTTGTGTTGGCGATTCCGAAAATTGCTGCTTGGTGTGTCTCAAGTGCGAAGTGCGTGGTAACTACAGATGATCTGATAATGCAATTTGGTACCACCTGCCGATTATGTAGACCACTATTTCAAGCTGTTTCTAGCTAGACAGCCGGCGATTCTCCAAAATCTCAGTTGTTCACCACCTCTCGCTTTTGCCAAAAATATGTGTTCTGCATCAACGACCACGACTTTTTACTTAATCCTTCTTTACCTGCAACTTTCTAATGGGAAATAGATACATTCGCCTGTAGTTAAGGCAGGGTTAACACCTGCTGAGGTGGACAGCAAAAAGTAGTACGTTCCTCATTCAAGAATTGGTAAATCGTCTAGTGTAAATGCTTCAGAAATTTTTTGGGTCGACAACTATCGCGGCCGATATATTGCATAGTCGAACAACCATCTGACGACTATTGGCTAGCCGATCTCCAATCGCCACGTTTTCAGTCCTCTCGTGTAAACGTTTGAGGAAACATTTCAGTTGATGACGATTACGGCTGAGATTGCATAATGGAGCACCACGTTAGGACTATTTGATTGAAAATCTAGAGTCACCACATCTCCAGTCGTATCGTGTAAAAAGCTCGAGGAAGCCTTTCAGTTGATGACGATTACGGCCGAGATTGCATAATGGAGCACCACATGACGACTATTGGTTAGACGATCTCAACTCGCCACGTTTTTAGTCGTCTTGTGTAAACGCTGGATATATGTCTGTTCAATCAAACATCCATTGTCATGGCATTTTCGATAAAACGTTCAGCTACCATGTCGATCGGGATAACATCCAGCTGTGTTTAATTGAGTGGATGGCGAGGCAGTGACGTAACCATACAACATATTACACCAGGGCCGTGCTAATGGCTGCCACCGTCCAGACAATAACTCTCCCCTGTGGTGACGGTGACCAGAGCACTAATATCATCCAGTCACGCTCTGTAGAGCACGCTACCCACGCGACAATTACTCCATGGACACACGTTATTCAAAGACACTCCTCTGGGAATGACAGTGCATACTCCGAGCTGGCATCCAATATGCCATGCATACAGTGTGAGAATATCAAATTTATACCCATATAAGTCCCATAGCTCGCCTCACTTTGTCAGAACCCAGTATTTTCCAGAATACCTGCATGAGATATATGGAGATATTCATTATCGGGAATTCTGCATTTATCCTTTTCTATTTGTTGAGGATGGTGGTATGTAAAACTTTGTGATTATTTAATGGTTATTGTAGGTTAGAACAGTTTTATTAATGCAAAGTGTTCAGAGTAGGAACTCTGTATGGACATAACTCTGGCGCACACGGATATGTTGCATGCAGGGTGCATACGGGAAAATAGTGCGCATGAAAAAAAGTACAATACTTGAGTGAAAATCATCTAAGGTAAAAATATTGGTGTTTTAAGCTGTCGGAGAGACGGCCTCATACAAACGGTCGGCCCTATTTCGGATTATAACTCCTCAATATCTTTACTTTGGAATACAGAAGGACATTTTAGATACCACATAAAATACAAAAATGGATTTTTGTCGACGTTTCATAAGAATTGACCATATGGTTTCACATAAAAGCAGTTGCATGCTCCTCGGAGTTGACCCTACACAATATCCTCGCATGCGCTCGGATATTACTGTACCG
The DNA here is from genome assembly GCA_950022655.1 of Alentia gelatinosa. Lineage (NCBI taxonomy): Eukaryota > Metazoa > Annelida > Polychaeta > Phyllodocida > Polynoidae > Alentia > Alentia gelatinosa. The sequence goes on from OX465586.1 coordinate 52,052,918, forward strand.
CAACTATTCTGACCATACGACGGCTGATATATGAATATTGTATCAATATTGTATATATATTCACTCCATTGAACCAGGGAGTGCAAGAATACACAATAACGGATGGAGATGGTATTGGACATCTTCATTCTGGGTAGAAGCGGCAAATGATAACCAAACCGGTGAGAGTATAACTTTGTAAAACTTGTCTACGGCCATTAGCTGCTTGCATCGATTAGTATACATGTTTAGGAGAAGAGTTTTAGTTGTCAAAGTTTGGAGACCAACTCTAGGTCTGGTTAGGCACATTGCTAATCGCAAATACCAATCTTATACGAAGAAGCGATACCCCTCAGCCACCCTGCTGCCATTACCCCTCAGCTGCCCTAATACCACTACCCCTCAACTGCCCTAATACCACTACCCCTCAGCCACCTACTGCCGATACCCCTCAGCCGCCCTACTACCAGAACCCCTCAGCCGCCCTATGACCGGTACCCCTCAGCCGCCCTACTACCAGAACCCCTCAGCTGCCCTACTGCCGGTACCCCTCAGCCGCCCTACTGCCCATACCCCTCAGCCACCCTACTGTCAGTACCCCTCAGCCACCCTACTGCCCATACCCCTCAGCCACCCTACTGCCAGTACCCCTCGGCCACCCTATTACAAGTACCCCTCAGCCACCCTACTACCAGTAACCCTCAGCTGCCCTACTACCAGTACCCTTCAGCCACCATACTGCTGGTACCCCTGAGCCTCCATACTACAGGCACCCCTCAGTCACCCTACCGTCCGTACCCCTCAGCCACCCTACTGCCTGTACCCCTCAGCTACCCTACTGCCAGTACCCCTCAGTCACCATACTGCCGGGAGACCTCAGCTGCCCTACTACCAGTACCCCTCAGCCACCCTACTGCTGATACCCCTCAGCCACCCTATTACAAGTACCCCTCAGCCACCATACTGCCGATACCCCTCAGCCGCCCTACTGCCAGTACCCCTCAATCACCCTATTACAAGTACCCCTCAGCCACCCTACTGCCAATACCCCTCAGCCGCCCTACTGCCAGTAACCCTCAGCTGCCCTACTACCAGTACCCCTCAGCTGCCCTACTACCAGTACCCCTCAGCCACCATATTGCTGGTACCCCTGAGCCTCCATACTACAGGCACCCCTCAGTTACCCTACTGTCCGTACCCCTCGGCCACCCTACTGATGGTACCCCTCAGCCACCACACTGTCCGTACTTGCTACCAATATTCCTCAGCTGCCGTACTACCGGCAGCATGAGCGGTACCATTCGTATATAGTCTTACTTTCAGAGGGGATCATTTGTGAGGAATCCAACCAGCCGGCTACAAGATGAATACCCCTCAGGTACTCAGGCCTACTGCCAGGCTCACTGTCCATCATGAGATAGCTGCATCTTTGAAAACTAGATGATACCTTCGTGCAAAGTGATTGCCTATGATTAAACATGCCATGCAGTGACATGCGCCAAACTGTCCATGAACATGTCATTATGTTGTAGCCCACACAAGTAAGACATAACAATACGCTGGGCCGTGCCACCTAATTATGTGTAACTCTATTGGCCAGGCGTTGGGCTGATAATTAGATAATGATGTGGAGGCCGGGCATGTTATCCGAACCCCATGTAACCCCATCAGAGCAATTTTCAGTGCACCCGAGCAGCTCCAGTCCGTCCTCAGTGAGCACCTCACACACAGTACAACGAGCTGGGCGATGCAGAGTAATGTACAGATACATGTGTAAGGCCAGGTCGTATCTTCTATTATCCTACACCTAATAAAAACGGTCAATAGGCATGACATAGGCAAATTTTATGCGGCATGCCATGACATAAAGTATGATTTATGCCTCTAGGGGCATAACAAAAATCGACCAATCAGCGACTAGATTATGAGCTGCTCTGAAAAAAGTTTGGGTTGAACTCAAAAGTTCTGGTTGGACTTCGGTTGGTCGTTTAATCGATATTTATATTTTAGTAATCCAAAAGCGTAGAGACGGGGTAGGATAAATATGAAACCGAACTCGAGTTAGACTTGTCAGTGTCTATGCCACTCTGGTCAGGTCTGTTCCTCACTACGCTCAGCTAACGCATCGCGTAGTAATACACTACCTTCCCGTCATGGCATAAACACTGACAAGTCTAACTCTCGTTCAGTTTCTACTAATTGACTTATACACAGTGTAACGAGGAGAACGATGCAGAGCTGTGTGGGATACATGTTCATTATATACCTTTATCTCACCCCTGGAATAAATATCCAAAGGCTTAACATGGGAACTCGTTCTCCATGCCCCTACAAGTATTGCAGTCTGTTCTCCATGGTCTATATCCTGTGTGTTGTCCATTCTTTTAGTGTGTACAGGGGTGAGATAAATACAGAAAGGAACTCGCTTTGGTCAAAGAAGTCATTCTCCACCTCTTTAGAACGCTAATTGATATTCACTCGGCTGTTGCCTCGCTCATATCACACCGCATCAAACTCGTGGAGAATCACTACTTTGACCAAAACTTGTTGGTTTCTTCTTTAGTGTATGTAAGTCCTATGCTAGCTGATCTATGCTTAGTACATAGCAGAAAATTCATATTAGACAGCGGTAAAAAAAATATGATGTACCGCCTAGTGTGACACGTGCAGCCCACTTTGTCACTGGACCAAACAAGCAAAAATTGTATGAATATGCAGGAAATTGAATAGATATACAGGAAGAAATTAAATAGGTGATGATGCGATATTTCTATGAATAACTTCATAGTATCAACATCTTTCCTAAAAGAAAAGGAGAGAAAAATATGTAACTAAAGGAAAGACTACCTGTCTGCATCCAAAATCGCCCGTAGACTCAATACAGAAAATAACCCATAGACTTAATACAGAAAATAACCCATAGACTAAATACAGAAAATAACCCATAGACTCAATACAGAAAATAACACATAGACTGAATACAAAAAAAATATCCCATAGACTGAAGACAGAAAATAACCCATAAACTGAATAACGAAAATGACGAAAATAACCCAGAGACTTAATATAGCCCAAACATTTTAATTGTTATCATCTTTTAACTCCACGCTCATGCATCTGTGATGAACATACTTTTTGCTCCTAGTTCTTGAATGTAACACCTAACCCCTCATTATGACAAACATTTCAGATCGCCAAAAATGTACACAGAAAGAACTCCAGAATCTCATAGAAACTGCCGGAATTTGAATTCAGTCTCTTAGAACAGCAACACCAGACGGATACAGCAAGCATAGACAGATCAGTCGATGGGAGGAGCCCTTGTCTGGCCTAGATCACGGACACATGCTCGTTAAATCGACTCATTGCCTCCAGACAGTGTAAGCGATCGTAACCAGATCCCCAGATGAAAGCGCCGTGTACTCCTTGTACCTTGGCAACAGGCTGCTGTGGGAATCTTATGTCCGGCAGAATGTAGATTATTGTGGAGGGCGAGAACGGAACGTTTGACTAAATTGTAGATTGTTTTTATCTTCTTTTTTTACTTGTTTTTACATACATACTCAATTATAACATCACTGAAAATATAGTATTTCGCCAGTTAAGAGGCCTTTGACATTGATCAGTCATTATCTTGTTGTGACTGGTTTTTATTGTCTGACCTTCCCAGTATATATAAATACACATGTATGTTGTTGCCTACAGTCTTCTTGCACAAGTCCTACAATTTAGACATTGTCAGTGGGAGTTGGTACATAGTTCTCAGTATATGTGGTAAAAAAGATTTTGCGTCTGTTAGGTCGTCTCCGGTGGGGTGTGGGGGACAGATGCTAGCGTTGCAAAAATAAATTTGATACCAGCAGTCGCTCGCCGATCGCACGTCTTTTCAACCTAGTTCTCAGTAAATTGCACAGTTAGATAGATTGCCTGGAAATTGGACGTTTGCTTGTCAGACAAACCAGACGCAAAGTTAAAATAAAATCTTGGAGAAGGTTGAACTTGCGTGAAGGTTAATAATGCTTTACATTTTTTTTGTTAGCATATATGTATTGATATTTCGTATAGTATATATGTCATGATGGTACAAAATTATATTGCATTGTTATAACTTTGAGGTGCGTGATGTATTGACCTGAAAATCCATACGTTTCGTTCGCCTTCTGCTAAAAATGTGCATGTCAAGTTAGGATGGTTGGCAGGCGGTCACGGATTAGATACATTCAAATGAAACCACATGCCTGAACTTGACTCCTCTTTGGAAGAAAATTGGCAAAACGATTCCTTTTGTGAAGCTAATAATGTTGATCCACTCTCATATGGGAGGATCGTTTGAAGTTCCTCACATTGCATGTTGCAGCAGAGTATATTACCAACCAAACACACAATGCATTGTTCTGCTTCTGGTCCGCATTTCAAGACTGTCATTCTCCTAGCAGGTCTTATGTAGTGCTTGGCTTACTAGTCTCTGCTCCAACCCGGTCACGTGATATACCGGAACAGAAGCTGACGTTACATCTTTTGTTTTTTTTTGTTCTAACTGGAGATAACTGTTAGTGACAGACTGGCCAGAGAGTGAACGATATTACGCCGATTTCTGGTTTGTCAACTTCTGCGGATATCAGCGAATGAATTTGATTTTAACGATTCATTTTGCGTATTTATGTTATCTAACTTGTGTCACTTTAATGTCCTACGTTATTCTTAATCATTAAGGGAAGTTTGTAAAGTGTCTCCTAACACATGAAGCGGTGACCGTCCGTCATTTTAATATTTTCTGTCAAAACAAGAGTTTCAGCCCCTCAACCAATCAGAATGAGCTATTTGTTCAAAACACGCCATAGGGGGTGTCAAAGCAAGCCGAAGTGGGGTCAAAGCACACTGTAGTGGGTGTCACAGCACGCAATGTGTATCTGAGTACAAACCTACACCTCGTACTACTCGTATATCTCGTACTACTCGGTATGTACAGAATTAGTACACCCCCAGCAGCGGTGAGTATTTACACTAACTTTGTGCATTGGGATATAGTTAATTACCCGAGGTACTTACCTAGTACTGAAGGGGAATTGATGTTCCTACGAGCCTAGGACACTATGATGGTGCCCTAGGATAACATGGACAATTGGCCATGTCGTACAACGCCATGGGTAAAATTATAATTTGTAAAAGGAATCAGGTTATTCCGGCCTGTAAAGAGTTGATAGATTAAATATATGCTGATGAATATCAGGTAGAAGAAAAAGGTCTGCGAAAGAGTACCCGAAAGTCTCCAGGGCTATAACAGCCATTTACTTTTAACAGATATTTCTGCCATATCTAACTTTATTTGGCGACCTTTGATATGTTATCATTAAATATCTGGAAGAATCATCTTAAATAATCCTGTTAATTATCTCCTATTTCACACCGTAAGCAGAGAGCTGGGGGAAGGGCCAGATTGGATTCATCGAAAACAATAGGCTTGTGTCTTGATTGGAGATTGCCAAATGGCAAACAACGAATCTATATTACATTACTGCCGAATTGAAATGCGTTTCCCCGAGTGAAAAACAATGGTGCTGGGCTATTCAAAGGAATGGGGCGTGAAAGGTCAGCCCAGTCCCTCGGGTCTCTCCTGTCTCGGAGGTAGACAAGCTACAGCGTCAAGTCATGACGTCATTTCCGCCAATTCCCCTTTTCCGACTTTGATATTTATTTCATTACGGAGGCCGGGTTCCGGTATTGGTCTTAGGTCTTGGTGAAAGGCAAGCATTATTAGCGAGGTGAATGTTATCTTGATGTGACCAAACATGAAACCAGGAGTTAAGTAGGTGGTGGATATTTTGTAAATGTTTTACGACACACATACAGAGCCTATCTATAGCGGGGCAGTTGCTTGCTTTTTTTTGCCCATTTCACTCTTCGAACTCCCAAGGCTTTCTGCACCACACTTTATTGGCTACGCCTCTCGTTATCCCGATCTATTGGCTTGTCAGAGGCGAGCCAATTACCGAGTGGGCGAGAGATTAACAGGGCGAATGATGGCGAAACAATAGCGATGTAAATCGTCAGCATAGGCCCCGCGGATCTGCTCATAGCCTTTGCGAGTAGCTCGGTCCCGACGGGCGACCGACGGGCGGCCGGTTTATTGCTGACAGCAGGCTGTTAGTCGGTGACACGTTTTGTTTAGATTGCTTGTACACCATAACAGTGCCCCAAATGGGCAGGCGCCACTGCCTCCTGCTGGGGGTAGTTGTGGTGGTGGCGGCGGTCGTAGTAGTAGCGATTGTTGTGGTAGTAATACTAGAAGTAGCGGTGATAGTAATATATGGAGACATGCTTAGTGTGACTGAATGAAATCTGTTCCGAGTTGTTTTGGTCGGAAATTTTCACCGAGCTCGAAGAACGAGGTGAATATTTCCAACCAAATTACAAGGAACAGATGCAATTCAGTCACACTCACTATGTCCCCTTATTATCATAAACCTGGAAATAATAAAAATAAATGCAATCTTAAAACTCGCTAAATAGTAGAATGTTAGTGGTCACGTGGTACATAGGGACGTATGAAGATTCTTTCGTCACTCAGTGACGAACGGAATCTGTACTCCTGGACGGTATATGATAAGAAGGGAAAATGTGTTTAGTGAGTCCGTAGCACTTGCCGTTCGAAGTCTTTTGTCATGTAGAATACATCCCGCCGCCAGAAGCAGAGGGACCTATTTTATGGGAAAAAAGGCAAAGAAAGGAATTTCTACGGGTTCACTCACTACGTTTTCTAGTTATCATACACCTTAAAACTAAAAAGAAAATGTCATTTTATGTACTTGCGGGGTATACAACAGGCGCAGTGCGTCCAAACATTGTATTTCACAGACATTTGGCCAGGTGTATAATAATAGTAGTAATATTAATAGAACAGCTGATTGTGGGTAGAGTTCAACCATCTACCGTAGGCGGAGTAGCAATGGCTTTCACAGTGCTACTGATGAACTGCAGTAGTACTTATAGTATCGAAGTAGGTAACAGTAGTAGTGTTGGTGTTAGCAGCTAGTGATTTGTGGTTGCCATGGTAACCAAATTGTCATGACAACCAGTGAACCAGGGAGACCTTTACTTTTAGCTACTAAACGAACATACAAGTTAAATAATGTTTATTTAGAAAAAAAAGATTTTTTTGGTTTCTAAGAAACATTGGAGACCATTTTGTTTTTAGTAATTTAGAGGGCTAAAATAGATTCTTCAGCTTGGTAAGATCATTCTAGGAAATCTTTACCCATGAATTGACCTAAAAGCATTCCTTGCCATATTTTACTCAAAAATACCCCTAGAAAGCTAAGAAGCTGGTTCTGATCCTAATCTAAATCTGAAATAAACGCTTGCTACAAAAAAAGAAAACATATCATTATATATCAACATCAAGAGAGTTTTCTCCACGTGTACTATAAAAAAACGAGTGTTAGCGATCGTGACTGCATACAAGAAAAAGGATGGGATTGCATGTCAGTTTTACTTAGGAAGATGGAAAAAGTGAGGACAGCCAAAGAAACCTGGAGTAATGCGCATATGACAAGTGTAAACTACGAGCACGGTGATCCTTTTCCCGCCGCGACTCGCTAATGGGTGTCTGCGCACATTGTGAGCTGGTAAGTTGTGTCTGACACCTTACTCCACTAGGGTGTGAATAGTCCCAAGGCGGGCGGTCTGCGCGGCGTATGAGGCTCCCATGTAAACGTCTCCACGGTGTCTCCAGAGTCTACCGCCCACACACTGCCTCCTCGGCAGGTATGTATTAGGAGAAAACGTAATTAGTGAGCCCGTAGCGGTTGCCGTTTGGGGTTCTTTTGTTCCATGAAATATGTCCCGACGCCAGAGCCCCGGAGGGATGTCTTCGCGAGCCCGAACATTATTTACACTACACTCCTAGAAGCGGGTAGTATTTCTATAGGCCCGCTTTCATTGGGCGATTTCCTGTCACCGATCTACAGTCAGGAACCACTGAAGACTTTTGGCACTGCTGACACAAAATCGGTCAATGGAAACAATCCAGCTCGTGAAACGAACCATGACTTTTTCTGCGTAGATTATGCAATGTGGCACCACCTACCACTGATAGTAAGCTTGGTCACTGAGTGAGATCTACTACCCTCACCGAATTTTCGATACTGACCACAGTCGGTGGCACCACTGACAGACGCTCTTGGTAGCTCAAAAAATATAAATATAATGATAGATGAGTTATCACCTCGGATGTTAGTCTTTACTAAAGAGGAACTTCATTGAGATCCATAGCTTCTAAAAATATGCCATGAGTTTTGTTTTTTGAGTAAACTTATGAGCGAAACCTAAGAGAGAATATGTAACAACTCAAAATGACTGGCGTTTTTTCAGTGGCTACGGATGGAGTGCGGTTCTGATTTTACCTCACCCCTATCACTTACGAAGTGGTATCATTACCCATTTAGTATCTGAGTATGAGCATTGAGCGTTCAGTATGAAATCCAAACGTCGATGGGGAGAAATATCAGGGTGTGAAATAAAAGTTGCGAGATAAACAGTGGGATTCTGAGCAGTTAGTAAGGGTTCAGTTATTAATGTAACATTTCCAGTTATCATAACACAGGATTGAGTTTGCAAGTAGATCTTAGGTCAGCCAGATTTAATCAGAAAATGAGGAGGTATGATTTCGAATAGGTAATATGGTATTTTGATTAAACTGGTTATTTATCTCTCTCGAGCCGTCTTTGGCTATTTGTGTTTTGTTTAACTAAAAGCATCAATTTCGGTACAGTAAATCACCTCGATTAAGGGGTCACCCCGCTTAAGGGGTCGGTTTGCTCGGAACAGAAATTCTTATTTAGTTAATTTTAACCCCACTTAAGGGGACAGCCCGCTGAAGGGGACAGTTTGCTCAGAACGGAGGGTGCCCCCCTTGAGCGGGGTTTCACTGTATTAGAGTGGGATTTCGAAATTTCATTGATAAATCTCGGAAATTACCAGGAGCAGTAATATGAGGTTAACAGGGTGTATCTAATGCATACAAAACGTTTACAGTGGAATACACATCTGCTCCATGCCTTCTACGTATCTTATACACACCAGCTATAGGGCACATAGCTATTGGGCGATGGAATTGGCCATTTTGTACCCTCCCCCTACGCTAAAGAAAGCACCAGGTGGCAGGTCCAGTTACCAATTTGTTTTCTTATTTTGGAGGATTTTAGACCCATCTCACGATTGGTTGTCCCCCGACTACAGTGGTGCTATCATACAATTTCCTGGCGGACGATGGCAGAACTAGCAATCACTCCGTGCCCTATATGTATGTGTAGAAATGCCCCCCACCTCGCGCCAAATCAAACTGTCAAATAGGAAAGCAGTTCAATGAATAATAATGAACCCCACGTTACAGAGTGTCAGAGTTGGAGGAAAGCAGAGGCTCTGTCCCTGTAAGCCTCTCTGCCCGATTTTGAATCCGGATGGTACTGGTCTGATGAGTATTTGAGCGGGCTGCCCGATTGTAATGGCCGGGGTGTATCCCTGCTGACATACTGGTTGACAGTTTGTAACAGATGTAACCAACACACTTCGCAGTGACCCTCGGGAATGACACTAGTTAGGACTTGATCTTTCCATTGATTCTCCACATAATACAAAGCCTTCAGAGAAATATAGGGAGTGTGTAATTCACCGGGCGAGAGTACGGGCGTGTTGTAATCTCCAGCCTACACAGAGCGGAGATTACGGGAAAAAATTCCCTATATATTATCGTATGCCACTACTGGAGTTTGGCATAGTGATTTCAAGAGGCGAAGCCGAGTGAAGACCGGAGCCAAAGCTCCAGGAGGTGTGTATGCCACTAGTGGCATATACAACTCCGTATGCCAGTCAGCGTGACTCGCATTCGCTTGCATGTTACTCTACGCCTACCCCTCGGGGAATACCGCCACTAGTATCCCAGTTTCCATTGTCTACATATCCCATAAGAGTGAGTTCCATTTATGAAATATTCTGCATTCATTAACACTGACCTAACTGTGATTCATGAACCATTCAAGAATGTGTGCTTCAATCATTTTTTTGACAATTATCATGCCATGTTTTAAACTTCAGTTTTAAAAGCACACTAAATCCCAACCATTTTATCTACTTTTACTGTTCTCATAGATTTATTTGAGAAAATTAGTGTATTCGTCCATTTAACTGAGTGTTTTATGAGCCTGTCCTTGATTTTCACGTTGTTAGAGGATGTATTGAGGGCTAATTGGCATTGTCTCTCTCTCTGAGCAACTCATTACCGAGAGACTTCGCCTCCCGCGGAAATTTATTAGATTCTGTCGGGTTTGTCACATACGAAATTGGATTCTTTCTGAAAATGACACTTTTGTTTGAAAGCCACACATCACCGTTTCTCTCTTTTCAATTTCCCTCCAGCTATGTGATCTGTCCATCACGAAACGACAGCACATTTTTGTACGGCCTTATAGATGAGCTGGGCATGCTTTTAATATTACAGCTTGTCTTGTTCGCAGCAGGTAGCTAGCTGCACAAGGAGAAATCCTTGGAGTGATTATCACGAATCTGTGTATTTCACAGCCGCGGTAATGGAATTTGCTTCAGGAATATGTCCATGTATACAGTTGTCTGAATGAACAGTGGTGCCCCACATTAGGACATGTATAGCGGATGGTATCAATTATATCCCATCTACATTTCCCGACTCAGAGCAAGGGAACGTTCTTTTCCACCACTACGCCCCCAACACGTTTGTGACCAAGCTACAGCGCTGTTGAAATCGAGGCTTTCGACTTGGCCTCAAAGCTGACCCTCTTACCTCCGTTGCAGTAATGCACAAATCATGTATACTATGGAGAAACCAAACAAGAGTTAGTCATGTTGTTGTTTATCGCACAACGGCAAGATCGCGATATTACTGCGCGAGGTGAAGCCGAGAGCAGTAATACGCGATCTTGCAGGAGTGCGATGAACAATAACATGACTAACTCGAGTTTGGTTTAGAATTTATCCTACCCCGCCTGTCTAAATTACTTCTACATTAACAAATGACGTCATTTGTCAAGTGTATCCCACTAGAGCGATATTTTTCATTTTTCTGAACTCCAGACCGAATACAGTGACCCAATGTTAAACCTATGGAGTTTTTTATTAGGGGTAGGATAAATAACATCAATTACCTAGCATACAGACAAGAATCACAGTCCTGGATATTCAGATATATCAACGTGGGATAGCAACATGTAATGTGATCATTCTCAATGAATTTTAGATATGAACTAAGGAGCAGCTTCGCACCTATAGAAAAAAAATTGGTCCGTACTACACCTTGTTTGACTGCTTAATAAATTCACTCAGCTTCGCAGCAAAACTCAGTGGAGTGCGGACCAAGTTATTTTCATCCAGTGTGTATCTGGTTTTATCTCACCCTATATACATGCTCCGGAACATTATTAACCAATGAGATAACTCCAGCCAATGAGTGTTGGGTACATGACCTTCACACTCCTACAGCCCTATACACATCTACCGATTTCGGAACATTTATGTACCTTTGTCGGCGACAAAGGAGCAGTAATTTGTCTCAGGTGAGCCATCCTAACGGAGTCAGCCCTAGTCGGTAGAAGTCGGACAGCTAGGCAAGGTTCAGCCAACGATTTGTGAAACCACCCCCTTGAGATGCTCTTTTATCGCCAACGAGTTGTCGTTCGATGTTCATAAATCAGTCACCAAAGGTTTATAAGAACATGTTGATAAATCCAGTCGCCGACAACGGAATGTTGGTAAATGGCCTTTGATTTGATGGCCGACACGGGCCTAGGGCTTATGTAATTTGCCTGCGACAAGTTCACCGACTCCTATACGATTTGGGAACTAATCGTCCAACCCTGAATCGGTAGATATGTATTGGGCTTTAAGTTAAGCCTATATATGGAGAAAAATACCGGGGTGAGATAATAACCGGTATCTGAATAGAATTGTTTACAATATCTTGTTGCCAGGCAGTCCTGGGGACCGACATTGGTGGAACATCCACAGTAATTCCATCATTTACCGCTCCCGCCATGTTTTCCGGACTGTAACCCGGAAGAAGAAGGCAATTCCTGCAAATGGATATTACGCTCTCTTGAGTATCCCCCCGGAAAATAACGTGTTTAGATTAGACCGTAAACGCCCCATCAGTGCCCCCATAATTAGACTGACCCCATCAGTACCCCCCTTAATGGAAGCGTTTGATCAGTAATACTTAATGCCTCACAAGGGACCCATTAGACGGCGATAAAATTAATCGATCGGCGCACGATGAAACCCTGTGATGACATGCGCATTTTTCTAAGGTTAATATCACAAATTCCTCTATTTTCGCCCAGCGCGCCCTCCTACTCTGTAGCGGCTCATATTAGCCCAAGTGCTAGGTACCGGAGGCGGCCCGCCAAAAGGATTTATCCCCCGCTTCTAGACAGCAGCTAATTCCCAATAGTAAACGGTTATGGGAAAGTCATGGGTCGTAGTTGTGGCATGCCGGTAGTCGGCAGCAGTGGTACATGCTTTAGTAATGAATCTCAGCCTTGCAGCCTAACTACCCCTATACGTAATTTGGTATTCAACACAGCCATTAACACTTATGACTCATGTATTAATGTAATCACGTTGGCGGCGGTGGCTTCTGCTCCTAACTGCATTATCTGTGTACACGAGGAAGCAGGTTGCAATGAGTAGGACACTTGTTTGTGTGGAGTAAGGATATAAAAATTAGGATAAAGGTAGGAGTGAGCGCATCGCAAAGCATCCGCTCATCTGAGAAATACTCAACGTAAATGGGATTTCCTCTTTGAAGAGGATTACACCTCTACATACTGTAACAAAATAAACCAAACGTCAGCTATCAACACACTAATAAAAGTTGAGCGTGTATGCGATGCGACTTGAGGCAATGTTTGGGTATTTATAAGTGACACTTATTTGTATTCAATGTCGATATATTGTTCTTCCATAAAAAGTCGATATGTATGTGATGTAACATGTTTACAAGCATATTGCACATAGCATCAGTTGTATTTTCGTCTACTTATCATGAGGACCTTACTTTATTGTATAGCTATAATAGTTAGAAGGAAACTCATGTGTTTTTGAGTGAGTTTCTGATTCTATCTCACCCCGTATACATGATCAGGAACATTATTAGTGAATGAAATAACTCACCCGATTAGCCATTGAGTATTGGATACACTACCCAAACGGCCGTATAGTATGAGTTCATAGCGTTTAGACTATGGAGAAAAATAAAAGGGTGAGATAGTGTGCAATATGCATATTTTAGGGGATATATAATGAGAAACGTATGGTCTGTTGGTCTCACAAACATTGATTAGAATGAGTGTTCACAATTCATCAACTGTATCATAATTCTACAGCTATGTCCTGCAGTATACATCGTCTCAAGCCTCTAGGGAAAAGAGTTGACAGAGCACCCAAGATATATTGCTAAATGCACCCTTTAACCTGATTATCAAAGTGACTAAACCTCTCCAAGATAATCTTACAATGAAGAATGAACCACTTTCCCTCAGTTTAAAGCTTTTCCCATTAGCTTGTGCTATGAGACACTGGATAAATACAGAAAAGCTTAAAACTTCGGAGTATAATAACAAGTTCATTATACCAATTATATTAAAATGACTCGACTATCGTGCATTATGGTCAATGTGAATACGTATTTACCCAGGTAAACGCCAAATAGAATGTTCATCATTGATGAAAGAGCGCGCAATTTTAAATGAATAACAACTAAAAGGCTTGGGTTACATGCAGTCTATAGATGGGTCGTTTTCTCAAACTGGCTGAGTCTAGGGTCAAATCATATCAAGGTATTTCAGTCTTGAGTCCCTGGTCTTGATTGATTGGTCATGGTCAGCTGGGCTTGCTTCTGAGACACTGAGACACTGGCATCCTGCTCCGTATCCAATAGCACAGCGAATAGCATGCAGATAGTGAAGGGATACAATTTTCTCAGCACCTGAAAGTGTATGTGACCACTTCAACCTTTTTTACAGAACGCTCTAACAAGTCACGTTATACGGAGTGGTACTCCATACAGCTGGCCAGTAAGTGTGATACATCCGTGGACAGGCATGTAAGAACTATGAGCAAATGGTATGTTCATCACTGATGAAAGAGCGTGGAATTATATATGAATAACAATTAAAAGCTTTGGATAACATTCAGTCGATGATACCATAAAATCAGGAGCAACGCCCCCTGGGCACGTATAAAACTAGTAACAAATGGTATGTTCATCATTGATGAATGGATGAGCATGGAATTATGAAAAATAACTATAGAAAATTGTACAGCCTCTAAGCACTGCCTAATAACCATTAACATAAAGGAAGATACCATCTCCGATCCTAAAAGGCACTTGAGCTAAGCGGGTATCTAATAGTATCATCACCTGAAGAAGCTGATTAAACATCAGCAAAACGTCGTGAAATTTTTGATACAACACATGAACCACCGGCTGTAGCACTTGGTTTCAATTATACCACCCTACCAACAAACATGTCTGGTTTTTTGTGATTTCTACTGTCTGATTTTCAACTATATAAAAGCTTTGGTTTATTCAGTCTATGGGTCATTTTCTGTAACTCACTTGCACCCAGTCAACTTGCTTCTCCAACAGCCCACCTAGGATCCGAATGTATCAAGCACCAGTAGGTCACTGCGGTATTTCAGTCTCTAGTGATTGCTCATGATCAGCCTCTAAGACCCTGAGACACTGCCACTCTGATCCTTTCCCTTATCAGATTGAATAGCAGTAGATAGTGAAGGGATAGGGGATTTTTTTGCAGCAAGCTGAAACTCTATATGACCACACTAACCTTTAGGGAGATTATATGGGTGACTGGCCCACCCTCAATAAACATTCTTTGATGGGATATTAGTTGTTATGTAGTATAGCACTAAGGGAAACTTCCCATCTCCATTGAGGGGTGAACAGTTGCTCTATGTAGAAACATGTAACCTTCCCTTCATTTCTTAGTTGGCATTTGTGTACAATGTTTGGGGAGTGAGGGAGTATGTGTTCAGGGAGTGAGGGAGTGTTTGGGGAGTGAGGGAGAGTGGGTCCGCGGAGTGTGGGTTCATGGAGTGAGCGGATGGTGTTTGGGGAGTGAGGGAGTGTGTGTTCATGGAGTGTGGCTTCGGGGAGTGAGGAAGTGTGTGTTTAGGGAAGTGCAGGATGGTGTTTGGAGAGTGAGGGAGTGTGTGTTCATGGAGCATGGATTCAGGGACCAAGGAAGTGTGTGTTTGGGGAAGTGTGTGAGGGGATGGGAGGGGTATTTAGGAGTGAGTGTTCGGGTTGTTTGGGAGTATGTGTTCAGGGACTGAGGTAGTGTCTGGGGTGGGGTCAGGGAGTGAGTGTTTTGGGGTGTTCGGAGAATGAGTGTTTGGGTGTTCAGGGAGTGTGTGTATGGGGTGTTCGGGGAGTGATTGTTTGGGGTGTTCGGGGAGTTTGGAGAGTGAGTGTTTGGGATGTTCAGGGTGTGAGTGTTTGGGGTGTTCAGGGAGTTTGGGGAGTGAGTGTTTGGGATGTTCAGGGAGTGAGTGTTTGGGGTGTTCGGGAGTTTGGGGAGTGAGTGTTTGGGGTGTTTGGAGAGTGAGTGTTTGGGGTGTTCGGGAGTTTGGGGAGTGAGTGTTTGGGGTGTTTGGAGAGTGAGTGTTTGGGGGTGTTTGGGGAGTGAGTGTTTGGGGCGTTCGGGGAGTGAGTGTCCAGATGTTCAGGGAGTGTGTGTTCAGGGAGTGAGTGTTCAGGGATGTGTGTTTGTGGTGTTCGGGGAGTGAGTGTTTGGGATGTTCAGGGAGTGAGTGTTCAGGTGTTCGGGGAGTGAGTGTTCCGGGTGTTCGGGGAGTGAGTGTTCGGGGTGTTCAGGGAGTGAGTGTTCGGGGTGTTCAGGGAGTGAGTGTTCAGGTGTTCAGGGAGTGAGTGTTCAGGTGTTCAGGGAGTGAGTGTTCAGGTGTTCAGGGAGTGAGTGTTCAGGTGTTCAGGGAGTGAGTGTTCAGGTGTTCGGGGAGTGAGTGTTCAGGTGTTCGGGGAGTGAGTGTTCAGGTGTTCGGGGAGTGATTGTTCCGGGTGTTCGGGGAGTAAGTGTTCGTGGTGTTCGGGGAGTGAGTGTTCAGGTGTTCAGGGAGTGAGTGTTTGGGGTGTTCGGGGAGTTAGTGTTCTGGGTGTTCAGGGAGTGAGTGTTTGTTTTTGTTTTTTTTTAATTTCATCAAATTTTATTAGGGTAAAGATATACATGAAAGTATCATCGCCAGGCTCGGCCGAGGCCTTTCTGCCGCCTGGTCCCTCTGTAGTCAGCTTAACCACGTTCAAAATATATGGAGAATTATACAGTGACTATCTTATCGCAGTTGATAAGCCAAGTTCGACATAGCAAAGAAATAGCCAAGGATAACGCAAATATGGCAGTGTTGTGGTGTTCGGGGAGTGAGTGTTCTGGGTGTTCGGAGAGTGAGTGTTCTGGGTGTTCGGGGAGTGAGTGTTCGGGATGTTCTGGGAGTGAGTGTTCGTGGTGTTTGGGGAGTCAGTGTTCTGGGTGTTTGGGGAGTGAGTGTTCGGGGTGTTCAGGGAGTGAGTGATTGGGGTGTTCGGGGAGTTTAGGGAGTGTGTGTTCGGGATGTTCAGGGAGTGAGTGTTCGGGGTGTTTGGGGAGTGAGTGTTCGGGGTGTTCGGGGAGTGAGTGTTTGGGATGTTCGGGGAGTTTAGGGAGTGTGTGTTCGGGATGTTCAGGGAGTGAGTGTTTGGGGTGTTCGGGGAGTGAGTGTTTGGGGTGTTCGGGGAGTGAGTGTTTGGGGTGTTCGTGGAGTGAGTGTTAAAGGAGTGAGTGTTCAGGTGTTTGGGGAGTGAGTGTTTGGGGTGTTCGGGGAGTGAGTGTTTGGGGTGTTCGTGGAGTGAGTGTTAAAGGAGTGAGTGTTCGGGGTGTTCGGGGAGTGAGTGTTTGGGGTGTTCGGGGAGTGAGTGTTCAAGGAGTGAGTGTTCAGGTGTTTGGGGAGTGAGTGTTCAAGGAGTGAGTGTTCGGGGTGTTCGGGGAGTGAGTGTTCGGGGAGTGAGTGTTCGGGGAGTGAGTGTTCATGGGAGTGAGTGTTCGGGGTGTTCGGGGAGTGAGTGTTCGGGGTGTTCATGGAGTTCCTCGTCGGCAGGTCGTCACGAGCCGCGCCCGTGATGTGTGGGCACGCGGCCTGCACGTCCCATGAATAATCAGCCCTGGCGCCGTGCACGGTGTGGCCACGTGATTGAAGCGTCAATGAAACCTGTGACTTGAGCATGTCATTAGAGGGAGCGGTGATTTAAATGGAGTGGGGCCTGGCACGCGGACGGCACCTAATCACCGCCCCAGCACGGCCAGTGGTGCCAGGCTGGCAGCTTATTCCACTGGGTCAGGGAGCTTGTGGCATTAAGGGTTGACTACGGGGTAGTGGCTCTTAACTCAACCTCTATTACCTATTTGTACCTAGATCCAGTCATAAACGAAAAGGCCATGCCTTACCCTGCTGTAACATGCTATGCGGCGCTTCAGTACCAACCCCAGCGCTCCCTTTTGGCCACAGAGGCGCAAAAGCCACAAAAAAAGGGCTGTCGCATGATGGCTACCCCAGGGGTAAATTAATCACGTGACCGTCCTTAGCCGGGTACATTCACGCTCCCCTTACCGTCAGGGGATGTACGGCCTCGTAAAATAAGGCTCCAAATAATGGACGCTCCCCGATTATGACGCCGTCAGCGCCACCGGAAATCGAGACCGATGTGCCCTCTGGTGGCCACCACTCGTGGTAACGGGTTGCGGCGTGTTCCCCCGGAGTGGTGACGTCAGAGTGATGAACGCTGGATGAACGCTGGGTGGCGGCGGCGTCTTCGTGTCATGTCACTACCAGGCTTCGGGCAACTATTTCCTTCGCTCAGTGTCGACGACATAAGATGCATAAAAGAGGAAGTGCAGAGCGCCTTGACGTCATACCTGACTCCTCAGCTGAAAGCATGCGCCAAGCATCAACCAGCTCAATTTAAAGTCATCTCTGGCAGATGAAATGTTCGGTAAATCCTGCATTCATTATGAATTCCATCTGAAGGTCTGGAATTCAGTGATGGGACGTTGAAGTGGGTGGAGCAAGGAACATTTAGGTCCTAAGATAGGACATGGAGTGCTTGCTAGTTCCTCTATTACCCGCCAGGAAATTGTAGGATAGTGCTACTGTAGTTAGGGCACAACTAATGTTATCTGCTCTTATTATCTTAGAGAATCGCGAGGAGAGGCTAAAGCCGAAGACACACCAAGTGAGAACCGCAGCGAGTTCCGTAATCGCCAACACAAAATGGCCTATATGTGAGCTAATATTTCATATTTCACCCGATTATTGCTTCCAAGGTGTTAAATTATAGGCAGGAGATATTCCTATGAAATTATATCTCGCATACACGCCAATTTGTGTTGGCGATTCCAGAGATCGCTGCCTTCACTTGCTTGTTGTGTCTCCGGTATAAATCCCATTTTTGGCAAGCAACAACAAAATCCATTGATAACTGGACCTGCAACCTTGTGTTTTGTTTGGTGACGGAGGCAAGATCGCCGCGTCCATAACACAATAGCTATGTGCTCTATAAGTCAGAGTCTCAGACAGTTCATGCGGGTGGTGGTAGTGTTTGTCATCTAGGAGGAGAATATGTTATTGATATGTGACAGGTATGTACACGGCATCCTCTCGATGCTCGTCCGAGCTGCTTCATCTCACAACAGCTATGTGGCCTATAGGAGCGTTTCTTCTCTCCAACAATACCCGAAACATCGTCTTAAGGCCTGTTTCCATTGGCCGACGAAAAAGGTGTAGATTTTTTGTGTTCTCCTAATAGCCTATTTACATTTTGCGTCAGCAGTGCTGAAGGTCCGTCAGTGGTCTCTGACTGTATATCGGTGATGGCCAATGGAAATAGGCTATTAGGAGAACACACAAAATCTACACCCGTTTTATCGGCCAATGGAAACAGGCCTATATCCGGCTTTTATGTCAGACGACTGAAAACATGATGAAAGTAGATAATCGAGCCCACAGTCGTCAGGTGGTGCTTGATCTACCAAGATCGGCAGAAAGATCATCGACCTTAGTAGCACATCAAGCGTTTACGCTAGACGATGTATGTTCATTTAAACGAGGAACTTATTACTTCCTGCTGTTCACCTACAGGCCCGTTTCCATTTGCGACGATAACGTTGTAGTATTTTTGAGCTCTCCTAATAGCCCATTTCCATTTAGCCCCAGCAGTGCTAAAGTTCCGTCGGTGATGCCTGAAAATGTCCGTCGGTGGTGCCTGACTGTAAATCGGCCAGGACCAACGTCAATAGGCTATTAGGAGAACTAAAAAATCTGCACTCTTTTCGTCGGCCATTGGAAACAGACCGGCCTTTTCATTAGACGATTATGGCTATGGGCGGCGATTCCTGAGGGATAACCCTGCCTAGACTACACTGGTGAACATATCTATTTCCCATTAGAGAATCGCAGGTAAAAAGTGTTCAGTAAAAAGTTGTGGTCATCGATGCAGAACAAAAAATTTTCGCCATCTGTCTAGACGAGTAATTCACGTCCACGTTCCCATTACAAGCATTATTGTTACTGCAATGGTGCTAGCTGCAGACTAGTTGCTAATATATGCAACAACTACGCTATATATTTACTTCTGTTATGAGTGGGGGCGGCCCTGCTGATGGTTAGGCCCGGCGTCCACCTTCTACAATATGGCTCCGATATGGTCTATGATGCACCTCCCGATAAAAAATCAAAATCGCGTCGGAAGGTTACCTAATATCGGGGCAGTTGACCACGTTTTTGCGATTAGGCACCGATGAAACCCCCATACAATGCGTGGTGGATTGGCATGTCTAGACATATGTCTACGATTTTGCACCTTCCCGATATGGCACCGATTTTGACATTTTGTATCGGTGCCATATCGGGAGGTCTGCGATTCTATCGTAGTAGGTGGACGCCGGGCCTAACTAAAGGTCTACTCCTTCTGGTGTATTAGTGTGGAGGGGACTTGACCTGTAAGGCCAAGGAAGAGCATGCGCTCATTTCTCAACAAAGAAATTGGAACGTGACTGCACTAGACAGTCATGAGCAGGTTAGCTGTTGGTCAGGGCAGTATGCTTAGCACTGGACATGGGCTCTGACAGGTTTAGGGCCCACTAATACCCTCAGATTGATTTCAGAGCGGTTCTCCTAATTAATGTATAAATGTTTTCCGTTTCTGGCATCTCTTACATCATTCAAAGATGTTCAAATATAAAAATACCAGATTGAAGAGTGATAGTGACAGTGCAGGTTATGCATTACGTTTCAAATCTAGGAAAAAGAGAGTGGTTTGGGATTACTTGTGCCTCATTGATGCGCCTAAAATGTGGATTTTGTCCTGATACAAATCTCAATACAAATAATGAACATCTTTCTAATTGTGAGGAACTGTACTGAAAACTGATAATGTATGGCTAAAGAATATATAATGTCTCATATGCACTGGCTGATAGGTACAGTTACCACAGTGGAAGACCTGCTCTGGGGAGAAGACGTTTTCCACGTTTTGCGGATTGCAGAATAGTGATCCGTAATCGTTGCTCCAGATTATTCGAGGATCGCATCATAACGGTGTCTCCATCTATATTCAATTAAAAACCTAATGTACCTTTCACCAATGTCGCTGAAAATGTGTTGTAAAAAATAATGGTATAACGTGAAAATGACGATACCACACGATACAATCCGATATTACTGGAGCAACGCTCAAACCCCAGGGCCGAACTGTTGCATTGCTAAATGAAAAAAATGGGCACAATAAAGAGTTATGACTACTATGTCCCACCACCTGTCTCAGGTTAGAGGCCATGGCATTGATTATCCCTGTTGGAACAACACACCCCTCGAGTACATAATGGTAGGTTCTTTCTGCTGATTCTCTTTACATATATATTCTCTTTGATGGGATGAGAGGAAACACCACCTGGTTGTGAGAACAGGAAAAAAATACACCATCCAATATGTGGAATGTGGGGGGTGTACCCATCTTGAGTATAAACAACGGACGTAGCACGCTGGTGCACTCTCCTTGCTTGTAATATATACCACACCATTTGATAAAAACCCAGCTCTGCCTACAACACATAAAAACGTATAAGGCGCAGAATCGGTGTCGAGTTACGCGGCTCCTTTTTGCTTATATCGCTTGCTGTTTCTGTAGGAAAAGAAAAATAAAACAGCAGTGTTTGTTATGCGAGTTGACAGCCAAGCAATTTATGTCTTCTCGTCTCTCGATCAGTACTCGTCCGTAAGTCATGTGTACGCTTCAATTACGCCATCTGCGTTTCATTAATGTACTCGGGCATTTGCTGGGAAATCATCTTGTCTGAGTATATGAGAAGCAGAGATGCTTTAATGCTGAGGGGTTATAGAGGAGACCTGTCGACGTTTATTAATATGAGGATAAAGATACACGAGTCCCTTGGATGGCGTATATTGCGTGAATTGTGCATAAACAGTACGTCCATTGGGAATAGCTTTCAGACCTAATCCAGTGTGTGTCTGTTAATGGATGTACACTAAGGGGTACCAGTCTATGAGTCTAGATATCCAATCAGACAGGGTGCCCGGCGAGGGGCAGGAATCTGTTGCGCTATATGCTCCAGACACACTGGGTATCTATATGTTATGACCCCATCAATAGCCCCCTTTGCTATGAAGGTTTTATGTATAAAGAGATCTTCATAAACACGGGCGGACCGTACCCCCTGTCATCCCGCCGACATGGATCGATTGTGTGTGGCATATGACCGGTCTGCGGGTCCCACTGCCCACCCTCCAGAGCCACGTCAAGGGGTGGGTGAGGGACGATGGTGTGAAGGTGGGATGAAGGGAATCATAGGGGTGGAAAATCACCGATTCTGACTTGCTTTCCCTAGGTCTCTTGTGAACGTGTTTTATATGTTATATCCATTCATGCCTAACAGCTCCCGTGATCTTAAAGCTTCCTCCTGACGAAAGACAATGAGCCACGTCCTTAAGTGAATATGTCCATGCATTACCGATGCTTAGAATGTGTTTGGTTTGTATCTCTTTCTTTAAAGCAGGAAACTGGCGTGTTTTGTATCAGAATGTTTTCTGTGTGAGAGGCTGACCTTCATTAATGTATGGCAGTCCTTGAAATGCAGGTAATTGCATACTTATTTAGAACTGGATCGGGAATCATACAAATACACAATACTCCACGAGTTTGGATGCACTGCAATTGTCATCGAGGCAATGCCAAGTGATGATTACGGCGCATCCAGATGAGTGGAATATTGTTTATTTTAGGATTCGAGTGCGGTTCTGGATTTAGCTCTTTCGATAATATTAAATGGCATCAAAATTCAGAATGACTCAGATTGCTTAGCAAATTCAGTTTGGATTGGTTGAATTTCCATGTTGACATCTTGCCTACTTTTTCAAATCCTGGCTGCTGATTGCCTAGTCCCTAATGATGGCATCTCCTATCACTCCTTCTAACCATGGGGTAGTATTAGAACTTAACATGGTTTATTATTGAGGATATCCTTTTAATGTTATTCCTATGGCTAAACTTGAACAAGAGGTGAGATAAACGTATTTTCAGCAGAAGGTTATTCCCAACACATCATTCTCTGATCTGATAATGATACAAAGAAAGGAACAGAAGTGTTGGACCATGACTTGTAACATAAATGTACACAAATTTAACACAAGAATAGAAACAATAAATTAGTATGCATTTCACCTGCGTGGTCATATTCTCCGCATAGTAGTATTGATGCGCAGTAATATCCGAGCAAATGCAAGGATATTGCGTATTATCCACTACATGGAGAATACGACCACGCAGCTCAGAATCAAGGAAATATTGTATTTATCATATAGTATTGTAAATTAAAGTCATCAAAGGGAAGACGCACTAGCCACCGATCCTGTCGCACAAGATTTTGCATAGGGACATGAAATGATTTACACGGAGAGGTTTGGAGAAATAGTTGAAAGCTTTACTGAAACTGTTTTGTTCTCCGAGTTGAAAGCCCTACAAGTGAGTTCATGAATGGTACAAAATTTGTTTTTATGGGTTGGATGGGTGGTAAAGATTTTCTGTGGTTATGCGTTGAAGTTTGGAGAGTGAACTCAAGTGGGGGACGAGGTCACGTTTCGGCTGAAGAAGTGTTCGGAGATTGTAACCTCTCACGCGGACACAATCAACAATAAATTGGTCACCATGACAAGTTCGTATTAGGTGTATAATAACTATCTATAGATATATAATTGTGTTAGTATTTATCCTATATTTAATTACACAATATTGAATGTTATGTTCTGTATTGAAATAACTGTCCCCTTAGTACTCAGGGTGCCCCCATTAAGCAGGGTATCCCAGAAGTGGGGTTTTACTGTGTATAATGTGTGCGTGAGCGTAGGTGTATCTATAAGTGTATATGTATATATATATATATATATATATATATATATATATATATATATATATACATACATACATACATACATACATACATACATACATACATACATACATATATATATATATATATATATATATATATATATATATATATATATATGTATCCGTATATACATCCAAAGCGGTGCACTAGCCATGTGGAGATCATGTAGTGACAACAAGTCTCGGGTGATTACGGGAGCTGCTCTGGCGGCTCTGCAGTATGTAGCCAGGTGCCGGCAGCCAGCACCACTCGCCCACATCAAAGGCACTGTATTATTTAGCAGCCAGAAACTGCCTTGGTGTCGCCAACTGCCGCTCCCACATCTGTTACATAGCGCCAGTGCAAAACAAAAACACCCAAAAGAAACCGCTTGATGGGAGACATAGGTAGCAAATGAAAACTGTCACAAAAATCGAATCGTATACGTTACAAAGGCAATCATACTTTTAGCATCTCAATGAATATGTATTGGAATATGGCTTGGCAGTGCACGTGGCTTGTCAGTGGTAGAGAATACAGCTCAGTTGATGTCGGTGGTTGATTCGCTGGCTCTTTTATTCTCTAGTGATGTGATTACATTTCGATCCATCCTTTGTGAGTGCCTTATGGGGTGGGAGACACTCTCAGGGTGGGATGTAAAATACGTTCTGCTATATATATATGATTAAAGATTCCTGCTGTTTGGATTGCTGTAACATTTTTCTACTTTTTCTACATAATTAGGATAATCATATATAATGCATGTTAAATGTATAATGCATGGTATATTATACGGAAAATGGCTTCCTGCCTTCGCACATCAAAAATGAGCGGTGTAATCATTGATCATATATATATACATCCCGATGCCGTAGGCAGAGGGATGTATTCCATCAATGATTTTACCAAATATTTTGACGTACGAAGACATTCAGCCTGTATACGTATCATTATGTGTATGAATAGATAAATATTATAAAATTGGAGAAATTTCAAATCACGAATGCCTAAAAAGAAATTTCCGCACGAAAAGATTATCAACTTTGATTTTTGGAATATATAATGGAATTATAGATGACAGGTCGGAAAATAGTCTTACCACGATCAAACTTAATAAAATAATAATTTAAACACAGCCCATACTCAGGCCGTTTCATTGAAACTGATGTTCTTTAGGAATAACTTAAACTTATCCCAATTGGCGATATGTTGCAGCTCACTCAGACTACTCCATATCTGGACCCCTTGGTACAGAGGTGACCATTTGAAGAGATTCTATCGTGAGGTCAAAATAAATCGTGGCAGTGGAATAGGTTTCTGCGATTCCGTCTACGACACTACACGATTGCATACCTATAGGCTGCGATGGAAAATGCCAATCGTAGTCTTTTAACACTGCACTCATTCCCAAGTCGCACCCAGAAGACTCTGAGCTTGCTGCAAAACCTAAGGCCTGGCGTCCATCTACTACGATAGAAATTTAGACCTACCGATTTGGCACCGATACAAAAAGCAAATATCGGAGACATATCAGGAAGGTGCAGAATAGTAGACAAATGTCTAGACATGCCAATCCACCATGCATCGTAAGTGGGTTTTTTCGGTGCCTAATCACGGAAACATGGTCAACTGCCCCGATATTAGGTGACCTTCCTTGATTTTCTATCGGGAGGTGCATCATAGACCATATTGGTGCCATATCGTAGTAGGTGGACGCCGGGCCTAAAGGGGGGCCTCCACCAACCACGACAAGGCTACGACAATGGCTTCCTGACAAGGTCCACGACTGGCCTACGACTGGAGGCCTTGTCGTGGTTGGTGGAGCCCAGTTACCAACAAGAGTCTACGCAAGGCCACGACAAGGCTACGATTGGAAGCTTGTGGGGAGCCTTACGACAAGCCTACGACAACATCGAACATGTTCAATTTTTCCCAGGACTGGACCCTTGCCATTGAGTGGTGTGGTTTCCTCATATCAATGTCGTAGTATGTTGGTACCATGGACATCTTTTTTTACGGGAACAGGGACGTCTAAGATACCCCCCTACACCGCTGTCGTTAAGCCCCCTTCTTACGACAAGGCTGTGACCAGCGCCAATTGAAACTTTCATGTCAGCGCTTGTCGTAGCCTTGTCGTGGTTGGTGGACGCCCCCCTTAACCCTTCACTAGTTGTGCGCCAGCCATCTGACATGTATATGGTGCAGAGGACCAGTGTCTCAAGGCCTCCTAATGCTTGATATATTTGTAGTCTGCAAAGATACTTGTATGTGTGGTTAGTTTGCTGGTTGCCAATTGGACTACAGAAAATGTCCCACAGACTTGATAGAACCCAAACCATTTAATCGTTATCTATTTATAATGTTATGCCCATTCATCAATGATACATTTACCATTTGTTCCTAGTTTTAAAGTGTTCTTTTAATTGTAAGATTCTATAATATCTGGAGATTTATTTAATTGAAATAATTTCATAAGAAATAAATTAAATGTTCCGTCGATACATTCCCTAGATTGGGAATACGACCAATGTTAACAATGGTCCCGCTTTTTTCTATAGATCTCATCATGTAGGAAGGCATTTTTGGCAATTACAAGAAAATAAAAACATAACATTGAAAACGTCATCCTGTCTTAGCAACAAGCAAAGCCGGAGATCTGATAAAGCTAGAGTAACAGAAGTCTGCTGTGAATATTTCAACTTGTTGAATGTTCGTATCTGGCTTTCTGTGAACTTGTATCTCTGTATGTGTCAAAGAGTAAAAACGCCTCGAATAAGAGTCAAGGTTGGAGAGTTTTAACTATGTCTCACGCCAGAAATCCCAGCCTCGTCTCTGTATTGCCTCGGGAGACACGAGAAGTCTTCTGAGAAAATCCAACACTCTCTCTTCTACTTTATACGACGGTCAGATTTCCAAACCTTTCCAAAGTCCTCATAGAGCACAACTCCTATTTCTATTACTTACAGCGTGGGAAAGCCCCCCGCGCTATGTCGCCGGCGTACCCTGCCTGCCTGCGGTGGGCTGACCACGCCGACCTCCCCCCCGAGTCTTTACTATAGCGACTATAGGCGTGACGTCATGACATACTGCAGCGCCGCCCTGTGGTAGGGCCGTGAAACACGTCTATTAGAGTCCGGCGCGGCGACGTTTTTAATCCGACCCCTGACGCGTGCGTGACGTCCGATGATTCGTCTTTACAGCCGGCATAATCCGCCGCCCTTCCCGGCGTGATTGGCGTTTTTTCGGCGGCCGCGCGCCCGTGGAATTGGCGGACAATGGCCGCTAACCCAATCGGACGGCGCGAGCGGCTGGCGAGCTGCTCGCACAATGCACTTCTGAGACCGGCTCCCTTACCGCTCCCCCGACCTCACTGCCGTCACCAATGAAACATTCATGACCAAAACATTGCCGCCCTGATCAATTATGCATGTAGGCCGAAATCAAATTAATGAAGGGGAGCGGTCACAGCTAATAGAATGATGTGACACGAAAATCAGTAGCCACGAGGGCTGCGCTGAGGTTGGGCGAGGTTCATGGCCGGGGAAGGTAAAAGCTGGGAAATCAAGACGGAGTTTGCTCGCAGTGTTTACTTCCAATGAACATATCAAGTGCAACACCTAATCCTATCTATCATTCTCTGTGTCCTGCATAATGTATAGGATTCCACAGATCCTGTCTGCTGCATGTTTAACTATAGACTCATATTTCTCATAATTGCATACGAGTACCTCGGAATATAAGCCATATTGTATATCGCTACTCAAAAGCTATACATTCTTTAAGGCATTTCCTGGTCAGAACATTTCTCCATAATGAATGTCAGTATTATTTTATTATTCTATTCGTAAAAGAAAAAGAGCTAACCGTATGCGATCCGTTAATGTAAACGTATTCAGATTCCCATTGGAGGATGTCATTGGAACCTCTGAAGAAGGGATATTCGGTCCATGTGAGGTGTCCTTCAATCATATACTCTGCTTTCAGAGACAGGTTGTAATACACGACTCAGAACAAGTCTCTGTGAGAGAGTGTAGCTACATCCGGGATACAGTAGGAGCTTAAGGTCCGGCGTCCACCTACTATGATATGACTCCGATATGGTCTACGATGCACCTCCCGATAAAAAATCAAAATCGCGTCGGAAGGTTACCTAATATCGGGGCAGTTGACCACGTTTTTGCGATTAGACACCGATAAAACCCCCATACAATGCGTGGTGGATTGGCTTGTCTAGACATATGTCTACGATTTTGCACCTTTCCGATATGGCACCGATTTTGGCATTTTGTATCGGTGCCATATCGGGAGGTCTACGATTCTTTCGTAGTAGGAGGACTCACCGTTCAGAGCATATTGTCCACTCATGTGGGGTGTTCCCATTAACCGGGGTTTTCACCCTGTCGATGGTTAGGCTATGTAGAGTTTAATACCTTTATACAGGTGATACTGTAACATAGAGACACTGTTCTAACCACACATACGCGTACCTGACGCATACATGAGCTTACGCAGGCAGTTGCCTGATGGCTAGACAATCGGACACCAGTCTACCCGCCTCATATACACATCATCAAGCCTTCAAGATAATTCAAGGTCTTGTGCCCACACCGCCAAAGTGTGCCCTTAACCGGGGTCAAGAAGCATTACGTACCGAAATACCTGTCCGTTTGCGCGGGGTGTCCGCTTGACCCCGGTTGAAGTAAAAATCTAATAGAGATAAGAATTTACGTTCCCAGCAAATTGTCCGTTAACGCAGGGTGCCCACTTTAAGCGGGATGTCCCGTAAGTGGGGTTTCTCTGTACCTATCACAGAGTATTCCCTCCGCGGGGGTCGGTGATATTTCTACCCGACAAACCCCCAGTTTACTTCCAGCTAGGTGTAGAGTGATCGGGAGCTACTCCAGAGCACAGACGGACGGGGTTCATATTCCCCTGAGCTGCTCACAGAGTAAATAGTCACTTTAGAATGATAAATGGTGCCTGGGCAGCCCGATGAGTGGCTCGCTGTATGCGTGTGTGGCGTGCAGATATGCAGGATGTTGGTGTATGACTATGTGATAGATCTTCGTGACTGGACACCATGCCACTTGTATAGTACAGAAGTAAACATGCTGCTCAGTGGATTAGCAATGGGCTCTGTGCTAGGCCCTGGCCACCGAGGAAGATAAATGCGTCATATTCTTTACTCTTTCATCCATTTTCTGGAAGTTTTCTTCAATGACTCATATGATTCATCATAGCAAAGATATTCTTTTTTTTTCTTCTTTTTTTTCATACTTTCTTTATTGATGTCACCATGAGGAAATTATACACAGATCAAGTAGTACATTATATGTTGACATCAATGAAGTGGTCATAGGCGTCAGCCTATCATAGGCTGGTTTTCATCGCTAGACCATCACATTAGCACAACACCAGGGCAGATTGCCTCTCCGTGGTAGAAATTCAGGATATCATATAAAAAAACATACACCGAATAGGAACAACAAGGTAAAGACACAAAATTACCCTCTTGGAGATGGGGTTGCCACAATACCATAGTAACTGACACTAAAACTAGAATCAAGAATTCCAGTAAAGAGGGCATGACCTCTCTCGCAATCCTCAAGGATTATAAAGCTGGTTTTGTTGAGGGATAGGATTTCTCATACAATGTTTAGATATACTCTTAAACGTTTCATAGTTCTCAATGTTTCTAGTTACAGGAGCAAGTCCATTCCATACTACGGATCCAGCATTGACTAGTCTTACTCTCCTACGATATATTTTCATGAGTCTTTGTAGCATAACAACGCCAGGTTTTGAGCAGTTTTGCTCTTGATCCAGTTATGGGTATGGTGGAGGGGTTGAAAGAACTGCTTGATCCCATGGGTATGAAGGGGTAATTGGAATGTTGCGGGGGTTACATGAGTAAACGTTGACATGTTCAGTAAGGTATCACAATGACAATAGTGGTCAAATGAAAGTATGCATCCCGGAGCAGAATAAGTTCAATTTCCAATTAATACACAATGTGATAGACCTTAGATGATGATACCTGCTGTCTCAAATAAGATGTACGAGTTATGACATTGGTATATGACATGGTAGATCACGACAAATGAGAACTCAAGTTACATAAAGTAGCCACGTCCTCTATAATGACGCATAGCAACGCTTTGAAGTCTGTTATTTATCAGCTTATGGCATGTACCAACCAACCTTGGTACATAGCACTTTGATCGTTGCATCTCCCAACATGATGAATAATAGATGGGATAGAATGGGATAGAGTAAAACCACTTGTCAGTTTTGTCAAAGCTGTTGTTTCGAATCTGCAATATGGCAATGTATCGAATAGCAGCATTGGATAGACGCGTTTTTTAAAGTTGTTTTTTGGACAGCAGAAATGATTGCGACTAAAATGTCTAGTGTCCGCTGAATACATAGTTAGGTATGATGCAGATTATATCCGTTTCAAGAGAATTATCTCACCCCGGTATTTTTCTCCATAGGCTTAATATTAAGAACTCGTACTCCACGGCCGTGAGGTTCGTGTACCCAATACTCAATGGCTAATTTGGTGATTCATTTCATCAATAAACAGTGTTATACGGGGTGAGATAAAATCAGAAACCCACGAGATGAGAATAACTTGGTCTGCACTCCACCTCATTTGGCAAATCAATTTTAGCATTGTGAGAAATTCCATTAATTGAGGTGTAATTCGGAGAGGCAAGGTGATCATAGATATGTGTTGTAAGGTATACTGAGGTTAAAAATAGAGGGACATGCCTTTGCTGCCACAGGCACACTGACACTACCAGTATACTGACATTGATTCCCCCGATTACAATCCCTATACTTGTGATTTTATTGCATGTAACATATATGTATGCCGTATGTTGTTAACTATGATTAAATAAGATTGTTTTATTTGCGAAAACCACATGTGCCTTGCCTCATGCGGCATGTTGTTATCAATGATTGAATTATATTGTTTTATTTGTGAAACAAAAAAACAATCACTATGCCTTGCCTCGTATACATTTATGTAATTACATTTTTATATACGATACATCAAGTTTTCAATGAGTGATGTCTCCCTACATGACTAATCCCATGATATTTAGGGCGTGGGTTTTTTGGTTGTTTTTTTCTAATTTCTATTCTACTGTTTGTGTTCCTAGACCATGATAATGTGCTGGTCAGAGCTCTGTGTTTGACGTCTAGGACAATTCCCAAAGCGATTAGCTGGCAAGCATGAGCCAGCCTTTATGACGTATCCGGTGAAAGGTAGTCAATACATCGGCCATCATCTATACGCGTCAATCAGGTTTCCTCATGGGAATACATCCGTTCACGCCATGGTGAATAATTCATAATCGTTAGTGGTATGTTGGTGAACTTCTCTCGTGTTCACTCGGCATTATTCATGGCTCGTCTAAATATAACAACTTAGGCATCAATACATTGTGCCCTGGAAATGCCGATGCGGAAGTATAAATCAGTTGAGTTTTTTTATCACAAAACTGTATGGGATTTTTTTATTCAGGAAAGTGAAATGTACAGTTCACCCTCATTGGGCGTTTTAAAATGTAGTCTCCCTAACATGAGTACACATATAGATGTAAATAACGGTAAATAAAAAGACAGTGATTATATGAAGGTACGTAAATAAACTTGGTAGTTCCCTGGTGATAGGGCACAGAGTTATTGCTAGTTCTTCCATCATCTGCCAGGAAATTGTAAGATCGCGCCACTGTAGTCGGGCGACAACCACTGTTATCAATTATCATAATTTATAGATAATATCAAGATGAGGCTAAAATTCCTCTATGGCAAGCCAAAAAAGAAATATTGTTGATAAAATCCATTGATAATTGGTCCCACCACCTGGTGTTTTGGATAGCGTCGGGGAGGGGGGGAGATGGCGGCCTCCATAGCACAATAGCTATGTGCCCTATACAGAACAGCGGACAAACGACAACTTACAGTATATGCAGATATTACGGGGGAGGGGTATGTGTGGTGACCGGAGTAGTAGAGTTTACATCCACAGATTTGGATTCCTATCTAGAAAAGCTAATCTAGGATCGCATATAAAGACCCTTTATTGTAACTCGTACAATGCTAAGATAGATCCGTGTTGAATAAAGTTGACCCATATTGCCCCTGGGTCTTCAAAGGGTCTAATGTAAGATCCTAGATTAATAAACGGGCCCCTGGATCCTGTTCTTCTCTCCCGCTCACGCATTAGAGCCAGCCACGTTAGCCATAATGGATGGCGCAGAATGCCAGCGTCAGCGTTTTAGATGAACCTACTGCCGACGTCATGACTTGAATATAGACTCCAAGGGATAGCCAATGAGTGTCAATGTTAGCTGGCAGTTCGGGTGATTGGGCCTGCTAGCCCACAGACTCTTTCTATTGATAATGGAGATCGCAGGTGTTCCTAGTCAACGCAGATGTATCCACATGCCGGGCGAGATATTAGTCAGGTTCATTATTTACATAATTTAGGTTTGTTGGGGTTTGATGGTTGTATCTGTTAAAAAAAGGTCGGCCATCTTGGAAATAATCCAAGATGGCCACCAAAAAAATGGTGTGAAAATTTGTAAACATCAATTTCCGAAATCTTGGGGTTCCAATCTTTCCGAAAATTTATAGGTTACCCCAACAAATCAAACGCTAAACTTTACTGTATGGTAAATTAGGGATACATGCCGGGAAAGGAAATTACTTTTGTGACAGAAAGGTAGAATGCTGGTTCAGTAAACAAGTGGTTTAATCCCAATTCCAATACACTACAGGTATTACAAACGAGTAGGTTAGATTTGATGGGATTCCAACACTGCAGTGCATTAAATGGTCTGCATTTAGAAGAGGATAGTTCGACAACTCACCGCCGGTATCCTCTCTAGTCCCTCTCACCTCCCACACCACCGCTCACCCCTCATCCCCCTCCCATGTGCATCTCGTCCTACACAGCCTCTCTAGCTCCACCTTTCCAGACCCACACCTTTCGTGCTACACTCCCCAGCTGTATAAAAGAGGCTCTTTCTCAGCCTCCGCCACTGGAGAGTCCACATTACGGCTGATGTTGCCATCAGAGGGACGCATGCTACGGCGTTCCAGCAACAAAGGGCCGCAAAGTCCCTCATTATCGCCCACGACAACGAGCGTGCCTGGCGCCATCTGCCGGCCTGTAACTTCATACTGCCGCTGGTTGCCCGGAAGTGGCGCGGGGTGTAAAGACGCGCCGCCTGTTTCCGGCGGGAGCTGACACGCGCCGTGATGGAGGTTGACACCCTGCGCCGCTCCTCGGACCCTCCTGAGCCGCTCGTGAGCTGCTCGGAGACGGCAGAGAGCAGGTGTAGGGGGCGCGGTGTACGGTGACAGGGGGTGGAACGAGCCGCGGACATGTTGAAAGCGTGCGGGGGGGTACGGGAGAGCGGGCATGACGTCACCTGACCCTTTGTTAGCAGGCCACCTTTTGGTGTAATCATTCCCCGCTAGGTGCGGCTCTCTTTAGGGGACTTCCGGTGCACACTGGTGCCTCGCACCTTCCCCTCATACAGAGACACGCCCTCTCCCCGCCCCCGTCCGTGATTACACAAAAAAACCACTGATGTGGGCAGTATTTGCTCAGGACATCATTACCCCTCAAATACAAGTGTTCTCTGTGAGGCCTGGCGGCTGGAAATGACATGCTTTAGTAAGAGGGTACCTGAGCATGTAGCCCCATCAGCAACCAGTTTGTATTCGTTAACCTTAAGAAGGGACAAAGGTCGGCTCATTTTGTGAGATCTGTGAATATCGTATAGCTCTACCTAAAATCCATTAACATGTTCATGCTGTCCGCATAACATGTTAACTCCCCACGCCGAACGTGTGGCGATCCTAGGTCGCTATACATCTGGATATTAAAGCATTATATTTCATGTACTTATCATATTAGATACCCGAGCTCAATATCTTTATCACCTTTATTTTATAGCAGTCCCATTAACCATTATAGCATTTATATAAATTGTTTTATTATTTTTTTAGTTGATAAACCATAGTTTATAAGATAAGATTTCTTAAAATAACCTTTTTGCTTTGCGCACCCCTATTTCACCTGTTTCAAGACTTTTCACATTCAAATTTTTTATCTTACATGGATAAATTGATATCATCTGTTTATAATATACCTTGAATCTGTAAAATTTACAGAGTATATCAGTCAATTACATTTAGTTATTTTACACATACCCTCAACTCTAGATGCTCCACAAAGTTTACAACTACAAATATCTGATATCGTCCTCATGTGAGCACCGGCATATTCAATTTCATTATCCATATCTCCTTTATGACGCTTTAAGCTTATTACATGTAATGGGTTATAGGCCTTTTTTCTTGATTAAATATGCTGTCAAAAAGCGTATCTATAACGTAATACCATTATACATTTTAGATAAAGGAGAAACAATTCGAGATCTGAGAAGGTTTTTAGGTCATAAACACATACCGAGTTACATGAGACGATAAACGCAATGCGAGTCGACGTACAACAAGTGTATACAGTACCTCGGGTAATGGAATCAAATAGTAAAATCTACTTAGGGAAATCTGCAAATAGAATTATAGAATTAATCTCTACAGATTACCTATAATCATCTAAATTAATCATCTACTTCAATTCGCAGTCCTCCATACAGACACTCACTTACTCTCTATTCAAAGAGAGACATAAAGTGCGTCGTAGTAATACTCTTATATGAAGCAGGAGGTGCTACGTAGAAGGCATTTACAATGCTGCAAGCTAATAATCCTTTATAATCTATCAGAACATGTTTTTCTAGCCACACAGCACGACAAGCTGGGTACACAAGAGGCAGAGTCTGTATCTGATTTGCTTCTGTTCACAGTAATTTGACACGACTGCAGCGGTTCAACTGAATATTTCACAACGTGAAGGGACCAAAAAAGATTAGCTAGGGCACTAGGCTTTGTATCAACCCGAGACTTAAGTCGCAAACAACGGACTTGAATGGAGTTGATAGAGAAGGACACAGGGGGACGGGGGCCTTCTCTTTCGGGAAGACTTTCTGTTTTTTCTTTTTTTCTATTTTTCATAGATTCAAACATAACATTTCATTTTCAATCAAGGAAGAGGAATATTGTATTATTAGTCTCCTTCAAGTGAATTTGATCCTGGCCTTGGACAATTAAGCTGTCAGACATGTTGGGGTCTCCTTGTGGCGGAGGGTTCCTAATAACTGCAGGTAGTGCCATATAGTAGGGGTTTCGTTAACTGAGTTCATCATCTAACTTGATGATGAAAATGTTGTAAACTTTAACGTGTAGGTCGTTGTGGTGTTATACGCAAGTGTGTTGTTGTTTGCTTGACCTGTATTGTCATGCATATAGCTCGGACTTCTATTCGGGAGACCGCCCACTGCGTGGCGAGTATTGTGAGTCCTTAATTTTCTCAATAAAAAAATGAATCTAACTAAATGTTTCAAACGATGTCCCTCTAACGCTACAGTTTGATATTAGAGACCTTTCTTCAAACTCTTTTATTTTCATCTCAAATCTCAAATGGCCGTGAGGTAAGAAACAACATTGGATAATAATAATAATAATAATAATAATAATAATAATAATAATAATAATAATAATAAGTGTATAAGATTGATGAGAAATAGAAAAAAATATGGAAAAAAGTAACATCATAACTAATAAGTCAATAAAGGATATCAGCTCCGATCTGCACACGAAATCAGTTATGAAATCTAATTCCTGATTTAAAGCAAAGATATTTGTGTTTTTCGTGCAGGTCATTTGACTGAAAAGAAAAAAAAACATTAACAAATAATAACACATTTCCGATGATTTAATTGACAAATAAGGCTGCTCTTGCTAGTTTTATTCACCTCTGAGACCCCACGGTCTCTTTTCTGTATGTAGACGAGAGTCTGGAAGATGTGGGTCACATTTGTTAAACACTTATTGACATTCTGGCGCCTGTCCCCAGCTCTCCTCGGCCTCGGCTATATTTTTAAACTCTAGGTCTCCTAGGACCTCTCCTGTGGGTATATACCCTCGTTGGTGAGGGTTATTAAACGCCCCCCCATGACCATCAAAGGGTCCCTTCCACTAATTTGTTCCTGTGCTAATTCGTGTCAATGCTTCCTGTGTTGCCACACATCATAATGCAATCATCATAAAAGGACACCTATCGGCCCCCGGGGCCAATCGGCGCACCCTGGTGGCTGAAGAATAAACTAACTCAATTGATGGCACATGCAAGCATTTTCACACAAAACAACATTCACTCAGAGGCAATCCTACATGTTACCATGGCGAATTGGACAATGCCATTGTTACATGGGTGCCACCATTTGCCTTGGTGGGATGGGGGTATTGTGGAGTGTGGGCTCTGAGGCAGTACTTAGCCCACACTGACTGTCACTGCTGTATCCAGGCAGTGTCATCGTCCACAACCCTCCATTACCAATCTGTTAGGCGTCTACACGTGCGCCCCGCGTAATTAGAGTAGTTAGTGTCACCGATTGGGTTCATTGTTTTAACTTGGCCTGAGATAGACACATGGATGAGCACACTGGAAGACACTAGCCCGGCACAAGCCCGGCACAAGCCCGGCTCGCCCATCACCCACGTCGGGAGTGTTAATACAATAATAAATGGTCTCTTTTCTTTTAGCAAAATTCTTCTTTGACATTCATGGTATACTATAGAGGAAACCTATGAAATCATACAGTCAGAGCTCATATCACAGCAAAGTTAAATAGCGTAGTAATTCACAAGGCGAAGCTGTGTGAATTACATTGCGATTCAAATGAGATGGGCTCGACCTCTGAAAGTAAACGTGAATAGGTCTCTGAATTTATTTCACCCCTCACATTGACTCATTGGCTAATATCTATGACATAGACCCAGATTGAGTTTTTTTCTAAATACTCCACTTACTTCTAAATACTATGTTAGCTCTGGTACTAAAAGTTCCCAATGTTAAGTTTATGGGGGAAAGTAGCGAATTAGCAATACCGCGTGAATATATGGATACTATCCGATATCATGGGAGCAACGTTATTCCAGTCATATCGTTAAATTAATCGTGGAAACAAATTTAGGATTCGATTATAGCCAACGATACCACAAAAACAGGAACAACCACCCTATCACACTAGCGCCAAAAACAGCATTTTCTCTTGTTTATTTACGTTTTTTAATATCTACAAATATTTTGTTTTACGTAGCGAAACGCGCAGTTACGTAAACGTACGACCGAATGAGTAAAATAACGTTAACAGAACATGGAAAAAATGCACTGTCAGAATGAGTTAATATATACTATAACCTTTTCTCTATGCTATTTTATTGTGCAAACGAAGGTTGAGTTAAGTCAAAATACGTAAAGAAATGTTACTTCTTTCAGGATGCAGGATGCCGGAGGTATAATATTGCATGGTGCACCATCACTGTACTAAAGATGCATGTTGCCTGGAGGCATCAGTTCTCCTATATTTGCGAAATTGTTAAACAAGAAAATGATAGAGCAACAATTATTAAATCGTTACAGAAAGTAGATATGACATCACATTCAGTCTATATATTCAAAAGGGCACATGGCTATTGTGGAATGGATGTGGCCATCTTGCCCCCGACACCAAACAAAACACCAGATGGCGGATCCAGTGATCAATAGAATTTATTTAGTATATTTTGTTTGGCTTGCCATAGAAGGGCTTTAAATTTAGCCTTGTTTCACAATTATCTACAGATTGTAACAGCAGATAATAGTGTTTATCCCCAAACTACCCGGGTTACAATTTCCTTGTGGATGATGGTGGGTCTGGCAATCACTCTGTGCCCCTTATGATTATGAAACGTATCACGGAATTACATGTTCAAATTTTGAGTTTTGGGGACTTTGTGGCTGTCCGCTAGAGAGACACACTGCCACCAATAACCTTCTTTATGGGAGAAGGTCTGCCGCGGGCACTCATCCTGAGAGGGTTAAGAGACGTTAAAAGGTTTTTTATAAGTTAACAAAATACGTTATAGGTTTAAGGCCGGGTTTCCACAGCTTCTGACAGACTCCATCATGGCTATGAAACTGCTACGATATACATTTTCAAATCATAGCCCTGACAGGGAGGCTCTGTCGGAAGGGCTGTGTCGCAGCAACCAGTAAGAGGGTGCGTCCACCAACCACGACAAGGCTATGACAAGTGCCGACATGAAAGTTCCAATCGCAGCCTTGTCGCAGCCTTGTCGTGAGAAGAGCATTGTCGGGACAGCGGTGTCGGGGCGTGTCGTAGACGTTGCCGGTTTCCGTAAAAAAGGCACCCATGGTTCGGACACACTACGACAGTGATATCAAGGAAACCACAACACTCCACGACAAACGTCCAGTCGTAGCAAAAATCGAACATGTTCGATATTGTCGTGGCCTTGTCGGAGGGCCTCCGACAACCTCCCGACAAGCTTTGTGTCGCAGCCTGTCGGGGCCTTGTCGTAGCCTCTTGTCGGGAACTAGGGTCCACCAACCACGACAAGGCTACGACACGCCTTCCAATTGTAGAGCTGTCGTGGACCTTGTCGGAAAGCCGTTGTCGCAGCCCTGTCGTGGTTGGTGGACGCACCCTCTAAAGGTCGCAGTGTGTCGCAGTACGTAGGAACGGGTGAAGGCGGGCGTCCACGAACCACGACAGGGCTCCGACAATGGCATTCCGACAAGGTCCACGACAGGCCTACGATAGGAGGACTTGTCGTAGCCTTGTCGTGGTTGGTGGACCCCAGTTCCCGACAAGAGTTTACCACAAGGCCACAACAGGCTGCGACTGGGAAGCTTGTCGGGAGCCTTCCGACAAGGTTACGACAATATCGAACATGTTCCATTTTCCCTACGACTGGACCTTTGTCGTGGAGTGTCATGGCGTGTCGGGAGCGTGTCGCAGAGGTCTACAATAGTTAATTTTGGTGGAGCGTGCACTTCCCCACACGCCCCGACAACGCTGTCGTAAAGCCCCCCTTCTCATGACAAGGCTGCGACAAGGCGCCAATAGGAACTTTCTTCTCGGCTCTTGTCGTAGCCTTGTCATGGTTGGTGGACGCCCGCCTTTATGTGGCAATAAGCCACGACATAAGAGGTGCAACACCGCAAATATCAGGCAAGCAATTAACAATATAGCTTTATTCAATGTTAGATATGTAGTGCAAATAATCCCATAAACCCGCCACAATAAGTTATACATAGAATGGAACTAGCGTCTCAAAGGGTAAGAATAACATCTTTCAAACGAAGGTGATTAAAGCGACTGAGCAGTTCAGAGGCTGGAGGAGGAGTGAGCAGGGCCGTTATGAGCAGCTCAGATGACTGGAAATAGAACTCTCCATAGCTTCAGAATTACACGTAGCAAGAATCCACACAACAGATGCAGGTAAGTGCCCCGATGTGAATATTAGTAACAATACCATTCGATGTTTATATACATCATGTATATTTATTATTGTTTTTATCATTATTATTGTTATCATTATTATTATTTTCATTATCATTATCATATTTATATATATATATATATATAGATATATATATATATATATATATATATAGATATATATATATATAGATATATATATATATATATATATATATATATATATAGATATATATATATAGATATATATATGTATGTATGTTTGTATGTATGAATTTTATACATATGTATATAGGAAGCCGGCTTAAGACGCGAGCCCAGCTGATCGCGCTCAATCACAACAGAACAAAATATCTTATTTTTTTCGGTGCCCAATCGCTGAAACGTGGTCAACAGCCCCGATATTAGATGGCCATCCGACGTGATCTTGAATCTTTATCGGGAGGTGCATCGTAGAACATATCGGAGCCATATCGTAGTAGGTGGACGCCGGGTCTTAAACGCCACATTTTATGTAGCGATGCGGTTTTGCGATTCCGACACAATCCGCTCATTTTAGCCTCGCTTAGCCCCTGGGGTCGCTATTCTTCCGTAAACGTGGAGCAACGGCCCCCTGATGTTTACCTAAGAGAGTTTTACGTCCTTCTCTCACAAGGTATTTTACTGACTAGGGTTTTTATCCAAGGGACCTGTTTCACTAGTTTCGTGACATGTCTGTGATATTGGGGTTGTCTAGTTTCGTGACAACACAAGTAGCTGCCCTTATGAAAAGACTAACCCCAAACATAAGAATTAGACAAATCTACACATCATGGACCTGTTTCACTAGTTTCGTGACAAAAGTGTTAGACAGACATGAAAAGCGGCACCAACAGTGCAAGCAAGAATGGACAAAACGAAGTCTAATGTCTAGTTCTTATGAAACAAGACACACCATCTAGACGCCATCTAGACATGTCACGAAACTAGTGAAACAGGTCCCAGGTCTTTTATACTACTTCTCCCCTCTACCCTCCAAGTGCTTTACTCTTTGAGATTCACGGCCCAGTGGCGTAGTTATGCTTCTCTGTACTCTACAAAACAAATGGTTATCCTCATTTCCTCAACCAGATATATCTCAAACTGCCGCTTCTAATTTGATGTAAGTGTTATTGGCAGGGTGCATAAGAACTGAGGGAGTAGGAGGAACGTTCTTTGTATCACCGAGGGAGAACATGTCAATTAAACAGAAAAAAGGACCCATCTTCAAAGGTTTCTCATCGTCCATGGAGATACATCGTAGAGGTAGGACGTGTTAATTAAAGCTAATTAAAGCGTCTTTAAAGCCGTTCGCAAGGCGTGGAGATATGTAGCACACTGGCAGAGTGCAGTGGATGGGACGTGGTTGAATGCAAGCAAATTGCCCGTAGTGTTAGTGAACCTCTCAGGCTCAAGGTTCAGGGAAAATAACCTTTCGGAAGGCAACGTTACGAGTCTCACATAGCAGGGCCTCTCACATGGATCTATTTAATGTGGCCACCCATATGGCATATACCTTGTGATATCCGACCCCATCTGCGGCTTTATATTCCCTCCATAAATCTGCCCTTTCAGCCAGAATGTAGATAAGTTTGCAGAGACGGCACAAGTAGACTCTACTTATGCTAGAGCTATTTCCTGTAATATGTGTCAACACAGAAGGAGCCAAGAAAATATTTGTACAGTGGGAAGTGAAAGGGTCAGAGTACCTAGAAGAAGTGCGGAAATCATTAGGTAAAATATGCCTGCCAGCCAAGCCACCACAAGGCTCCCTATTCTAAAGATTTGAACATCTGAGATGTGATATATATATATACCGACGGATGTATGGGGACTTATGGAGACATGGTTAGTGTGACTGAATGGAATCTGTTCTGACTTTGAATATTTCCGACCCAAAACAACGAAGAACAGAAGTATTTCAGGCACACTTATCATGTCTCCTTAATACTATATACATATGATATATAAACGTCCTATGACAGTCCAGGAACTGGGTCCTTCTACTGGTAGAACGCATCCTTGATATTACAGTTTAAGGTACCATTGAGTATTGTTTTGCACTTCGCCTGGATACAGACATGGTACTGCTGACAACATAAGATGACTTGACCTGTCTTGTAAACTGACTGTAGAGCGATGGAGATGGGGAAATCAGTGAAAACCCATTTGTAGAGTCTTAAATGAGACGAAACAGAGTGACACAAGACATGGCGATCTCAGATGCATTGCATGTGACTGGTGCTTGACTGCTCCGGCACAAAGTCTGAAAGCTTGCACATGGTCACTCGCCCTTATGGTAAGGAGGACCATCGGGTCATAGCCTTCATCCACCGGAGGAAGGGTGTAGCTCACTGTCCGGTATATGCGCCCAATGGTCATGGCCCCTCCTTTTTTTCTTTTTTTTCATTCAAAATTATTTAAAGACGGTACAGACGTTCATCCGTTTCCAGACGATCTTCCACGCTGGCGTCGTTACACAAAACAAAGACAAATATAATACAAGGACTAGACTGGACAGATACAATCATTCACTCGCACATTTACCCTTTTTAATATACTACATATTTGTAATTAACACATCAAACTATTAGTCCCTAGTTATAGTCTTCTGACCATAGATCCATTTATAGTCTATATGCCCTTATCATATGATATTTGGCAGTTCCTCCTTTATTTTCATTTTATAACTATCTCTTCGTTCACCTGCAACTGCTCGATCCCTTTCTCCCAGCCAGCAGCAGAATCTAAAGGTGTCACATCATTGTCGTCTGGTTTGGCCTCACTAGTGTCCGCTGGTTTATCCATGTCTTCATTCTCAGAGGCCATGCTTTCTTCCTTGAGAAATCTCAGGAGTTTCTGGTTTCCCAGGGTTGCTAGGTCTTGCTGTAGCCTTCAAGCTTGTCCCAGGGGGATTGAAACTTCTTTCACATCCTGCTTGGTCATAATCATCAGGACCTCGTAATCCACATAGTTGTCCTGAACCAGGACTTCTGTCATCTTCTACTTTAAAGCTGAGGCCTTTTCCCAGGTCATGAAGTCAAAGTCAGAAGCAGAATATATCCCGTCTGCCATAGAGTGCAACGTAAGAGTAGGGCAGGTGCAAGCAGGCGAGTGACTGGAGCTCAGGAGGTGGATGTCTAGGCGTGGTCCATGCCTCCCTCCTCTGGGTACCTCATCTCCCATTTAAACCTATATTCAGATATATATATATATATATATATATATATATATTTCCATGTACAGTAACTAGGGCCTAATCTTATAGACTAGCTATAGAGAAGAGAATTTGGAATATCTTCTATACCTAACAGATAACCATACACAGATATGTATTTATAACATATAATGGCAAAGTATACAGTTACATCCTCAGAAAAGGCCTCTGTAGCTTAGAGTCCTATGGTCTTCCAGCCTCTTCACTATAGTTGTGGTAATGCTTAGCAGCTTGAAGATGTTGACGCCACGGTGTCTGGGTTCCAAGTGAGCTTTGACTGGACATCTGCTCCTTATATACCCTATCGGGGGTCAGTCCAAACAAAGATAGGGGATGGTTCTAACACTGGGGGTGGTAGTGCAAACAGTTGGACCATAACCACTCTCTAGAGCGAGGACCTGTTAGTAGGCATCCTCTTATATTCTTAATAGATACAACACAATATATATATACATATATATATATACATATATATATATATATATATATATATATATATATATATATATATATACTATCTATCTCCTCATAACATCTTTATCTACTTATTTTACTTGTGCAGAACTGCCATTCGTTGGATCCTTTTGATACAAGGAAAAATATCGACTTTTGTATTAACATCGCCCCCATTTTTGACATCTGAAGAGTCATATTTGTCATAAGAAATCCTTGGCCTTGACATTTTCGGAAGGTGCAATTGCTTTAAACCGTACACCGCATTTTGTGTTACCAGTTTTACCAGTTTTAATAAGCTAGTCATCATATCTGACGGAAAATATTCCAGCAACAGTTATTACCGTAATATGATGAACCTGCGTCAATAACCTAGCCTGAAGGTTGCAAACAATGCATATGTATTTTGATGAAGACCCATAGGGTTACTTTCATCACTATATGGTTGGTCTTAACAGAAGGCTGACATGTACAAGGTGGATATACAATATATTCGATTATTGTCTATTTACTCCATCAGCTAGATTTAGATTTAAATTGTCACAACACTTCAAGAAACTGACAATGTTACCATAAGCATAGGGATTAACTATCGAATAATCAAAATAATATGTGTCCAAATTGTTACTTTTTGAATATTGAAGGGCAGAATAATGCTAACCAAAATTGAATCTTGAGGTAGATTAGCTGCGAAAATAATACTCACTCCATTGATTATCTTGATTAGCAGTAAGCTGTATACATATCGATGGTTTTGTGGACAGGTGGCCGTAAACCACGAGAGGTTGACGCGTAGTAATACACGAGCGCTA
Organism: Alentia gelatinosa; assembly: GCA_950022655.1. Taxonomy (NCBI): domain Eukaryota; kingdom Metazoa; phylum Annelida; class Polychaeta; order Phyllodocida; family Polynoidae; genus Alentia; species Alentia gelatinosa. The sequence continues at coordinate 52,096,368 of OX465586.1, forward strand.
GCGACTGTATTACGAAGTCAACCGCGAGTGGTTTACAGAGCTGCCTGTCCACAAAATCATCGTTTGTTGCATTTATTATCCATCTTTTCGAATAAATCAAACCCAGTAATTGCCATTTTGGAGGGTTTAACAATAGGGACTATTTCTTTACTCTATAGCAAAAAGGACTATTTTCCCGTATACCATGGTTTTGAGGCCGTATACCACAGGTTAGAATCCGTATACCACAGTTATGGTATCTGACAGGTTTTATACAATGGGTCGTGGTTTACTGAGTCCCCATACATTTTCAATGGGGGCTTTGTATACGACGGATAATAAAAGTGGCTCCCGAATCACGCCTAACCTGATGCAAATATTCTTTTCACATTCCATATCATATTCACGGATCACCTTTCAAAATAGATTATGCATTGCAGAAAATAACCTTTCCTGCCAAAAGTAAAGATATTCTTTAAAGGCCATAATTAGGAATTGTTTGCTTTCCATTACAATAGACATTTTCGGATGGTGGATATCTTATCGTGAGAGAAAACAAATATATATACGTATATATGTATCTATGTATATATATATATATATAATATATATATCATGTATATGTTCAAGCAACGTGTATAGTCCATATAGGGCCATGCATACCCACACGGTGATGGACTATGCCAGCGTACATACTGCATTCATGATAGTCCCCAACACTTGAGAGCTAAGTATAAAGGGCGCTGGTAATGCAGGTGGGGACAGCACTTCCTCCAGCATCTCAATAATGCGAAAGGATAGCTCCAGTGTCTGGCGGGAGCAGTGGCCGGTCCGAACGGGGCGGATATCCTGCTGATCTGGTCCCACCTGCCCCTGGGCCCCATTAGTCTACCTAACTAACACCTACCTCACTCACCAGTGCCCATAGCCAGGGGGCATCTGAAAGCCCCATCGGTAGGCCACCAGTAGCCGAGAGCTGAACGCGGCTAGTCTATGCCAGGCAATACTGACTCTCCTCCACTCTTGTGTGTGAACGTATTCAGCTAGGCTATGATTGATACAACTGGCTATAATTAATACAGCTAGGCCATAGTTGATACAGCTTGACCATAGTTGATACAGCTAGGCAGTTATTGATACAACTTGGCCATAATTGATACAGCTAGGCCATAATTTATAGAGTTAGCTATAATTGATACAACTAGGCCATGATTGATACAGTTAGACTATGATTGATACAGCTTGGCCATAATTGATACAGTTTGGCCATGATTGATACAGCTAGGCTATGATCGCTAGGCTATGATTGATACTTCTAGGCCATAATCAATACATCAATCTTGTAAGGGAGTGAGGTTGTATTTGCAAAGGTCAAGGTTGGCTGGTTCCTTTCTTGGCTATGAATGACTGGAGAACCGACGTAAGTTCAAGGTCGGTCCAAATTTTGCGATACCTGTCCCACTATTCATTTTAACAAGGAACCACTCTAGTGGTCACGGACCTGAACTACTAGCTTTAGCTTGTTGTAAACGGCTTTATATACGTATGAACATTATCATACCGCATATATGCAGTCTAGGGAGGTCATGAGATTTGTTTTGCAGGCTGTATATGTGTCCTATAGCTAGATATTAAAACGTCTGATTTGATCTGTAATCAACAATCTCAATCTCAAATTTGACAGGGGCGTCAGAGGCAGAGATTGTTAAAAAACGGGTTTTGCTGTCACCCACCAACATTATTAGAGAGTTGGTCTGTGGGGAGCCTATAGCATCATATCTGGTTATGCCAGCAGTGTATATAACGATGAGGCTTTGAGACTATTTACCTTTTCATATCTGTTTTGTGAAAAAGCTTTTTGACGTTCAGAATTCATATGTCCCACTAACGTGAAATTCAATCCTGAAGACATTTCTGACATTTCCATGGGGCATCGTTGTGCAGTTCATTCCTGGACCTTTATCTTTGAAAGTTCTTTAGCCAATAAGAAAGAGAACTGACCCATTGTAAACTATTGTAGACTTTACCCTCTAGGTGTCTGGAAAAAGGCAATGGCCAGTCAGTGGTCCCTTTGGATTCAATTGAATTCTGGTGTGGCTTGTGTAGGTACTTGGCCTTATCAATGGTCCGATAATATATGCACAATATAATTGGGTAAATCTCTTTGCTTCTGATGGCCGTTGTTTGTAAAGTACTTGCACTAGTGATAGTATTTATATCAGGTCGTCGGATGTACTTCAAATGTTGTACAATATATCTGTTGAGTCAAACCACACAACATATTGCATGACATATTGTTCAGTTTCAGTACATACACAATATTGACTGGTTTCAGACACAAACCAGATACATTGATATCAATACAGTAGATACAGTTAGAAGATGGAGAACCTCACAATCATTCATATGGTAGTTAGAGTTAAAAACTGAGCAGCTCACATTGATTCAATACAGTAGATCTATACCATTAGAGGATGAAACAGCTCACATTGATTCAATACGGTAGTTATATCAATTTGGTAGATACCATTAGAAGATAGAGCTGTTCACATTGATTCAATATGGTAGTTATATCAATTTGGTAGATACCATTAGAAGATAGAGCTGTTCACATTGATTCAATATGGTAGTTATATCAAGTCTTAGGATGTACTTCAAATTTTATCTATAATCTATAATATCTTTTGAGTCCAACCATGCAACATATTGCATCGCATAATGTTTAGATTCAGTACGGTCGATACAGTTAGAAGTCGAGCTACTCTTCGGGATTCAATATGGTAGATACAATTAAAAGACGGAGCAGCTCACATTGATTCAATACAGTAGATACAGTTAGGCCTGGCGTCCACCTACTAACATAGAAATTTAGACCTACCGATATGGCACCGATACAAAAACAAATATCGGAGACATATCGGGAAGGTGCAAAATCGTAGACATATGTCTAGACATTCCACTTCACCATGCATTGTAAGGGTGTCTAATCGCAGAAACGTGGTTAACTGCCTCGATATTAGGTGACCTTCCGACGCGATTTTGATTTTTTATCAGGAGGTGCATCATAGACCATATCGGAGCCATATCGTAAAGTAGGTGGACGCCGGACCTTAAAAGATAGAGTCCTGTCTTCTCGTGCACCCCTCTCATAAGATCTCACACTCTCTAAGTCGTAATCTGTACAAGGTTCTCACTGTGCTCTATGGGAGAAGAATTCTTAAAGAATTAGGCTTTGAGCCTTGAGAATCCACAGTATTCCCGCTAGGTGGCATCGTTGAGATTATAGGAATCGTTTATTGCATTGATGTACGTCTTTAGCACGGGAGGCAGGCCAGTGGATTCTCAAGGCTCTAAGCATAGTTCGTTAAGAATTCTTCTCCATAGTAGTGCGTAGTGAGAGTACTTATATAGAACTGCATCGAGAATCGTATAAATAGACAATACTCCACGAGTTTGGCTGGGCCGCAATCGTCATCGAGGCGAAGCCGAGTGACGATTATGGCCCAGCCAAACGAGTGGAGTATTGTCTATTTATACGATTCGAGTGCGGTTCTGGATTTATCTTACCCCTTTCTATCGTTTAAATAACATCACAACTCCAGAATAATCGGAATATACTTAGCAAATCCACTACGCCACCGGCGTGGCGTAGTATTGTAACTTTACCAGGGTGATCGTTGCGTATATTTTTCTAATGTTATTCCTATGGCTAAACTTGTACGAGGGGTGAGATAAAGAATACGACATAAAGAGTGTGAGATCTTATGAGAGGGGTGTTCTCGTGGAGGCGTGGCCATGGAATGAACGTTGAACCCGGCTCCTGTTGTCCAGCTTCGGCCATAAACATCGTTTCTGATTAGCTACTACAAGTGGTGCCTGTTCAGGCGCTATATTTGCCCTGACTAAAAAAAGAAATGTGTATTACTTTTCGCCGGGGCTTGTCTACTGTCGAAGTCTTCCCATGCTAGCTACAGTATTGAACCATTTGACTGCCTGCTTGACGCCCGTACACAGGGAAACGACCTTCAGCCTGCTGATTACGTGGATGGACACCTTCCTCCCCTTCCCTCAACATGCCTCTATAGACTAATACCAAGAAGGCGTGTAATCAATTTAACACCTAGCGGCTGCAGTATTCCCATGTGCCATCTCTATGTAAAGTTCAGGTCTTTCGTGACCAAGTCATATTGGTGTCTATGTCAAAAAGCTAACCATCGAAATTCTCCGTATTTATTAGTAAGCGAAATGGCTGAATTGGAACAGTCACCATTTTTGATTATTTTCCTGCCTACCTGATTTTTACCGTTCGGCATAATGACAGGGCAATCTAACAATGATACTCTGAATTCTTGGTGTCATGAATGCCGTGATAGGCACGTGTGGAAGACTGGATTGAGGCTCATAGCCCCCTGTTGGTTGTTGGTTTATCAGCCTTATCCGGCGTTTACATCAGACGACTAAATATGTGGCGACTATAGATTGTCAAGCCAATATCGTCAGGTGGTGGCAATGTCCACCGCAAAAGTCGTGGAGCTCAGAATGTCTGTGAGAGTTTACACTGACGACATAGAGTTGCCGCCAATCTAGACGACTAATTCAAACAGGCTTGAAATAGTCGCCAGCGTCAGAGCGTGTCTAATAGTTGTGAGGTGGTGCCACATTGCGTAATCTGACATAATCAGATGATCTGCAGTCGCCACAGTCTTGGCGTTTATATTAGACAACTTCTTAACTTATACGGCTGAAAGTCGTCAGGTTCAAGAATTGCCGTCTATAACCATCTAGTGTAAATGCCCGGAAACAGGATGCATAGCACACAAGCCAATCATGCAGTGTCAACTCCCTGGAGACCGTATATAAATTCTCTTGTTTGTCAATAAACCAGTCTCCTTTTGACTAATAATTGTACCCTCTACTGCTGTGTCCGAGTTTTGACCCCCTTAACTCTTAAAACCCATACTCCAGCTAGTCTTGGTCCCTATACTCTCTAATACTCCAGCTGGTCTGGCTCCCTAGACTTTCCATCTAGATCTGGATGTTAGCCACAACCTCGTTTTTATTTCAGATTATGTTTACCATTTCCACTGCGTGCATCCCCAATTTCACGTGTAGAGCTAAACGTTCTGGCCTTTATAACCTGACTCATGATGTATGTAAACTGGACATAATCGTCCAAACAACAACAACAGTAGGTTCCTTTCCAAACATTCGGTACACATACTGAAACAAAGAGTATTAGGAACGCTCATCAAAGTGGAAAGGACCAAGGAAACACCTTGTATCGATGTCATAATGCAAGGCACATATTGGACTTGCATGACTGTCGACACACCAGGCCGTGTGGTGGGTGAGTGGCAGGGTACAACTGTATAAGGCAGACACTCCATAAGTGGAATTATGTACTCTCACTACGCTCTATGGGAGAGGAATTCCTAAAAACAAACTAGGCTTAGAGCCTTGAGAATCCACTGGCCAGCCTCCCGTGCTAGAGATGTACATCAATTCAACCCAAAGATTCCTATAATCTCAATAATGCCACCTAGCGGGAATACTGTGTGTCGGTGGATTCTCAATGCTCTAAGCCTAGTTCGTTAAGAATTATTCTCCCATAGAGCGTAGTGAGAACCTTGTAAAGAATACCCCTTAGAGAGTGTGAGATCTTATGACAGGGGTGTTCTGATAGCAGTGGCTTTTCCCCAACTACAGTGGCACCATTTGCTGGTGGATGACAACGGCACTAGCAATCACTCTGTGCCCTTCAGCTCTCTATGCTGTGCGACAGGCGTGAGGAGCAGCTCGGCTAATGAAGGTCATCCGGGCGTGCACGTCATCTGTTACAATCCCAATCCAATCAAGTCTTTGCCCTTTAAAGATATTGTGAACCTTCTCTCGTGTCCTTATATCTCAATGAGGTGGTTGGGTGCATACACAATATTGACTGGTGTCAGATACAAGCGGTCGTATGCTCCGAGCAGTTGATGCGTAGTAATATCCGAGCGTATGCGAGGATATTGCCCAGAGGCAACTCTGAGAAGCGTACTTGCTTTTACCTGAAACCAGTCTACATTGTATTTATCATTCACCTTTTCTTGACAAGGGGGTACTGTTATTAGTTCATTTAGGTGTGCACTATTTTTTCATATGCACCAATTTTCTTTATGCACTGGCTTTTGCTGTCCGGAGCATACAATATATCTGTATGCGCCAGGTATATAGATACATGCTGCCTATGTGTTTTCTATGGACACTTTGTATTAGGTGGGTAATAAATTCGTATAGGTGGGTAATAAATTCGCGGTCGTATGCTCCGAGAAGCTGAAACTTAGTACTATCCGAGTGCATGGGAGTATACAACTACTTTTATCTGAAATCAGTATATATTATATTTATCATCCAACTTTTCCTGACATGTGGTGTACCAATATTAGTTCATTTAAGGTACAAACTATTTCTTAATATGCATAATCTTTCCCTATGCGCCGGTTTTAGCAGCCCAGAGCATACAACATATTTGTATGGACACATTGTATTAGGTGGATAATAAAAGATGTGTAAACGACCCACACTACATTTCAGGAATAGCCGTTCGTACCACCACTTCCAAATCTGCCTTAGGTTCACGTGTGCCAATTCCAATGTATTTGGGGACGGATAGATTTACTGATTTCCAATGTGAAGTGGCAGGATTCAGGAGGAGGTACTGTCTGTCAGGGTGTAGGATTAACCTCACATGACAGTTCATGATGTGTAGAACCAAGGAGGAAGGATCCTCCAGGGTAACCATGCCTATTTATTGGTGTTTTGTTTTTGTTTTGTTTTGTTACTTTTGTTTTTAGAGCGTGCTTGCACGCCTATATACATCATCTAGAGCTTAGAGTCAGGGTTAGAGTGGTCACATTGAACGTTCAGTGTGCTTCCATAAAACTATCCCTTTACTATCTGCATGCTGTTCCCTGTGATAGTGAGAACACAGCAGGGAGCCAGTGTCTCAGGGTCTTAGAAGTGTGCCCAGCTGACCATGACCAATCACTCAAGACCGAAATACCTCATTGACCCACTGTTTTTGATATGTTTTGATCCTAGACTCAGGCAGTTAGAGAAATGGCAAGTTGACTGGTTGCAAGTGGGTTGTAGAATACTATCCATAGGCTAAATCTAACTCAGACCTTTTATTTGTTAAACGTTTATAATTACACGCTCATTCATCTATGATGAACTTACTTTTTGCTCCTAGTTTTTATTTTAAACAATATTTATTGAGGAAATATCGTGTGTACATCGTTCAATATTAAGCATTCATATTTGTACGTATGTAGACGCCTCCATACTTTCATATCTTATATTCCATTGGTAAACAGTGATAACACTGATATATATATAGTGGGATATGTAGAAATGGAGGTCTCATAAACCCCCATGGGTCACTAGGGTCGGGTTATCACAGCGCTCAGCCTTCAAGCCTCACGTCTTAGCTCACACACCCCTTGTAAGCTCCTGTAAAGTATTGAAATATTAAATATTTACGTTTTCATTAATGCCGTGGAGGAGCGAGGAGGTGCGGAGAGGGAGGTGAAAGGAGGCGAGGTGAGTACGCCTCACCCATGACCCCTGAGAGGCCATGTCAATCAACGCTTCTCACTGCCCGTGTGGCCACCGCAGTGCCCCTGGTGGTGGTGTTGTATCAGCAGGGGCTAATTAGCTGTTGGCCGGGCGGGTGTGATTGAACGATGAGCCTGTTAACGTCGTTAGTCGGGCTGCCCCGGGCCGCGCCCGCCTGCACTCCGTCAGCTTACCTGGCCTCCATGGCACGTTGCCGCCAGCCTCCTCTACTCAACGCCCGTTACATACAGGAAGCCACATTGTACGGGCTTTTAAACGCTCCTATACGATGGCGGGTTATTCATATCGCAAAGGCTGTATAATATATAGACTGGTAGCAGAAAGGTGTTTGTGTCCCGGTCTATAAATACATAGAGAACCATTTAGGAGATGATCTGGGACCTGTTTCAGTAGTTTTGTGACATTAGGCTTAGACAGACATCAACAGGGACCAACAGTGCAAGCAACAGCGGAAAATGTCTAGCAAATATCAGAGGGTCAGAGGTGCCAATCTTCTTCATATTTGGAACGATTATAGGTTCTATGTATCCCCTACTGGTGTTGAAGTGTCATCACTTAATTCCTACGGGAAGTTAGTGAAATTCCACGTGTCATTGATTGCAGTCTTATGATCTGTCAGTATGGTGTCACAGACGCCATCTAGACATGTCACAAACTACTGAAACAGGTTCCTGGTACCTCAATAACGTATTTTCAGAACGGTCACTTTTTTATTCTAATGAAAATGTTTAAAGTTACTTCACTTTCGCTATTTTCTTTATCTAGTTTGTAGTGTTCTGAAAAACGAATATTTTCTAATGTTATTTCTGATATTCATTAATATCATTTCAGTTTCCATAGGCTACCATTGGAATTCATATTCGGGGATAAGACACGACTCTCTTATCCCCGAGACTATCATGCTGAAAAAGTAAAATGAAACTAACCCAGCATTTACATTAGACAATCAAATAAATGGCGACTGTAGGTCATCAATCCAGTCGTTGTCCGATGATGGCAATGTCTGCTGCAAAAGTTGTCAACCCCAGAATATACTTGAGTGTTTAAACTGACAACTAGGTTTTCACAGAATTGCTGCCTATCTAGACAACTTATTCAAACCAGCTCGAAATAGTCATAAGTGTTACAGCATGTCCAATGGTTGTCAGGTGGTGCTGAATTAAGGAATCAAATGTAATGAGATGATCTGCAGTCACCACAAGCTTGGCATTTATATAAGACGATTTCTATTACAAAGTTAATTCTGGTCTGGTTGAATAAGCGGCTGCCTTGACCCAGTAGTGGGACCTGTTTGTTACTCTCCAACCAGATCTTTCATACTGCTTGGAGAGTGTGTTTAGTCATAACCTTTACGGCAATTTACCATTTTGTTATTTTCTTTTTTTTGTATTCTTTTAGAATAAAACTACAATAAAGCTAGACTTAAATATCAATTTGCTAACCTATAAATTTACTTATTAAGTATTTCTGCTTTTGAAGCCTATATAGAACAACACATCTTGGTTTGACGTGCACCCCGAGTGATCCCGTGTGTGATTTAACCCGACCAACCCCTATATCGTAGACAGGGATTTGTTGCCAAACTACCACCGGGGCAGCAACTCTACAAAATACCAAATTTTACCCTTATGTTTCTGAGTCAGCAGACGACACCAGGCGACCCTGTACCTCAAATTCCGCTGCCGCAGTGGCTTCGGGCTGCAGGTACCTGTTTCAGTAGTTTTATGACATGTCTAGATGGTGTCTGTGGCACCATACGGACAGATCAACACAAGTAGCTGCCCTTAGGACAAGACAGACCCTTATCACGGTGTGTCCGGTTTCAAAAGTATTAGACAATTTCACTCATTTCCCGTGAAAATGAAGAAATGAAACTTCAACACGAGTAAGGGATACATATAACCTATAATCGTTCCAAATATGAAGAAGATTGGCTGCTCCGATTCTCTGATGTTTGACATCAACTGTGACATGCGTTTTGAAACCTGACAATTTTTTTTCCGCTGTTGCTTGCACTGTTGGTGCTGCTGTTGATGTCTATCTAGGCCTAATGTCACAAAACTACTGAAACAGGTCCCTGGCCCTGATGGACCAACAAGCAGAGTCCTGGGACCTGTTTCACTAGTTTCATGACATGTCTGTGACACCATACAGACATTGGGGTTGCCTAGTTTCGTGACAACACAAGTAGCTGCCCCTATATAGGAGAAGACAGACCCCAAACATAAGAATTAGATAAATCTACACATCATGGACCTGTTTCACTAGTTTTGTGACAAAAGTGGCACTAACAGTGCAAGCAAGAACGGACAAAACAAAGTCTAATGTCTAGTTCTTATGAAACCGGACAAACCGGATACGCCATCTAGACATGTCACGAAACTAGTGAAACAGGGACCTGTTTCAGTAGTCTCGCGACATTAGGCCTAGACAGACATCAACAGCGGCACCAACAGTGCAAGCAACAGCGGAAAAAGACTAGCAAATATCCGAAAATCGGAGTGGCCAATCTTCTTCATATTTGGAACGATTATAGGTGATATGTATCCCCTACTCATGTTGAAGTGTCATTGCTTAATTCCTATGAGAAATGAGTGAAACTCTGTGTGTCATCGAATATAATCTTGTGATCTGTCCGTATGGTGTCACAGACGCCATCTAGACATGTCACGAAACTACTGAAACAGGTCCCTGGTCCCAGATCTTAGATCGCCATGGTAGGTTGCCACCCTGTCCCCACTCGTGGCAGCCGTTGAGAAGGGTGGGGAGTGCACCCAACTGCACACTCCTTCACTACCTCCCCAGGGACCTATTTCACTAGAATCGTGACATGTCTAGATGGCATCTAGATGGTGTGTCCCGTTTCATAAGAACTAGACATTAGACTTCGTTTTGTTCGTTCTTGCTTGCACTGTTGGTGCCGCTTTTTATGTCTGTCTAACACTTTTTCATGAAACTAGTGAAACAGGTCCATGATGTGTCTAGATTTGTCTAATTCTTGTGTTTGGGGTCTGTCTTTTCCTTAGGGCAGCTACTTGTGTTGTCATAAAACTAGACAACCCTGATGTCTGTATGGTGTCACAGACATGTCACGAAACTAGTGAAACAGGTCCCTAGTCATGCCTTCTGAGCCTAAGGTCATCGCCTCTCACTTCGACTAAAACAAAGAATGAGGCTTTACCATAAAGGGAGCGATATAGGTTTGTTCACCTTCCTGGGTGGATCAAATTTCTTCTCCCTAAAGTCCTCAAGGTGGCCATGGTCCCATGACACTCATTCTGCTCTGTCCAAGCCTTGAAGCCGAAATCCAAATCTATGTGTGCTAACGAGGCAGTGTACTTGGAATCGCTACCACAAGTCGCGATATAGAATTCCAAGTATTGGAGTTCATCTACAGACACCCAGACAGCCAGCGAGCGGGTATCCTGCGAAATAAAAGTGAATTCAATTGGATCCACAGGATACGAAGCCAGTCTCCATGGGGATTGAATACAATGGACAACCGGTATGGCTAGATGCACACACGAAAGCCACATCAAAAAATTCTAGACTGAACCCACAAGGGAAAAACTACTAAAGATTATCAACCTAAATCCAAGTCTACACTGTAAAATATTTCCCATGAATTTTACGTTTTTTCCCTTGCAACTGGGGTGCCAGGGAAATACCGTAAATTTTACGGGCGACCGTGATATTTTTCTGACCGTATTTCCTAACTGTAATAAACCTTATTTTGACTGCAGTTGTAACCCGTAAATATACAATTACAAAACTGTATAGATATCCTATACCCATTAATATGCATACTCCATAAACCTTGCTGTGGGTCTCTAGAACCGTTTTATGTAGATGGTTTACAGTACTGAATACATTTACGATACTATGGAGAAACCAAACAAGAGTTAGTCATGTTGTTGTTTATCGCATGACGGCAAGATCGCGTATTACTGCGCGAGGCCAAGCCGAGAGCAGTAATACGTGATCTTGCCGGAGTGTGATTAACAATAAGACGACTAACTTGAGTTTGGTTTAGAATTTATCCTACCCCGCCCGTCTAAATTACTTCTACATTAACAAATGATGTCATTTGTCAAGTGTATCCCACTAGAGCGATATTTTTCATTTTTCTGAACTCCAGACCGAATACAGTGACCCAATGTTAAGCCTATGGAGTTTTTTTATTAGGGGTAGGATAAAATACTGTTTTCTGATACCAAATATACGGTATGAAACTGTAGATATGATCACGGTAGTATGCCGCCCATGTTTACGGTAGTATCCCGTTTATAGTACTGAAATTATTTACAGTGTACCAGGTTCTGAGGACCAACCGGCATTCTCTCTCCCCAATTGGAGGCTGCTACTTGCCACCACTCTGGTACGGCAATCTGCCTCACCCTCAACTCAGGAAACCACCCTCTTACCTTTAGTTTCAACTTCCATTTGCTCAAACGAGAGGGAGCTCAGACCACCACAAAGTTTGGAGCTGCCCAATTAAGAGCAAGTACATCAGGGCACCTTGGCCACATCCACATCATTCAGAGTTTATATGCCAGACCCTGACTCAGTCGCAGTGGCGACCACCCTCACCTCTCTTTTGTGATTTAATCTTGTAATACTCTTATTTGCTTTTATAATAGTTTCATGTACTAGCCAACTTACCTGTCGGTAAAAAAAAATTCCAAGGTATAGAAATCGCTTGTTGCCTCCATTCATTAACTTCATATAAACATACCTGTTGAAACCACGACAATCTGTAAGATATCCCTAGGTCATTCTTTGTGGCACTGATATCTGTAATATAGGTGTCATGAAGATGCATGGGTGTATCAGTTTAACCTTCATCTATCTTAATGTAATTAGGAATAATATGAAAAGACGTCACGAGTTTGAGTCTGAGTTTATTTATGCCACGCATTTTGTTGGCTCCATAATTTCACGAGTCGAAGACGAGTGACATTACGGAGCCCCAAAGATGAGTGGCATAAATAAGCTCAAACTCAAACGAGTGGCGTCTAGATTTTATCCTACCCCGTTTCCATATTTTTTCAGTATCAGAAAGTAGTGGCATAAACAGCACTTTATGTCCCACCCGTGACATAAACAAATCCCGTGTTAAGCCTATGGCATTTTTTATTAGGGGTAAAATTATAATGAAAGGTTTCGGGTTTTTACAGTCGGGTCATATTTTTCTAACCCACTTGGCAGCTATCAGCCACGTCTATACAGTTACCTTTGAATGGTCCAAATATATCAAGCATCAGTGGGTCACTGTGGTATTAGGTGGTGATTGGTCATGGTCAGCTGGGGACTCTACTATGACAACACTGGTTCTCTTTGCCTTTTACAAATGTCACAGAGCTGGCACACAGATAGTGAAGGGACAGTTTCGGCAGCACGTTGAAAGTTTATATAATCTCCCCAAATCGAGGCAGTAGATGAGCGTGTGGCCCACGCTCAAAATGGGAAAGGTTTGTTTATGGTAAATGGTAATTCCAGAGCAACATCTTTACTTCTGCTACTTTTGGGCATACATAATATGTATAGTAAGCTGTGCTTATGATCTTATTCATAAATCCATTTAGTTATACCTCTTCATAAACCCATCTGCCACATCAACACTTTGCCTCATGTATTTTGTATCAGAAGACGATCTCCCCAAACAATCTTAAGGCATAAACATTCCTTTGAGAATATGTTTTCATCACTGAGATGTCTCATACTGTATGTTCTGATCCCTAGAGACCCACCAGTCGTTGCCAGGTCTGTGCCAAGGGATCCACCGACTTTTTAAACATTAAACTGTCGATGGCGTGCGGTGCCCTGCCTACTGCCGGTTTGCAGGTACATTTGTGCGTGACGCAAATAGTCTATGGCCACTCTAGAATGCTCAAAGCTATCTGGTGTTCATCAGAGATATAATCAAAGTTCTAGCAGTCGTGAACAAGCGATCGGGACACCTGATATCATGCATTAGGGAATAGGGCTCGAGCTGGGTGGGGTTTAATGGCTCGTGCACCTGTTGTGTCTACCTGTCTGTCCGCGAGGAGCGCTGAATGCACTGGCGAGCCAGGCTAATGGACCTCGCATTAGGGCTTAGGCTGCCCGACACTGCACCAATGCTTTGTATCCGGATAATAGTCATAATCCGGTACGCAGTTTACTTCTGGTTTACCACACAATCAACAATATGCAATGCGATAGCACATGTGGGGTTTAAGAGGGTTGCATTTGGTTTCAAGGGAAAATCCTCAAGGGCATTCAGAATTTGTCCAAAATATTCATTGATATTATTTTGAGCGTGTGAGGCTGCTATTGGGGCTAGCCCTGAGAAACGTTTGGAATTTTAATGAATGCTAAAGAAAGAATGCATTCGGACGCTTAATTGGAAAAGGGGATATAAAAGGTGAATTGTTTTGACATAAGTACCGTTCCCATGGGCTACACTCGTCCCCATGTTGCCCATGCTCGGGCTATCACTGCGCACACAAGGACACATGTGAAAATAGGCAAAGGAACAAGAAATACAACGGGGTCTCTCTTGGGAGGAAGGGAGGACGGCTCAGCCATGTGGCCATCGGTGCTTTACCGGAAAGTTTTGCCAATCGGCCGTTAACTTAAGGCTTCTCACAGAAGAACATGACTTAATCAGTAACTGGCAAACGCTGAGGAGATCCTAATTAAGATAGAGGTGGAGCCAGCAGGATTGGGGAAGGAAATGGACGGCGAGGATTAAACATTGCGTCAGGGCGGCTTGGTAAATGTGCACAACAAATGGCCAGAGGCGGGGTGGGGAGGAGATTTTACCCAGATTAGCCCCGAGATCCTTAATTCTGATTAGAATGGTGGGCGGGCAATGGGCACTGGCCGGAGACGTGGGACAGTGTCCGTGATATATCCGAGCTGCTCATGTAATGAGACTATTAGAGACCCCTGGCGGCGCTGGGAGTGGAGAGCGCGATTTGACGTGGCTTTTATTACCACGTTGTCGGCTTTGGCACGATCACCACTGAGCCCTTTGAACTGAGCTGCTCCATTCAAGTGAGCAGCTCAAGACTGGCTCGCTGCACACAAAGGCAGTGTAACCTTGTCCCATGTGTTTCTATATTTCTTTATGCTATTGTTGATATAATACGTTAAATACTGTGAAATACTATCGGGGCAGGGAATTATGTGATATACAAGATGTTTATCCTACCCTTGATAAAAACGCCATAGGCTTAACATGGGATTTGTTTATGTCACAGGTGTGATATAAAGTGTTGTTTAAAATCATGGAAACGCGGTCGGATAAAATCTGTGATATTATCTCACGCCAGTGTTTTCCCCCATGAGCTTAACATTAGGAACTCATACTCCACGGCCGTGAAAGAAGTATACCCAATACTCGATGGTTAATTGGGTGAGGTATCTTATTCATTAATAATGTTCTGGATCATGTATGCGTGATGAGATCAGATCAGAAACCACTGCACGAAACATACCGCTTTACATATGTATGCGAAACGTGTCTAAAAGTAGGATTTTGCATCTAGAAGTTTGACCTGCTATACGTCTCATAGACGCCTTATCTAGTGGCGTATATATACATGTCCATGGTGCGGTCTCATATACGTCATATATACGCCTGATTCCGTTGTATATACACCACTCTCAAAAAGTTCCATTCTCTGCCACTTGGGGACACTACTGGTAGCATATTTCATTTGCCATTAACCATCCAAGTCTGTATTATATGAATATTGCAATTTTATATTACCAATTTATTTTATAAAAACCTAATTAAGTATAAATTGATTAATTACACATAGTAAACCTTGCATTATGTTGTTTTTTTAATTGTTTTTCTAATAGATCTTACTTTCAAACACCATTTCAATGTGTGGACATTCAGGCTTACTTTATAATAACCCTCTCCAAACTTCAGGTTGAATCCTGAAATCCTCTTACCCCCTGGGAATGCGGCCGCACAGGTGTGAAAGCGGCCGCACAAGTGTGAATGCGGCTGCACATGTGTACCCGGCCCGCCCCGACACCATAACACCTCGTGGCGGGCATGGGCGGGCATGGGCGGGCGGTGGGGGTTGGGGGAGGGCTTTCCACTGAGTCAACCAGTACAAACGCGGCTGACGGTGGGCGGTGGCAGCGGGCAGCGGGGGGCTTCTCACTGGGGGTGGCGTGGGGTGGTGGGGGGGGGGGGGGGGAGGGAGGAGGTGGTGTTGGGAGGTCGCGGGTGGCGGGTCAGTGTTGGTGCATCCTCTACCAACACCCACAGAACGGGGCGGACCTCGGGTCGCAATTTTTTTTTGTATCATATATACGCCTGGCGTATATATGCCGATACAGCCGATACGTGCGTTATCGCGATGGCGTATATATATGTAAAATAGTGGTTTTCGTGCAGTGAACCTACTTGATGAAAATAACTTGGTCCGCACTCCATCTCGTTTGACCGCTACGTAATTTGCTCGGCTTTGCTCCGTGAATTATTCTCATACTATGAGTTTCCTTCTAAATTCTGGATTGTTATATGGTGACTTGCCGACTACCTTATATTTCATTCGGTCAATGGTGTGAACTATTAGTGCAAGAGTCATAGTTACAGGTAGAAAAATGAATACTTCACAAAAAGACAATAAATAAATGTGTAAATGCGGAGGCTGAGAACCATTTGGTAATTGTAAATTACTTCAGTGTGCTGATACCTCACAAGAGCCAGAGATGCCAAACCATTTCCCATCACGGTTGATTACCCACCATCTTGATGCCACAGGGTCATTGATGTTAACGTTCTACACTAAAAGTAGGCTAATTATTCAATTAACTCTTTACTAATAAGAAGGAGAAGGAAGGTCATTATCTGTAACGCATTCGCCATGAATATATGTGGTTTTCTGATAAATTTCACTCTCTATTTGATAGTTGTATTAATGCCAATATAATCAAAGTTTAACATTATTTGTATTATAGTATTCACAAACCAACAACTCTGGAAATATTTTTTATAATTTTATTACTTTGTTAATTTTACATGAATAATTATGACACAAAGTTTCGGCCCCAAAAGTTGGCCTTCATCAGGTGTGATTTTATCAACATTTATTTACATGGTTTAACATTATTATTAAAGTAGACGTGGCTTAGCAAAATGTATGATCTCTTCCCACCGCTATGGGACATTTTTTAACATTATTACACGTAACTTGTGAGCTTGGTGAAGAACCAATCATCTACAGACAGACCAACGAGTATAGAGAACATTCATTAAGAACAATGGGGCTGACTGTTTGTGTTTTATTACCAGCCATGTAAAGGCAAATGATGTAATATCATATAACTCAAATGTTAAGTGACACATTACTTTACTGAAATAAGTAAGCCTGACAATGAAAACCAGCTGACATGTTACCAGCTGATGTCAACGGCCACTTTGTTGGCATGAAATAACACTGAGACCGAAAGATACTGTAAAGAAATCTACGAAAGTCAATAAAGAAATGATTGAAAAAAAAGAGAGAAAGCTTTCTCTCATTGGACAGACTGATGCCGTTTGCCCCTTTATTGATGCTTGGAAACAAATTCTATAAAACCATGATCAATGATCTTCAACTAATACTATCAATAAAGAAATGTATTTAAAAGAAATCATAAATTGCACAGACGAGGAGGCTAACTATGTTTCATTTGAAAGATGAACAGCTAAACATATTGTTATGATATTCATTTACTTCAGTGAAAATGGAAACCCAAATCCAGGCGACCAAAGAAAGCTTTACTAAACTCAACCAGGGTTTCATGATTTGCCTTGAGCTTGATGCAGTCAAATGAGGTTTCATGAACTGGATCATGAAGACATTTCAATTCCGTGTATAAAAAGGGCATTTCACGAGCCCTGGCCTGCAGTACCCGGCGTGATGCTCATGACTGATTAACGTTGCGTGTCGAGATTTCTGAGTTAATGTAATGTTTAGAAACCCAACAAAGATTGGGCTCTATCATGGCATAAACAGATTTCAAAGGGGTTCCCATCGCGCACGTCAACAATCCTCTATTGTTGTCGAGGCTTATTTTGAATGGGTTGTGAATATGGAGAGGGTTTGATGTGATTTGCCCCTTGGTTACCTGCTAAGAGGGATATAGATACCCCCCGCTGTGCTCCCTCACAATACTGCCTCCACTCAGGTGTGTGAACATCCTATAAGGGTTTCCTTCATGGGTATGTACTGGAGTCTTGGGTCCCCGCAGCTACCTGCGCGAGGAAGGTGGGGAGGGAAGGCTGCTGTGTCATTAGCCCTACAGCCATTATCAGTCCCTCCTCCTTCTTCCCTCCCCCTGTCATTTCACATTGACTAGTAGGGACCGACAGAACCCTTTCAGACTTAGCAAAGCAGCAGTTTAACGACAAGCCTCCGAGGAGGGACCCTGTGCACGCAGTACCTTGTATGAGGCCAGATATCGAGCCGGGAGGGGATCTATTCAGTATATCACCGGCTGCAGAGGTACATAGTCTACGTATACTTCAATGATATATGTGAGGCTGATTTTAACCTTATCCTCAGGTCTTAGATTTCCTTTGATAGTTCGGCAAATCCTGGATTGATTCTTCGTTCATCCTTAGGAATTTAGTCATCGTCGCAAGAAGAGATATTCAACACCTTCCCACAGAAATGAAATTCTCATCTATATTCTGTTTTCTTCTCCCTTTGTCATCAGAAAAGGATAATGTATGGTAATCTTGAGGAAGTAGGTAAAGATTAAATACTATAGAGGAAACCTATGAAAGTTAATGGTCAGAGCTCGTATCCCATCGAGCTTGGATGGTATAGTAATTCACAAGGCATGGCGTGAATTATGTAGCGATTCAAACGAGATGGAATCGAGCTCTGACCATAAACGTAAATATGTTTCAGAATTTATTTCACCCCTCACATTGGCTAATAGGCTAACATTTGATACAAAACTCCCCATTCAGTTTTTTTCTTCTAAATACTCCATGGGTGTTAGATACGAATGATAGTTGGGATAAATACCAGGGGTGATATAATGATAAGATACCCCTATCCCCAGGTGTACAGTATAGGTTTTGCAGAACATAAGGATCAGTAGAAATATACCTACCCGGGGTACTTACCTTGCTTATAAGTATAAACATTGAAACCGGGGTCTCTCTATTAACAGGATCGGTGACGAGGCGTTTAGTACCCTTCTGTGACCTTTCTCTGTTAACAGGCTTTATTTCTAAACGTGAGTAGAGCAATATCCTCATCTAGCGTTTTTGTGCTTTCCGTTTTAAATTGGAAGTAAAGCTATATAGGGGTAACGATT
Organism: Alentia gelatinosa; assembly: GCA_950022655.1. NCBI lineage: Eukaryota > Metazoa > Annelida > Polychaeta > Phyllodocida > Polynoidae > Alentia > Alentia gelatinosa. Next base: position 52,115,292 of record OX465586.1, read on the forward strand.
TTGTCTTTGTTAATCGTCAGGCAGTTCTTTGAAAGTAAAGTAATCGTTTAGATATTTTCCCGTTCTAGAGGTGAATATCAGGAGTTTATTGGTTGTTTCGAGGATCATGTTTTGCGAGGAACAAGGTAAGCATAATTACAAGTACATCAAAGTATTCTAGTGTCCCCTCTCCTCATGGTTTCAGGTCAACCAGGCTTTCTATAAAACACCCTTCATTCAATTCTATAGAAAGCGCAGTTCTACAAAGGAGTAGAGAATGGCTCGGATATATCGTTGGTAATCTTCATCATGTCATGATATGATAAACGTATTTTTATACCACAACACAACATACTCTCCGTACTCAATAGTCAATAGATCATCGGCATACGACCCTCCAGGATGTATATATGCTGATGGGAGAGATTGGTAGAACAGGGATTATTTATGAAACCTCCCAGGAAATCCTTGCAGCGCATTTAGAGTGTCCCTGGCAGGAGCGGACTCCCCTGAATACTCGCCGCCCACCGACAAGGCGGCGAGGGATCGCGCCGAGGTACGAGTGGGTTTCGTATGGCATTCAGTCATGTCGGAGAGTGTAGGGCGAGTCGTACACGGAGCCTGGAGGAGACTCTACAGGCCTGGAGGGTGCTGGTGGCGGGGCCGACAACGCCCGGAGGAGCGGGGGAGGCGGCGACGTGCCGGCCGACGTGAATGACGTACGCTGACGTCATGATGGTACCCAGACGCGCGCCAATGTCCGGACGGCCGCAGACGGGGAACCAGCAGAGTCACTGCGTCTTGTCACTGGGCGCTGGTGTGTGTGTGTGTGCGTGTGTGTGAGTGGGGGGGGGGGGGTTGTGTTGTGTGTGTTAGGTGTGTGAAGTGGGTGTGGTGTGTGTGAAGTGTGTGTAGTGTGTGTGTGAAGTGGGTGTGGGTGTGTGTGAAGTGGGTGTGGGTGTGGGTGTGTGTTTTTTGTGTGATGTGTGTGATGTGTGTGTGTAAGGGGGGGGGGGTGTTGTGTGCGTTGGGTGTGTGAAGTGTGTGTGGTGTGTGTGAAGTGGGTGTGGGTGTGGGTGAGGTGGGTGTGGGTGTAGTTGTGTCTTTGTAATGTGTGTTTGTTGTGTGATGTGTGTGATGTGTGTGCGTGTATGTGTGTAGGGGGGTGTCTGTGTGTTGTGTGTTGTGTGTTTTAGGTGTGACAAGTGGGTGTGGTGTGTGTGAAGTGTGTCTAGGTCTGGGTGAAGTGGGTGTGGGTGTGTGTGAAGTGGGTGTGGGTGTGGGTGTGTGTTTTTTGTGTGATGTGTGTGTGTGTGTGTGTGTGTGTATGTGTGTAGGGGGGTGTCTTTGTGTTGTGTGTGTTAGGTGTGTGAAATGGATGTGGTGTGTGAAGTGTGTCTAGGTCTTGGTGAAGTGGGTGTGGGTGTGTGTGAAGTGGGTGTGGGTGTGGGTGTGTGTTTTTTGTGTGATGTGTGAGATGTGTGTGCGTGTATGTGTGAAGGGGGGTGTCTGTGTGCGGTGTGTTTTAGGTGTGTGTTAAGTGGGTGCGTGTGAAGGTCATCAGCGATCTTTCAAAGTTTCCATTTTATAATTTCCCCTCTCAAACGCGAAGAATTTTGCTATGTAGGATTTTACATAACAACTTAGCGAAAAAAAATTGGTAAAAGTTATCGCCTTCTTAAAAACTCAATTTTCCTATTTTAAGTTAGCGCTTTGTAAGACCTTCATCCTTAAAGACTGTAGGTCACTGTAGGTAACGGGAATGCAACAAATACTACGATAAGATCAATACTTTGATCGTTCTTAGGTTTAAAAACACCTCCGGGTTTTGTTATACCGCCACGTTGGATGGTATTCATCACAGAGTAGCGGGTATTCCTTATGGCTGTCTTCCTTCCTCAATGCGTAGGTGTAGATAGAGAAGGCATGTGTTGGTGGTTTTTTAGGCGCTTACTATTCTAAACACATGTATTTGTGCCAGTAGTAGTAGACCACTGGGGCGCTATAGTGCCCAGGACTACCTTAAGTCCTGGTCGGGTCGTTACTGCTCAGGGACACAAACATGAAGACCAATCGTGCTCCTGTAATCAGTGCTAATTAATATACGAGGCCCCCACGGCTCGTTGACTTCTGAAGGCTGGCCGGCAATTCGTGTAAAACTCTGTCGTAAAACTCATCCGGCCCCGTCTGCGGCGAAAGTATGGGCGCCATCCTGTACGCACACAACGGGAATCAGTCATTTTATTGACTATCAGCTCGCTGCAAACCTTACTCACTGACAGAAAATTGGAGTTAGATCTCACGTGGTATGTTTGTGGTTAGAATGGCTTCAGTCCCTGCATCCTATATGTCTACTCTCCTCGCTGGGATACAGGTTTGATTCATGGGTCAGTCAGAGAAGGACACATACTTTAATTAACTTTATTCTGATTGTGATTAATCATTTAATGAATGTTCATTATCAAAGACTTGAGCAAGTCTAGTTTGTGGTGGGCCTGCACTGCTGTCTTGTTTTGGTTACTACATGCAAATATAGGCCTATTAGCCTGTTTCCATTGGCTGACGAAAGCGGCGGATACTTTTTAAGTCCCCCTTATGGCCCTTTTCCATCGGCCAATAAAAACGGTGTAGATTTTCTGTGTTGTCCTAACAGCCTATTTACATTTTGCGTCAGCAGTGATAAAGATCCGTCGGTGGTTCCTGACTGTATATCAGTGACAGTTGACCATTGGCCATTTTCGTCAGCCAATGGAAACGGGCCTATAAGTCTGTTTTCATTGACTGATTTCGCATCAGCAGTGCTAAAGGTCGGTGGGTGGTTCCTGACTGTGGACTGGTGATGCAAAATCGGTCAATGAAGACAGACTTTAAATACCAATGCCCATGTACCGATTTCGGAACATTTATGTACGTTTGTCGGCGACAAACGGAGGGTAATTTGTTTCAGGCGAGGTATCCTAACTGAGTCGGTAGATGTAGGACAGCTAGGCAAGGCTACCCACCGATTAGTGAACCACCTCCTTCAGACGTCCTTTTGTCCCCGACAAGTTGTGGTTTTCCCCTCCCCCAGTGATCAGTGGACCATACATCGATTTTATCAGTGTGCGTATATATGTCGGTAGGTGTAGACTGATTTCCGTAGGACTAATATCCTCCAGCCCCTCTCCTCGAGGGCCGCAGGTCGAGCGAGGGGTTACGTAATTTGCCTACGACAAGGTGATCGATTCCTAGACGATTTGGGAACTAATTGTTCAACCCTAAATCGGTAGATGGGCATCCGGCTTTAGGCGAACTCAAAAAGTCGTCGGCCAGATGAAACGGGCTTATAGCGAGGTGGTGTGTAAATAGAAACGGAGATCGAGCAGAGCTGGGAGGTGAGGCCATCACTTCTTTCACTGTGTCTCGTGGGTGGCCAGTAATGATAATGATAATATGTATGCAATGCTGTACTGTATACGATTTATCCGAGTATGGACCCATCTTATGTCTACTGTCTTTAAATGTACATGCATCTGTACCTGTGTTGCCCGATGCTGTATGTGTATCTGCGTTGTCCTATACTGTCTGTATATTTGTATGTGTGTTATCCTATACTGTCTGTGTATTTGTATGTAATTTGTCCTACACTGTCTGCGTATTTGTATATGTGCCTTTCTATACTCTTTATGTATTTGTATTTGTGTTGCCCTATACTCTCTGTGTATTTGAAGTTGTATTGTCTGTGTCATCAATTTTGATAATCTGACAGATATTAATGATGAGTATGGAACTGTGATTCGCAGATTTGTATACCACTGTATGTCATATTGCTATAATGTATGATGCAAAACGTTTTAAAAACGACCTGTAACATGAGTGAAATATTCGTCAATAAATGTCTCTATTAAAAAAAAAAAAAAAATGATAAGCTCAGTCGTAAGAAATAATGATCCACATGAAACTTAACACTGTGAAATATGGGAATAACAACTTGGGCATTCTTGGACACAATTTTTTCTTTTTCCTGTGTGTGTGGTAAAGAGACACATGATGGTATGGCTCATTCCCCAGGGAGAAGAAATATGACATTGCTTAGACCAAGAACTAATTGCTGTTGTATCATTTGGGTTTCCCCTGTGGGCCATTTGCTGTGTAATCCACTTGGCAACCAGCCACCTCTACACCTGCCTTTGTAGGGTCCTAATGCGTCAGGACCAGAGGGTCACTGAGGTGCTTCTTTCAGTCATGGTCAGCTGAACACGCATCTTAAACACTATGATACAGGGCCCTATTTTATAGTCACGACATTCGTAACTTACGACACATATTTGCTGCCAGTGTGCTATAGAGCTACGATCTTAGGCTGGCTGCGACACTTGCTGTGGATACGACACTTAGGGAGGTAAAACGTGTGCTATAGACACTCGGTGGCCAATGGACCGGAAAGTGTCGCCATAAGTGTCGTAGGTCTAAGACCACTCTGGACATGTCGTACCAAATGTGCAACTTCACTTCCTGTAAGAATTAAGCGATGAAATTTTGACACAAGTAAGGTATACATATACTGATGCTCCGTCTCGAAGATATCGGCGTTTGAATTTTGTCAAAGCAGATACTGCTCTGGTGGACAGTGTAGACCTTGACATCAACTGCGCTTACTTCACTCTCTCAGCAGAGATCCCGCGCTCTGTACCACGAAAGATCTGCTAGGAGAATGCTTGTGCGATATCCGATCGATAGCCTGATGTTTCAAATTCAATATCTTCAGGACCGTAAGGCCGTTCTTCTTCATATTTGGTACGTTTATAGGTTATATGTACCCCTCACTCGTGTTAAAATTGCATTGCTTAATTCCGTCAGGAAGTGGAAAAATCCTCTATATACACACAGTGATGTGTTATAGAACCTAAGACAGTTCTATACTTGTCGTAGCGGCCGACATTTTTCGCGGCGATCGTCCGTGCCGCACTACGATCGTGTCTATTTATTTTTTTTTTTTTTTATTTAGATAAGTGCATCTGTCGGGAAAACCGAGTTATTCTGATACATTGTCGAATTCAGTAGTACAATACAGTGATTTTTCATGTTTAGGCTACATCTAGATCAAGTATTTAAGGCTCTAAATGGGCCAAATAAAGTAGTGATAGTAATAATGAGTATGAGAAGGTTGTAACTCAACAGTTCGTTCAACATTTTTCGATTGCAGTTTTGAATGTGTCCACGGTTGCTACTTGATATATACCGGGCGACAAGCTGTTCCATGATTTCACTCCTCTGTAGTAAGGTGACCTCGAGACTGTTGCTGTACATGTTAACTTGGTTTTGAAGAGGATCTTTCTATCAGAGCGAGTTTGTCGTACAGTTGTGTCCAGCCAATCAACATTATTACGGTTTCTGTACATTATAACTAAGAGTTGTTTTTTACGTCGTTCTACAAGTGGTTTGACATCACATAATTCATGCAATTTAGTGATAGCTGTTTTAAAAGTAGGCTTATTATATGTTATCCTGAGCCCCCTATGGTGCAGTTTTTCGAGAGCTATCTGGTCTCTTTTCGACATACTTTCAAATATGAAGGAACAATATTCATATAGCGAGAGAATATTAGAGATATACACAAGTTTCGCGGCCTCCATAGTTAGATTTTTACGCAGCTTATAAAATTTGAACAATTGTCCACTAATATTCTTAATCATTGATTTTGCATGAACAGCCCATGTAAGACAGCTATCAATATTGATACCTAAATATTTATATTGATAACATCGAGATAATTCTTTCCCATAGAGACTAACTTTGAGATCACCACACTTTTTTAGGTTCTGGGGAGTGACAATCCACATAACTTTTGTCTTTGAGACATTGACCGTGAGACCATTCTTTTTACACCAATTTCCGAGATTTGTAATATCTATTTGTAACTTATTGTGTGCCACGACAGGCGAACTATCAGAGGCAAACAACACGAGATCGTCAGCATATTGCAGATATGATGTCTGTTGCAGACTATCTCCCAAATCGTTAATAAAAAGCAGGAAGAGTAGTGGCCCCAAGACAGAACCTTGGGGCACACCAAAATCGATATTGCATGGGTCAGATGTGTTTTGGTTTGCAAAGACAAATTGCTGGCGATCCTGTAGATAATTTTCTATCTAACAACGTTAGCTGGCATTCTTAATAACTTTCTAAGTTTGAGTGTTAATAAATGATGGTGAATACTGTCAAAGGCCTTTTTGAAGTCCACGAAGCAACAGGCCGTGAACCTGCCTGTCCTTCGGGCTTCATAAAGGTCCTTGACAAAAAGGAATATTGCATCGGATGTACTATGGTCGGGCCTGAAACCATATTGTTTACTATTGAAAATATTGGCATCATGAAGAAGATCATATATAGCAGTATGCACTAGCTTCTCCAGGATTTTGCTTGGTACATTAAGCAGCGATATCGGTCTCCAATTTTCTAGAAGGGTTTGATTGAGGTATTCATGAGTTTAGTTACACAATAGCTCATAGCAATAAAGCCCTTAATAAGTATACTCGGTTTGATATCAGCTAGTCCACTAGACTTACTACAGTCGACTTTTTTTTACAATTTAATAACATCAGTGGTGGTAAAGGTCAAATCTAGATCAGCAATGTCGCCAATATCCTGATTTGATAGGACATTTATATATTCATTAAACGAATCATGTTCTATTTCATTAAATAATTGATTACCAATGGAGGAGAAAAATTTATTAAATGTGGCTGCGATGTGGTCTCCTTCAATCCTTTTTCCCTCACATACTAGTTCTATTCTGCCAGCTCTTTCAGTCGGATTGATTATACTGTTTATGACCCTCCAGAATTTTTCTGCTGGCCTTTCGCTTCAATCAACTTCGATTTACAGAACTCGCTTTTTTCATGTGATATACGATGTTTGATATCCCTTGACAAACGTCTTATCTCAACTAAGAGGGTAGTATTGTTTACCAATTTTAACCGGCTGACTAAATTTCTACGATGATTAATCATATTGAGCAATGCTTTACTCATCCAATGAGGTCGGCTATCATGAAAAGAGTTATGTTTGATAGGACAATGGAGATCTAGATATCTAGTGATCACACCTAAGATTTCTTCCCACAATATATTGACATCATCACTGTCCAGGTAGTTGTTCTGAATATAATCCATTAAGAAAGCCTCATAGTGCGAACTATCAAATGATATGTAACTTCTACCCCTAAAATGTGCTTGAACTTTTTCTCTATGATCTTTTTTTCTGGTGGCAAAAACAGGAAGATGATCACTCAAACCCTCACTGAGCACCCCTTAATGCTTTAACATGAAAACAGTTGGTATAAATGTGGTCCAGCAACGTCCCACCAGAGGGGTTTGGACGTGTGATATCTCTGATTAGTTGTTTCAGTCCGGTGGTTCGACTGAAACTTTGAGCCACGTGAAAATCAGAGGTGATATTACTATGTAAATCGACGTTTATGTCACCTAGTATCCAAATCTCCCGTTGGCTGACCACATCCGAGTTAACAATACTGGTTAATTTATCAAAAAAGATCCGAGCTGATTTTGGAGGGGGTTTATACCCTGTTATGATGCATAGTTTCCTGAAGTTGGGTTTGTCTACCAATAAGACTAATATTTTAAGTCCAAAGTGGATTCGGTTAGATTCGCTTCTAAGGAAACATATGGAGCAAATTTCTGTGACACATAACAACCCACCCCACCCCAGGATGATTTGATTCTGTCCAGCCGAAAAAACTTATATTCTGGCCACAACAACATGGAATCAGTGTAGCCATCATGTAGTAATGTTTCGGTGAGACAGACGAAATCTGCACCAGTAAAACTGTGTTTAAGTAGGTCCAATTTATGATAGAGTCCCCGGATGTTTTGGCCTATAAGATTTACACCCTTGGGTAGCTGTAGACTATTCATAGGTATGGTTTCGGGAAACTATACTGATATCGAGAGAAAAATAAACCTTGATGAAATAGTTGATGAGCTTTGATGAAGAGATATGATGTTAGTGAGCTAGCCATATACACTATATGGTCAGCTCTGAGACTAATCAGTCACTGCAAAAGCAGTCAACTGAATAGTTTAGAGTTAGAGAGAAAAGACAGAAGGTGGCAGAAGTATCGTAAGAGGACGGCCTCCCTGCATCTAGTTAACACAGTAGTTTAGCTGTTGAATACAGTTACGAGTCAGCAGCTAGTGTGCATTACAGCAAATATGGATACTCAATCATTACTCTTTGATCTCAGTTACGGATCAATCATGGTTAGGCCAAAAAACAAAACCTCATTATTAGTTATCAATCGCAGTTACGGATTGAGACAAGCACGGACACCAGTTATAATTCAATTAGTAAAGAATTCACATCAGCATATACTAAGGCAAATGACTTAAATTGATATCTTACATATCCATGGTCAATGCTTAATATTAATCGATTGTGGGCGGGAAATAAGATGCTGTGGGGCCAGTTACGGACCCAGCAGAAAATAACAGGAACACATTTACGACTACGATCGGGTATTCAGTAGCAATCAGTGTAAGTCTAAATCAACATGGTGCAGTTAGATTATACGGAAAAAATAGCTGCACTACCAGCATAATAGCAGGGGAGGATATCTCAATCCAGTAAAGCAAATAGTGAAAGCAGCATATCCCCGCCTCGTTACAGGCTGGGGTCAATACAATGTAGAATGCGTTACAGATTATCAAAAAGTCCACTCAGGATTTTACAGGTTCAAGTTGCGGTTGTTATGCTGAACTGCTTTGTCCAAATACTTGACAATGCGATAGCTCTCCGCTTGGGACATATGCACCCCGTCATATAACCTGTTGTAATGGGTGATCAGTTTCGCTCTTTTAGAGTTCCAGTTGTGGACAACTTGTTCTAATCGAGGAGTAACATATCCATGAGACTGGTTCCAAGAAGCAATTGCATGATTACATATCCTAACGAGGCCTCAATATACTCCTGATTTGGGTCCACGCCGCTAACGGGTGTGGTTTGATTATAGGCTGACAAGTTCATACCGAAGAAGCTTCCAAAAACTACGTGGTTTGTAGGTGAGATAGCTTTCAGCTCTATGTATATCTGTATCATACTAGCTTCAATATCGCTCATGGCTGCAGCAGCGGTCGGGTGACGCGGGTACGCAAAGCGGATATGTGGATCCTTTTTTGTCAGATTACACACTCCACCCAAGATGTATACCGCTTTGATTTCGGGATAATGGCACACTAGGTCAGAAGCCGTCACTCCTAATTGGTACATGGTGGCACCTCCAACTAAAAAGCAGTCTAGAACCTTAGGTATCTGTTGTATGGCTCTCATGACATACCTAATTCTGGAATCACTTACTACAATATTGCACGACATCGATGAATACAGTAGACAATTCTCACGACATGTGTAGTTCCTCTCGCAGGTCTGTCAGAATGCGCCCGCAGATGTTTTTCCCAGGTAGCACGGGGTTGGTGCGGGCTTGATCGTGTTCACACCCTGCCCCCCAGAAGGGGTCACGCGTGCCTTCGATCAGGTTATGAGGGTGCGTCTTGAGTAGCTTGTCAAGTAGGTGGGGGTTTTGCAGGAACTTTGTTTTTATTACTACTTTTAGGCAGTTCACTTTCATCGATTCCCATTTTGGATCATGATGGGGCTTAATTTTGTTGCTCAATAACTTTGCTTGTCTTCCATTTGGTGCAGATACAATTTCGACAGCAGTAGTGAGATCATTCGCAGGAAGTGCACGTAGGTATTGAAAGGCTGATTCAGCACTATTGAAAATGTGATTTTCAGGGCAACCTGCATTTTCAATGTTGAGTTTGACGGAAGCAGGGTGGAAATTGCTTAGGAAGGTGGTTTCCCCACTGAATACTAGTCCGTTCCTCCCATAATAGATACCATGATCGAATGCGTCAGCAGGCGGGGCGGCGACGTCAGGTGTGTCTGGCGGGGGTTGTGATGTAACACTATTATCGGCAGTATTGGGTGCAACTGAAGTTGGTGTCGCGTTTGGTACTGGGTTTATAACAATGGTTGGCTCAGCAGAGCCGGCGGGCTTGTTACTGCCAGCTGTGATAATTCCAGGTACACCTAATGACTCAAGAGTCAGTGCTGCGGTATCCGGGATTCTTTGATCATCGTTGCGTCGAGCGCTAGCTGCTAGGGCTGGACTATTTACATCGGGTTGAACTACCTGAGACGCTTGAGTGGACGGTATGGTAGTTGTTGTGTCGACAGTAGTTTCTCGGCGGCGAGTGACATGTGGTAATGGCCATTGATTCGACTGGTTTGGGCCTCTTGAATAATTTAGTAGTGGTTCTCCTTTTTGGCGCTTTTCTACTAAATCTGGGGGCAGATGGTCATCAGATATTTTGTCGATTGTATTTAGAGCGAAATCCTGATCATTTATTGTCAGACTATGCTCTTGGACAATGACAGTTGAGCCGATGCGTCGATGATATCCTGCGATCATATTCATTAAGCCCCTCAATTTACGTGTTTTTGTAGGCTCATCCGGGAGGATGGCCAGACGTCCCAGGGTTGAGCTTTTTGCACGAGAAGCGTAGGTTAGCAACTTATTACGAGTATTCAGGGAGGCGCATGAGATCATCAGTGGTGGTGGTCGATTTGAACTACTTGTCCGGGGGGTGATGATTCGTGAGATATTTAGCAACTCTCCGGGAGGTACCCAAATGCCAAGTTCCGAGAATAGATAATTGATTACTCCAGGCAGATCTGGGTCGTATTCAGGTGATAGCCCGAGGATCATCACATTCCTGTCGCTGTTCGCGAAAAAGTATCGTGTAGCTGGGTCTGGCTTATGATCTGCATGGGCTGCACGGGCATAGGTGGGTGCACTAGACAAGTCTATTCGGCTGGGCTGTACTTCAATGGTTTGGACCTTGTTTGTTAAAGTGTTTAACCGACCTGTTACTGCAATGCACTCAGTGGTTAATTTCTCTATTTGTTCCTTATTGGACTGTATATCCTTATTCACTGAGTCGAAAGTAGCAGCAGAATGGACGCTGAGGTTTTCAACTTTGAGATTCAAATCATTTAGTCTACGCTCTTGGGCTTGTAAATTGGCAATCAACCAGTTTTTTAGTTCATGGAAATCATCTTTGGTAGTCGTGTTCTTAAGATATGTTAGCATGTTTTCTTGAGAAGTGTCCGTGGGCGGGGGGTCTGGTTTATTTCGTTTAGATACCTGTAGAGAGGGTGAGGATACCGACCCTGTAGAGGAGCATGACAATCGGAGACGCTTGCGGTCTTCCTCAGCGGCCACGGGGATAGGCCCGGCCTGTTCAATTACAGCGGGCGGTAGCTCGGGGAAGTCTGACGGTGAAGGCGGGCGATGATCGGGGATTTGCTCGGAACATGAGGACGCCATGTTGAGGAAACCACCGGTGACGGTAATGTGCCAGCTCCAATTATCAGTATGATATGAAGTAGAAATCACTGACCTTTGCAACAACGTTATTTATGATCACAAATCACTCAGTTGACACAACCGTAGCGAAACCATTTGTTTGAAGGCGTGTGTATCGATAAATCCGAGAAACCAGGAGAGCCGTCTTCCCAGTGCGTCCTACCACTCAGCCGCCATCACTCCGGCCATCTTTTGTCGTCCAAAAAGGTCGTAGATCGGCTGTGGGATCGTAGACCTGCGACACTCACAAATGTCGTGACTAAAAAACAGGGCCCAGGGTTTCTGCACCTTACCAATGTCATAGACTTAGTGAAGGGGTAATAAGATAATGAAGGGATACTGTTTGCAACAGGCTGAAAGTCCATGTAACCTCTCCCTAAATCAAGCAGCGTATTGGAGTGAGCCCCACGCTCAAAGGCAATAATATTCAAATATAAAAGAATAACAATATCCCCATAATTACATGAACATGTGTATCGCATAACTCCTCTTCCCTCCTGGGAAAAAAATTGATTTATGTGTTCTCAGAATCACGAAAATGACCAACAGTACTGCACCACTAGGAGATCCCATTCTCTTGATAATGACTATTTTATTGCCCTTAATAAGATGAATTATTGATGGCGGATCTGTATCATCTTGTTGAATAAAATTGAGTTTTACGCACACGCTGGTACCAGATGATGTATCGGGTTCCCACACGGGGCCCGAGCGGCTTTCTGGAGTGGGTTATGCTTAAAACCCACCACATTTCAGTATGATAAGGTATGGCAGACCCTGTTCCAGCTTCACAATTCGATTAAGTGAACCCTAAAACGAGCTGGATCTGCATAGACATGGCATCAAGAGTTACCCATTCATGTTGGAACCATTTACAAATGGAGAGAGATTTGCTATATATGTAGACGGCAAGTTAAGCTGAATATTGAGGACAATGGTTTGGATACAGCGATGGTAGAGATTTAGAATTGGCTGAGTGAGGGATCCTACGCCTGCATCAGCGTTGATTTGATCATCTCCAAGCCCCCTTTAAAGAATGAAAAAGGTGGTCGTTTGTCCCAGCTCAGTCTGGCCTGAACACTCCTTTTTGGGCCACATTTCAACGAGATAACTGATCTAATCAAACTTTTAATTACAGCCACAAATTTGGTCGCCATCTTTGAAAAAGTGCACGGGTTCCATGGTGAGTGTTTGTGGCCACACTGTGCCTTTAGGGGTCTGGGGTATGAGACACTTCAGACAACCTTCAGCGGTTAAGGGGATACCCCTACGAAGACAGAGTAGCCTCGGAATCCGGCCATTCTTCAGCTTGTAATCTATCTCAGTTGACCTTCTGTATGTAAGGCAGATACTGTATCTGTCCACATGGAAAACAATTCTGACTTTATCTGAAGCTAGCTGCAGTGTTATGTGGCGTTTCCACCTGCCGATTATGAACAGGGATGATGGTATTTTGCACCGCCGACCGATTATACGACACATACCGCACCATAGTCGTCAGTGGAAACAGAAATGGTCAACGATTTTCTCTCCTTCCTCACACATTATCACACCACCGACCCAATTTTGAGCCCGTCGACTAAATCGAACTGTGCTGTATTAATCGGTAGCAGTCATTAGTTTACAACCAAAAGTCATTTATCTGTGTATGTTGAAATTGCAAATGAAAACACATGTTGATAGTGCACCACAGACTGACATTTGTATAGCGTAAAACTTATAGGCCCATTTCCATTGGCCGACATGTGTAGATTTTTTTTAGTTCTCCTAAAAGCTCATTTCTATTTTGCGTCAGCAGTGCTAAAGTTTCGTCGGTGGTTCCTGACTGTAAATCGGTGATGGCCAATGGAAATGGGCTTTTAGGAGAACTGATAAGATCTACACCGATTTCGCCAATGAAAACGGGCCTTAGCAGTGGGGTTTTCGTCGCCACAAAGGAAATACCACCTAAATATCCGAATTGATGCCCATTGATTCCCCCTGCATTGCATTAAATCTCAGATGGAGGCCTTGGTTTTGACAAGTTATCGGCATTTTCACTCCTATTCATTTTTGTCCAGTTTAAGTTAGCCAAAGCGTGTATATGCGACACTGGCCCCTACACTGCCTCGAAACTCATTCGTTTTACGTTTTGTATGCGGCGGACCTAGATCCAATGACTCATCCGGGTATCAGATTAGGGAATCCCTCCCAGCCAATCAGGGTGAGCCTTTGCTATCCCATTGTTATGGCCGCTCGATCCCGGCCTGCCCCGTCCAAGATGGCGGCCGGTGCGTTTCCGGTGTCCGCTGAGCCCCGTAATGCTGATCAAATGACATGGGGCCCATCTCACGGCCCATAGATTACAGGATATGGATTTGTAACAATATGATACTGCGGCCATCAAGTCACACAAGTAGGCGTGTGTAAGGGACGAATCACGACCAAGGGGCCGCCTGTAGAGGCTTGAGTGCCGCTAGGTGGTGTTTTAAACGTATCCGTATAGCACGCGCATGCGCGGTTGTTCACTACGCACTCACTGACCCGATGGTATTTGTGAAGAGTGGGGGTTGGGGCAAAAGCAATGCCTCTCGCTTGTTCACGTGCGCATGAAACGCCCCGTCTGCTCATGACACATATCAGTGGCATCAAAACAATAGCTCTATCTCCCAGCATAGCTTTGGTCTGCTAGCAGCCACCCCTACAGCAGACACGCACCCCCCACGCCTTGTGTGTATGACCCCCCCTGATGCATGTTCACCCCTCCTCCACTACCCGCCCTGCGGCAATGGTCACCCGGGGACTGGGCCACATGTTGACCAGCATGCTCTCATGCCATCACTGAGTGCTAAAACACGATTAACCCTTTGATTCAGACCTTGTCAGTGTTAACCCTATGGTGGTGAAGAGTGGAGATACACATATATGAACTGCCGGGTTTATAGCATAAGTGTAGAGGGTACCATGCAACTTATGCATGATATCAAGTGCTTTCTCATTATCCTCTCTCCCCCGCGTGTGCCCAGGCAGTCCGCTTCTGCCCACGTCTGTTTCTTATATCGCAGGGACCTGTTTCAATAGTTTCATGACATGTCTAGATGGCGTCTGTGACACCATACGGACAGATCACAAAATTTCAGTCGATAACACACAGAGTTTCACTCACTTCTCGTAGGAATTAAGCAATGACACTTTAACATGAGTAGGGGACACATATAATCTATAATCGTTCCAAATATGAAGAAGATTGGCCACTTCGATCTTCAGATATTTGCTAGTCTTTTTCTGCTGTTGCTTGCACTGTTGGTGCCGCTGTTGATGTCTGTCTAGGCCTAATGTCACAAGACTACTGAAACAGGTCCCTGGTCTTTAAGTGGGATTCACACGATGGGACTCATGCACCTCATGGGGTGTTTCTCTGAGACAAATCCTGCTGAGATTCTGTACTCTAACACACTTTCTCCGTCCCAAGTGGACGACGGTGGGATTCATGTACCTCACATGATTTAAAATCTCGTAAAATTCTGTTCCATTTTAGTGGTAAATGTTGCCACCAATTGCAGGGGAAAATAAATGTCTCAGAAAAACGAAACCCTGCAATTCAGACGAAGAGATTGTGTTCGAGTACAGAATCTCGGCAGGAATTGTCTCAGATAAACACCCTGTGAGGTACATGAATCCCATCGTGTGAATCCCACTTAAATTGTAGGGTTCCATTTCCCTGAGATATGTCTTTTCCCCTGCAATTGTTGGTGAAATTTACCCCTAAAAAGGAGCTGAATCTCATGGGATTTTGAACTGTGTGAGATACATGAATCGCATCGCGTGAATCCCGCTTTACCTTCTTTTTGTCTTGTTGCCTCAGCAATGTAAACCCTGGTAGAGTATATAGATGCGAACATGCAAACGGTACGAGCAACAGTACACCGCCCGCCAGCTTCAATCTGTTTATTCTCCTCCAAAAATGCTGGAGAACAACTAAATTAAATAGATTACAAATACCGTTGAATAAGGCACTACGTGTGATTGTGTGAAAGGTTAAAGCAAGTGAACTTAATACTGCGGAACTACATGAGTATCGTAAAATACGACCGTCGGAATTAAGACGGCATTGTCATTTATTATCACTAATTAAATGGTGGGGTTCATTTGAAATTAATTGGGATGTAAATAAATTAAGGAAACTTGGAGTTCTGAAAAGATTTGCTTAAAGCAAAAAAACCCGAAAACTGAAAAGTTCAAGAAATCAGCCAATTATATAGAAATTAAATTAAGGGTGAAATTACCTCTCGTTGTACAACAAATACGTAGTGGAGACAGTGTAAAGGAATATATGTAAGCATGATATAACATAGATAAACTGTACTCACTCATATGTCCTTTTAGTTAATTTTATCCATTAATATGCCTCACTTGTAAATTTCTTTGCACGGATGTTCGAATGTTGTACGGAAGATCATATCGTCAGATATGAGTGCACATACTGTTTGGATTGTTGAATAAACATTTCTTGATAAAAAAAAAATAGTCACAGCTTATATCATATAACAATCATTTTCTTATTGGTTGAATGGTGATTGCCGGCCCTTGGCCTCTCCTATTCGCCCCCATGGCCGGCCTGGTCAACCCTGCTTGTTTACACCGTGCTCCGGTTGACCTTTACCTCTGGCCCTACATCTGAACTCTATTCTTCTACACTACGTAGCCTTAGGCCCGGCGTCCACCTACTACGATATGGCTCCGACATGGTCTACGATGCACCTCCCGATAAAAAATCAAAATCGCGTCGGAAAGTTACCTGATATCGGGGCAGTTGACCATGTTTCTGCGATGAGACACTGATAAAAACCCCATACAACGCATGGTGGATTGGCTTGTCTAGACATATATGTCTACGATTTTGCACCTTCCCGATATGGCACCGATTTTGACATTTTGTATCGGTGCCATATTGGGAGGTCTACGATTCTATCGTAGTAGGTTGACGCCAGGCCCTACCCTACTCTGCCTCTGTATTATATCTACTACACCCTATTATTCATATACAGTGTATATAACTGGTCCTTTAAAAGGTATCCGTGAATCCCCTTCTCGACCTCAACAGCAGCCTTACACCTCTTACACCCGGTCTTGTACTCTACAACCACGCATCTCCCTTTCCAGTCCTTACCAGGGAGCTATCATTGTTCATTCATCACACTATCTTCCTGTGACTGGCTACTACTGTTATTGGAGTAGGCCTGTATCTTGTTGTGGTGGTATCCTGATACAGAAATAGAAATGTGACGCTCCCAGTAGAGAGAACAACAAATGATAATCAATAAGAAATGTGCTTGTTGACATGACTTCCATTGTCACGGTGATGTGGACACTAGTCCTTCCAGAATATTTATATTTGTCATTAGTTGTACGTGTTTCTCAATGGTTATTAGTATTTATCAACAGACCTTTTCCTACAGGCTGATGTCTTTTATCTCACCCCTGGTACAAGATTAGCCATAGGAATAACGTTTAAAAAAATACTCAACGATCACCCCGGTAGAGTGACAATACTACGCCATGGTCGTGGAGTAGTGAATACGAGATGACGTCATAGGCGATTGATCAATCAGGGGCCAGGATTTCAGAGAAAAGACAAGACAAAACAAGAGATTTAAACGTCCCTAACAGTAAAAGGGGGGAGATAAATCCAGAACCACACTCGAATCGTATAAATAAACAATGCTCCACTCGTTTGAATGGGCCATAATCGTCACTCGGCTTTGCCTCGATGACGATTATGGCCCATCCAAACTCGTGGAGTATTGTGTATATATACGATTCTCGATGCAGTTCTATATAAATCTGCTTGAACACGCAGTACCTGCAGCCAAACAAACACCTGGGAACGTACATTCTTTAGCAATAGATGACTGAGCATTTGAGAGTAGTGTGGCGTTTCCACCTGCCAACAAAGACCACTAATGCTATACAAAAGTCGGTCGGTGGTTCTCCTTGTGAAAGGTCAGTGGCACGTAATCGGTGACCTTCACTGCCAGCATGTATTTCAACATCAAGATACAACGATAAATGACTTTTGGTTGTAAACTGCAGACTGCCTACGATTAATTCAACCCAGTTTCACCAGTGGGCTCAAAAGTCGGTCGGTGGTGCCATTTTGCATGGAGGGAGAGACAAATCATTGACCATTTCTGTTTCCACCTGACGATTATTGCTCGGAATGTGTCGCATAATCGGTCGGTGGTAAGAAATGCCATTATCGGTGGTGGTAATAATCGGCAGGAGGAAACGCCACATAATACATCTATAATATTTGTTTAAATCATCTCCAGAGAAGTTATAGTGACTGAATCGTATTTTATGATATTCAAGCTCCAATTTGGTGGGTTAAACATGCATATTGCCTAAATGATACTTTAGACATGGTAAAGAAAACACAGAAACGATGCACATCTATGGTAAATATACAATGGCAGAAGCATTGCCAACATAGGCTTAATGCTATCCTTCGAAAAATCGAGACAGTTATATGCTATTACGTTAAGATAATCCATAGTCACTAGCAACATATTGTAGTTTATCTAAGCCATCATATGTTGCAAAAACTAGAAGTTTTGCCGTAGACACAGAGCGACCAGTGTTTGACCAAGCGACGCCCTAACTAAGCTTCACACAACTAGACGGCGCTGAATGGAAAAACTACCATTAAATAATGTTTAATGTATATCTGACTCGATACAATTAGGAACTATGTAAATCTTTGTGACTTGTGAAAGACCAATTTTCTCGTTACCTGCGAACTAGCTCAATACAGGGAGAAAAAAAACAATCTTTTACCTGAACCAGAGAAAAGCTGCCTTTCGTGTGTGAATATGATATTGTGAGGGGAATTTACAAATGAACCATAGATCTACCTTTTTCTGAAGAATATAAGAGCATTATCCTATTTTTGTGAAAAATTGATAACTGACACTTAAACAATGTTGACCACAGTGCGCTGTGTAAACGACCATCTATTATCACCAATGCTAAATACGCGCCTAAATCATCATTTATATCTTACCTGTATCGTGTCTTGGCTATAGCGAGAAGCGAATTTGTGTATATATTCTACATTCCGATCAAGATTTGTTTGACGAACGATGATAACTCTTTGATACAAATTAATTAAGATCTTTAAAAAGGAAATTGTGTTCATCATACCTTTCACCCAGTTTTTACGTGTGATGGTCACAATGGTACTGCTTGCACAGTTGAAATGTCAAATCTTCCCAATGCATTCCAATCATGCTTGAACATTGCTGTGTTCTTAAAGATAAATTCCTGAGGCCATACATAAAGATGAAATCAATATTTCAGTTGTGACTACACGCTCATCACGACACACGCTTTGTTCTAACTTGGGTTTCCCTTTTGATCTGCCTCAGCTCATCGTGATTTGGTTTATACCTGCTTTATATAGCTCCACGTATGCATGACTGTCCTAGTCATTGGGGTCCTATCCCCTCAGTACAACCACTGGTGAAAGACAAAACCCTCTAATCTGAAGGCGTGCTACATGGTTTTTAATCCGTCTACCTGCATGTTTACACCTGATCTCTAGATCCCCAGCCGCCCCCACCTTGCCACCCGTAGTTATTGTCTCCCAGCCTCTTGTAAAAAGTGGAGAATCCGATACACAATAAACGAGGTGTTTCTTTATGATGTGTATACTACATATTTAATGAGAAGCTATGATTGCTCACTCTCCTCTCATTTACTGTCACCTTCCAGGCAGGTGTGGTTCTACGCGTCCAGGTGTCGCCACCAGCGCCGTGCGTGTTTATGGCGGACCCCGGGTACAGGGCCACTCTCCAAGCATAAATCCTGCGCTCTACTTTCTACGGCTCCTTATATCTCTGCACCGACCTGCCTTTTTGTAACAAAAATTGCCCCATACGCAAGTTTCCATATATCCTACATTCTGGAGACTTTGAAGAGTACTTTGTGTTTTACTTGTAAATAGAGATGCAGATATTTATTTGGTAAATGATACACACTCATTTCTGTTATTTGTTTTTTTTCAAACCAGACATAGTCATAGGGATTACTTTCTGCAGTGGAAAGAACCCTATGTGTTGCAGGTTTTTTTTTGTCAACATGACACATGTGCTCACTTAATGGGCAGTCTTATGAACTGTGCATTCATATTACAAAGTGGTTTAGAGCTAAAAACAAAAGAAAAACTTTTTTTTTAAAACAGCTGTACTGTCTGTGAAGCTCATTTAACAATTACAATATTTCCAAACTCATCATATATGAGTTTTGACAGTTACCTTATTTTGAATCCGAAATGTAGGCTAGTCCCCCTTGGTTTTAGTGGATACCTGGGGACCCAGGGCCCTGTTTTTTAAGTGATGACATTCTATATGTAAGTGAGGTTTGATAGAGCCTAAGATATTTCTATACTTGTCTTCGACAGGGACACTTTTAGCGGCGATTGAACGTGCCGCGCTGAGACACCTTCTATAGAACACCCGCCATTTTGTGTCTTGCAAACAGTCTTCCAATCGCAGAGGTGCCTTAGGGTATCGTTGGCCGATTATATCGTGACTGAAAAACAGGGCCCAGTATTGGATTGAAGCAGAGACTAATAAGCGCTAGCGCCAAAACAGGGCCCAGTATTGGATTGAAGCAGAGACTAATAAGTGCTAGCACCACGAAAGCTCTGCTGGGAGAGTGGTACAGGGCGCAGACCTGGGAGGAGAGGGGATGGCGCCCGGCAGGTAGTAAGTGGGCGAACCCTCTCTCTGACAGCTCCCTGACAAAGCTCTCACTCGGTGTGATGTGACACTGACCAGGGCGGGGTCAGCACAGCCCTGCTCCCTACTGTCCACCCCCTGGGGCTTATCACGCACACCCTGTCCACTGACCACACCCTCTCCCCGGTCAGGCTGATGAACCCCACAAAATGATATATAATAATGCCCACTTAGGATGTTCCCAAGCAGCTGAATGGAATCTGCAAGCAGTTCACCTGCAAGGAAATTCTATGGATATGTCATTAGAAAGCACGAGCTTCACTGAGAATATAAAATCTATTATTTGTAGTTTGTATGGAATAATATGCTATTATCATGATAAGGAGAAATATTATCAAAAATACATAATTTCCTTTATTACATTCACATGGAAGGAGTAGTTATGAGCTACATCGTTCACTCTCCTGATATATTTCCTTGTGAGACGTTCCCTTAGATTTTCTTTCAGAATTTTCTTCGCTCAAAATATCCATGTCTTGTGTGTTATGTATTTTTCTTTGGAGATTTGTTTTTGCATTTGTTTTAGGTCTCCGCTTACTTTACTTCTGTGCTTATAAATGTATCTTGTCTATTTCTATTCAGGATGATGTTGCATCGTGAGAAAACGAGCACTTTTTTTAAACTGATTAGAATATCCATCTAATGCGTCGAACCATTGTTTGAGCTCTATGATTGTACGTTCACGGGTAAACTTCTGTTTTCAAAATGAAGTAACGACAAGACGTTCATCACTGCCAGGTGACGTTCTTCCACGAAAGTGTTCTACAGAATATACGAATGTAGCAAGACTGCGAATATCATGATTACTGTGAAATTACATATTTTTACACACTAGACAGAAAACAAATGACTCTCTACAGCTCAGAGTAGTGTAATCATTTACATCATTATAAGCTAAACAATATCATATATAATCCTGTGATTCTTGTTTCTACAAATTCTCCAACAGTCCTTTCTCCCTCTGATGCTATTTGAGGAATTCTTTTATGAGGACTAAATTGTGATAGTGTCTTAATTAGATTACATATATTTAACATAGGAATGATTCCAAAAATTCCCATAAGACACATGTCCGTATTTAGCACAGATCTATGCTTTGAAACCCCAGCAGACTTCACACTGTATGATTTGCTGATGAAGCGACCTCGCTGCTCACAACAGGATGCTTGAGCATTCACTCCATCAGATGGGGAGTAATTCCAGTATAAATAAGTGATGTTTGTGATTCTTTCATCTAGAGCACTGTCAGATGCGAGTGGGCTCTGACAGTGAAGGTTACTGAAGGTCAGGGAAGGTCGGGTAGAGGTCAGGGTGGCGTAAGAGAACAGGTGGACAAAGGTGAAAATGGACGTGAACCTGCTGGGTAAGTGGACTGTGGACAGCTCGTTCAGGGACGACCAAATAGGCTACAGTTTACTCCTTGTGTGAGTATTGTATAGGGGACAGAGCCATTGTTAGTTCACGAAGCAGTCACTAGGTGGTCGGGGGACAAACTTGTATTCTGGCTCTTTGTTCTTACAAAATTCAACTGCCTTTCAATATTTTACCATGGTTCCCTTGTCTCTCTACACCCATCCCAAAGTAGGATGACATAATAACTAAACCCAAGACATGATATTTTCCATATGGAACACTTTATATAAATATGTGAGCAAGGCTAAAGTTGTGACATTTCCCAATTATCATTCACTTCTTTCCCACCTCCTTTAGTGAAGAACACCTACTTTTTCACCTCCTTTAGTGAAGAACACCTACTCGGGGGGCGTCATGGCGGCGCCCATGGATCATAGGCTATATGCCGTATAGACCACATAGCTATTGTGTTATGGAATCTACCATCTTGCCCCGCGACACAAAGCAAAAAAAACACCAGGGGACGGGTCCAGTTATCAATGGATTTGAACAGAAATATTTGTTTCACTTGCCATAGAGAGGTTTGCCTCGTCTCACGATTATCTATAGATTATAACAGCAGATAACAGTGATTGTCCCCTGATGACAGTGGCATTATTTTACAATTTGCTGGCTGATGATGGCGGAAATAGCAACCACTCTGTGTTCTATACATCATAATGGTTTGTGAAACAGCCGTGGTCAGGGGCAGGTAGAGGCAGGGCAGGGCTAGTACGGTTCCCGGATGTCTCGGCCCCTTTGGCATCTCGGACCCCCTACGGCACCTCGGACCCATCGGCACCTCGGACCCCCCGCTTTCACAGCTTTCACGCCTTCATGCGCGAAAACGGTGAATGTCTTCCAATGTAATTACTTACCCAAAATACAGATTCCCAGCTTTGCTGTATTATATCACTTGTCTATTTTCCACAATAAAGAATCTTACAAAACAAAAGAATATCTTACAAAACATGTGTGATATCCCTATCCCAAACATTAACCCTAAACCTTACCCTAACCCTTTCCCTATCACTAACCCTATCCCTAATCCTATCCCTAACCTTAACCCTATCCCTATCCCTTTCCCTAACCCTATCCCTATCCCTAACTCTATCCCAAACCTTAACGCTAACCCTAACCCTATCCCTAACACTAACATTAACCCTATCCTTAAACCGCGAAATCGGGAGTGCGAAATGCGGCCGCGAGGGGGCCGAGATGACCGCACAAAAAGGGGTCCGAGATGACCGTGTACCGCTAGTACACTCTCACTCACACTGTGTGGAGCAGAGAGGGAGGCCAGGGTACAAAAGGGTCATGGAAGGCACAGTGGCGAGGTGGGGGATTATATTGTCCTACTTGAAGTTACTATCATGGGGTCATCCATAAATTACGTATGCCCTGAGGGGGTGGGGGAGGGGTAAAACATTTAAGAAATTGTGCGTATGCTCCTTTTTTGTTCTATGACGTACAACACTTGGAGGGGGTTGGGGATAAAAGAATTTAAGAAATTTGGCGTACGCACTTTATGGATGGTCCTCATAGGATTTTTAAAATGGGAACTGGTATATAGCACACCATAAGACAGCAAATACAATATACTTTGTTTTGAGCGTGGGATACTCAGGCGCAGATGCTGTGCTTAAAGGTTAGAGAGATTGGACAGGTTACATAGACTCTGAGCTTGATCTTTGTGTGCCAACCCTGTGACATCGGTGAGGTGCAGAGAGCCAATGTAGTCGCAGAGGCGTGTCATGACTAGTCACCAGAGACGTAACTACCTCTTTGATCCACTAGTGATTGATATATTTGGACCCTGTAGAACTAGCAGGTTTGAAGGTTGCCGATTTGGGTTACAGAGAATTACCCCTAGACTGAATATAACCCAAACCTTTTAGTAGTCTTTTTTTAAATTCCTCTCTTATTCATTAATGATGAATATACCATTTGTTTCTAGTTACAGAAGTTCGCTCAGTGCAATATAGATTCTGGTCGTATAGAATTGTCAATGTCAATGTTACATATCACGCATCAGGTCCCACTGGCGAGGGGTATTTCTGACCCTTGGTTTTCCCCATTAAAAATGTATGGGGCCACAGGAAACCACTAGCCAATGTTTATTAGTGGCCGTAAACCACAGCGGCGGTTCCCGGCTTCTCCAAACCCCTTATCGAATTTCCAGGAATGTAAATTATTATTAATGACCATCTGAGAGAAATACAAAAATCGATGTTTTCTGGACGGTCAGCTCTGAAAACCGATCGCGGTTGACGACGTAATAATTCGCTATTGTTCTGTATTACTACGCGCCTACAAACTATAGATTATCCCTAATGCATGTATGGTCACTACGAGCTTGGAGCTTTATAGTTGTTTAACTTGATATTAGCTTTTTCCATAAGCCATGTAAGTCCATAAACTGGACTTAGGATGTTACTAGGATTACTTGAACTGGAGCCAGCGGAAGATAGGCACTGTGCTGCCTAGCTGTTATACTCCAGTATAAATAAAAACCTTAAAAATAAAATAAAAACCCTCATGCTTCACGGCCGGCCGTCAAAAAATATATCATCGATTATTGTCTACATCCAAGTTGGGCCATATTTGGAAAATGATTTTAAATGATATTAAGTGAAAAGGTAGAGACGTGGACTGGCTAGTCGGAGAAACTAGGGCTGGGTAGATCTGATAAAGAGCTGGCAAAATACGTGTTGTTGTAGGTACATGGCGGTAGAGAGGGTAAAGGGAGTTGTGGTAGTCAAAGGAAAGTGAATTGTGATGGAGCAGTTAGGATGGCAATATCGTGTAGAGTGAAGGCGCCGGTGGTAAGCTGGTGAACACTGACAGGTTCCCCGCCCGCCCGGCTCCCTCCAGCAGAGGGCAGTGTCCCCACAACCTCACGCCTGTTGTTCCGCCATCAGTCAGCAGGCCACCCACACCCCACACGCCATGTACCCCTCACAGAGGCGTCACACTGCGAAGACAGCTTCACCCCGCATCCCACGCATCCCCACCACCATCACCCAGCACCAAAAAAAAAAAAAATAATAACACCAGCATGCCTTCCCTGGCAATTACACTGCGGTTTCCGACCCGAAAAAAATACACTCAAACATTCAGAAGGGGGCTGGATGCATGCCAGATTTCCCGGCGTTCTCTGCGCCCAGGGCCAGGTGCCGGTGGGCATGCGCAATGCGCAAATCACGTGACGTACCAATTGGATACCATGGGCGATGGAAATCCTGAGGGGATCGGAGTCTCTCTGTGTTTTTTTACCCGTTCCTCTGCCCAGTCGGGATCATTGTAACGGCGAGACGTGATGTCCCTCCGCTCAGCCTCTGTAGCTCTCATTTCTGAACGTTGATTGAGTTTCAGTAAAACCCTGATGGATTTAAAGTTTTGTGGGCGGGCACACTCGTCTGACTGGTACCTGCACTGAACACCGACAAATCACAATGGAATCCTCGCCGCCTCATACAAAATTCATCTCGATCATTTCCAGACGCCTGTTCCTCATTTCAATAATATATTGCAGAGTCGGAGATATGTCAATAGTTTTTACATTCCCCAGGTGGCTATGAACTTTGATGTAATGTCCCAAATGCCCTTCTATTCGGCATGTAAGTGTAATCTGAAGAGGCTGAATGTAATTCATCATCCGCAGGGATATGGCCCATCCAGCTAACTCGGGCCATTATCCGAAACGGGAATTTTTAATCAAATCTGATAACGGGGTATTGCCATCTATTTCAAACCAAGGCATGCCAGAAACAGTTAAGAAAAGCTTGTGATGATTTAAGTTTCACTGGGACGTTTTGATGCCTGCGAGGGGACGGTGTGAACTGCCTGATTGCCCCCTATCGGCACACTTTGTACGGGATGTTTGTATAGCACCACGCTATCTGGTCATTAGTGTGCCGACGAGGCTGCTAGAAATAGACCTCCTGCCACGCCCCAAACCATCCTCCCTCTAGCCTTACACTCTTTAATTTACACTGACTCCTCCCACCAACATAAACCCAATCGTAGGAAATATCCAAACAGCGTGCTCCTTCAGCGAAAAGAAAAGTCCTTCTATAGGCCCTTTTCCAGTGGCTGACAAAAACGGTGTAGATTTTCTGTGTTCTGCTAATAGCTTGTTTACATTTTGTGTCAGCAGTGATAAAGGTGTGTCAATGATGCCTGACCGTATATCGGTGACGGCCAATGGAAATAGGCTATTAGGAGAGCACAAAAAAATCCTCACCGTTTTCGTCAGCCAATGGAAACAGGCTTAAGGCCCGGCGTCCACCTACTACGATATGGCACCGATATGGTCTACGATGCACCTCCCAACACAAAATCAAAATCGCGTCGGAAGGTCACCAAATATCGGGGCAGTTGACCACGTTTCTGCGATTAGACACCGATAAAAACACCATACAATACATGGTGGATTGGCATGTCTATGATTTTGCATCTTCCCGATATGTCTCCGATTTATGCTTTTTGTATCGGTGCCATATCGGGAGGTCTAAATGTCTATCGTAGTAGGTGGACGCCGGGCCTTATCCTAGTGTAGTTTTCGATATGTAATGCAATTTTTCCCACCCTGATGCCCTTCAACCTATTGCCTTCTGGGGTGCAGTCTCAACCCCACGTCATTCCGTGCAAGGTGAGACCCCCTCAGGTGTGTCCGACATCACATGGTGGTGATGATGGAGGGGTCATTAAATGAAGGGTGGGGACTGCATAGACCGTTCACAGCGGGCGGACTGACCATTAGGCACGACACGCGGGGGGAGGGGGGCAAGGGATGCTCAGAATATCCAATAGATTTTCGGTGAACTATGGATTATGCTGGAGATTACGTTTCATTACTGTAAAGGATTCTGGTTTTGGTGATTCCACTTCCACTGATTCAATTTTAGATAAATTTCAGAGTAATTCATTGTGGTATAATTCTGTATTTATTCTCAAAATTACGCTGTGGGCTTCTATGGTTCCATTTGAGAAATTTCTCGCATCTTGGGTTACTTCACTTAATTATTATTAAACCCATTACAATTAAACCTCATTTATAACAACTTCCTGTGCCGTTCTCTCATAATCATTCAGTTCACACCCTCATCAGCTATTTCCTTTACACGTACTACAAATCCTTAAATTCTTCATTTTGATCTCCATAACTTTTCATAAACTATAATAGAATTGTGTAATAATATCTATCATATCAAAGAAATCGATTCTAATGCACTAAATATTCACAAAATAGTCACGTCTAAATGCATTATAAATTCTATGATTCGGGCATAAATCAACTCTAAAAACAATTAGAACGTCCAAATATTAGCATCACAATTCTAGATATTTAGTTATTGGAGTTTAGTACATCACAGTATCGTCATCGAGGCAAATCGGAAGGACGATTAATAATTGAGGTGTTGTTTATTTCGCCATTCGACTGTGGTTCTGGCTTTATCTCACCCCTTTCCGTCTGTGAAACCCTGGCTGCTGATTGGTCATTCGCATAAGATGCCATCTCGCATCACTCCACTATAATGATGGCGTAGTATTGTCACTTTACCAAGGTGGTCGTTGAGTTACCTTTTTTTATATTATTCCTATAACTAAACTTGTACCAGGGGTGAGATAAATAGAATTATATTAGCCTTGAATAAACGTCCATAGGCTGAGCATTACGAACTCGTTCTCAACAGGCTTGCGAGAACGGTAACTCGTTCTCAACGGGTGATAAAAAGATAGATATTTCCAGGCTAAGATAAAATCAGAAACATATTCGCGCTTGGTCTGAGTCCCTGTTCACCATCTCGTTTTGAGTGCTTCATCGCCTCGTTCATATTACTGCACACTCCAAACTCGATGGCGAACGAGGACACAGACCAAACACTCATCAATTTCTTTCTTAGTACATATGAATGGCTAATTGTGTATTTTAACTTGGGTTATAAAAACTCTTCCGCCAATAATTCAGCAATACAGCTTGAAAATAGAAACCACATTTCACAGGACCCAAGTGGGATGTAACTCGGGAACAGAGCCATTAGTGTCCAACATTTTGTCATAAGTGCAGGCTTCACTCGTTTCCAGAAGGACCTGATTCGTCAACAATACAATGTCCACATCATGTCTCTGTTAAAGTCCAATGCCCATCTACCGATTTCGGAACATTTATGTACGTTTGTCGGCGACAAACGGAGGGTAAGTTGTCTCAGCCGAGCCATTCTAACGGAGTCGGTAGATGTAGGACAGCTAGGCAAGGCTACCCAGCGATTAGTGAACAGTCGGTTTCTTTGGTTTTTGCCCTCCCCCAGCGATAAGTGGACCATACACCGATTTTATCAGTGTGCAGATTGAGCGAGGGGTTACATAATTTGCCTGCGACAAGCTGACCAACTCCTATACGATTTGGGAACTAATCGTTCAACCCTAAATCGGTAGATGGGCATCCGGCTGAAAGCCCAAAGCCCATCTACCAATTAAGGGTTGAATAAAGCCCAATGCCCATCTACCAATTAAGGGTTGAACGATTAGCTCGCATATAGTATAGGAGTCGGTGAACTTGTCGCAGGCAAATTACGTAACCTTTCGCTCGACGGGCGGACATCGAGGAGAGGGGGTGGTAGGCATTAGTCCTAAGCAAATCAGTCTACTAATCAGTGGCTCAGCCTTGCCTAGCTGTCCTACATCTAACGACTAGGGTCGACTCCGTTAGGATGGCTGGCCTGAGACAAATTACTCTCTGTTTGTCGCCGACAAAGTTACATTAATGTTCCGAAATCGGTAGATGGGCATTGGGCTCAATTAGCTAGCAAATCGTATAAGTCAGTGAACTTGTTGCAGGCAAATTACGTAACCCTTCGCTCGACTGGCGGACATCGAGGAGAGGGGTTGGTGGGTATTAGTCCTAAGCGAATCAGTCTACTAATCGGTGGCTCAGCCTAGCGTGCCTAGCTGTCCTACATCTACCGACTACGGCCGACTTGGTTTGAATGCCCCGCCTGAGACAGATTGCCGTCCGTTTGTCGCCGACAAAGGTACATGAATGTTCTGAAATCGGTAGATGGGCATTGGGCTTTATAGTGTGACGTTTCTACCTACCGATAAAACTCCCACCGATTTTGTACACCCTGTACAAAAGTCGGTCGGTGGTCGTCCTTGAAAATGTGTCTGTACTAACAATCGTTTAACCCAAAGCACACACTCTGTTTCCACTTGACGACTGATTATTCAATATGTAAAGGACCTGAGAAGCCTGAAGATTAACCCTCCCTAAATAAGCATAGAAATCGGTGGTGTTGAGAAAGATTGCTGCTTTTAACCGGAAATAGAGATGTCCACCGATTTATTAATCCAACGAGGTTTGATCTCGTCGTTGCCCTCAAAGGGTGGTCGGTGGTGCCATATTTCTTAATGTTGGAGAGAAATATCGTTGGTCTTTTTTGTTTCTACCTTTTTGCACAAAAAGTATTACATAGTCGGTCGGCGGTGCTAAATCCAATAATCGGTGGTCAAATTCGGAAGTGGAAACGCCACCTAACGTACGGGAACTATATCTCCGTGTTTATAACAGAGTCGAGGAACCGGAAATGAAAACGCACCACTTCACGTCGCCATGATCACGTGACTGATCATGTGATTAGAATGGACCAATTGTAAGTTTGACTAACCATGCCTACATAGCTAGATCTGCCATTACCGACCTCCTTTGTTTGTGATTAATTCAAACAGTTGTGTCATGAGGGAAATGAAATGATAGTAATCAGTGACAAGCAACCAAACCATTATTTTAAATTCATGCCCTTGATTGGGAGCTAGGAGCTCATGCCTGCGATTACTGCTAGGCCTAGACATTATCAGTGCACAGAATTGTACTTGATGTATGTACATTTGTTGAAATTGTGAAACATCTTTTCTGAACTAAAGCATGTAATCAGGTTTAGATCACAATTAGGTGCGTGTTATTTTCATAAAGTATTGCGATTTGTTTTCGTTGACCTATTTGGCCTAGATACGTCGAGAGAAATGGTCCTTTATTATGCTGAAGGCCCTTGATTTTTTGTATGAATAAGGATAAACACAATGAATTGGGCCACACGAAGGGACTTGGGGAACAATCAAGAATGATGTACATCTACATCACTGCAAATCATTTTATCCTACCCCTAATAGAAAAACTCCATAGGTTTAACATTGGGTCACTGTATTCGGTCTGGAGTTAAGAAAAATGAAAAATATCGCTCTAGTTGGATACACTTGACAAATGACGTCATTTGTTAATGTAGAAGTAATTTAGGATACATTCTAAACCAAACTCGAGTTAGTCATTTTATTGTTCATCGCACTCCGGCAAGATCGCGTATTAATGCTATCGGCTTCGCCTTTAGCAGTAATATGCGATCTTGCCATCGTGTGATAAACAACAACACGACTAACTAGAGTTTGGTTTCTCCATAACACTATACATTGTTGATTAATTTTATGGATTATGGATTATTTCAAAACTCTCATTATTGTCACTATGTATCAACGAAACCAGGTTAAACAGCCAATTGAATACTGTAAGGTTGGATACAATATCAAACCGGCTAAAAGCCGTTTGTCCTCAGGATAAATAAAGAATTTTATAGAAAGATAAGACCTGTGACATTGATTTGTCATATGCATCTATCTATCATGTCCCATACCTCTCCCTATCAACCAATCATTGTCATCACACAGCCGCTCGTTACCTTATTGATAAGTCCTAAGAGTGCTCTCACGACATCAAATGATATGAAGCGGCAGTTTCATGTGCAGATGATGGAGTATATAACTTTCCCTTCAAGTAGAACTATATGGATAAAAGTACTGCTAAGAAATGGGGATCTAAACGATGGAATATGTTCTATCACATACAAGAAGCTTAGACTTAGTAGTGGGCGCGGCATGAGATTCATCAAGACCATAGGATGATTTATGCCGCCATTAATGATGCATATGTAAGTCATCTTGGCAAAATAAAAAAAAACATATAACCTCATTAGTCGGGAAGGTTCCAATTAGTAAATTGCATTCAGTCACAAAAAAAAGTGATCGACTCTACATTTTAACACTTCGTGACGGTGTATATCTAATAGCATTTTGCAGATTCACAGTTTCCACAAACTTCGCCTTTTCCTATACCCTTCGTTAATGTTTGTAGACCTGTTCTTATTTTACATGAATCTAATAATATACAGACCTTATTTCTTTAAAGGCAACCCAAGTTCCTAGCGTGGTGGGGTGAAGATGTTCATAAAATTATAAACTTTCTTCACGCAAAACGCCTTGAAAATGCAGTGTTTTTACGCATCTCTCACCTTCAGATTAACGTGATGAATTATGTCTAGGTCCATGCCTGCTTAATTACCCTGAATCTCCGCACTTGGCATGTAGAGCACCAGACATTCATGCATGCTGTATGGGAGTGGTTCACCTCTGTAGCCACAAACATCACCTGGTGAGTCAGAGGAGCTGCTCGTCAGAAAACATGCCAGCATCCTTGCACCTGCTGACCTGACCACATGTCACAGTCTGGTCTTAGTGTGGTTTACATTGCGCCTACTTGGCTATTATTTGGTACCATCAAAGAAGTGCAGTCTATTGCTAGCGCTGAGTAGTGCGACACCATCTCATGTTGGGATATATATATATACACAATCTTCATCAATTTCTAAACCTCATTGTGACGTTTGTTTGATCTAGATGTGTGCAATCCTGATTCCCATGGAAGAACTGTTATGTAAATAGAATGGAGAAATCAACATCATTAAAATATATATATATCAACTGTTTTCATATACAAGAGGCAATAACCTCCGAAGATTATATGCGTATGCTATATATGGCATATAGCCTATGATCCATGGGCACCGCCATGACGCCCCCCGAGTAGATGTTCTTCACTAATGGAGGTGAAAAAGTAGGTGTTCTTCACTAAAGGATGTGGAAAAGAAGTGAGTGATAATTGGGAAATGTCACAACTTTAGCCTTGTTCA
The DNA here is from genome assembly GCA_950022655.1 of Alentia gelatinosa. Classification (NCBI taxonomy): domain Eukaryota; kingdom Metazoa; phylum Annelida; class Polychaeta; order Phyllodocida; family Polynoidae; genus Alentia; species Alentia gelatinosa. The sequence continues at coordinate 52,146,890 of OX465586.1, forward strand.
CATATTTATATAAAGTGTTCCATATGGAAAATATCATGTCTTGGGTTTAATCATTATATCATCCTGCTTTGGGATGGGTGTAGAGAGTCAAGGGAACCATGGTAAAATATTGAAAGGCAGTTGAATTTTGTAAGAACAAAGAGCCAGAATACAGGTTTGTCCCCTGACCACCTAGTGACTACTTCGTGAACTATCAATGGCTCTGTCCCCTATAGGGTCTAATCCGAGGGGAGTACGACCGCTTCTATCTTAAACCAGCTTGTATTGTATTTATTATTCAGCATGGCGAATTCAAGTTATCAAAGAAAGAACGAAATGACCACCGATGTTCTCAAGCACTATTTTGTACAAAGAGATTTTTTTTCCGTAATCTCTGTTCAGTGCATGGGGGAGATTACGACCACATGTAATTTCCGCCCGGTGAATTACATACTTCCTATAAGGTTGTTGTGGAGGCTCTGGATTAGGAAAGTAAAAATGGATGATTGTATCTCCCTTTGAGTACTGAACACATTGAGGGAAATGGAAATCTTAAATTCTCTGCATAGGAGATGTATTTGTGAGCACTGATGGTTGAAGCATGTTGGGATATAGTGGTTACTCTCAGCTCTAGCAGAACAGAATATAATCCCCATAAAGGTCACGCACGTGAGGATACTCCAGACAGTATTATCTTCTATCAGAATATTAGAGGAGTAACCTTAGACCTATGCCAATGAAAGAATTCCAATTGATTTGACCCGAAGTGGTTTCAGTTTTAGTTGGGATTTTTAAACCTGCACTCTCTAATCTCTGTTTTGTCATTTATGTTGGTCGCTCTAATATATATTTTATTGACTCGAATCCAACTACATATAAATGGTTCACATCTGTCAAAGTTCCACCACTATTCATCTGTCAAGTGAGATTTTTTCTAAGAACGTATGTAATACGATCATACCTAATACCTTTATGGGGAGAGTGTTTCCAATCATTGTTTCACCTGCGGGGGAGGCAATAATGTAATGGTTTTACCTCGTTGTCTGAATGGTAGGGTTCCATTTCCCTGAGGCAAGTTTTTCCCCCAGCGAATGTCGGCGATGATTACCCATAACCAGGTAAAGAATCCCGTGAGATTTTGATTTTAAACATTTCTAAAATCTATAGGGTCATTTTGGTGAGACAAATGAACATACACTGTTAAACCGGGAACAGACCAAGCGAGAAACGTCAGCGATCTCTGGAATATAACAATAAATGACATGTATGTGAGATATTATATATTATATATTAATAAGCCCCACTGATAACTTAGCGTCTCAGGGTGTCGTTGCTCCATATTTGTGATACCTTTGTGGATGGCGGAATAGCGACCTAAACGTTGTTTCCGAATTCAAGTGGATCGCGTCGGAATTGCATAACCGCATCACCAAATAATATGCGGCATCTATTCATGTTCATGTCCAGTATAACCATGTATCTCCCAGAAGGGGAGAAAAAAAGGAAAAAAAGAGCACCCTCTTTTTATTGTTCTTGGAAGAATGAACACTGTTGTGAAATGCGTCTAACGCTTCAATTAGTACGAAACAGGATCGGAAATTAGTATAAGTGTGCTATACTGTTCATGCAAATAGTTAGATAAGCTTTTCAGAGTTTCCTATGTACAATCTTTGATTTCAGACATTGTTCTTCGTTGGAGCGATCACTTGTCGCTCTTTGGATGGTCCATTATGCACCGATGGAAAGTTCACATGTATTTTCTACCCAAACTTACTGTAACTCTTTCGGTTCAATAAATAGAGCAAAGCTCGATATTAAAAAAAAAGCGGCATCTAGCGATTATTTTCACACGAATGTTCACACCATGGCAGGTGGTCTGAAAATCGTAGCACTTCAGACTTTTTGGTCCAAAATAGCCTCGTCTGGTTTTCTCAATAAGGATGTGTGGTTCCAATAGTACTGCTGATACCTTCAGCAAATAGCGATACACACAAATGTCACTCCAGTTTTATCTGTGGTGCCTTCTGTATTTAATTGAAGAACTAATCAATCTTCCCCTGTCTTATCCAATATGTTCCACTGCCAGTGTTGTATCGCTATCACATTGTAAAACACAGCAAAACCGCGTGAATATAGTAATATAACCCGATATTACGGGAGCAACGTTTTCCCAGTTGGATCATTGAATTAATCATAAAATTAAATTTGCAACCAGATTATAGTCAACGATACCACCAAAATATGAGCAACGATCCACAGAAGCAATATGCAGGTGAAATATTAAACAATAGCTCACGTAAGGTCCGTTTACATTGGCCGACAAAAACGGTGTAAATTCTCCTCATAGATCATTTCCATTTGCGATCACGGATATACAATCATGAAGCACCGATGGACCTTTAGCACTGCCTACGCAAAATGAAAAATGAGGACACAAAATGGCGTGTATGCGAGCTATTATTTCACATTTTACCTAATAATTGCTTCTGAGACGCTACATTATCAGTGGGAGATATTCCTATGAAAAAGAGTCTGCTTGAAAAAGGTCCTGTTGCAGACCACCGGAAGCAGAGCATCCCTTCTACTCAAATTGTGTAGGATGCCTAACTTTATTTGCCCTATATTTTGTCACTATGACCTTCTATCTGTACATACAGATTTTGTTGATTATTTAATGATTAAGAAGCGGTCAAATATGAATATTGAGAATCTCCTTTTTACGCCTTTTCATCGATCGTTGGACACTGTTTACAAGATTAATACGGAAGCTGCTTTGTATGTAGCGTTCCCTCAGGTGGACTTATAGTGGTAATAATGGCTTTCTGGGTTTTTTTCTGGTTACAACAATTCGTATGCTCTAAGAACCCCCTTGGATATGATATTGAAATCCATAATGTACCGTTGGGTGCCGCGCGATATCTTTTCTCTTTTTTCTTTTGCCAGAAGGATTTCCTCTCTCATCTATTACATCATGCTACCTCTAGAGTGGAATGCAAGGGACGGGGGTTCGTAGTTCCTGCTTTGACATCATAAACGACGATAGCGGCTTTGACTGGGGGCTGTGGATGCTGCATACGTCCCCGGCCGACGACCGGAAGTGAGTCGGGAGCGCCCCCTTGTGGCCTATCTGAGCCGTACGCGCGGGGCCATTTCCGTTTCCGGGCCCTAACTAAAGCCTGATATGGGCGTTGTGGGTGTAGGCTACATGGCCCACATCGCGTCGACGTAGGGTTTCGCCGTTGGTTTATCACAAATATTGTCTGTTTCAGAACGCCAATGTCATTATCATACCACGTCATCGCATTGACTAGGCCTCTAGGTCCCTGTCTCTCCAATGTCCCTCCAGAGATACCGTCCTCCGTGCCTGATTAGCAACACCTACACATCAATGTTTGTTTTTTTGGGGGTAGAATTTGTTTCCATCCGCCTTCCCTATAGGCCCGTTTCCATTGACCGACGAAAACGGTGTAAATTTTATGAATTCTCCTAACAGCCTGTTGCCATTGTGCCTCAGCAGTGATAAAGGTCCGTCAGTGGTTCCTGACTGTAGATGGGTGACCGTCAATGGAAATGGGCCTTTAGTAGAACTAAAGATATCTACACCGTTTTCGTCGGCCAATGGAAATGAGCCCTATAACAGATGTGTCTATAGAAAACTCTTGTAACAACAATCAATGAGAGCACCGGGAAGATAGGGAGTATCTACTCCCTACGGTATTCACTCCAGGATAAATAAAAGTCTAAAAAAAAAATTAAAAATTCTCATTGACTAAATCACTGATAGATTGTAGTGATAGACGTACGACGTTTTGCATATTTTCCAAGGGCCATTCATCAAGTATATACGCAAAGATTCCGAAAATCTTAACGCCCATTCCCTATCCCAACTCTCAATCTTGTATCAATACAACACAGAAGGAGTATACGCAAAATTTCCGAAAATTTTGACCCCTGGTATGTACACGTGTAATTATTGGAAAGCCCCTAATGACAATATGCTTTGTGACTGCACTTCCTGAGGCACTTATAGAGCACCTTGTAAACAATGACTTCAGACTGCAGATCGTCTCGAGTAACTCTTTAGCCATGTAAATGATAGCATAGGTTATCCAGACTAAATGTCACTGCACCACTCGAATGTCGATCATCGAGCCATGCAATATGCATGCAATGTGGCAGAGACTCTAAAGGGGTGGTCCACTAGACCGACGATCGCCGAGTGGTAGTCAGACACTCGACGATCCGTATCGGATGCTCTGGGAATGCTGAAGTCTTTGATAATAACTTATCAAATAATCATATTTATTTGAATCAAATATATTACAATATGTGCCCTTCCTCCTATAGATGCAAATTGTTGTACAAAACTATCCCTTTACTATATGTGTGCTAATACTGCGACACTAGGAAAATAACAGTGGACCAGTGCCTAAATGTCTTAGAGGCATGCTCAACTGACCATGACCAACCACTAGAGACGAGAATACCTCATTGACCTACTTGTGCTTGATATATTTATCCCCTAGACAGGCAGTTGCAGAAATGGTAAGTTGACTGAGTGCAATTGGCTTACAAAAAGGTGCCCTTTAAATGAAATATAACCCAAATCTCTTAATTGTTGGTTTTTTTATGATTCCACGCTCATCCATCAACGATGGCCATACCATTTGTTCCTAGTTTTACATATCCGGGGCGGTATGTTTAATATTGCTGCCGATGACAACTCTCTCTACGGAGACGTCTGGAAGAGTTGTGGCCCCTAAGATTCGAGGTCAACTCTCTACTGCAGAGCCGTCCCAAGGCGCTAGAAAATATTATGTAACGAGGTCAGGGTGAAGGTCGGGGTTTGCTGCGAATGCAGTCATTGGCTACTCGATCTACTGTATTCCTTATATGGAATCAAGGTAATGGGACAACTCCATGGTGGTCCTGTATGTACAAGCAGTGATACACCGTACCCACATCTTCTTAATGAATAGAGCTATATCAATGTTTTTTCACTAGGATCAGGCCGACCGCATCTTTAAGAATGAAGATTCATTAACTGGAATTTCTAAGTATCCCTCTCGATATGATTAGATTCTATCGACAAGTAAACTATTACGTATACAAAGTTGTTCAATATTGTCAATTGTGGGATCTAGTTGGATAGTGCTCTACCAAGAATGGCATTTTTAATGTTTTTAAACAGCGATTATTATCTTTTACATAATGTCATACAGTCCTATAAAACAACTTTTTCCTAATCTTGAGAACATCGTTCTCGGTTATCTGAGATAATGTCAATTTGCCGACGAAGGCTATTTGGGGTTTCCTTCCGCTCGACGATAATTGCTGATTGTCTGGCCGGATATGGACCAATTACATGTTTTAATTGAAACCCGACATCACCTCAGCATCCCTACGGTGTGACAATGAATCACTTATCATATGAGAAACGCTAAGTGCACTCAGAAGTTGTCAAATACCAGGGCCGTGGCGGTATTTCAGGGTTTGCCATTTACCATCACAACAACAAAAACTGGGAGGATCAAATGGAAACCGCTTCGATTTTTCTTGTCGATTTTCTACTTCGGTCCTACCATTATAGATCGCCAGGTTAAGAGGTCGCCTGTAAACTCCATGGTAATCGCCCTAATCTATATTCGAAATCGAGGACCACTTGCTGATACGCAATGAGGGACTTTTGCCAAGTCGTGGTCAAATCACAGGTTGTCACATCCGGTGGGCTCGATCATCATGTGTGAATAGACCCAAATATTCCTGTTAAAGATCTAACTGACAATCCTATTCAATAAATACATGGAGTTGTTATATGGACCCAAAAGTAACACCGAAAATTTCAAAAGGATAGTATGAGTATGAATAACGCAAGGACAAAATTCTAATGCGCTTAAATTGTTTGGGTTTTTTGTTTTGTTTTTATCTTTTTATTTTATTTTTTTTACGAAAATGAAGTTGTGGACATGGCTGCGAGTGACGTCCGCACATGCGCGAAATGAATAGTAAAAAGGCACCCGCCCAGAACACTTTCCCAGTCGTCACGTTTCGGTAAATATTTAATAAGTTATCGATATTTTTAGGTAGGCCCCTATATAATACAAGTGAAACTTGTTAACCTTATTTGGATGGCCTCTCTTACAACTCGCTCTGCAAGCTCGTGGACTATTTTGTATCAAAAGAAACGGGGTACGACAGGCCATCCGGCTAAGTTTAAAATGTTTCACTGAAGTCCCTCTGTCAATAGCATATTACGGGCTACACATTATGATAGCCTTTTTTTTTCTTTTTTTTTCGTGAAAAAAACAAAAAAAAACATATACAGGACATTCAGCCGTGAGGCTGGTTTTGTGTGTCCATCGACGAAAATAGTACATAGGTTTTTATAACGGTTAACTATGATAAACATATACAGATACAGGCATTGTCAATATCAAGCCTATACCACTATCATTGTGCCTCCCACGCCAAATTACCTTCACCTCACACACAAACCGTGGTATATGCATGATGGTCGGAGATTGTCCGATACTTTTATTGTAACTCATCTCAGATTTTGTGAAGTCATGTATGGAGCCATAGTCAGTGTGCCTGAATGAAATCTGCGCCGACCAAAACAACTGGGAACAGATGTAATTCAGACACACTCACTATGTTTCATTGTCATTATACAGCCGGATATCATTAAAAACGCAATTTTACAGCAAATCACGTGCTACGGAGTGCACAAACTATTAGTTCTGCAGAGTGTGCAGAACAGAATCCGTACAGCTGCCCAGTAAGTGTGAGATATTTGTTCACAGGTATGAAATAATATTAAGGACAGATTTGAAAATAATCCATGTGGGTAGACTTTTATTTGAAAATGAAATATAGTCCATGTATTGAAATGTAAACCACGCTACTTTCCTACAAAAGAAACGAACGGTAAACAACAGGCAGTGTCAGTATCCCAGGGGATTATGTGAAGTTTCTGTGTGCTACCCGCAACAAACAACTTTACTTTCCTGAAGTGTATAAAATATTAAATGTAAAATGGTCTTAATGGGGGACCTTATTTCCCCATTGATGTCCATGGAATAGGAGTGATCTCAACACCCTTGTTGGCGGAATGCCAAATTAGCTGGCTTAGATCTGAAAGGCAGTAGTTGCTGGCCATATTGGGCATCACACGGCCTGCAGTGTCGCTTATTACTATACACCTATGGTCGAACATGTATGAAATACTGCCCGCTACTGGGGGTGTAGTATAAATAATGTTCCCGCCCGCTGTGGCAGCGGGCCGTAGTGAATAGCAGTGGCTTTTTGAGGTGCAGAAAAGTTAATAAAACATAATTTTCAACGAGTAGGTCTATAGTAATAAGAAAACGTAGTGACTGAGCCCGTACGGTGTCCGTTCTCGGTCATTTGATGAAAAAATACGGCCCTCTAGCCTGCGGCATCGGGCCGTATTTTTTCATCAAATGACCTCGAACAGCCACCTGTACGGGCCCAGTAACCATGTTTTCTCATATTACAGCTGTATGTAAATGTATGCATTACTGAAATATGATCATTGGTATTTAAACAAATTATAAAGGTTAGGTAGGTGTGAATAGTACAACCACTAAAAAAGTCAAGGTGATATGTGTGGCATTTATTACAGAATGGACGTTTCGACTATCACATAGTCTTTATCAAGGTACAAATTACTAAGATAGATGAACAATGGTAAGTCAGTATTGGACTTTGACACATATGTAAACTTTTGGTTAATGATCAAATACATGACAACGTCGGATAAACACATGTAACCTCCATTTCAAAGAAAGCATAATAAAAGAGAGTCATGCAGGTGTTTCCGTTCAACGCCATCTAATGGTGAGTTCTTTAGATAGGCCGGCGCTCGGACAAACACGCCTGAGTCCACCCACATGCCTATAGAGATATGCAACATTCACAGCTAGAGGGTGAACGGTGGGTGTGATTGCAGGGGTGTTGGATTTTGACAGATTAGACTGCTGGAACACTCATTGGCATTGTATCAACGAGTCTGGACCATCAAACTTTATTGTTGATAATTTTTTTGGTGTTAACTTAGAGAAAGATGCGCACATGATACCTAGGCCCGCCAATGCATTATTGTCTATCCAGTTTCGGTGATCCTATTATCTATGCTATATCTGACGTATTATTGAGGCAATATGCATATATGATATACCAGATTTGAGCTGGAATACCATAGAATACGATGCAATCGTTATTATTTCTCTGGAAATAAGGTTATTATTTCTTTGGAGATAATGCACGCAGTCTCATAAACGTAGTGCTATCATACATTCAGTGAGCCAATGCTAAAGAATACGTTGCCTTGGGTTTGTTTGGCCGCAAGTATTACGTAACCAGGCAGATGAGGTGCGAAGCCAGCCTAAATGAGAGCCACTTCGGAGGCCTTCGTGTTGGGAAGTCTTAACCAACGGCACAGTGGCGGCACCTGGGAGGCAATATGGGAGTTAGTAATGAACCAGCTTCGCTGTTCCCCCAGTAGTTTGGCAACCAACCCTTTCTACGATATAGGGGTTGGTCGGCTTAAATCACATACAGTATCCCCTGGGTATCCCTTTTGTGTAGGCCTCAAACCTAGTTGTATTCTATGTATACTGTAAAAGCAGATATACTTATTATGAAATATCCATTGCTAAAAAATTGACAAAGATACCACAAATTAGATTCAAAATATTATGAGATAGTACACAGGAAAGGAATTAAGAAAATGGAAAATTGGGTTCGAGGTTATGACATAGAATAACAAACATAGTCTACCATGTAATGCAGCCAATATTCACCAGATGGCGTATTTAAAAGAACCATAAGGTATAAGGTATAAGTACTACAGAGGTGGGAACCAGCAAAGGGTCAAGGCGACATCTGGATTTAACCCGACCAGAGCTATTTTTTAGCTCTGGTAGCCAGTCTATTCCCCCAGCTGCTCCCGCGTGTTGGTGTTATACGGGCCGGATACCAGTGTTTACAAGTTCATCTCCAGGTGTATTTCTTTCTGACACTTTCCTCTCAATTTCCAACTGACTTTCACTTCTGTGTTTACTTTCTCTGATCTGCTGTTGCCGGTGTTCACACTAGACGACTAAAGCCTATAAGACATCGAAATTTGCTCCCAATTCATCCCGACCATCGGCTCGGAGAGAGTCGGGAATAAATATTTCGATGTCTTATACCTATAAGACATCGGTATGAGATCAAAGAAGGTGGACGGGAGCCGGGCCCGCAAAATTTAATAACTTCTGTTCTATTTAAGATATCAGAAAACGGTATTCAGATCTATAATTCCTTATGTCACCCCTACAAATTGATATAAAGCACTCATAAATCAGACTGGGGGCTCGGTATTATCTATATTTAAACGGCCTACTCAGAATCGGGAACAGTCGGTGAATGTGCAACTGTAGAATCGGGTCGGTGTCTTATAGGCTTTGAACGTGACGACTGTAGATCGTCTAGCCTATAGTCGTCTGGTGTGCTCGATTATGTAATATGGACCACAATAGTCATCAACCCTAGAATTTCCCCAAGAGTCGTCAGGTGGTGCAACATTCAAGAAATTCCGCTTATAATCGTCTCGTGTAAACGCCGGGTGACGTTATGTATTTCACCAGCGCGTAATTATATAGAACGTCCTGACCATGCTGTACAATTCACAGAACGAGATGGTAATTTACGGTTTGTACGGACCGAGGCATTTACGCCGAGTTCCGTACAAGCCGTAAATTTTCATCGAGTTCTGTGACTTGTACAAGCATGGTTGGACGTTATATATTTACTATATACCCGAAATTTAAAAAAAAAATCAATTTCATTTTTCTTAACAACCAAAATTTTGATAAATGTGTATGGGTAGGTAGTCCGTTTTTTGGTGTACGGACCGGCGGTCCGCACAGTATTTTTACGTTATATGCCGACGGTGCGTATTTACAGTATATACGGCATGGGTATATAGTAAATCCCATTACGACTACCTGCATTTTGAAATAAGATGGCAGCTTTCAAAGCTGACCATAATCTTATTCTGAACGATCAGAAGTATGATGAATAGTTCATTATCATGATATAGTAACTACTATCGTGTACATTCCATACGAATTTGAGGATTTGCATCAACGTCCTAATCAGCTTCAAATACAGCTTTTACTTTTAGTACCACAGTGGTGAACCAAATATTGATAATACTGAATACTAAAATGCTTTGCCTCGTTATAAATATTGCATACGACGGGGCGTGAGAGTCAAATTGGTTTCGCTTCAACCACACGAATACTGTCTCCTTCGGGATTCGTTGATTCCAAATCCGTGTCACCTGACCGGCCCAACGTGTAGAGTGAATAAATACGTAATGGCCGGTGCATGGCGCTAGGTGTACGGTCGATGTTCCTCCAGTTAAAATTCAATTATTCAATCATCACGCTTGCCAGGAAAGCAAGCCTGGCCCTTGATCAAACCAGATTCCTCACGGCCTCTGCTCATTTGCCTCATGTTCAAACCAGACGACATTTTTCATCACAATTCTAGCGGCACAGAAGCCATTTTCCCGCTCTTCAGTTAGTTGCCGGCCCTCATTCGGGTGACTAGGGATTATTATGCGATCCGCAGTAATCGCAGATGGGCGTATCTATATTACACTGTAAAATGTGCGTTTAATTATATACACTACATTTTCAAACCGCCGTTTAATTCCCCCACACTTAAAAAAGTTACACACATATATCTTAACATCACTGGATTTCAAACACTTGTTGTACTACCTAAACACTTATTTTTTACACACTTAAACACTTTTGCTCCCAAGTGGATATTATGGGATGTGGTGTGTGTATTGTGAATAGTTCGGGGTGGTATGTTGTGTGACGCCAGGCAGCACCAGTGAGCCATCTCGATACCACATGGACCTGTACACTGGCCACCAGAGTTACACTGTTTATCCTACCCCTAATATAAAATCCCATAGGCTTAACATTGAGTTTCCGTATGCCACGATGACTGGCATACGGAGTTTTATATGCCACTAGTAGCATACAGAATTGTTATCATGTAATATTCCAAAATCGAGGAGATGGGGTAGGATAAAATCAAAGCCTGATTCGTTTTAATCTTGGCCAATGCATGCCACTCCTGGAGTTTTGGCTCTGGACTTCACTCGGCTTCGCCTCATGAAGTCAATATGCCAAACTCCATTCGTGGCATACGGTGGCCAAGATTAAAACTCATCCAGTTTTACGATAGTAAGCAGTGGTGGGATTAAATCTGCGGCCACTTTGAACTATAGGCGATCTGCAGTAATCGCAGACGTGCGTACCTATATTAGATGTCTTCTCCCAGATGGTTCGGACGAGAACGCGTTCGTGGAACAGCAGAATGGATTTGTAAGTTTTTTGGGGACCCTCAAAGAGGAGACAGGAAAGTCGATGTTGGGGGTGAAGTAGACAAGACTATTAATTACTCAAAGTTCTACCCGGCGCGATCGTTAAAAAACAAGCATGCAGGTATTCGATTTCCAATTCCGGAAACTAAGTGCATGCGGAGCAACCATAGTTTGGTCTCGAGGGAGGGGCCGTAGGACTCAGGAGCCTTGGATAGTAATTCGGAGAATACTAAGGTCATCAGGCATAAATGCATAGTTTTTTAGCTTGGGCCACACGCTTATATACCCTGTCTAAAGGTTAGAGTGGTCACATAGACAAAACAAAACTATCCCTTCACTTTCTGTGTACTAACGCTGTTACATTGGGAAAGTAGCAGAGGGCCATTGTCTCAATGCCTTTGAAGCATGCACAACTGACCACGACCAATCACCACAGACTACAATACCTCATTGACTCAGTGGCGCTTGATATATTTGGATCCTTTAGACTCAGGTAGCTGCATGAGTGGCAAGTTGATTGGATGTAAGTTTTTACAGAAAATTACTCATAGACTGAACAAACCACAAACGTATTAATTATTATTTCATATAATTCCACTCTCATTCATCAATGATGAACATACCATTTGCTCTTAGTTATGTATTAAAAAGCATCGTCATAGTATCAACATTATTCTGAGAAACCCAAGTTCTGAAATTAAGGAATTTAGGATTTCACTTGGTAGCAATACACGATCTCCAAAAGATTCCAGTATAGCAGTAGATGTTTTTGGATGTCCCTGGATACAAAGCGGGAATCTGTCAGTTTCTGCAGACACAAGCAGGCCTTGGTTCATATTTAGAGCGAGCAGCTCCAATGTTTTTTTTGTATTTGTGTGGGAGTACCAGCTCATCACCTTAACAGATCGTGATACTGTAAAAAGTATCTTTACATAAAATTAGAAGAGTTGGGCCGGATGCGTTTCAATTTACAAACTTGCATATCGGGTTCTACCTGTTATCTTAACATATCATTTCCATCTTTTTTACTTATAAAGCGTTAGTGCATTATGACGTTTCACAGTGGGGTTATTTGTGTGGTATTAGTAATTATCCTACCCCTAATACAAAATCCCATAGGCTTAAAATTGAGTTTCTGTATGCCACGCTGACTGGCATACGGAGTTTTATATGCCACGTGGCATATGGTGACCAAGATTAAAACTCATCCAGTTTTACGATATTATCCTACCCCTAATATAAAATCCCATAGGCTTAACATTGGGTTTCTGTATGCCACGCTGACTGGCATATGGAGTTTAATATGCCACTAGTGGCATACAGCATTGTTATCATGTAATATTCCAAAAGAGAGGAGATAGGGTAGGATAAAATCAAAACCTGATTCGTTTTAATCTTGGCCACCGCATTCCACTCCTGAAGTTTCGGCCCCGGACTTCACTCGGCTTCGCCTCATGAAGTCACTCTGCCAAACTCCAGTCGTGGAATACGGTGGCCAAGATTAAACCTCATCCAGTGTTACGATAATACATCTTCATAGATGGAAACCTATATAGAGAGATCCTCCAGGTCTTATGCGGGCCAATCATAAGTGGCTCCCCAGAAGCCAAAAGGGTGTTTTGAAATAGATCCTGGTGCTGCAACCCAACACCAGTCTCAAAATTGAATAAACTATATTTAACCGGTTGATAGGACCTGTCAGATGATAAATCCTGCTGAAAGAAGGTAGTACACCCAGGTGTATGATCTTAGAACACACACCGTCCGCAGAGCTAAGGGCGTTGCCGGAAGTAAGTCACATGTACCCCGGACTCGATGTGATTGTTTGGCCGTCTTACACCTCACAGCCAAGCAGGCAGCAAGGCGCACCATAACCTCTCAGCCAAGCAGGCAGCAAGGCGCACCAAGATGGTGTCGCTGCTGGCACGAGCGTTCACGCGGCCATTAATGGCGACATAAAGTTTCATTAGCGGTCACGTGCGTCCGTGTCGCGTCTTTCGCGGCCCCCCATCAGGCCCCCTACCCGGGCGGGTCCCCCATCAGGCCCCCCACTACCAGGGCGGGCCCGCGATGCCCGGCACCCGCCGCCCGGCACCCGCCCCGCCGCCCTCAATGCGACAAGCAACACGCACGAGAAAAGGGGGTCGTGGCTCGGTAATGGAGGCGCGCCTTGCTGATCATTGACACCGTGAACTTTGCGAAAATCCCGCGGCGGAGAAGCTTCCTTGAGAGTGGTGCGCTTCGGCCGGCGCAGTGCGTGATGGATATTGTATATCAGTGCGCGCGACGGTGAACTATCTTCTCAGCGCCCGGCCCCGAATCTGGATACCGCAAGTCGCATACAAAGTACCCCCAGCGCAGGCGCGGTTGGCAGGGGGCTGGCCCGGAAGATGCATAAGTCTACATTTGTCCTAATTCCCAGCCTAATTTTCTGATGCCCGCGGGAGGTCTGTGGCGTCGTCCACTTGGAATTAAACACCACCTCGCAACCCCTGAGATTGCCTTGTATATGTTCACGTATCAACGGGCACCTGCACAGAGCCACCATGTAAAATCTGTCTGTGCTCCTGCAGGCTTTCATCAAGGACCTGATTCAATTTTCAAGTATTAACATGCGCTTGCACCCCTCAAGCAGTTTCAATGACATTTGTATAATTCATTTGAATCTATATACTATCTTGTAACGGTAAGCCTTTCCCAGTCCTTTGATAGGAAGCTCTAGGGAATCCCTGAAGAATATATATTCATTCAATGATACAGAATAATCCATCTATGTATTCAAATCTGAATCAGTGTTCTTCAACTGTCATTATTGCTTAAATAAGCATTGTGTTCATCTATTGCTTTTATCGACAGAAAACCTAATCCTGCCCTAGAGGATTGCGGACTAATACAATTAGAACACACTATAATTAGGAATATGAGTTATTTGTTAATGCCCTGAACTGCTAAGTGCCTTGTTGTACTTTTTCATTCAAACCCAGATTAATCAAGGAGAAGATGTAAATCCCTTCTCGATCTCCTTGAACACTTGATCACTGTCCCACTGCGCAGGCGTCCAAACCACAGGGCGCTCACGTGACCGGAACTCATGCTCCTGCGCACGCGCGATAGCACTTCCTGTTTCACTTTTTCCCCATCACGCGGGTGCATCTCTCTTTTTTAATCTGTTTCCATTTACTCTCTCTTTTTTCTACCTTGCATGTATTTATCTTTAATCCTTAGGCGACACACCACCTTCCCAAAAATATTTTGACAAGTTTGTTGACGGGCATGACTGGCATGGTTGCTTGGGCGCTGCACGGAATGCCATTACCGAGGCCCACTGCTGCCCTCTCTCAGAGGGTGCTCTTTAGCCGCTGAGCATCAACGGCTTTTGTTTACCTTGAGAGAAGTAGATGTGGCTTTGTTTTGTGCCCCTCATTAAAGCAAAAAGTAATGTGATCGCAGGACGGAGCAGGGTAGAAGGTACTTTGATGGGCTGGCGTGATGAATGGATAGCTGGTAACTGGATGCCATGTGGTTTAATGGATGCCGGGGCGTGCGACGACACCCTGCCTCCCCTCAGCGCCGCCTGATTCCATTTTAATGACGGATATACATCACCTACCCCCCTGCAAACCCTTTCTCACCACCTCCTCCTCCACCACATACGCAATACCCTCCCAATACCTGTACATCCTCCGATGGTGTCCCCTGGATTAAAAAACTGGGTTTTAACAGAAGGTCATAAAGCCGGATGCCCATCTACCGATTTAGGGTTGAACGATTAGTTCCCAAATCGTATAGGAGTCGGTCAGCTTGTCGCAGGCAACTTACGTAACCCCTCGCTTGATCCGCACACTGATAAAATCGGTGTATGGTCTACTAATCGCTGGGGGAGGGCAAAAACCAAGGAAACCGAGTGTTCACTAATCGCTGGGTAGCCTTGCCTAGCTGTCCTACATCCAACGACTCCGTTAAGACCAACGCACACTAGGCGACTTTTCCCGTTTTTAGCGGAAAAGTCGCCGTAAAACTCACCTTGAGACTTTTTTACGATACAATATCGCTATGTGTGCCATGGTTTCCTTGCGATATCGCAGAGGCAATTATGCACCCCCTTTTCACCCCCTTTCCCCCCCGCTGATTTGGGGTTTGTCGCCGACTTTTCCTTGAGACTTTCGAATATAACATGTTATATTTTTTCGCTTGAGACTTTTGACTTTTGGTTGCCACCTCCCGCTGGGCGGGCCGTTGGCCCGGGTCTCGGGTCCTGGAATTATACTTTGGGGTCTTCCAGGCCTGGAAAAAGCCGGGAATTCTCACAGAGAGACTGAAAAAACCTGGAAAACCCTGGAAAATATATTTTTGAATAAAAAAATTCTTTTTAGTATAATTCAATATCATACGTGATATTGAGTTTGAATATATAGGTATAACTAAAGGTAAAAAAAACCATAAGTGCCAAAATGGCCCACCTCGCATCTATTTTGTAGCTACCATAAGTCAGTTATCCATTGTTGAGACTTTCGGAAAGGGAAAGTCTCAAGGAAAGTCTCAGGGAAAGTCTCAAAGTGTGCATGCATAGGCCTTGAGATTTTCGGGTAACCTCCTGCTGGGGTGACCGACGCCCGAACAGAATTTGTCGGCGACTTTTCCCGACCCCTGCTGTGTTTATTGCACCCCCTTGCGATATTTTTCCTAAAAAGTCTCAAGCATATCGCAAGGAAAAAAGTCGCCAAGTGTGCGTTGGTCTTTAGGATGGCTCGGCTGAGACAAATTACCCACCGTTTGTCGCCGACAAACGTACATAAATGTTCCGAAATCAGTAGATGGGCATTGGGCTTTAGACAACAACAAGTTAGAACTGCAGCTGTTAGGGTTTTGTCGCATGCTCAGGGGTTGGTGTCAGGTGGGGTGAGCATGTCGGTAGTACTCACCGGGCGTGTGGCCTCTCCAGTGGGAGGTCCTCCGGTGAGGTGGGAGCGGTAAAGCCCAATGCCCATCTACCGATTAAGGGTTGGACGATTAGTTCGCAAATCGTATTGGAGTCTGCGAACTTGTCGCAGGCAAATTATGTAACCCAATCAAGCCCCATTTACCAACGTTCCGTTGTCTGCGACTAGATTTATTAACATGTTGATAAACTTTTCGCCACCGATTTTGGAACATAGAAAGCACAACTTGTCAGTGACAAAAAGAGATCTTAAAGAGGTGGTTTGCTAATCAGTGGCTCACCCTTGCTTAGCTGTCCTACATCTACCAACTACATCCGACTCCGTAAGGATGCCTTGGCTGAGACAAATTACCGCCCATTTATCACTGACAAAAGTACATAAATTTTCCGAAATCAGAAGATGGGCATTAGGCTTAACTGGACTGGTTGCACCACGGACCGATAGCACCTGGACTGATGGCACCTCTTTTTAGTTTTATTTCGACTGATGTTATCCATGCCTGGTCTGATGGTACCACTTGCCTAGACTGATGGCACCACCTATTATTTACCTGGACTTATGTTCAGTTTGAGTTTAACGTTTGATGAAGGCTAAAAGATTCCACATGTTACATGATTCCATATGTATATCGGAGGTAGGAACTCAGATATATATTAGAATGTGGCCTCTGCCGGCCCCAGTGGGTCGTTTTCGGCACCGAGTGGGCCGGAGCCTGGACTTTTTTGTATGTAGTTAATTCTTTCTTTCCGACAAAATGTTTTAATAAATTGTCCGTTGGAAATTTTTTTTGGATTGGTGCAGTCCTACTGCCTCGTTTGACATAGTATTTCTGGACTTTTTTGTATGTTTATTCTAATAATCACATAAATTCTCCTATATGCGAATACAATATAGTTGAAAAGTGGTGAAGACAGTATAAGGCTTGGCGTCCACCTACTACGATAGAGATTTAGACCTACCGATATGGCACCGATACAAAATGCAAATTCATATCGGAGACATATCGGGAAGGTGCAAAATCGTACACATATGTCTAGACATGCCAATCCACCACACATTGTATGTGGTTTTTATCGGTGTCTAATCGCAGGAACGTGGTCAACTACCCCGATATAAAGTCTGATGCCCATCTACCGATTCAGGGTTGAGCGATTAGTTACCAAATCGTATAGGAGTCTGTCAACTGGTCGTAGGCAAATTATGTAACCCTTCGCTCGACCGGTGGACATTGAGGAGATAGGGTGCTGGATATTAGTCCTAAGCAAATCGGTATACTAATCGGTGGCTCACCCTTGCCTAGCTGTCCTACATCTACCGACTGCGGCCGACTCCGTTAGGATGCCTTGGCTGAGACAAATTACCGTCCGTTTGTCGCCGACAAAGGTACATGAATGTTACGAAATCGGTAGATGGGCATTGGGCTTAAGGTGACCTTCCGACTCGATTTTGATTTTCTATCGGGAGATGCATCTAGAGCATATCGCAGCCATATCGTAGTAGGTGGACGCCGGGCCTAACCCAGCAACATCCATCAGTCTAAGTGAGTACAGCCATCAGTCTAGGTAGTGTTGCCATCGGTCTAGGGAAAATGTTGCCATCGGTCCAAAGAGGTGCCCTCGGTCCGTGGTGCCATCGGTCCGTGGTGCCATCCGTCCATGGTGCCATCGGTCCGTGGTGCCATCGGTCCATGGTGCCATCGGTCCGTGGTGCCATCCGTCCATGGTGCCATCGGTCCGTGGTGCCATCCGTCCGTGGTGCCATCGGTCAGTGGTGCCATCGGTCCGTGGTGCCATCGGTCTAGTAAACGTGGGAGCGGTGTGTATATGCTCAGTATGCATACCTCGGGTCGTTGTGGGGTCGGGATGGCCGATTACGGAAGGGGCAGCACTCTTGTGAGCTGGATTCACTTTTATGTCATGTATAAACAGGACGAGGTGTTGTGAGGCTACAGCAGATCCCTATCAACCTACCCTACTGTCTCTAACAGTACTTTTTGCCCTTCCTTTATACTTTTCTCTTTGTAGCTCCCGTCTTATACATCAGCTACACAATAATCCTCTGATATATCATTGTTACCTCTGCAAGGATATGTGTTGGACACAAACATTTAGTTTACTTATTCAGGTTTCTTTTTTGCTTTGTTTGTTTTTATTGGGTCAGTTCGCTTACATACACAGTAGTGATCTAACACCTTCCGATGTTACAATATGTGAATAGAGTAACTGACATTCTATTCAAGCTTGAGACACCTTTGCAGATCGTAGAATAGTGACCTGAGGGCATAAACGTTGCTCTCGAATATAAGCAGATCGTATTGGAATCGCATAAGCGCATCGCCAAGTAAAATGCAGCATTTAGCGATTATTTTTACACAGACCTTCGCACCATGGCGCATCGTCCCTGGATGATAACACATTAAGCCTGATTAAAGATGGCCTGGTCTGATATCCTCAATAATGTTGGGTGGTAGTAATACGACCCCCAAACCCTTGTTCTGATACCTTCAGCAAACAGCGATCCACACCACAAGATGTCAGCTCCCTTTCAACTATGGTGCCATCTGTTTTTAATTAAAGAACAAATGAATCTTCTCCTGCGTAATCTAAATGTGTAGTACTAAGAGAAAACGTGGTTACTGAGCCCGAAGGGATGGCCGTTCGAGGTCTTTTGATGCCATAAATACGTCCTGATGCCGCAGGCAGAGGGACGTATTTATGGCTTCAAAAGGCTGAGAATCGCATTCCTACGGGCTCAGTCACTACGTTTTCTTATTATTACATTACCTAATTATCAAGAAAAATGTCATTTCATATACTTATTTATGTAGATCTTGACATGATACATTCACTATGGGCACAGTGCGCCCGAATATTCACTATGGGCGCAGTGCGCCCGAACATTATTTATACTACACCCCTAGTAGCGGGTAGTATTTCATAGACGTTCGGCCATAGGTATGTAATAATATACATCTTCTATATTCTGTGAAAGTTTGAGGAAAATGACATGGGTTTTACTATGTAAAAAATAACTTCATAGAATTTCTATATATTTTAATGTAAAATTATCATAAGATTGATCTATAAATAAAAAAAACTAGCACGGTGACCCCCATTTTAAAGTTAGATATGTACACTAGATCACTTGGATATCACAATATTCAAATTTCAGGTAAATGACATGGGTTTTAATTGTCAAGCCAAATTGTCCGATATGCCTTTAAAGTAATCGCAAAAATAAATTTGCGATCCGATCATAGCCAACAGTAACCACAAAAACAAGAGCATCGACCCCTGAGTATTGTGTTTTACCAGGAAGCTTTATGGCTCGCTTCCCATTCGCTTACTGAATCACACAAATGTACTAATAGGTTTCCTCAAAGGTGTCTACTATTGTTCAGCGATCTTAGATTTCTTGAATAGCCTTCTGGTAGAGAATGTCAGATATCACTGACTCAAAGAGGTTGAGCTGAATTGGAATCTGGGTTGGATGATGTTGGAATTTCAATCATTTCGGAACTAATGAATAAAAGGGTTTGGATTGGGTTTGAATGAGCCCATCGGCAATGGTGAATGCTGGCATGGTGTGTCAATCAAGATTAAATTTAACTGTATGTCCATTAATCATAATGAGTGCTTATGGAAGTTAATATGGTATTCTGATCTTGAACGATAGTAGCAACGGATGCTCACAAGTATGGTATACATATAGAACTGGATCAAAAATCGTATGAATAGACGATACTCCACAAATTTGGATGCACCCAAATCGTCATCGAGGTGAAGCTGAGTGACGATTATGATGCATCCAAACAAGTGGAGTATTGTTCATTTACGATTAAAGTGCGGTTCTAGATTTATCTCAACCCTTTCAAGGACATTAGAATAGCATGACAATATCAGAATAATTCAAATAATTTCACCAATCCAGTTAGAAACGTTTAAATCTCCATGTTGATGTATTGTCACTGAAATCATGGCAGCTGATTGGTCAATCGCATATCACGTCATTTTACATCACAACGCCATGGGCATGGTGAAGTATTGTCATTAATCATGGTTGATGGGTGAGTTCTTTTGTGGGTTTCTTTAAATCTTAGTCCTATCATATCATGTATATCATATATATTACTAGTCCAATACAATTATACAGTGGGACTAACCCCTACCTACACATCAGGATGTACATACAACTAAAATTTCAATTACACATCAAGGTAAGATTTAAACACATGTGAACCGTGTTGAGATTAGCAGCGGAATGGCTTTTACCAAGAATATGTAACAAGGTAAAACGTGGATACCGCATTTGTTACCTGGAAAACAACATGCGACAAGCAGCTCACAACCCGAGGTGAATAACCTGTGAGTAGCTCATTGGTTATAATTTATATGTACAAAAACGGGGCTATATAATTATTACCCACCAAATATATAGTATCCAATGGAAATGATTCTGGCATGTCAGAATCTCTCGCAGGAGATTCCGGAAAAAACTCCCATCCATGATTAAGTCAAATCCTCATTTACTTCGAAAAAGTTTCATGGATATTAATTCAATATAAATCATTTACATTAAATCCTATTAATCTCATTTACCATCAGATATCACTGTCATAAAGTCTTTTGCATGCTAAAAGCACGTAAAAACAGCAACCTTTATAATTGGCGTAAGTATAAACCAAACTACAACCATGCTTGACAGTGATGTAGCCTTATCAATGTTAAGTCATCCTATATGTTGATATATGGTTCATACTTGTTATTAATCTGGTAGGTGGGTAATAAATAAAATACCGACTGATTTTGTATACGAGTGACCATAATCTCCTCGTAGTTGACGATGTAATATCCTCGCTGTGGTTCGGATATTACTACGCATCAACAACTTGGAGATTACGGCCACTCGTAAACAAACCCAGTCATTATTGTGTATTTATTTGTATATGACATATATATGAGTGTATGTGTAGCATAACAGTCCGATACTCCCCTATCTCTATGTCAAGCTTGTAACATATAATCTCGTTGTCTATATATATATATTAGATGCTCACTGTCTAGGGGTTTCCTTTTACCTGTTTCACGCGTCCCTTCTCCAGCACATCCTTGTTCACTCCCTGCTCATTCGCAGTTTGACTCGATCCTGCCTCTCCTTAGTCTCCACCTGACTCTGCCTCCAGCTACATATGATCACAGGTGAGGGCTGGAGAAGGACCCTCGTTACCGGCAGTGGGCCCGGACCTACCCCCTCTAATCCCCGCCCTGTCGACCTTCGCCCCGCTGGAGTTCGTGGCGTGCACGGGGAGTCATCTCAGGTGGGCGCTCCAGGGCGCGAGGCGACGGGCAAATGGACGCAATCACAGTCACCTCCACGGTTCCTCCTGGGTTTTATCGCGGCCCGCCATGTCTGGCAGACGTTTACGGGGCTCCAGTGACTTTTACCGGGGTGGTATGGGCGTGGAGGACATAAGGAGGGGTGCTTGTCAATGTATAGGGATAATAACGGACCATACGAGGGGTACAGAAATTGGGGGAAATACATAAACTTTATAAAGTGGTATCGAGGCGAAAGACGTACTGTTGTTTTAGTTACTAATAATTTTCTAAAAATACATTAGGATTCACTAATCTGGGTAACATCTTTTAAAATTTCAAGTCTGAGCGATTTATTATCCATGGCCCTTTGTCACTTCCGTATAGTGCTTCCTCATACATATTTAGGGCACCGGGTAACGTTGTGTGCTTCCACAATGCTTCTACAAAACTTACTATTACAGTAACAAGCGAAAAGTATATCAGCATTGTAACGCAGTATCTAGACAAAAAAGTACAGAATTATGATTGAGAAAAACTAAGGTTATTTTATGTATTAATTACTGTAGGGCGTTGTATTATCCTCTTTCTTAATGTTACTTCAGCACCACGGGTGCCAACCGTACTCAAGGCTCTAAGCCTAGTTCGTTAAGAATTCTTCTCCCATAGAGCGCAGTGAGAACCTTGTACAGATTACGACTTGGAGAGTGTGAGATCTTATGAGAGCGCGAACATGAACTTTTCTCTTCTACAGTTTCTGCTATTTTGTTGGTTTTTCTTGTGTGTTTTTTTCTATTCCCCATTATCATGTGATCTGTTGGAATATAGGAGTGAAAATCAATTACTCGAATCCCATCTTGTGTGTTTTCTTGTTGATTAATAGGATAGAGATATGAGCATTGCAATGTAGTATCTAGACAGAAAAGTACAGAATTATAGGACCAAGCGATAGAAATATCAGCTTTTTAACGTGTTATCTAGACAGAAAAGCCCAGAATTCCAGAACCAATTGATAGAAATATTAGCATTATCACGCGGTATCTATACAGAAAACTACAGAATTACAGAACCAAGCGATAAATATATCAGCAATGTAGCGTGGTATCAAGACAGAAAAGTAAAGAATCACGGTACCAAGCAAGAGGTATATCAGCACTGCAACGTGGTATTGGTTTAAAAGAAAGAATGCTGGAAGTACCAGGCAAGGAGGAGTATGTAAAATAGAGGAAATGGATATTAATACTGCAAGCAGCATCTAAACCCGACGGCGGCAAGGACATGGGAGATATGAAGGGAGGGATGTTAGTCGAGATTAGTTCTGCGGTTCGTAAGTAGTACGGAAAATGGGGGTGGAAACGGGCTCGTTTCCATCGGCCGATTATTCACCACTCATCTGCAGTCAAGAACTACTGACCGATCGTTAGGAGTCAGCAGCACAAGATCGGTCAATGTAAACCGGAGAAAGGGAAATGGATGATAACTATTTCGGTAAATATCACGCAGTGTGGCATTACCAAGCAATTTCTTTGTTAACTAATCAAATCAACTGCTTTGATTTCATTGGTGGTCCTCGAGGTCATAGCAGGTAAAATGCGTCGGTAATCACCCGCAGTTATTGGGAATTTACCACTGACTCTTATCTCACTGAGATAATGGAATATACCTGCAGTAAGTTGCGACCACCCTCCGACTTATCATCCAACTTAAATAATCTTTGCCTTTATGTCAGCCAATAAAAACAGGCTTTTACAAAGACAGACATGGAAATTTTAAAAAATACCATGGAAGAGATGTGCAGACTTAAGAATCGTGCAGGGGCAGAATTTCCATAAAGGTAATGGAGACTGATAAGGGGATTTAAGGTCAGTGCCTGGACTGGACAGTCAAATGGGTAAGGTGCATGTAATGGAGAGTGAAGTGTAGGGTTTCTCTGGTGCACACAAGGGAGAGTGAATTGCAGACTGTCTCTGGTGCACACAAGGGAGAGTGAATTGGAGAGTGGCTCTGGTGCACACAAGGGAGAGTGAGGTGGAGACTGCCTCTGGTGCACACAAGGGAGAGTGAGGTGGAGAGTGGCTCTGGTGCACACAAGGGAGAGTGAGGTGGAGAGTGGCTCTGGTGCACACAAGGGAGAGTGAAGTGGAGAGTGTCTTTGGTGCACACAAGGGAGAGTGAGGTGGAGAGTGGCTCTGGTGCACACAAGGGAGAGTGAGGTGGAGAGTGTATTGTGGGGCCTGGAATGATGTGGAGAATGATGTGTTCGTGGTGTAGGGAAAGGTGAGTGCTTGGTGATTGTAGTATGATGCTAGGACTGGAGAATGAGAGTGTCTATGGTGCACAGACTGGGAATTGATATGAGGATTGGTGTCGCGCATATGAACTTGGCTGTGATATGAAGATTGAGGTAGAGCAGATGAACTGGGCAGCGATGTGAAGGCAAATGAACTGGGGAGTTAAATGAAGACTGAGGTGTCGTGTTGGAACTGGAAAATGTAGAGTGTACATGTATGTGGTGCAGGGACTGGAGAGTGAATGGAGAGTGTATGTGGTGCAGAGACTTTTTTCCAACGAACAAAATTCACCATGATTGGTCATTCTACATTTCGCTCAGTTGTGTTGATACATTTCACAGCACGAGGATTTGTATTCGAACTTAATCATGGAGAGTGTATGTGGTGCAGGGACTGGAGAGTGAATGGAGAGTAAATGTGGTGCAGGGACTGGATACTGAATGGAGAGTGTATGTGGTGCAGGGACTGGAGAGTGAATGGAGAGTGTATGTGGTGCAGGGACTGGAGAGTGAATGGAGAGTGTATGTGGTGCAGGGACTGGAGACTGAATGGATAGTTTATGTAATGCAGGGACTGGAGACTGAATGGAGAGTGAATGTAGTGAAGGGACTGGAGAGTGTATGTGGTGCAGGGACTGGAGAGTGAATGGATCAATCACTGTAGTGAGTTGAAGCTAGGAAGAGAAGATCGACCTTACTCAGATTCCAGTCTAAATAAAAACATGTAGATTGAGGTGTCGTGCAGGAACTGAAGATTGATACGAAAATAGGGAAAGTGTTTAGTGCAGAGACTGGGAAGACTGTAGTTTTACTTGTACTGCCAGTCGAGTGATGTAGAACCGGAGATGTGACACTACAAAGTTAACTGGAAAATAAGATACGAACTTGAAAGGGCATAGGGCCTGACTGTGAGGAGTAAAGAAAGGGAAAAGACAGTGTAGTTGTAATAGGATACGAGAGTTATCTGCATGTATCTATTTCTACCCTCATATTGGTCATTATTATACACGATGTATTTCAACATATTGGCTTCTTCAAGGCGCAATTCATCTATATATATGTACTCGTAAATGACTTTGTCGTCAATAGCCCTCCTGCCGTATCATTGCTCAGCTTGTTTACCTGTATCTGGAATAACAAGAATCCTTACAACGTCTCTCACTTCAGTGATTTTTCCCTTGTGTTACCTGTGAAATACATCTGTGAGGATTGACCCACACTATTATCACATAAAAAAGTAAATTTCCTTAAGATATCTTTTTGGAAAACAGGAGTGAGTGATTAGGACTAGAATCTGGAATGAATGCGCATTGAATACCACCTTGGTTTGTTCATTAGGGATTATTAAATCTTGCTGGCCACTAGCTCCACTTACACCCACTCTCGCCTTCTCTCGAGGCCCACTAGAGGGTCACTAGTGACTCAAAAACCGACTGACCTCTGTGTCACCCCGACTTCAACTCCACCCCCTCTACCCAGACCCCGGTTCTGCAAGTCATGGGATGCACAGTGTGTGTAATTACTAGCAAAAATCTTAGCCTACAATTTGACTTTCTGCGGTTTTCTTGTTTTGTGTGGCAGTGCTGTGTCCACGCCTCTGTCCCCAGCCCCCTCCCTGCCTCCCTGCCCCCTGCCTCCCTGCCTCCTTGCCCCGTCCCTCCCTCCCTGCACCCTCCCTCCCTCCATGCCTCTCTCTCTCTCTCTCTCTCTCTCTCTCTCTCTCTCTCTCTCTCTCTCTCTCTCTTTCTCTTCCTACCTACCTCCCTCTCTCTCTCTCCCTACTCCCTTTCTCCCTCTCTCCCTACTCCCTTTCTCCCAGCCTGCCTCCCTGCCTGCATCCCTGCCTGCCTCCCTCTCTCTCCCTCCCTCCTTCCCTGCCTCCCTCCCCCCGCCTCCCTCCCTCCCTCTCTCTCTCCCTGCCTCCCTGCCTGCCGCCCTCTCTCTCTCTCTCCCTCCTTCCCTGCCTCCCTGCCCCCCCCGCCCCCCTCCCTCTCTCTCTCCATCCCTCCTTCCCTGCCTCCCTGCTCCCCCGCCTCCCTCCCTCTCTCTCTCCCTCCCTCCTTCCCTGCCTCCCTGCCCCCCCCCGCCTCCCTCCCTCTCTCTCTCCCTCCCTCCTTCCCTGCCTCCCTGTCCCCCCCCCCGCCTCCCTCCCTCCTGCATCCCTTCCCCTCCTCTCTCTCTCTCTCTCTCTCTCTCTCTCTCTCTCTCTCTCTCTCTCTCTCTTCCTCCCTGCCTCCCTCCCTCCCTCTCTGGCCCCCCTCCCTGCCTCCCTCCCTCCCTCACTCTTTCCCTCCCCTCTCCCTACCTCCTCTCCGTCCCTCCCTCTCTCCCTCACTTACTACCCGCTCCTGACACGGGAGATTGTCTAGACTGGTTTCCTCTCCAATTGAATAATAGGACAGGTATGGTACGAATTTAAGTGACCTTGAACATACGCTGGTTCCCCAGTCATTCACAACAGAAAGGGGAACCAGCTAAATTTCGCTGGGCTCCATAGCCCTGTGAGGAACCAACATAGTAACCAGCTCAATTGACATCCGTGCTATTCTACTGGGAACCAGCTCAGTTCCACAACACACGATGCACCAGAAACATGGCGTCCCATACCTGGCCTAATATGTGTGGAGGACATAGGCCAGGCTTCCAGGTTAGAGTTTGTCTGGCTGCAGGGTCGACAACTCGATCTCTGCCTCATTCGTCTTTCTCGGGCTTGTTCGGCCACAGGTACTTTGCCTAATTACTCGCCGGATGCCGACTTTCTAGGACCATTCAAAGTAGCACGATGCCAAGAAAACAGCTGCTCTAAGGTTTTTACTCATCTCTTTGTCCCCAACACATCTTTGCTGTACGTCTTTACCCGCGGTTGCCTCGGCATCTTTCCTGTGATCTATTGTGTGTGACTATAATTACTGTCTAATACTAGTTGGAAAAATATGCTGTTGCTCTCCTGGAACCTCATAGAACACTGGGACTATGGAACTGCGAAATGTAGTCGTCCCTTATTAGGTATAAAGAATATTTCGAGCGGTGAGCCCTCGTAGATATATATTCATATGGCATTTAAAATGATAACTTAATTCAACATCGAATCCTTGTGGGTGGAGTGGAGTTAACATGGTGGGATTCATGTACCTCACAGGGTTAAAATTTAAGGGTTAATGTTGTCAACAATTGGAGGGAAGGGTCTCAGGGACATAGAACCCTATAATTTAGATGAAGAAATTGTGTTCGAGTATAGAATCCCAGCAGAAGTTATTCAGATGAGTATTATGGTTAGTTTTACAGCTTGTTCTCCCAGATAATGTTTTGTTGTCATGGCAACCATTATTGCAAATATGAAAAAGGAAACATGAACCTCAATCAACCTGCACCTAGATTTTATATTCTTCTACATCTGTGCGCTTTATTTATGTCAGGCAAAATGTTCAGCAAAGGCAAAATGTGATGATTCCATAGATAGGGATGTTGCCATAGCAACACTTCTACCAACCAGTAAAACATGGTTTTAGAAAAATGTATATTTACCGATTAAGATATTTTTAGAAAGAAAAAAGTAAAATACCATTTATGTAACAATTGACCTGTAAGTATTCAGTGACAGTAGATATTGGTGGAAGGTTTACCATAAATATTTCTTTCTGTATTGAAATTGCGTTTTGGGGTAATTTTTGGTGATACAGAATACTTTTCTCGAATACGTTGTTGAATGAATAGCATGTCTTAGACTTTTGGAAATTTGTCACAGTCTTCTCTTCAAATCAGTATTCATTTTGTTTTTCTAAGTATTTCTCACATTTTTATTTTTGACTTTTTCAAAGTATACACTTTCCAAATTGCGGACCTTTCTCAAAACACAAATTTGGTTGCTCTGACAACACAAACCTTCCTATTTTGGAATGTTTTCAATCACAATATACACTTTATGGAGATCTTTGTAGATATCAAATATGGAAAGGAAATATGAAAAATTTTAAAGGTTATGACTAAAGTCTGAATCTGATGTGATTTTTCTTAAATGTTATATTGCCATGGACACCGCAATTGAAAAATATATTACAAAAGACCTGACCCCTCATGAAGTTGAGTCAAAAAGGGGATATTTTGAGCTTCATTTTAGTATATAATTGTCTGGTTAAATTGACGCGCGAGGTTCATTAAAACCTTTGGCTCATTGCTGTTCTACTAAAGGTTAATATAGGTCATAGGTCATGTCCCCCTTATTGATATTATTAGAATGTAACTGCCGAACTTTCATTAAGAACCTCACGAAGCGATGGCTTTATTTCTGTTACTCAGTTTACCTATTGAGATGTCGCTACAGTTTTTACAGCAGAGAGCCCTGGTGGGGGGACGAGGTCATTTTGCCACTTAAGAAAGGTGCAACAGATAATTGCTTACTCCGGGGCTTCCGTGTCATCTGCCTGCTTTTCAGATCAAGTGTAATATCTCCATTTTTTTAATCACATGCCATTTGTTTTAAGTGAGCATTGGATAACCGGCTTTCAGTGTGTTTCCTCAAATTACCCCTGATTCAAAGGTGAACTGAAACGGATAGCTTAATTGGAACAGTCCTTCATGAACTCGTATCCCTTCCAACAAAGGAATGGCTATAAAGTTTCATACTGATTTCAATTTCCGATTAGTGAATATTAATATCTTAGCTTATGATGTGATATATAGCACAAAGTCGCCTTTTGTGGCTTTCTTGCACATATCTTACAAAAACTTTCGAATCTGTACAAATTACTTTTTTAAAGATTTTATTTACCATGATAGGGGATGTGCGATCACTTCAATTGACAGAGTCTGCGTAATTATTATCTCCCACTAGGCCAGGAATCCACAGGGCTCCCAACACACCACGACACAATACGACACACCACGACACAATACGACACAGAAATTTTCAATATTCTCACACAGCAACGATGCAGTAATTCGGTTTCCTACTCTAAAATTCTATAAAACCGAATTTTTCAACATTCTCATTCATAGCTATGTAGTAGCCATGGCGGAAGCAGTGAGTGCCTGGCTTTGGAGCAACTCCAAGCCATCTACCAACAGTCATTTAAGACAGGAGCACACCAAGCTAGAATAGAAGGAAACTATGTTCCGATGAGCAAAAGTTCAAAGTTACTCGGTAAGGCTTGGAAAAATTACTGCCCAAGGCGTAATTTTTCCAAGCCTTACCGAGTAACTTTGACTTTTGCTTACCGGTACTTGGTTCCCTTATTCCTATATACCTTTAAATATCAATAAAAATTCGCTTAAACACTTCCGAAGAAAATGGTCACCCTTATCGAGTAATCAAAACAGCTATTGTTTCGTCCCGCTGCTGTATTGTATCACGTGATCAGAGCGGGACGAAAACGTCAGAGCGGGACGAAAACATGAGAGCGGGACGAAAACGTCAACCTCGACATATAACTTATTTTTAATGCACCCCCAGAAGCGGTATGTAACTCTAGTTGGTTCAATAATGGGTATATAGTAATATGTCATACCACACCAAGCACACCAACACAAAATGGTGTGTATCTGAGATACTTTAATATCTTACCTGATTATTGCTTCTGAGATGTTAATCTATCGGTGGGAGAGATATTCCTATGTAATAGTATCTCACTGAGCTAGCATTACATATTTCACGTGAATATTGTTTCTGAGATGCCGAATCGGGTTGGCATAGCAGGCATGTGTCAGGCCACTTCATTGCTGCTGCCACGTCTTCACGTTTCCACCTGTCACTCTGGCCAATAACAACTAGGAGCAAATATTATCCTACCCCTAATATAAAATCCCATAGACTTAACATTGGGTTTCCGTATGCCACACTGACTGGCAAGTTTTATATGCCACTAGTGCCACACAGAATTGTTATCACGTAATATTCAAAAGTCGAGGAGACGGGGTAGGATAAAATCAAAACCTGATTCGTTTTAATCTTGGCCACCGCATGCCACTCCTGGAGTTTTGGCTCAGGACTCCACTCGGCTAAAACCCATCCAGTTTTACGATAGTAAGTTCATCATTGATGAATGAGCGTGCACTTATAAATTAATAACAAGTAATTGGTTTGCGTTACAGAATAGTTTTCTGTAACCCACTTGCCCCCAGTCAACTTGCCATTTCTGCCTGATTCTAGGATCCAAGTATGTCAAGCACCAGTAGTTCAATGAGGTATTTTAGTCTTGAGTAATTGGTTATGGTCAGCTGAGCATGCTTCTCAGACCCTGGGACGCTGGCCCTCTGCTCCTTTCACAATATCAGGGTGAACAGCACACATATAGTGAAGGGACAGTTTTCATACAGTATGCTAGAAGTCTATATGTGTCCACTCTAACCTCTAGGCGATGTATATAGCGCGTGCTAACAACCACACACAACACGTGCGACCCCTACCATCAATACCACTCACTACCTCACCCACATCCCACTCTGTCTTCATTCCTATGTAGCATTACACACGTACGGTTAACATTTGAATTTTTATCTACCCACCCAACACCAAAGTTTTTAATATTACTCGTATATTTATCATCCATTTATATATTTTTACATCATATCATCAAACTCATGAATGTTATTAATCAATTTAAACTGATTCATGTTGATATGATCAACATGTGAAATTTGTTAACTACACTTACTGATATCAAGAGACGTCACTTCAACTCGTGAAATTATGGAGCCAACAAAATGCGTGGCATAAATAAGCTCAAACTCAAACGAGTGGCGTCTAGATTTTATCCTACCCCGTTTCCATATTTTTTTCAGTATCAGAAAGTAGTGGTATAAACAACACTTTATGTCACACCCGTGACATACACAAATCCCATGCTAAGCCTATGGCGTTTTTTATTACGGGTAGGATAAATTCTATGTACCAAACTTTCTCTACTCGCCTTTTTTCAACTATCAACAGGGGTAGTAATGATCGGTGGGGAAAATATCCCTACATACATGCCAATATTTTGTTGGCGATCCCGGAGATCGCTCTCATCTCTTGCTGGATGTGTCAGCAAGAACCGTTGCCTGTCTTGATAACTGTCACCCTTCACAAAGGAACAACTTCAAATATCATTTGAGGATATTCCATAAATACTGTTATCTTCTAATAGTTGTCTTCTAGTATTATTCAAGGATGTTGACTTTTAATAATAGCCCAGACTGTTGAAATAATAATAAAGCCTACACACACGTTGTAGGGAGTAAATCCCACTGAGCACAGACTTGCTTACTGGTGGAGTTTGCGGAGTTTGTGTGGCGCGGTACTTACGTGGGGCGGAACGTGCTCTGCTCCTGTGTACTCTGCGACTAAATAAACCACTCACCGGGATGTAGAGCTGGGAGAGGGGAATGACAATTAGCCCAACGCCCCCACCTCTATTTACAAGGGAGAATCCCCAAACGCCAACGTAGGATTCCAAAGAGAATAGCAAGTGGATACCAATCCGCTTTAACTAACTGGATAACGGTCGGGGTGACATGCCGAGTGGATGTGTGGACATGTTGTTTTATGTCTCTCTCCGTATAGTGGTAGACGTCTATGTAGCGGTACCTTATTTGATACGTAACAAGTTTTGTAATTTTTTTAATTGATCAAAATTCACCAGTTCAGGTGGTTTTATGGTTTGGAAGCAAACACAGGTCCAAATTTACCATACAAATTTTACAGTTGTCATATTGCACCGAGAGTGATGTAAAAAGGTCTGGCAGGTGTGGAAAGCTAGGAGCAAATAAGTTGTTCATTATTGATGAATGAGCGTACAATTATCAATAAATAACAAGTAAATGGTTTGCGTTACATTCAGTCTATGGATAGTTTTCTCAACTCAATTTGCAACAAGTCAACTTGCCATTTCTGCAACTGCCTAGGGTACAATCATATCAATCACCAGTTGGCTGGCTCTGTCTTAACTGCTCAATAAAAAGGATCGGAACCCTTACCGAAGTCTTGTTACCATCACATGCATCTAATTTGTTTATGTCTTATTGTTATCACCTACTTGCGGAATATATAAATTATGACAAAATCTGAATTGCCTGTACAAGGAACCATGGAATATTGCATTAGCAACGCCATTGAGTCACATGAGCTGTCAGTATGTATGTAACACCTGATCTCATCCTACACCATGGCATTATCCGCTTATTTGAAACTTATGCATTGTCCTATCTTGTACTGTCATGTCCTGTCTTGTATTGTTGGGGCACTTCAAGGAAAGAACGCCCATTAAGGCGATGTATGATGTATGATTGTATGATGTCTATGTTTTCTGAATTAAAAAAAACAACTTCACGTTGCCTGTCGCATCCTGTTAACAGTATGTTGACAATGTGTTGACTGTCAAATCCTGTTAACTGTACGTTCATTGTATGTTGACTGTCACATCCTGCTAACTGTACGTCATTGTATGTTGGCTGTCACGTCCTGCTAACTGTACGTCATTGTATGTTGACTGTCACATCCTGTTAACTGTATGTTGACTGTCACGTCCTCCTAACTGTACGTCATTGTATGTTGACTGTCACATCCTGCTAACTGTACGTCATTGTATGTTGACTGTCACGTCCTATTAACTGTACGTCATTGTGTGTTGACTGTCATGTCCTGCTAACTGTACGTCATTGTATGTTGACTGTCACGTCCTGTTAACTGTACGTTAATTGTATGTTGACTGCTGGGCTGATAACTACCAAAATCTGATTCCTACGTCTCGCAGTCTCAGACTCTCCCAGCGTCCTTTGCGCCATATGCATCCGGCTCCTTCTCAGGATCTGCTTTTTTTATCGCCCACTTGTGTGCCGCGCATGCGTGCGAGAGGCGACGGGACGCTGTGTCGTAGCTTCCGAGCATATTTTCACATTTAGAACCTGTCGTGTCAAGCGCTAAGTCTTCGCTTTGAGAGTGGGATAAGGTCATACATGAGGTCAACACATGACTGATGTGGTGATAGAGGTCAGGTTTCAAAGAGGTACCATCAGAGATGTAGGCATGATTTGAAAGAGAATCCATAGCAAATACAACCCACAACACGATGTCATCGGAGCATGTCAGACAATCCACTAACTCTCCTGTATCGTGGATGAAGTTTCCCTTGGCCGATTTCACGGCGCCGATCTGCAGTCATAGTGAATAGCACGCAGATAGGGATCCAAAGTGAACCCGCTGAACCACAGATACCCGTTTACAAAACACCATTTTCGGATATAGGTGCTCAGTGCTTTGACTATGTAGATTCGAGATATTATCCTACCCCTCATATAAATCTCCATAGACTTAACATGGAGTGACTGTATGCCACGGTTATGCCATATAATATTTATATGCCACAGGTGACATTTGAAGTTAAAAACATGTGACAGGGTAGGATTAAATCTAAACGTCACTTAATTTCATACAATTGTTTACATGGCATTCATTGTCTTCTGCGGCAGATATCACTCAGCTCCGCTTCGTGATATCATTCCGCGAAAACAACTCATGACATATAAACAATTGTATGAAATTTCGTGATGTTTCTTGATAATATGCGTCATTCTCCAATATTTTAGATCCATTTTTTTTTATAAACTTATCGACTGTCTTCGAGACAGATTTATTTAGAGACGATAGTAGTAAACTAAACTTCAAAAGTAAGAAACGAGACCAAAAACAAAAGTATAGCCTCAAACCCCCACTAAGCCTCGTTCTTACTGGCCACCGGAAATGGCGTTTTGTGAACAGGTATCTGTGGTTTCAGCGGGTTCACTTTGGCTCCCTAAAGTGAAGGAATAGCTTTTTTGTAGCAAGCTGAAAGTCCATGTGAGCACTCTAACTTTAGGCATCGTATATGAGGGGGCACACGCTAATAATAAGATTAGTGTTACTAATAGTAGTTACCATGTTACTAGTATCGAAATTGGAAGAGGTGCTTGTGCAATGCTTTTAGAACTGCACACATCTCTAGGCTACCCCCCTACTCTCGCTATTATCTTTTTTATCTAGATCTTTATCTCTCAAAATATTTCTGGGTACAAAATCTGAAATACATGTGGGCTTTATTATTTTACTAACATTGGGATAGGTTGTGAAATGATAGATAATTTGATGAACCCAGATATAAGTTGAAAAATGTTTAGATACATGATTTTTTTTAGACACAGAAGTGTCTAGAGTACTCTGATTTGTTATCATCTAGCAATTTAGAAACTAGTTTGAACCTGAGTTAACGTTAACCTGAGTTAACAATACATGTAAATGGTTTCCCGATATATTTAGCATTGCAATGCTCT
Source organism: Alentia gelatinosa (assembly GCA_950022655.1). Taxonomy (NCBI): domain Eukaryota; kingdom Metazoa; phylum Annelida; class Polychaeta; order Phyllodocida; family Polynoidae; genus Alentia; species Alentia gelatinosa. Next base: position 52,181,105 of record OX465586.1, read on the forward strand.
ATTTACGAGAGTTATTGTAGTTAGTACCTTATCTCACCCCTGGTATTTTTGTCCCATGGGCTCAACATTGGTAAATTATTTCAATCCATTCTCCATGGCCTATGAAGTCATATATGTAGTGTGTCGTCTGTTCTATAATTGTTTACAGGAGTGAGATAAATACAGAAAGTGACTCGTTTTAGTCAAAGTCCTCATTCTCCAACTCGTTTGAATGCCATGCAATATTCACTCCGCTCCACCTCGTTCATATCGCCCCACATCAAACTCGTGGAGAACAACGACTTTGCCCAAAACTTGTTTTGTTTTTTTCTTTAGCTCGGCAGGCCTGATTATGTTCTACAAGTAGAACATCCTGTGTTGATGGGATCTCAATATAGAGTGGCCTTCCCTCTTTAACAATACTGCCTCCACACTGAACCAGCACCACTTTGAGTAACCCGAAACGAGGGGCCCCAGCAGCCCGCGTGGGTCGCCGAGTACGGCGGCCACCCGGATCCACGCGAAGAGCTCTTTTATCTCGACCAAATTGAGCACAGTGTACCAAACTGAAGGGCAGTCACCAAGGATAATTTGACACCAAGTTACGTCGTTATTTCCACGCTGCCAGTACAGAGAGGGGCGCTGAGGGGGGCGCCAGAGACGGCAGGAAGGTGGGGAAATTGACGGCAGAGCCTGCGACACCTCCCCGCCACACGTGAGAGGCCACCGCCCTGGAAGAGGCGGTGGGCAAGAACAAGGCGTTAAGACCGTGTGATGTGCGGGCAGCGGCAGGGGCTTTCCCGCCAAAATTCCCAGCCCGCCGCCATTGTATACCTTATCATGGCTGCTGATCCCCGGCCTGCCCAATGCCTGGTCCCAAATAATCGCGGCACCAGCGATGGGGATTCCCGCCAATCGACCCCTGTGACGTCACCTTGGCCGTGGTCTAGCCGTTGACACGGTGTGTCGCCATGGGCTTAGCGTTGTCGGGGAGACAGTGATTGCCAAGGCAGCCCCCAGCCACCACCCTGCTCCCGTCCCAGCCTCATACTAATTCGCCAAGCTCGATCAGAATATATAAAAATAAAAATGAAATGATATCGAGGCATTCCTAGTTGAAGGACCGATACTTTTATATATGCCCCAATGGTGTTACATAGCCAGTAGCATAGAAGGTAGACAGCCCCCGCATCCTATGGCTACCCTCCTTGCTGGGTTCATTGGCCAGTCAGAGAAGGATACTTATATAAAACGTCCTGACCATGCTGTTCAAGTCACAGAACGAGATGGTAATTTACGGTTTGTACGGAACGAAGCATTTATGAACTTTATTCTGATTGTGTTTCAAATCATTTAATGAATGTTCATAATCAAAGACTTGAGCAAGTCTACATCGAAGGTAAATATACAGCATCAAGGTAGTCATATTAGGCATATAAGGCATCAGCATATTATAGTCCCGCCCCCACCAACGCCGATTCTGGTGCCGACAGGCATTACGATTGACTTCCCGACACGAAACCGATTATATTGTGAGGTCAGAAAAAAATCGTGGCAGTGGAACAGGTTTCTGCGATTGCCTCAACGATACCTCACGATTGCATCCCGATATGCTGCGATTGATTACACCAACTGTAGAGCTCCCGATAAAATACAACATGTTGGATTTTTCGTAGCCTGTTGTAGCCTTTTGTAGGTGGTTTAACGGGGAAATATTAATACCTCTAAAAGATAATGGGGATTTATTCAATTTTTCTAAAATTATTGTATATTTCAATATTAAAGCCTTGCCAGAGATCTACATTGATACTGCTCTGATGGTCTACGATTTTGTCATTTTCAAGCGTAGCCTATCGGGAGCTCTATCGTAGACCGTCAGCGTTGGTGGGTGCAGGACCTCGGGGAATTTACCGACACGTTCTTGGGTTGAGATGGATAATTGGACTGGGAAGGGAATGGTAGACAAGCGCTGAAGACTGAGAAGGGAATGACAAGGCATCTCAAGTGAACTACAAGTAAAACATATGATAGGATATATGAACATGCCAAGAGGCGGGGTAAAGACTATGAAAGAAGAGAATGTGTTTACAAAGAGAGTGGAAACACAAAATACTGGGAGAGAAGATCTAGACACCCAGTTCACAAACACTTTAGGCAGAGAGATTGATGAGTAAGTATGTAAAGAAGTTGTATGGATGTACTATCAATACTATCAAAAACCGGAGTACTTGTACGGAGTAACTGTACATCTATCAATAACAATCGACTTAAATGCTAATTCATTGACCTCAATGTACAAAACTGAACTCTTGACAAAGGCGACTTATTGCTGAAACGTTGTAATCTTGTTGTTTTAAGGAAAGTCTACACCAAACCGATAATGGAAGTTGTCTGGTTGTTCTTGCTCTAAAATCTTGATAATTATAATAGAAAAAGGGGCAAAATGTACAGATCAATTATTAAGGTTATAGATATCAGACTGATAGCATCACAATATCGGAATAATTAGAATATACTTAGCAAATCCATATGACGTCATCTCACATTCACTACGCCACGGCTGTGGCGTAGTATTGTCACTTTGTTGGGGTGATCGTTGAGTACTTCTCTAATGTTATTCCTATTACTAACCTTGTACCAGGGGTGGGATAAATACGCGGAACTCGCGTCCTTTCAAATACATAGAAAAAAACCGCCAAAATTTACGTCAGTGTGACTGGGACATGACTGGACCTGCATACTGCAGTCACAGAAACTCGTCTCCCGCCCGCCCCGCCCCTCGTTCCCGCCCCCAGGCTTCCCGATGCTCGACGCTGATTGGTCCTCAGACCAGAATTCGGCGACGTCGACGGTCGTCGGATATCGATTGCCCGCCCGGCCGCCAGGGGTCCGTCGCCATGCTCTCTTTTTGAGGAGCGCTATCTGGCGGCGGCGGTCGGAACGCGGCGACGATCCGTCTCTGCCGATGTCCATCTCTAGTGCCTAGTTATCATATGACCTTTGACCCAGGCCGGGTGAGCAGCCTGTGGTGTGTAGACCACCATCCTGGTAGTAGGACAGGTGGTGGTGTCCTACTGATACAGACTGACAAGTGGTAGGCCATGTACTGATACAGACTGACAGGTGGTGGGGCCCTACTGATACAGACTAACAGGTGGTGGAGCCCTACTGATACAGACTGACAGTTGGTAGGCCATGTACTGATACAGACTGACAGGTGGTAGGCCATGTACTGATACAGACTGACAGGTGGTAGGCCATGTACTGATACAGACTGACAGGTGGGAGGCCATGTACTGATACAGACTGACAGGTGGTACGCCATGTACTGATACAGACTGACAGGTAGTAGGCCATGTACTGATACAGACTGACAGGTGGTAGGCCATGTACTGATACAGACTGACAGGTGGTGGGCCATGTACTTATACAGACTGACAAGTGGTACGCCATGTACTGATACAGACTGACAGGTGGTAGGCCATGTACTGATACAGACTGACAGGTGGAAGGCCATGTACTGGTACAGACTGACAGGTGGTAGGCCGTGTACTGATACAGACTGACAGGTGGTGGGGCCCTACTGATACAGACTGACAGGTGGTAGGCCATGTACTGGTACAGACTGACAGGTGGTAGGCCATGTACTGATACAGACTGACAGGTGGTAAGCCATGTACTGATACAGACTGACAGGTGGTAGGCCATGTACTGGTACAGACTGACAGGTGGTAGGCCATGTACTGATACAGACTGACAGGTGGTAGGCCATGTACGGATACAGACTGACATTTGGTAGGCCATGTACTGATACAGACTGACAGGTGGTAGGCCATGTACTGATACAGACTGACAGGTGGTAGGCCATGTACTGATACAGCCTGACAGGTGGTAGGCCATGTTCTGATACAGACTGACAGGTGGTGGGCCATGTACTGATACAGACTGACAGGTGGTGGGGCCCTACTGATACAGACTGACAGGTGGTAGGCCATGTACTGATACAGACTGACAGGTGGTAGACCATGTACTGATACAGACTGACAGGTGGTGGGCCATGTACTTATACAGACTGACAAGTGGTACGCCATGTACTGATACAGACTGACAGGTGTTTGGGCCCTGCTGATACAGACTGACAAGTGGTGGGCCATGTACTGATACAGACTGACAGGTGGTAAGCCATGTACTGATACAAACTGACAGGTGGTGGGGCCCTGCTGATACAGACTGACAGGTGGTAGACCATGTACTGATACAGACTGACAAGTGGTAGGCCATGTACTGATACAGACTGACAAGTGGTAGACCATGTACTGATACAGACTGACAGGTGGTGGGCCCCTACTGATACAGACTGACAGGTGGTAGACCATGTACTGATGCAGACTGACAGGTGGTTGGCCATGTACTGATACAGACTGACAGGTGGTAGGCCATGTACTGATACAGACTGACAGGTGGTAAGGCCCTACTGATACAGACTGACAGGTGGTAGGCCATGTACTGATACAGACTGACAGGTGGTAAGCCATGTACTGATACAGACTGACAGGTGGTAGGCCATGTACTGGTACAGACTGACAGGTGGTAGGCCATGTACTGATACAGACTGACAGGTGGTAAGCCATGTACTGATACAGACTGACAAGTGGTACGCCATGTACTGATACAGACTGACAGGTGTTTGGGCCCTGCTGATACAGACTGACAAGTGGTGGGCCATGTACTGATACAGACTGACAGGTGGTAAGCCATGTACTGATACAAACTGACAGGTGGTGGGGCCCTGCTGATACAGACTGACAGGTGGTAGACCATGTACTGAAACAGACTGTCATTTGGCAGGCCATGTACTGATACAGACTGACAGGTGGTAGGCCATGTACTGATACAGACTGACAGGTGGTAGGCCATGTTCTGATACAGACTGACAGGTGGTGGGCCATGTACTGATACAGACTGACAGGTGGTGGGCCATGTACTTATATAGACTGACAGGTGGTAGGCCATGTACTGATACAGACTGACAGGTGGTGGGCCCCTACTGATACAGACTGACAGGTGGTAGGCTATGTACTGATACAGACTGACAGGTGGTGGGCCATGTACTGATACAGACTGACAGGTGGTGGGGTCCCTACTGATACAGACTGACAGGTGGTAGGCCATGTACTGGTACAGACTGACAGGTGGTAGGCCATGTACTGGTACAGACTGACAGGTGGTAGACCATGTACTGATACAGACTAACAGGTGGTAGGCCATGTACTGATACAGACTGACAGGTGGTAGGCCATGTACTGGTACAGACTGACAGGTGGTAGGCCGTGTACTGATACAGACTGACAGGTGGTGGGGCCCTACTGATACAGACTGACAGGTGGTAGGCCATGTACTGGTACAGACTGACAGGTGGTAGGCCATGTACTGATACAGACTGACAGGTGGTAGGCCATGTACTGATACAGACTGACAGGTGGTGGGGCCCTACTGATACAGACTGACAGGTGGTAGGCCATGTACTGATACAGACTGACAGGTGGTAAGCCATGTACTGATACAGACTGACAGGTGGAGGGCCATGTACTTATACAGACTGACAAGTGGTACGCCATGTACTGATACAGACTGACAGGTGGTAGGCCATGTACTGATACAGACTGACAGGTGGTAGACCATGTACTGATACAGACTGACAGGTGGTAAGCCATGTACTGATACAGACTGACAGGTGGAGGGCCATGTACTTATACAGACTGACAAGTGGTACGCCATGTACTGATACAGACTGACAGGTGGTAGACCATGTACTGATACAGACTGACAGGTGGTGGGCCATGTACTTATACAGACTGACAAGTGGTACGCCATGTACTGATACAGACTGACAGGTGTTTGGGCCCTGCTGATACAGACTGACAAGTGGTGGGCCATGTACTGATACAGACTGACAGGTGGTAAGCCATGTACTGATACAAACTGACAGGTGGTGGGGCCCTGCTGATACAGACTGACAGGTGGTAGACCATGTACTGATACAGACTGACAGGTGGTAGGCCATGTACTGATACAGACTGACAGGTGGTGGGCCATGTACTGATACAGACTGACAGGTGGTGGGGCCCTGCTGATACAGACTGACAAGTGGTGGGCCATGTACTGATACAGACTGACACGTGGTAGGCAATGTACTTATACAGACTGACAAGTGGTAGGCCATGTACTGATACAGACTGAGAAGTGGTAGACCATGTACTGATACAGACTGACAGGTGGTGGGCCCCTACTGATACAGACTGACAGGTGGTAGACCATGTACTGATGCAGACTGACAGGTGGTTGGCCATGTACTGATACAGACTGACAGGTGGTAGGCCATGTACTGATACAGACTGACAGGTGGTGGGGCCCTACTGATACAGACTGACAGGTGGTAGGCCATGTACTGATACAGACTGACAGGTGGTAAGCCATGTACTGATACAGACTGACAGGTGGTAGGCCATGTACTGGTACAGACTGACAGGTGGTAGGCCATGTACTGATACAGACTGACAGGTGGTAGGCCATGTACTGGTACAGACTGACAGGTGGTAGGCCATGTACTGATACAGACTGACATTTGGTAGGCCATGTACTGATACAGACTGACAGGTGGTAGGCCATGTACTGATACAGACTGACAGGTGGTAGGCCATGTACTGGTACAGACTGACAGGTGGTAGGCCATGTTCTGATACAGACTGACAGGTGGTGGGCCATGTACTGATACAGACTGACAGGTGGTAGGCCATGTACTGATACAGACTGACAGGTGGTAGGCCATGTACTGATACAGACTGAAAGGTGGTAGGCCATGTACTGATACAGACTGACATTTGGCAGGCCATGTACTGATACAGACTGACAGGTGGTGGGCCATGTACTTATACAGACTGACAAGTGGTACGCCATGTACTGATACAGACTGACAGGTGTTGGGGCCCTGCTGATACAGACTGACAAGTGGTGGGCCATGTACTGATACAGACTGACAGGTGGTAAGCCATGTACTGATACAAACTGACAGGTGGTGGGCCCCTACTGATACAGACTGACAGGTGGTAGGCCATGTACTGATACAGACTGAAAGGTGGTAGGCCATGTATTTATACAGACTGACAGGTGGTGGGCCATGTACTGATACAGACTGACAGGTGGTGGGCCCCTACTGATACAGACTGACAGGTGGTGGGGCCCTACTGATACAGACTGACAGGTGGTAGGCCATGTACTGATACAGACTGACAGGTGGTAGGCCATGTACTGATACAGACTGACAGGTGGTAGGCCATGTACTGATACAGACTGACAGGTGGTGGGGCCCTACTGATACAGACTGACAGGTGGTAGGCCATGTACTGATACAGACTGACAGGTGGTAAGCCATGTACTGATACAGACTGACAGGTGGAGGGCCATGTACTTATACAGACTGACAAGTGGTACGCCATGTACTGATACAGACTGACAGGTGGTAGGCCATGTACTGATACAGACTGACAGGTGGTAGACCATGTACTGATACAGACTGACAGGTGGTAAGCCATGTACTGATACAGACTGACAGGTGGAGGGCCATGTACTTATACAGACTGACAAGTGGTACGCCATGTACTGATACAGACTGACAGGTGGTAGACCATGTACTGATACAGACTGACAGGTGGTGGGCCATGTACTTATACAGACTGACAAGTGGTACGCCATGTACTGATACAGACTGACAGGTGTTTGGGCCCTGCTGATACAGACTGACAAGTGGTGGGCCATGTACTGATACAGACTGACAGGTGGTAAGCCATGTACTGATACAAACTGACAGGTGGTGGGGCCCTGCTGATACAGACTGACAGGTGGTAGACCATGTACTGATACAGACTGACAGGTGGTAGGCCATGTACTGATACAGACTGACAGGTGGTGGGCCATGTACTGATACAGACTGACAGGTGGTGGGGCCCTGCTGATACAGACTGACAAGTGGTGGGCCATGTACTGATACAGACTGACACGTGGTAGGCAATGTACTTATACAGACTGACAAGTGGTAGGCCATGTACTGATACAGACTGAGAAGTGGTAGACCATGTACTGATACAGACTGACAGGTGGTGGGCCCCTACTGATACAGACTGACAGGTGATAGACCATGTACTGATGCAGACTGACAGGTGGTTGGCCATGTACTGATACAGACTGACAGGTGGTAGGCCATGTACTGATACAGACTGACAGGTGGTGGGGCCCTACTGATACAGACTGACAGGTGGTAGGCCATGTACTGATACAGACTGACAGGTGGTAAGCCATGTACTGATACAGACTGACAGGTGGTAGGCCATGTACTGGTACAGACTGACAGGTGGTAGGCCATGTACTGATACAGACTGACAGGTGGTAGGCCATGTACTGGTACAGACTGACAGGTGGTAGGCCATGTACTGATACAGACTGACAGGTGGTAGGCCATGTACTGATACAGACTGACATTTGGTAGGCCATGTACTGATACAGACTGACAGGTGGTAGGCCATGTACTGATACAGACTGACAGGTGGTAGGCCATGTACTGGTACAGACTGACAGGTGGTAGGCCATGTTCTGATACAGACTGACAGGTGGTGGGCCATGTACTGATACAGACTGACAGGTGGTAGGCCATGTACTGATACAGACTGACAGGTGGTGGGGCCCTACTGATACAGACTGACAGGTGGTAGGCCATGTACTGATACAGACTGAAAGGTGGTAGGCCATGTACTGATACAGACTGACAGGTGGTAGACCATGTACTGATACAGACTGACAGGTGGTGGGCCATGTACTTATACAGACTGACAAGTGGTACGCCATGTACTGATACAGACTGACAGGTGTTGGGGCCCTGCTGATACAGACTGACAAGTGGTGGGCCATGTACTGATACAGACTGACAGGTGGTAAGCCATGTACTGATACAAACTGACAGGTGGTGGGCCCCTACTGATACAGACTGACAGGTGGTAGGCCATGTACTGATACAGACTGAAAGGTGGTAGGCCATGTACTTATACAGACTGACAGGTGGTGGGCCATGTACTGATACAGACTGACAGGTGGTGGGCCCCTACTGATACAGACTGACAGGTGGTGGGGCCCTACTGATACAGACTGACAGGTGGTAGACCATGTACTGATACAGACTGACAGGTGGTAGGCCATGTACTTATACAGACTGACAGGTGGTGGGCCATGTACTGATACAGACTGACAGGTGGTGGGGCCCTACTGATACAGACTGACAGGTGGTGGGCCATGTACTAATACAGACTAGCAGGTGGTAGGCCATGTACTGATACAGACTGACAGGTGGTAGACCATGTTCTGATATAAATTTACAGGTGGTAGGTCCTAGAGCACGGTAATTGACACGTCATAGGCAGTATTATGGTACTCTGACAGGTAATGGGCCGTATACTGATATCCTGACAGTCAGTAGGCTCCATACGGATAGTCTGACAGGCATGTCACTTCATTCTACAGGTTTGTACGGAATGACAGAACCTAACTCATAACATGCTACAAGTTAATCAAAGACAAGAAAGAGCAAAGCATCAAACTACCTTTACCCTAGTATGAACTGTCGGCGTTGGCAAGCAGAAGCTAGATCTCTCTACTACTAGTTGACAGGACTTAAACCTTGCCCATGAGCCACGGCATAAAAATACCCCGCCATTAGGCGTGTAATTTAATATAATGTGGTCGTTCACTCTATTCAGAACGACTAAACTGTTATGGGCGGGAGATATAAAGAATCCATAATGAATAGATCCATCTGGGATTCATTTCTTCGGCACTCAATTTAGTATCCATCAATTTAAACTAGAGCATTTAAACAATGAGCACCTTTTTTTTTAAATCTTTAAATCTGAATAAAGATTTTTTTCTCAAACTTACAAAAACGATTCCAATCTCTCTCGTAACCAAATCCTCTTAGCTTCGATTCCAACGTTTTACAATCTTGATTGAATATCAAATTTCTCTGATGCCGTTTCGCACGTGTTCTTTCTCCTTCGTCCAGGGTTGAGTCCGAACTCGGCTAAGACTTTCTAAACGCCTTTATCCTCGTAGAGTTAAGCCGCCCGGCTTTGAAGGAGTTCAGTCGGGACTAATTAATAGAGCCGTCAGCACTCGACACGTGCAGTGTCGGCGGGAATTAGACGGACGGTGGGGGGAGGCGTTTAGAGCCGACCGACACGCGCACGGCGTGAGGGAGAACACAGGGCGATACACTTGTCACAATTATGAATACAATTTGTGAATTACCGAGTCTGGGAGGTGCGTGCCTCTCCAGGGTGCAGGTGAGAGATATGTGTCGTTTCAAACCGCAGATCGGTCGGAGACGTCCCTTGGAGTTCGTGTTACGCTATGGCTGTATGTCACGCTTCGTCATCGAGTATCTATAGACCCTTCCCACGTTAGACACTCTAAAGGGGGTATCCCACTATCACGATTTGCGCCTTCAACACACTACGATAGCCTTACGACAAGCGTTTCGATTAAAAAATGAAATTTGTGTCGGAAGGAACGGCTCTATCATGGAAGTGGGTTTTGTATTCCGATGTGTACTACGACACACTCCGACACACTCCGACACACTCAGACACACTCAGACACACTCCGACACACTCCGACACACTCCGACACACTCCGACACACTCCGACACACTCCGACACACTCCGACACACTCCGACACACTCCGACACACTCCGACACACTCCGACACACTCCGACACACTCCGACACACTCCGACACACTCCGACACACTCCGACACACTCCGACACACTCCGACACACTCCGACACACTCCGATAGGTGGGGGGAGGCGTTTAGAGCCGGCCGACACGCGCACGGCGTGAGGGGAGAACACAGGGCCGCTACACTTGTCACAATTATGAATACAATTTGTGAATTACCGAGTCTGGGAGGTGCGTGCCTCTCCTGGGTGCAGGTGAGAGATATGTGTCGTTTCAAACCGCAGATGGGTCGGAGACGTCCCTTGGAGTTCGTGTTACGCTATGGCTGTATGTCACGCATCGTCATCGAGTATCTATAGACCCTTCCCACGTTAGACACTCTAAAGGGGGTATCCCACTATCACGATTTGCGCCTTCAACACACTACGATAGCCTTACGACAAGCGTTTCGATTAAAAAATGAAATTTGTGTCGGAAGGAACGGCTATCGTGGAAGTGGGTTTTGTATTCCGATGTGTACTACGACACACTCCGACACACTCTGACACACTCCGATAGGTGGGGGGAGGCGTTTAGAGCCGGCCGACACGCGCACGGTGTGAGGGAGAACACAGGGCTGCTACACTTGTCACAATTATGAATACAATTTGTGAATTATCGAGTCTGGGAGGTGCGTGCCTCTCCAGGGTGCAGGGGAGAGATATGTGTCGTTTCAAACCGCAGATCGGTCGGAGACGTCCCTTGGAGTTCGTGTTACGCTATGGCTGTATGTCACGCATCGTCATCGAGTATCTATAGACCCTTCCCACATTAGACACTCTAAGGCCTGGCATCCACCTACTATGATAGAAATTTAGACCTACCGATATGGCACCGATACAAAAAGTCAATATCGGAGACATATCACGAAGGTGCAAAATCGTAGGCATATGTTTAGACATGCCAATCCACCATGTATTTTATGGGGTTTTCATCAGTGTCTAATACCAGAAAAGTGGTCAACTGCCCCGATATTAGGTGACCTTCCGACGCGATTTTGATGTTTTTATTGGGAGGGCCTAAGGCCTGTTATCCAACTACTATGATATGGCTCCGATATGGTCTACGATGCACCTTCCGATACAAAATCAAAATCGTGTTGGAAGATCATCTAATATCGGGGCAGTTGACAACGTTTCTGCGATTGGGCACTGAAAAATACCCATTACGATGCGTGGTGGATTGGCATGTCTAGACATATGACTATGATTTTGCACCTTCCCGATATGTCTCCGATGTTTGATTTTTGTATCGATGCCATATTGGTAGGTCTAAATTTCTATCGTAGTAGGTGGACGCCAGGTCTAACCGACATTTTGTTAACAATGAGCAAATGGTATGTTTATCATTTATGAATGAGCGTTTATTATAAATTAATCACAATTAAAAGGTTTGGGTCACATTCAGTCTATGGATCGTTGCTGTAACCCATTTACACCCAGTCAACTTGTCATTTCTGCAACTGCCTGAGTCCAGGATGTCTATGGCAAACAGAAAAGGGGTCATCCATAATGAAAGTACGCACTGAGGTGGTGGGGGTAAAGAAAATTCGGAAATTCTGTGTATGCTCCTTCTTTGTTCTATTGCGGACACAATCGGGATGGGGAGGGGGAGGGTGTCCAAATTTCCGGAAATTCTGCGTACGTACTTTGTGAATGGCCCCAAAGGGTCTTCATATACGACATATATAATAGATTATTCAACATGCTTCAGGTCTGCCATCCTAGGATAATCATAAAGACGTGATCAACTGCCATGATTCCAGGTTGCCTTTCTTGTGATTTGGATTTTTCGTGGGGAGTTGCATCGAAATGCCTATCATAGGTGTTTTGGATTTCGGGGCACGCCGGGACTTACGTTGATCGTGTTTTGTGAGCTTCAGAAATGTTTGTCTGGCCTGAGTCTCCATCAGAACAATGATCAAGTGCACAAGTCAGCAGCCATGGACGATTAACATAACATTGACAGAGGTGACTCAAAGGTCGCAGACAGAATATGACCAAAGTGAGTTCTCATTTCTATTGATACTCATCTGGATGAAGTTCCATCTTATCATTCGAGACCAGGGGAAATGTAATGCATCTCAGGAGCGCTGGAAACTGATCTGTATTTGTTGTCAGGTTCTATTCTTGGAAAGTTGAACATGAGGACTTTGTTTTGAATCATAGATCCCACACACAGGTTGGTGGCAATTGCAACAGACGCTACAGTTATAGCCCTGTTCACACTGTGCGACTGGGCCCTGTTGCTCCACCTTTACGACAGAGCTGCGGATCGCAGAATAGCGATCCAAGGGCCTAAACTTTGCTCCTGAAATTTTGCGGAACGCACCGCAATCGCATAGGCGCATCGCTGCTTAAAATGCTACTTTTTGCCATACTTTTTACGCGGACCTTCACAGCACTGCGGATCGTATCGCTATTCAATATGTGCCCCTGAATTGTGGTATTGCTATCGCATCGTAAAAATTAGCGATTCCGTGGAAATATAGCGATACGATCCAATATTACTGGAGCAACGCTCTTTAGTCGAGTCGTGAAGTAATCGTAAAAATAAAAATGCGATCCTATTATAGCTAGCAATACCACAAACACAGGAGCAACGGGGCCCAGGGGAGGGGAAAAAGTCGCCGTTAAATGTACGACCACTAGTATGCGATCCACAGCTCTGTCGTAATCTTGGAGCAACGGGGCCCTGCTGCGCAAACCACCCCTCCCTTGAGATATCTCCTTGCGATATCGCAAGCATATCGCAGGGAAAAATATCGCTAAGTGTGCGATGGCCGTAAGTGGCCGCCAGCATGCACGAATCAAGGGACACAAGTTAATCACAAACTATGCTCAAAATGCTGATGACCAATGTTTGTACTGCAGCATTAGTAATACGTGGGGAATGTGCAGTATCATATCAGTGGTCGTAATAGTAGTGACAGCAGCAGTAGTATATTTAGTGGCGGAATGAATATTTGAAGCAGGTACCGTATTTGCAATTGTGAAGTCAGCTACAAATGCCCTGACGATGTAAAGTATTGAGTGTTGCATGTACAAATCATCATCAAAGGTACACAAGGGAATGTAATTCTCATTTGTTTGAAGTCAGGTGGATTGCGAGCTGCTCCGTGATGTTGTATTCTATTGGTGTATTCCTGACAGTGCATTCTGGTAACATTTTACAGACAGAAGCAAGCAATTCCCTCTTTCTACACGCTATTGCTTAGCACCCGTATTATACTACGAATCAAAAACTCTGAATATAATTGTAATATATATATATATATATAGCTGTAAAGAACAATCTGCTGTACATGCTACAAAACGAGATGGGAATTGGTGGTATTTACGGAATACATTTTATATTGATTTTAGATTGGCAAGCTCAGGAGGGCGAACTGCAATATTTCACGGAATGATTCGGGGATTCAAAATAGATAAAAATACAGATATCACCTTGATTAAAATATACATACACTGACGACCAATAGATGTTAACTTGTGATGGATTGTTCAGTACCACAACCTCTGTACTGCTACATTTTAATGGTCGAGAAAGTCACATTTCAGAATTCCGATGCACAAAGATACTCAATGCGTTTGGGATTCAGATGCACAAGAGAAACTTCAGAAAGGTTAAAGAATTGAATACGAGATGAGGAAACGAAAACTGACACCTATTTCACGCATCGTGTTGAGTGCATTCAATGTCCATGACCTCTCGCTATTCAAAACTCCCCTCGGCGATATATGACCGCAAATCTTGGGTAAAAGTTCTGCACGTCTCCTTGATATATTCTTCATATCTATTGCAGTTGGAATTTTAACTTCTGTTCTTGATTCAACAGGTCTTGTTTAAAAGAAATCCGATCCTAGATATGTAATGACCATATCGACTAGTGACTGGAGGGGAAATAATCAGGTTCATATCTTAGGAGAAGTGAGAGTCATTTTGAACGATTGCAAACATTTGTAAACAATGATGGCAGAAACTGTAGCCCAACCCCTATGGAAGTTTATAAGTAGGAGTAGGGTGGGTGGTAAGTTTTAACCCTTTCCTTACTAAGGATGCCACAATGACATTCCCCAGCCACGGCCGAATGATACCATATGACATCATTTGACATTTTGCAATTTAGGCTCATAATTCGGGAAACACTCGATAATGTAAATAATGTAAATCCATTTTTACACAAAATATGTATCTCAATTTAACCGATGTAATTATTGAAAAGAAAATGGAAAAGGGTGCTATAGAAACACATATCACGTCATATGACACCATTTTTTAAATGTGGTGCTCACTCTTAAGGGCCGATTCCACCAACAGGATGGATTTGCCGAGGTATATCTTGGTATGGCTTGTAGTGTCTTACTCTGTCGCAATGTGTCGTACCTCACTTGTCTCAAAACGTAGACGAGTGGTGTCGGGTGTATATTTTGGTGCTCCACCACCGCGACACCTCAAGACACATCGCGACAAATAGGTGATTATTCAATCCTAGCCCGACCTAGCAAGACAACCAAATCGGGCCGAATCTTGCTACATCGTGTGTGTTGGTGGAATCGGCCCTACACTGTCCATATATATGTGAGCTAGAGTCGCCATCTACACGATGCAGCACAAATATCGTGTGTCTGGATCGGGTTAAATCATCTGCGGGAGGTTGTGTACACTGGCAACTAGAGCTACACAAAATTAGCTCGGGGACCTGTTTCACTAGTTTCGTGACATGTCTATGACACCATACAGGCATTGGGGTTGTCTAGTTTCGTGACAACACTAGTAGATCTGCCCTTAGGAAAAGACAGACCCCAAACATAAGAAGTAGACAAATCTACACATCATGGACCTGTTTCACTAGTTTCATGACAAAAGTGTTAGACAGACATGAAAAGCGGCACCAACAGTGCAAGCAGGAACGAACAAAACCAAGTCTAATGTCTAGTTCTTATGAAACCAGACACACCATCTAGATGCCATCTAGATATGTCACGCAATTAATGAAACAGGTCCCAGTGGTCGGGTTAGATATGCAGCCACCTTGACCCAGTAGCAGGACCAGTTTGTGACTCTTCAACCAGATCTTTCGTAATGCTTGGAGAGTGTGTTATGTCATAACCTCAAAGCCAATTTTCCGTTTCCTTATTTCTTTCCTGTGTATCATTTCAAAATATAATGAACACAAATCTTGGTGCCTTTATCAATTTGTTAGCTATGAATATTTCATATTAAGTATGTCTGCTTTTAGAATATACATAGAACAAAGGTATTTGGTTTGAGGCGACGGATACTGTATGTCATTACCCCTTTACCCGCAACACAAAAGTATAAAGCAGAGGTTGGGCAAATAAAATTTATTTTAATTTTATGAGCGAAGAGAGAAGATATTAATACGTGATAGTAATATCTTAAAGATAACAAGATACATATGGAAGATATGTTATGTTATATGATAACATATTGGTAGATATGATACATATATGGTAATATGTTATATGTTATACGTGATAAGGTATAATGTATTACGTATGTTGATATGTAATAGTATAATACATATGGATATACATGTATAAAGTATAATGGTATATATGAATATACAGTGTGTATAAAAACGCCCTACGAGAGTAGGAAGATATAGGAGAGGGTGGGTGGGAGAAAATTGGAGTGCGTCTGAACGTAGTGAAGCGCGAGAAGAGAGTGAGAGAGAGTGTGAGAGCGTGCTTCACCACGTGACCTAATAGTTCACGTGATTCGCACGAGGGGGCGCGCAGGGAGCGCGAGTACAGAGGGAGTGCGCTAGGTGGAGCAATGACCGCCCCTGACCCTACGGCCATGGGCTACCCATTACCCCTTTACCCGCAACACAAAAGTATAAAGCAGAGGTTGGGCAAATAAAATTTATTTTAATTTTATGAGCGAAGAGAGAAGATATTAATACGTGATAGTAATATCTTAAAGATAACAAGATACATATGGAAGATATGTTATGTTATATGATAACATATTGGTAGATATGATACATATATGGTAATATGTTATATGTTATACGTGATAAGGTATAATGTATTACGTATGTTGATATGTAATAGTATAATACATATGGATATACATGTATAAAGTATAATGGTATATATGAATATACAGTGTGTATAAAAACGCCAAAAAACCCATGAAAAAAGTGGCGTGGAGGGTGGGAAAAGGTTAGAGTCACTTGTTAATTGACTTGATCAGAGAGTCGTTAACCTGAGTGGCACTCGACACTCGGATGTAGCTCCTGTGAGCGTTCGAGCGCCACCCCTCGTATCTCTGGATGGAGAGTTCGGGGACCCCGGCCTGGAAGGCCTGAGTGGCCGCGGCCTTTCTCAGGCTGTGCAACGTGTACGTTTTCGCCGGGATCCCCGCCAGAGCCGTAAGTCTGTCCCATTCCCTCGTCAGCGACCTGGTCGTTATCGGTGACCGATCAGCGTTCATCAGGAACGGGTCTCGGTCGCTAGACGTGGGAACGGCCGCGATCATCTCTCGCACGGCTTGCATAGGGCACGACCTCCGGTCGGGAGAGGGCTGGAGAGCCACGTGCTTCTCCTCTCCAACACACTGGAGGTTTTTCGCCGCTTTTACCCTGACGGTGACGTGAGTTGACGTGACTTTCACGTCCCCGCGAGTTAGGTGCCTGTCCGGATCGAATCCTCGGACGGATGGTGGGGCGACCTCGCTCTGCCGCAGGGCCGCGAAGAACATCAGCAGGCAGGCCGCTCTGGTGGACCGGTCGAGGGGCGTGGCCGTTAGTCCACCGAGGACGCTCCTGAGGGCCTGCATCGGGATGGGCGGTTTGATGTTCGGCGTGTAGGACTTGTCCCTCTTCATTGCGTCGATGGCCCTCTTTACTCTCGCGTCCTCGGTCGCCACGACGTTGCCCCCGGACAGGCGCAGGTGCGACCGTAGGTGCGACAAGTGGTTGGCCACGGTCGCGGGCGAGGGGGCGTGGTCCCGGACGTACTCCAGATACGACGTGACGAGGCTGACCGACGGCTGCTGCGGGTCCGTACCCGTCCTCCGGCAGAATGCGATGTAGGTCGATACGGCGCTTCGCTGGTTCGCGACCGTGCCGGGGGCACGCGCCGCGGCTTGCCGCGCAGATGCCCTCTGCTGGAGACAACGTAGCGCCGGATCTGCAGGAGAGCCGGACGACAGGCACAAATGAGGCGTGGTTACAAGGCACAACAGGCATGAGATTATGAAATGACATGTAACGTTCAGCTCTAGCATTGTCTCTGGAGGTGAGGTGCGACCGGCTGAGGGCGTCCGCGACCGAGTTGAGGACCCCCGGGATGTGTGTGTACAGGAGGTCCACCTGTAATTTCGCCTGTACCATCCAGGCCTGGCGCGCGCACTCGGCGAGGACCCGGTTGCGTGCCCGCCCCGACGTGAGCGCCTGGACAGTCCCCATATTGTCGCAGAACACCTCCACCCTCGTGCCTCGGTCCCGGTCAGTGAGGAACGTGTTGAGGGCGTAGATGGTATTGAGGGCCTCGAGCTCCGAGATACACTCCACCGGGTCCCCGACCGGGCAGACCTGACCGGAGTACGCTAGGCGGCCGTCCGTCCCACCCACGCCGGTGAGGCAGGCGTCCACAGTGATACACTTCGTCGGGGGGCCCCTGGGGATCAAGGCACGTCCATTCCACCCGTCAGCGAATCTCGAGAACCAGTCGAGGTCCTGCCGCATGTCCGACGAGATGTTGATGTAGAATCCGGACATGCCTCGCAGGGCCTCGAGGAGTTTGCTGACGAATGCCCTTGCCGGCCGGATGCACTTTGCGACGTGTAGTATTTTCCCCAGTATCGACTGGAGCTGCCGCTTCGTGAGGGACCGCTTCCGGGAGACGGCCGCGACGTGTTGCCGCACATCCTGCAGTTTGTCTTCCGGGATCGATAGCGTCATCTTCGCGGCATCGATGTCGATCCCTAGCCAGCGGACCACCTGCGACGGTTCCTGGGCTTTGTCCCGGGCCTCGGGGAGACCCAGCTCGCGGAAGAGCTCCCGGGCGGTCGCGAAGTCCGCCGCGGCTTTCTCCTTCGACGGCGATATGATGATTAGATCGTCGAGATACATCGCTCCCTCGACCCCCTTGCCGGCCAGAATCTCCACTATGGTATCCGCTACGCACTGCATGTGGTACGAGGACGCGCGGGCACCGAACGGCATGGCCGTATCACAATAGTACCCGCCGTCCCACATGAAGCATAGGAGGGGCCAGTCCAGGGGGTCGCATCGAAAGTTCTTGTATGCCCTCGCGATGTCGATCGAGGCCATATAGGCCCCGGGCCCCGACCTCAGGAGGCGGGAGACGAACCCGTCAATGGTAGGGAGGCTGTGCTCCCTTTCCTCCCCGTAGACCGAGTTCTTCATCACGAAGGCATTGACGCTCTGTTGCCGCGGGAACGTCATGTCCGTTATTACTCTCCGGGCCTCGGAGTCCCGCTTCTCCCGCGACATCAGGGGAGACACGTGGCACCACGGGCTGAACGGGGCGTCGGAGAACGGGCCGAGCAGATTGGAGAACGACAGCTCCTTTTTCACAAACTGCCCTACCTCGGTCGGGTACCCGGTGGCACTGGGGTGGTTAGGCACCCCTCTGGTATCCGTCGCGGGACCGAGGTATCCTAGGGGGAAGCCGTATCGTATGAAGCCCAGCAGCTCCTGCTTCCCCCGCATGCCCGTGAGGTATTTCTCCCACGCCCGCAACCGTAGGTCCGTGGGGAGAGTAATCTTGGTACACATCGCGTTGGGCAGGCCCGAGGCCCGCACCGCCTCGTAGATGTGGCCGTGCGCCGGCGGGGCGCCGTCCTGCATCCGCGGCCATTCCGCGCGCCGATGTGCCCTGAACGCCTCCGGGTCCGTACGAGTCCCGGCGGCAATGATCCCGGTCCGACACACTTCCTCGAGCTTAGCGAAGTCCGGGGGCGCGCACGGAGGGGGTCCGTCCTCGGTCCCGTGGCCGGTCGCGCCCGGGTGGGGGACGCCCACCGGCACGGCCACGTGGACCTGCGGAGTCGTGTTGTTATTGTTGTTGTGTATTGCCTCCCCGTCACGTGGGGGAATCCTTACTCCGTGTGTGACGTCACGTGTCGGGGTGGCCTCACGTGGGGAGGTGCCGACCGGGAGTCGGCCGCTGACCACCTGTGCCCACGTGGCCGTTGGCGGTTTCCTGTCCCGTGTTGTTTCAGCACTGGACGTCTCTGTGATCTCACGTGCCGCGTACCCTCTGACCCCGGGAGCCCGGGTGGGGGGTGCCCGTGAACATCCTGTAGTCGGGTGCGCTCCGGTTACTCTCGGGGCGCACCGTGCCCGTTTTTTGCCGGCTGCGGAAGTCCATGTTGGTAGAGGGCATCCGGTCCAGGGTCGGCCGCCCTCATCGTGTATCCGGCCTGCGGGGTGTATCCGCCCTGCTGTCCGCGGCGTGTTGGTTGAGGGGCTACCGGCTGGGACTCGTAACCCATGGTCTACCCCAGTTTGCGGTTGCAGGCATGGAGCGAGTGCCCGCACTGTTTCCCCACCGAATCGCAGAACGAGCAAATGTGAACCCATTTCACGGGCCCGTCCTCGTGCCCGCTCCGATGCCTGCACCCTCTCTCCGAATTAAACTGCCGGCACGGCAGCTCCCTGGCTTTGTCCTTCCCTGCGTTATCCGGTCCGGCCGACCTGGTCGAGGTCGTCATGGCGAGCCGGACTCGCTCCTCCTGTATCAGACCGTAGTCGGACCAGCTAAGCCTGCCGGCCTCGATTTGGTCGAACACAAATTGGCTCCATCGCCTCACCCCGGCCCACGGTCGGGATTGGGCATCGATGGATACCTGGTGGAGATGCTTAAACATGTGGTCCCGGTCGGCGGGCTCCACGGCTCGGTCGTCCCCCAGCAGACCGAGGAACGCGCTAACGTATTCCATCGGCCCTAGGGACCCCCGCACCTCCAGCTTCTGAGACAGTGTAAATACGCCCTCGCGGTCCACAAACATAAATGGCTTCGAGGTCAACCGAGAGATGTTTAAGTCCGAATGGAGCTTACCGTACCGTACCGAATGGAGCTTACTTCAGCCTCCGCATCGGCGTGCGATGTGCTGGGGCCTGCTCGTGTCTTCGGCATCCTCACGTTGTTCTGGCAGACAATTAACCGTACTTTAAAACCTTAACGACCTCGGGCCGATACTCGTGGAGTATCCGGTGCCGCGAGCGATGTAGGCCAAAAATAGCGGAGAAAATTGGAGTGCGTCTGAACGTAGTGAAGCGCAAGAAGAGAGTGAGAGAGAGTGTGAGAGCGTGCTTCACCACGTGACCTAATAGTTCACGTGATTCGCACGAGGGGGCGCGCAGGGAGCGCGAGTACAGAGGGAGTGCGCTAGGTGGAGCAATGACCGCCCCTGACCCTACGGCCATGGGCTACCAATTTAACCCGACCAACCCCTACATGGTAGAAGGGGTTGGTTGCCAAACTAACGAGTAGATCCGCCAAAGGGCGTGGTGTCTGCTAAGTGCGGCGGGTCCGTCAGGGGGCGCCACCGTGATCGTGTCGTCCCGCGCCTAAGCTATTAATCTTCACACATTTGCCATAATTCTCGTACCATATATTCAAGACATTGTGAACTTTTGAAAAAAAATCCCTTTTTTTTAAATTCCATTGACATCAATCCAAGAGCTGGCGCCTAGTAATGTCCAAGCGAAAGTGAGGATATTGCGTAGTGGCAAGACGAGGAGAATACGACCATGCAGATCATGCACGGTAATATTGTATTCATTATTCATCATACCAAATATAAGTTATCAAAAGATAGAGAAAATAGCAGCCGATATTCTAATCCACTACTTTGCATACAAGGGACCTTTCTCCAAATTCTACTGAGTAGAATACAACTTTCCATATTTTACTCAGTATCAATCTCTAGGTTCCATAGGTTTAGTATTGAGACTCCGTATTAGGTGGATAGTAAATCCATATACTCACATAAAGTATTTTGCGCGTGTATACGTTTTCCCACGCTCAGATGGATACTATACTCCTATCAAATTGACGTTGAAGGCTTGATATAAACACATATATAATATTACCATGATTCTGATCTGCATGGTCGTATTCTCCGTGTAGTTGACACTTAATAATATCTGAGAGAATGAGAGGATATCAAGTAGTGTCAATGACAAGGGGAATACGACCATGCAGATCTAAACGATGGTAATGTTGTGTTGCACCACTATGGGGTCTAATTAGATGTTACTTAGACCTGGGAGTAGCTAAATCCTTTTGACTTCTATATGTCCAATAACTCTCTTATATGATGATTGTCCACTAGGGTAGAAATACTCATGAAGCACAACCGCAGCGACACGGTGACCTCACACCGCTGTGATCAGAGGTAATAAGGATGAACAATGAAGTCTTATGTGGTTTTAGTACTTTGAAAAGCAATCCATTGACATGTGATCTCATTAGAGCACTATGCTTGTGGTCTTATTCATAAACACATTATATGATTTTGATAGTTCGCAGCAAACTCTCACTCATAAGTAAATCAAGTCAGTTCATTATAATCACAATAATATACTGAATATACTGTCCAAACCTGTATAATCAATTATATCATCTTCCAGAATATAAAGAATGTCGGATTGCTCATGCGACTATCGCTTCATCATCCTTGATTTGTCCTTAATGAATGTCCAGATGTAATTCATATGATTCACGACTCGCTCATTAGTTAGCAACACATCCTGAGATGTTAGTCCAGTTCCAATATTCCAGTAATATAAGTCTGATGTATTCTCTCTGTGTCCTCTCCCATCGAGAGTTCCTCACACATTGGTATGTAAGTTACTCATAGAGCAGGCAGATCCATGCAATAACCTTCACCAGTAGGCGACTCCACTCCATGTAGAGTGAAGCCTCCAGCGCTTAGAATAAGCACGCTCTCCAGTGAGGAGCGGCTTTTCTCTTTAGTTTCTCAACTAGATCTTTACTTCGTACTCACTGCTGCTCACAGCAGGAAGTGCAAAGGTATACGCCTCTGCTGCTACGTCAGCAACTCACATGATCATTCTCTTCCTTATACAGAATGTCTACTCTACCACCTACTTCCAACCATTGCTATCTTACTTTGTGTTAGAGACTCTGTTCATTACTTGGTTTTCTGTCAGCCAACATAGTTTCCCTCTAATATGTTTTCTCTATTACATGTACAGCATTTTGCCCTTGATGCCCTGAATCTAAAATCTACAACTATTTTCGACTCTGCTTCAGTACTTGATCACAGAAATATAATGCCTGTAACAGATGAAAAAAAAGAGAAAACGTAGTCACTGTGTCCGTACGGATCTCTGTTCGTACCAGATTAAACAGGTCTTTAAGGTACAAAAGGCCGAGAATGGGATCCCAAACAAGCTCGACCACTACTTTTCTGATTATCATATACATGTACATAAAGTTGATGAGAAAAGCCTTTTCATTCACTTACAAACTCATTGCTTCATAGCTGATTCACTACCTCACAGTGAGCCCGTTATCAACATTATTCATACTGTATTTCATAAACGTTCGGCCATAAGTACATAATGACTTAGAGCAAATGCTAGGTTAATTATTGATGGATGAGCGTGCAATTTGTGATATGTTCAGTCCATGGTTCATTTTTATTAACTCACTTGCACCCAATCAACTTGCCATTTCTGCAACTGCCTGAGTCTAGGATCCAAACATATCAAGCATCAGTAGGTCAATGAGTATCAAGTAATCAAGTGATTGTTCATGGTTAGCTGGGCACACCTCTAAGACCTTTTTCCATGGTGAAAAGTTAGGGCTTAGCCATCATTGCACGCCAACGAGCCAGACATTGACATTTTTCCACGGTAAAAAGCCAGGGCTCAGCCATTGTTGCATGCTGAAAAGTTAGACTTCAACATTTTTCGATGCTGAAAAGTCAAGACAGTTTTTACACTTGTTTGAGTAAAATTTGAAGCTACTGACGTTCTTTTGGCTTGCAAAAAAGGGGGGGGGGCAGTCGCCACCCCCATGTCCTCCTATTCCGACGCCACTGGTAACTGTTTTATAATTCTGCCTGATGTCATTCCTCGGCTGCATCTATGGTTATGTCATATGATATTCTCTGACGGTATCTACGGTAATGTCATATGATATTCTCTGACGGTATCTATGGTAATGTGATATGATATTCTCTGACGGTATCTACGGTGATGTCATATGATATTCTCTAACGGTATCTACGGTGATGTCATATGATATTCTCTGACGGTATCTACGGTGATGTCATATGATATTCTCTGACGGTATCTACGGCAATGTTATATGATATTCTCTGACAGTATCTACGGAAATGTTATATGATATTCTCTGACGGTATCTATGGTAATGTGATATGATATTCTCTGACGGTATCTACGGTGATGTCATATGATATTCTCTGACGGTATCTATGGTAATGTGATATGATATTCTCTGACGGTATCTACGGTACTGTCATATGATATTCTCTGACGGTATCTATGGTAATGTGATATGATATTCTCTGACGGTATCTACAGTAATGTCATATGATATTCTCTGACGGTATCTACGGTAATGTCATATGATATTCTCTGACGGTATCTACGGTAATGTCATATGATATTCTCTGACGGTATCTACGGTAATGTCATATAATATTCTCTGACGGTATCTACGGTGATGTCATATGATATTCTCTGACGGTATCTATGGTAATGTCATATGATGTTCTCTGATGGTATCTACGGTACTGTCATATGATATTCTCTGACGGTATCTATGGTAATGTGATATGATATTCTCTGACGGTATCTATGGTAATGTCATATGATATTCTCTGACGGTATCTACGGTAATGTCATATGATATTCTCTAACGGTATCTACGGTGATGTCATATGATGTTCTCTGATGGTATCTACGGTAATGTCATATCATATTCTCTGACGGTATCTATGGTAATGTCATATGATATTCTCTGACGGTATCTACGGTAATGTCATATGATATTCTCTAACGGTATCTACGGTACTGTCATATGATATTCTCCGACCTTATCTACGGTAATGCTTTATATGATTGCCCTGACAGGAAATGTATGTGTTTGTGGAGGGGGAGTGCTCTGCACAGCAACAGTTGTAGATTTGATTATGGACAGTAATAAGAAATAAAACTACTTTGCAACATGTGGACTTTCCCTAACGCCTAACAGGTCCAGGAATCCTCTATCATGGCAAGGAGGGGTGGGGTAGGTGTAGGCATACAGGGACTAAATACTGTATCATGGCAAGGAGGGGTGGGGTAGGTGGAGGGGTACAAGGAATGAAGCCTGTATAGATGAAGGGGTACAGGGATTGAAGCAAATATCATGGTGGGGAGGGGAGAGGTGGGTGGAGGGTACAGGGACTGAAGCTTGCATCACGGTGACGAGGCATAGAGAAAGTGGAGGGGTACAGGGACTGCAGCCTGTATCATGGGGAGGAGGTGTAGCGAAGGTGGATGGGTACAGAGACTGAAGCCTGTATCACGGTGAGGAGGGCTGGGGTAGGTGGAGGGATACAGGGACTGTAGCCTGTATCATGGTGACGAGGCATAGGGAAGGTGGAGGGGTACAGAGACTGAAGCTAGTCTACAACAGTTGTTCCCCATCTCATTCTGACAGAACATTCGGGACCAGAAATCCATTTTATGAGCTATTTACACGTATGAGGTAAACCTCAGTGATCATACCACCATGGATCCAATGGCTTTAGGACTTAAGATTTAGCTGTGGTCTCACACCTGAGATACAAAATTACAAGTTCGAAAAATACCTTGCCAAATGATTCTCTGTATGCTACGCGAACTTCAGCCCAACTTTGGATCTGCCTTTCAGTGACGGCGCCCGTGCCCGTCTCAGAAACATTGGAGAATTAATTCCAGCCTTACATTATTTGCATAAAAGACCATAAAATATTTACAGATTGCATGTGGTCGTTGAATCTTGTTACGTCCCACTCAGGTCTTTCTGAATCCCATTTCACTCGTCCCCGCTTTCACCGAATCTTATTATGTTTGGTCCAGCAGCCCTGCATTGGGATGAAGTGAACGAGTCTTTTCATCATTTTCTTTTAGATTTACTCGCTCGGGAAAGAGCACCACCTCATATACTAACATGGGGTGTGATTTGCCAGAATTATGTGTAAGAGAGCCGTGTTCGATTCTTAGATAAGATCAAAGATGACGAGTCACTCTACAGTTAAATGTCAGGTAATTGGTTGCCAAATATGGTTTCAATTGATCAATCAACAAAAAAAAGATCGCGTGATTCATGTAAATTTTGAACAGAGGGAATTAAATCTTAAATTAAATAAAGGTATTAGTTTCTTGGAGATGTGTATGGAAAACCGTTCCATATCTAATCTTAATGACATGCAGAAGTGATCTGAAGAAGACGGTTCCCGTAAAGAAAATGTGTCCATGAAAACACGCGTCGCGGAAAGGATATTTCTCTACTTTCAATTTGTAGTGGGAAGTGCCATATGGAAGTGACACTTTCACAAGTGAATATATACACAATATTGCCATAATTTCGATCAGCGCGGTTTTATTCTCCGCGTAGTTGACGAGTATTGTGAGTATTGTCATTTACAAGGAGAATACGATCACGCAGATCGAAATCATGGTACTGTTGTATTTTTTACTCACCTTTCGACTAATTTTTTTTTCCATTTTTATTCGACAGGTTACATTGTCGCTCTTCCACACAAACGAGGGTATAAACATAGCAATACGCGGTATAGTATATGATATGATGAGACGTATTATTAGGGGGAGAAATATTGTAAATGATTAGAAATTCTACGCAAGCGCCGTGTATTGTTTATATAAGATAGTTCCTGTATTGCCCATCAGGTGGCCGAAAAAAAACGTATTCTCCTAGGAGAATACGGCTTTCCGTATTCTTCCCAGTAGCGATCTGTAGGCTCCATATGCTTAGTATGGAGACTACGTATTAGGTGGGTAATAAATCCTAAAATGCCCCTGATATATATATGATTTACATATGGAGATAATTGACTTCCCTCTGCTGCAATAGCGTTATCATCGAATTATATATGAATAAATACTTTTTTGTAGTACCAGAGAGTACCAGAGAGAAACGTATATTACTATATACCAGTGCACGAATGTCTCACTTTTACGCGATAAGAGGAAAGATTCCGTTCGGCCGCACCATGGCGTAAAATATTTTTACGCCACACCGTACCACGTGATCTTATTTCGGAGGTTGAAATACGTTGATAATGTGAGTACCAAAATGGCATTTAAATCGAATATCGGTATATAGTAATAAAAAGACATAGTGACCTCGATATTTTGGTCAGAAATACTCACCTCAGTCTACGACTTCAGTGAGTATTTCTGACCAAAATATCTCTCCAGGAACAGATTCCATTCGGCCACACTAACCATGTATTTCTATATTCATTATGCCTCTTGAAAACAGCTTAGTTGTAAATATCTGTGATAAGCCATTCCCGGCGGTTACACTATACGTGACAACTGTAGATCGTCTAGCCTATAGTCTTCAGGTGGTGCTGTATTACGTAATATCGGCGGTAATAGTCATTAACCGAACAATTTCTTCAAGCCTTTATACTTTATATATGTATTGATTTCTAGCCACTGACAGCTGAAAGTCGTCAGGTGGTGTAAAGTTCAAGAATCGCCGCCTACAATCGTCCGGTGTAAAAGCCGGGATAGAGTGAAACGAGTGGTGCTTAATCTGAGAGCCTGAGGTGGTTCAAAGCAGTATTCAAGCAGTTCTTATCATCCGAAACAGCTCCCGAACAGCCACACTAGGGGAGTCAGGCGATGTAAACATGATTAGAAGGTGAATGTCGGAGGGTGGGATTAAGAAAAGGGGATTTTACATTTCCCATTAGAAGGAATGAGATGACGGGTACATATGGCGGTCACGTGGGCCCAGATGAACCAGCAAGGCCAGTTATTGCCGCATTTCCACTTTACAATAGACCTTTTTCCACAGGCCGGTGTCGCACTTTATCCGTTTGGTTACGTCAGGCCTGCAGCCAACGTATTCTTTAGCTTTGGAACGGTGTGTGCATGAATTTAATGCCATTATAATTCCCCTATGAATTATTTCTATATAAATAACAGTGATTGCATCATATACTATGGTATTTTATTATTTTTTTGTAAACATTTATTTTATTGTAGTCTATTAGTTTTACATAAAATTCCTTGGTCTGAGCTCCAGTTAAGAACTGGTCGTAGTTTATGTTACATGACATACAACAAAAGAGGCCATAGGCATCAGCTCAAACAGGAGCTGGTTTTCATTGCCCGGGCCCGTAGCCCTTTGAAGAAAAGGATACAGTATACGTAACCAACTATAGCCCAGAAGATCCACGAGTCATCTTCTCATTCCATATTTGATAGGAAGTTATAATCATTACGGTTGCTATTAACAGGAAATACGGTACCATGACGGCTATTCCCAATCATATGACTAACATGAAATAATGGCTGTAGGTTACAGATATCCATAAAGTATAACACGCATAGCGGTTGTTGAATGAGATATACAGATTACATATGCATCATCATAAGAAGCACCATCACCGACATAGGATAATAACAAGTAACACAGTAAACAAAATGACAAAATATGTCCCCGACACTGTCGATCACACACACATCCCCACAAAACACTTCACGCAGTGAGAGGAAATCACAACATGGTAATTGCTATCCAGAAAACAGTTTATAGATTAGGTATGGAGTTTTCCATAGAGTGCTTAGAAATTTTCTTGAACATAGCTAATGAGTCAATATTCCTAGTTACTGGCTGTAAATTATTCCATATCTGGGAACCATTAAATAAAACTGAATTAGTGTATGCAGTGCAATTTGGTCTTGGGAATTTTAGGACTGGTGCATCATGTATACGGGTGCGTTCTTCTCGATTGTCCAGATAGTCCATGTTTTGAGCTCGGTGGTACATAAAAGTTCTCATATGGTGGAGTCTTCTCTTTTTTAAAAACGGTACTTTAGCGAGAGCATGCAACATAATTGTCGGGGTAGTTCTCCTAGCTTTCAGCCAGACCTTCAAACATTTATTTTGTAAAATTTGTAATTTCTGAATATATTTATTTGCTGAGTTCATAAATAAGATATCTCCATAGTCGAAATAGGGAACAATGCACGATTTAAAGATCCTTAAGGCCGAAGGTATGTTTAGGTAGGGTCTCATTTTCATAAGTTGATATAGTCTATATGATACAGATTTAGATAATTTATTAAAATGTGATTTATAGTCCAGGTTAGTATTTAAATGTATTCCCAAATAATTAAAACTATATACTTGTTGGATATATGTTTCACCTATTTTGAAATTTAACAATTGTATGGGATTTTGCCTGCGACTAGATTTGAAATGCATACTCTTTGTTTTGTTTACATTTATTGTTAATTTGTTAGCTGCACACCAGTTCTGCATTATATCTAGATCATCCTGTAACGATTTTTGAACCGACACCAAGTCTTGCCCATGTTGATAAATGACTGTGTTGTCCGCATACAGACAAACGTTGGAATTTACAATGACCTTATTCAGGTCATTTATATAAATGAGAAATAGCAAGGGTCCAAGTATGGACCCTTGTGGGACCCCACAGTTGACAGTTACTATTCAGGTATTCAGGTACCAATTTGTGATATATATGCATATTGCCTCCAGAATACTTCAGATATAGCTTAGACAAGACAGGATAAGCAAAATTGGATACACAGTATAGCTATCATATGCTTATCTTTTCCAAAGTTAAAACCAAGACAATTATTAACAATAAAGTTTAGACAGTCCAGACTCGTTAATGCAATGCCCTAGTTTGTTCCACCAATGTAATCTATCTACAAAAAAAACACTCATGCAATCATTGTGTGATTGCAAGACTGTTGTTGCTGTTTTTATATGAAAATATGAAAGCTAGAACAAACTATGGCATTGCAGTAACGAGTTTGGTCTGTCTATACTTCAGAATTGATAATTGTCTCGTTTTTTTCATAGATAGGCATATGATGGCCAAGCCTGCCAATGTGTTATTGTGCAGACACCTGTAGTATTCTTGTCTTATCTAGATTGTATCTGAAGTATTACTGGGGCAATATCCATGTGTAACTCTTTTAGGATAATTCAAAATATCTCCATGGTTTTCGTCGGCTAATGGAAACGAGGTCAATGGAGAATGGTCTTATGACAGACAGAGGCTGCGGACGGAGAGTGTGGCGGCGGTTGACGGGCGGGGTGCCTCAGGGTGCTATGCTCGCACCTCGGGTACGTACGATGTAAACCTGGGTTGATGGGACCTGACGTGGTCAGTGTATAAAAGGTGTCGGCAGCATGATGCATGCCTCGTCGGCTGGCGGCAAAGTCGACATGACAGGGTCAGTTCACATCCGGCTGACAGGTTGGCCGCTAGGGGTGCTGTTTCAGCTTGATCCTCACGTTGCCGATGTATAATTAATGAGCACCCAAGGTGAGTGCTAGCCATCCGCTTGTCCACGCCCTCCTCCCAGATATTTCGCTGCGCTATCGCTTGCTAATCTCTGCCTCAACCCAACGCTGGCTCACTGGGTATCCACTAAGGACAGGGCGAACCAGGTAAAATTTCAGATTCAAAACAGGGTAGCTGTCAATGGTTATGAAACAAAAACAACTTATATATCATGAGTTGTGAAATATAGGAATTGTTAAATGAGCTTCACAGACAATAAAGCTGTTTCTTTTTCAGCTTTTAACCACTTTCAACAATCCAAGGTTGATTGGACTGCCCCTTCGAATGAGCACATCTGTCATGCTGACAAAATAAACCCCAATAACACATGAGGTGCTTTCTACTGAAGAAAGTAATCCATAACAAATAACAGAAATGAGAGTAAATCATTTACCATTCAAATATGCGTGTCTCTATATATAAGTAGAATAGAAAATACTGCCCAAACCATGAAGATTTTAGGATATTTGAGAAACTAGCGGACGGGACAGATTTTGTCCCAGACAGGTATAGAGCGGTGCAGAGATACAAGCCGGATTCCGGCTTGGAGAGTGGCTTGTCCGACCACCCGCCCGCCCACCTGGTGACGTTCCTCGTGACGTCACCGCGGGGCATGCGCAGACAATGCTCTGCTAGGCGTGTCGCCACCAATGAAGCGTTGAGCGTCTCGGCATGGAATATTCATAAAGCTCTTACCGCCACCGCCACCAGCACTGACTTTGATCCATCCACCCATTATAGTCGGCCGTAAATTTACGTCCTTCGCCTCCCATCAAAATCTACCTGCATGCTTAAAACGTCGCCCATCACAGGCCCCCACCTTCCCCACTCCACCCCACCCCGCCCAACCGCGTCCACCCGCTTATTCACCCAATCAGCTCTCCCTTGCTCTCAAACTGCGGGGCTTCTGACTGCCGGTCCGCTGCACCACTGAGTAATAGCAATATTAGATATTGACACACTACTTGATTGATTCGCCCTCGACTTCTTTGCATTTAGCTCTTTTTTTTTATCATTTAGATACTAAGTCCTTTTTAGCTCAATTCATTTTTCATTTTATTTTCCATTTTTGGAGTGGCTTAATGTGGACGTTTTGAAAGGACAATTATTTCTTTGAGATGGATATCGTTGTTAGCTTTGTTGTTTGAACTTTTAAAGAAGAATAATGGGTTTTATGGCGGTTGAGAAGGTTGTATGGATGCAATTTTCTTTCTTTTTTAAAATTTTATCTCATTTTTGTGTACTTTAACTGTGTTAGACTGAAATGATATGACATTTATTGCGCAGTTTATTATACTTAAAGCCTGAAATAACGAGCGCATTATCTAATGGATTATCTGGATATATACCCAGTAGATTAGGATAGTTCCTTATATCAGTTTAGATATTACCTCTCTTATGCAAATCCCTGTCACAGTTTTTACTTTTTATTGTCAAAAAAGGTCCTGGACTACTGGGCAGGGTGATACAGGCCCTGAATTATATGCGTTGCGAACGTACGCTGCAATGTGGTCAGCTGGCATATGCTCACTGTTCCTAGGCCCACATAATATGTCAAGCAGCAGCCATGATACTATTAGTTGAACTCAAATTAAAGATGATTAAAGACTGGGCCATACAAACGAAAACCTTTATATTGATAGATAGAATTAGGGATACCTGTTAGAGAATCATATTGGAACTAGAGAGTTACTTGTAAAAGAGGAGTTGGGTAAAGAGTTGGGTAAAGAATTGGGGAAACAATTACTTGTAACTATAGTGTATGTAAAGCATCTACAGTAGGACATAACATAAACAACACAAACGGGCGGGAGGCAGCGGGGGGAGAGCATATATCCTCTCATATACGCCGGGTGTGAAATTCAGCCAAGACGCGTCCGTATATAAACCCTGGGCGTATATATATATGAAAACAAGTCAATATTCAGCCAATACATGCACTTCCGCGATGGCGTATATATATATGAATAAAATAGTGGTTTTCTTGCAGTGCTAATGTCTCTTTATGATAGTAGCTTGTGGAGAAGTCCTACCCTCAGTATGGGCCTCTGTGGGCTTGAGTCCTATGGTGTTCCAGCCTCCTCACTGTAGTGGTGGTAATATTCAACAGCCTGGAGATGTTGGTGCCTCAGTATCTGGGTGAAGAGTGATTGCTGTGTGAACATCTGCAGATTATGTACCTTCTCAGAGGTCAGTTCAAACGAAGACAGGGGACGGTTCAAATGCTCGGGGTGGCAGTCCAAAGAGTTAGACCTTAACTCCTCTCTGGAGCAGGACCTGTTAGGAAACACCCTGTGTCATTCCCAATACATATCTCACAATGGGTGTGTTGGGAGGTTCAGGGTGACTGGTTTGGGCTTGGGCTGTGACTGGCTTGGGTAATTTAAAAGTTATCATGTCAATATCATTCAAGGAAAAAAACATTTTATTCACTGAAAATGGCAGATTCCTTATTCAAAAGGTAATATGTGATTTCCTTCCACACGACAATCATGGGGTTTTATTACCCAACAAATACGTAGTCTCCATAGGAAATGCATAGAACACCTGGAAACAGCTACTTTTCCGCAGGAGATTCCGGAAGAAAAGTCCCATCCAAATCGTCCTTTACTTCGAAACGAGTTTCATGGATATTCATTCCATATAAATTATTTACAATTTGTCCTAATAATCTCATTTACCATCAGATCTCACTGTCATAAAACGTTTTACATGCTATAAACAAGTAAAAATAGCGAACTATATAACTGGCGTAAGTATAAACCAGATTACCACCAAGCCTGTGGTCTATACGAGTGACCGTAATCTCCAAACGACGCACAATCTGTCCAATGTTGTCGTGTAAAGGAGATATGAACTCCTTGTTGAATGAAGATCATGCTGTTTTCATGATACTATGCTCTTTCAATAACTGCACATTTTGTCATGGGGGCGGTAGATTATGACCAGTTTAGTAGATCTGTGATTCAAAAAAGTACTTTCTTTGATTCTACTATCATTTCCCAAGATTGTTACGCTCCCAATACAGCTTACAATTCAAACCTGATATATACGCCGCGCAACCATATTGGGGACTGAAAACTAGTTATTTTTTACTTGAAATACAAAATTTTTCATAACTTAGGCTTTACAAAAAATACAGATTTTCAAAAGCACCCATGTTAAACCAGAGATTATAGGCTTCATTTTTTTCAATATGTTGAGATAATTCATCTGTCTTCATTTTTTACGTATTTTCTCAGAAGACATATTAAAAAACATACACTATTTGAATCCTTATCCCCCTATATTCCCTAATATGCCTTACTGGCCTACAGTAACAAGATGAGGATATTAATGATTGTGTGCTTGGATTACAGTAAATATTCACATCACCGCGTTTTAAGTACAAAGAAATGATTCAAAACACTTAGCGGCAGCAGCCTATGATAATAGCCGGGGGTGCCTTAGACTGATCAGTCTAAATAATACAGACAATAGAGATGGGAATACCGTAGATAAAACCTTCAGTTTGATGATATAAGACCTGCGGGTCTTTTTACTGTTACACTGCTCTCTGCTTGCACGGTAGGAGTGGCTTGTCTGATGCCCCGATAAAGGGGAAGCCTTTTAAGTGCATAGCCACTGCTCAGCACACCGGCTACCATTTCTTTCCGCCCTCAAAACTTGTCTTCGTTACCCTTTTTAGGCTGGTGGATCTCGTTAGGTTAATGAGCGCTCGTTAAAAAAGGCCCCTGGTGACTAGGCATGCAGCTTGTATGGCTGTACCTCCACTACCTGTGTTTACGTGTCTGATACTCCTAGTTAAATATGCACTATACAACCCGCATCATTTGGTAAAAGTTACCAGTGGATTTAAAATTATTTCAAGAAGTGCAGTCGTGTTTTCCTAAAGGTAAAGTTTTATTTGACACCTTGATATCCTTATTATCTTCGTTGAGTAGGACATATTATCCTACCCCTCATAGAAAACCGCCATAGACTTAACATAGGGAAATTTTATGTGGCAGGCCGTGACATAAAGTGTTTTTTATGCCACTAGAGTAATAACAATATTGACCAATCAGAGAGCAGGATGTCAGCTACTATGAAAAAAGTTCTGTTGGTCGTTGACTCAATATTTATCTTTTTAACAGTAATACAAAAGCATAGATGGGGTAGGATAAATACGAAACTGAACTCGAGTTAGACTTGTCAATGTCTATGCCACTCTGGTCAGGTCTGCTCCTCACCTCTCGTTCGGTTTCTACTAATTCTCATCAGGTAAGTTTTAACGAGGAGGACTTTGTCTGGAGTGTTTCTACCTCAGCATGACCCGTTCCACCCTGGTCTCATCATATTGTACACCTCTCAGGTTTATACATGTACTTCTGATACCCAAGTAGAGAATGTTCAAACCAACATTAATTTTAGAGAATGTTCACGTGTACATTGGGAATTGTAGGCGTGTCTATAATCGTATTGGTGAAACTACCAATGTAGTGTCTGAAAACCTCGACTTTGGTTGAGAGACACTGTCAATAAAAAAAATGTACATGTACAAGGCAATGCATGGTCATATCTATTATCCACCTAATACAAAGTGTTTATAGTACACCTATAGGAACTCCATATGGACATACCCGGCGCACACGGATGAACACATGGAATATTATTCATCTCATACAAAATATCCATAGTAGACCTATGGGAACTTTTATGGACATACCCGGTGCATACAGGTATGTCGTATACTCCGGGCTGCAAAAACTGGTTCATACGGAAAAGTAGTCCTTTGAAAAATAAATAGTGCATAACTAAAGTGAACTTAAATTGACATACCACCATTTAGATAAAGGTGGATAATAAATACAATATAAACTGGTTTCAGATAAAAGAGATTGTATATTCCTCAGAGTTGACCCTCCGCAATATCCTCGCATGGGCTCGGATACTACTACACGTCAACTCCTGGAAGCATACAGCCGCTTGTATCTGAAACCAGTCCATATTGTGTATACATGTCAGTTGTGTTTCTGACTTGATCAGACGTATACATCCACTTCACGATGTAGGCCGAGTACTTCAGTTGATATTGATAAATCGAGATTATAGCGGCAAGACGTAATTTCCGCAAAATACCTACTCCCCTCGCAGACGTACTCTCCGGCGACATTGGACGAGAATCAATCATTGACTTATCGCCCAGCATGAGCGACATGGTCGTTAGGCCAGCCTGCAACGGCTTCTTGGGAACTCGGCACAATTGGAAAATGTAAGTTTGCTGATGGGTCGGGCCACATCCGGGCAACTGGCAAGATAGGATAAGCGCATGCGTGGTAACCATGTCAACCCCAAGTCTCGTGAGGAACGAGATCTGCGGCGAGAGCTAGGCTTGCGCATGCGCGCTACATATTCCGACTATGTCCTTAGCGCGGCATTATTCAGAGCGGCGACTCTGCTCATCTCGCCTCCTTTTTACGTTTTCAATTCCAAATTCCATTAATTCGATGGAGAGAAGGCGATGCTTATCGTGTCGGGAAGGACCGGGGCCGGGACGGGCGGAGAATACGGCCGGACGATAATGAAGCTGAGCCCGACCACAGCCCGACGTGCGCCCCACCTCCACACAGCCCCCTCTGGTGGTCAGTGAGCGAACGACGGCTGAGGCTTAGCCCTACTTTCATCCGTCCGCTCTGCGGAGGAATACCCTAACGGTGAAACAGATACAGGGAGAACCCTAGCCTGGCTTCTTTTCTTGCCGAGTGTTACTGATTACTAGAACATCTAATTGGAAAATGTACTTGAAGATAGTCCTTTTATATATAATTCTCATTAAAGAAAAATTTATTGCATTTTTAGAAGACATACAAATTATAATAACGTCTTTGACGTGACGATTATCTTACCTATAGGGCACAGAGTGATTGCTAGTTCTGCCATCATCCGTCAGGAGATTGTAAGATTCCGCTACTGTAGTCGGGGGACAACCGCTGTTATAATCCTTTAATGAAATGAGTCTAAAACCCCTCTAAGGCAAGTCGAAAAAAATCCATTTTCATCGGCAACCGCCACATGCGGTTTTGTTTGAGTGTCGGGACTAGATGGCCACCTCCACAACACAATTGCTATCTAGCCTTCAAGGAAAACAACAAAAATAACCTGTGACCTCATAAGCATATACATGTACTGTAAAAGCCTCCGTTCCAGGCCCAAGTGTCCGCTAACGCGCGGTGACTGCTTACGCGGGGTTTTCAAATTTCGTCTCTTCCAATATGCAACTGTTATGTACCAATATGTAGGGGAGACAGAGGCAATGATAGATCTGACGCTTACTCGGGGTTTTAGGTCTTTTCGTACCGAGATAACTGTCCGCTTACGCGAGGTGTCCGCTGAAGAGGGGTGTCTGCTGACGTGAGGTGTCAGGGTCAAATTACACATGTAGTAGAGGGGAAAATTTCTGTTCCGAACAACAGAGTCCACTTATGAAAGGTGTCTGCTTTCGCGGGGTGTCTGTTGGGCGGGGTTCTACTGAAGTACGTTGTAAAGCTGAGAACCCACTAAATATGACATGAGATGGCTACGACATGACAAAGTTCCGGCATCATAGCCTCATCAGAATGTTGAAGAATTCAGTTTCATAGTATAAAACTAAATTACCATATTGTCGCTTTGTCGGAAGGTTGAAAGATTCTGTGTTGCCAGCATGGAGTTGTCCCATTACACTAAGTCCATATAAGGAATAGAGTAGACCGAGTAGCCAATGACTGCATTCGCAGCAAACCCCGACCTTGACCCTGACCTCCTAACATTTTTTTTTTTTATTTTTTTTTTATTGCACAAAAGAAGCGTACATTGTCGGGCCTCTGCATAGCAGTTATTACGGCCGTCCTCAAGAACGTCTACATAAGAGTTTCAACAGAACTAGTTTCTCGTCTGACTAAATACAAATACATGATATTTTCTAGCGCCTTGGGACGTAGACACCAGTCGATAGTTGACCTCGAATCTTAGGGGCTACAACCACCCTCTTGTATATGCCCCACGCTAATTGTAGTACGTCGGGAGCTCGGTGGGTTCCTGGCCTTAGTCCAACTTTCTCAAACCTTAGAAATAAATCCCTCATGGATCAGAGCATGACGTAGCGTCTGACGTCATCCATACGTCAGACGCGCATGACGTAAGGCGAGGCCTGGAGGAACTCCGTCTTTGTCTTGTAACGGGACTGAACCTCTAATGAACCCGCCCGGCGCCACGCTGCCCGCAGACACGCGTTATTATGCTAATGGGTTATTATTTTAAAAGCCCCCTTGAGAAACGGTCTAATTACATCCGTACACTTCGATTAGGATTTAGATTAGATCCGCAAATTTGTCTTTTATGAACGAAATTTTCCCCGTGCATGCGTCAGCATGCGGTGATTGCCACGCGACATAAAGCTCGGCCAAAATACCGCGACCATAGATTGGAAGCGGAGGTGGAAGGAAATTTTGAACATGTTCAAAATGGAAGCTGTTTGTGAAGAGGAACGTCCAATGTGATGGTAAATGTAGCAGTGATGTGTTTTGAATTTTGTTTTCGCAGTCTGGGTTGTTGGGAAGTCCATATTGGGATTTGCCCTTTGCATCTTAACCGCCGACAGATGGGTACGGAGTTGAAGTGAGACAGCTATGCTGAGGGGAGGGACTCAACACTGTGTTCTGGTCAATAATTCACACACTGTGCGCCACTAATACTGCCTGATCATAGATCTCAGTCAGTTTCTCAACTTCAAACTAAGATGAATAGTGTTCAGTAGGGAGAGAGACTGCTAGACTGGGCTTGAAGGATTCCCTGCCATATTGTCTGGTAAGGTTAGAAATGTATCGCTACTACTTTGTACTGTTATCACAGTACTTTTATTGTTGTTCTGTTATCGCAATACTGTTATCGCAGTATTGTTATCGTAGTTCTCTCAATGTAGTACTGTTATCGTAGTTCTCTCATTGTAGTACTGTTATCGTAGTATTGTTATTGTGAGACACACGTTCAGGAATAACCTGTATTTTTTTTTACAATTTCTTTCACCCATCACAGGTGCTTTACAAAGTGATAGTCGCAGGACTATAGTACAGCGGTTATCATAATTATTCTCTTATCCTAACAGTACTTATACAAAATTAGTGCCAACTATTTAACCATTACCTGTTGAAGTACAGAGTATCTTTGGTAATCATCAGTTTTAGAGGCTTATTTGGGTATATTAGAATTTTTCACATACTCGATTGGCTATGATATTATTCATTCGGTCGTACCACCTCTCATAGATTTTTCCGCAATCCTAAACATTACTTCTCATGTGGTAATACAGCCAGTTTAATTCATATATATATAGAAATATGCTGGTTCTAATTTACCCATATTTCTCACTTTTCTTACTTCAGTAATGGTTCTATTAGTTAACAATCAAACAATATACATAGGTATGCATACATAGGACTACAACAAAAAGACATAACAGACAGACAGTAACTTCAGCATCCAAACCATATCAAGCTTTTTACAACTCTTATAATTCTTCTTTCTTCACCTCTTATCCATAGCTAGATTTAATCATTTCAGTTGAACAGTATTAATCTCTTCTACTAGACCAGATTTATAATACCTTTCATGATTCCTTCTTTTACTTCCATTTTAAACAGTTCTCTACTGGTGATTTCCTTCATACTATTGAGAAGTTTACCCCATGATACACTTCCCCTATGTAATGGACTTTTTTATATACATTTCCTTCTTCGGTCGCTCGACCTTTGGTTTTATTCTCAGTTTGTCTCGTGTTGCATGTCCTGTATTTCTCATCTCAGTATTTCCTTGCTCAAAAATCCACCAATGTATGAAAGGCAGCTATGTATTTGCCTCCTTATGCTTTTGCGGATCCAGGATTTACAAAAAGAAGTATTATTGGAGGGGAAGAAAAGGAGGATGCGCTTTTGGTGATGACAGATGATAAGATGAAGAAGCAACCTTTATCTCACCCCTGGTACTTTTCTTCTATAGACTTAACATTGGGAACTTGTATCCAACGCCCATGAGATATTTAGAAAAAATATCTAATGGGGCATTATCTTTCATATATTTCCTCTATATTTTCCCCTGGAAGACAAGGACATATCATATGACTATATCATGATATACTAAAAGAGAGGCCACAAAAATAGGGTTTTTTTGTTGTTTTTTTGTTGTTGTTGTTGTTGTTTTTTTGTTTATTCCGACAAGTTCTGTCATTTTTGACAGATCTTCCACTGGAACAAGACGATAAAGGAAAACTATGACATTTTATTGCCAGAGCTCATATCCCACCGAGCTTAAATAGCGTAATAATTCACAACGTGAAGTCACGTGAATTATGTAGCGATTCAAACGAGGTCGGATCGAGTTCTTACCATTAAACTTAAATAGGTTTCTGAATATATCTTACCCCTCACACTGACTAACTGGTTAACATTTGTGACATAATCCCCAATCGAGTGGTTTTTTTCTAAATATTCCATGGGCATTGAGTACGAGATCCCAATGTTAAGTCTATTGGGGAGATATCACGTGTGTGATTAAGTTCTAAAACAAACGATCCTCAGGTTCAGACCCAGCAAAATCATCGCTTACTCAAATGTTGTTTGAGATATTGTTAAATTGATCTTTTAATAGCTGATAAAACTCAACGTGGTTTACATTTATAGAGTGAATGTTGATAATAGAATTACGCAATTCTAGGAATTGCCCAGCGGTGGTCTCATGGGAGGGAGAACATAGTATACAAGAGGAGAAGGCTGCTAGAAGGGGACATGACAAGATTTTCTAGCATCACAAATGATAGTAGACAATTAGTCTGGATACTCTCCCATACACAACATTCTCTTGTCCTAGGATTACTTCAGATCAGCTTACTACAATACAAGCCAATTTGATAAGGTTTTTGACGTCATATATCAGCAAGCAACCCCCAAGTGTAATCTATTTTGTTTTAAAATACTTTTATTTATTCTGTCTGATGAAAGGTCTTCTGTGAATGTGTATCATATTGGTTTCTATGCGAAGAGATTAGTCTTCTGAATTGTCTGTGTTTATTAGTACCAAAACCACTGCATTACGACAGTTGCCATTTTGTAGCAGCTCCTCCCTGTCTTGATGTTGACCATATGACATTATCGGTCCCTCTAGTTCCCAGGCTGCCCACATGGGGGCAGTGCACCCTGACATGACACCTGAGTTGTCGGTGACATGAGCAGCTCTCATGCGACAGACCGAATTGAGACTGGTCAGTCGTCATTGGTTGTGACTTCAAGAGCCAATTATAGCACAGAGTTTGAAATCTCAACCTGTAGCCAGATGCCACCTGTTGTCTATTTAAGCTGAAGACTATGTCATTAAAATCAGTTAAACTCTTACCTCATGCTAGTATCTAGTACATCTGTGTTTGAGTTGTTACATTGGAAGAACACCAGTTGCTAATATGATCTAGGGTTATTTGAAGTTTTGTTAGAGGGAGCTGGTTTACTGTCGATATCTGAGCTGAATAATACAAGATCATCTGCATACTGCATCATCTGCATATGATTAGTCATAAGAATGGCGAATCATAATAACCTAGATGCGATGAATGTAAATGCAATGTAGTGTATGAATGTGATGTATTTTTATGTCCTGCTTCATTTGTTTTGCCATATGTTGAATATATGTAACATTTGCAATAAAACCAGCCATGTAGGCGAATACGTCGTGCTCGATCTTGAATAAGACTAGGATCTAATTTCATTTCTATTGATAATGAAGAGTGCGGTACAACTAAATTACTTGATCTAATAAAAGTAAGAGAATATCACAAGAGATTATGTATTTGAGCCATTTGTATTTGATCAACAATCAAGTATCAAGAATCTTTCAATCAA
The DNA here is from genome assembly GCA_950022655.1 of Alentia gelatinosa. Classification (NCBI taxonomy): domain Eukaryota; kingdom Metazoa; phylum Annelida; class Polychaeta; order Phyllodocida; family Polynoidae; genus Alentia; species Alentia gelatinosa. Next base: position 52,222,415 of record OX465586.1, read on the forward strand.
CCTAGAGAATGGATTTAAAAGTTGTTCTCAGGTATCATTAATAGGAGTATTAATCAATAATTAGAAATCTATATGTGTAAACAACTGGAAAATGATTACTTAATGAAATTAATTTCTGGTACTAGTATATCTTAATGCATTAAACATGTCTCTTAACCAAGTCCTAAATGGGTCAGAGTGTGACAGGTGGTATGTCAGACACAATTTGGAGGAGCTGATTATCTATGGGTCTCTTTCCCTGTCTCTGGAATAGCTATGGTATGAATGCTGTGTAGTTAGGTCTGTCCCACCAGACACTTTAAATGCCATCTGTCCCATCAGATTCTAAGGTTCCAATGCTATACATTCAGGTCTGTCCAATCAGACCGGACAGTTTGAAATATACATGCATTGTGAAGTTTGAGTGGCAGCTGGTCAGTAGAGGTAGATAGGGAGTGGTTGTGGGAGGGGAGGGGGGTCGGGCTATAGGCCTTTGTCCACAGGCTGGTGTCGCACATTATCTGCTTAGTTACGCCACGGCTGAAGCCAAACATTCACCTGGCAACGTATTCTTTACCATTGGATCACTGAGTGAATGAGAGTAATACATTTATAATACCCATGCACATTATCTCCATAGAAATAACAGCAATTGCATCGTATTCTATGGTATTCCAGCTCCATTTTAATATGTCATACATGCTTATCCCCTGAATGATACTTTAGATATCCCTTAGATAACACAGGGACCCCAAAACAGGATACAGACTAATACATTGGCAGATCTAGCTATAATATGCTTATCTTTATCCAAATTAAAGCCAAGATAATAATCAACTATGAAGTTTAGACAGCCCAGACTTGTTAAGATAATACCCTAGATTGTTCCAGCAGTTTATCTGTCAAAAAGCAACACTCCTGTAGTCACACCCGCCATTCACACTTTAGGTGTGATTACTTTATATGTATGTCCCTATACACATGTGGCTGACCTCGGCAGTGTTTGTCCGAGCGGACCCCTAACTAGACAGTGGGCCGTTAGGCGGCGCTGAACGGTAACACCTGTATTATGGCATGACTGCAAAGTAGAGTGACATCAGGCCCAGAGTGTTATGAATGGGTGGATGGGAGTAAAACTCGTATGTCAGGTCTGAGCCAAGTGGATTTGAATACCAGGTCTGTCCCATCATATTTGACAGTCTGAATATAGTACAGTTAGGTCTGTCCCATCTGATTTGAAAATGTAAATACCGCATTTAGTCATTATCATCATCTAATAGTTTCCTTTTCGAGTAGCAGAGTACAGTATCCATATCTAAGTGTTTATCATTTAATGACAGGATTTAGATAGTGAATCCTATAAACAATAATTTCTAATTTTAGGAACTAAGTCAGTAGTGGGGAAGGGGATATGGTAAAGCTTTATTCTGGACACCTTGGACCTGTTTCACTAGTTTCGTGACATGTCTAGATGGTGTGTCCGGTTTCATAAGAACTATACATTAGACTTTATTTTGTGCGTTCTTTCTTGCACTGTTGGTGCACAGCTAACTGGATATCTATGTGAGACCATTTTAACCTCTTTATGAGCGCGTTTTCCCGAGCTCAAAAACCTAGATGCGGCAAGCTTTCACTGCTATAACATAACTCAGACCACCACAGCTAGATCCTCTACTTCTGTGGTGAATTCTCAGACCAGCCTTTTCCCAGACGGACCACCCCTCCCCCGGACCACCCCTCTCACATCCACCCCTCCCCGGGCATCCAACGACCACCTCCACCCCTCCATGTGCCCTCTGTTACAAATCCATCTCACTAAGTGAGCAATTTAAATGTAATCTCCTCCTTGCGTGGCCGTGTGGTCGGGGCGGGGTGGAGGGAAGCGGGGCTCAGGGTGCCGGTCTCCACCCTGCTTGCGGTAGAGGCGACCTCTGAAGGAGAGAGGAAATTTCACTTGACTGCGAGACGCAATCTGCATAAAAGCTTCTTTCTCCAGCTTGTGGTAGCACTTACCTGCAGGCCCAAATTCTAGTCGGGAATTATGTCTCGCTTCTTGTAAAGAATCTAAGACAGGCACAGAGAGTTTGCATTCACTGAACAGGAATATATTCTGTATACATAAATAAATATATATATATATATATATATATATATATATATATATATATATATATATATATATATTTATATATATATATTTATATATACACACACGTACAAGTGCCGGATTGACGCAATGAGGTTCACATAGTTGTACATGATTTTCAACCATCAGCGTCAGACATAATCAACGCAACACCATTAAAGACAAGTAGCTTTACAAACAAACTAACGAGGGCATTAAAAAATAAGGCTACTGACAACAATTAACTTTCAGCAACAATTGTGTAGATCTCATGGGTATAGTCAGTAGTAAATGCCCGTATAATGACTGACTTCACAAATACAATAAAACAAAGTAATCAACACCAATGAAGAGTGAGTGGCATCTTAGCTTGGTATAAACGTCCATAGGCTTAGCATTACGAACTCGTTCTCAACAGGCTTGTAAGAACGGTCACTCGTTCTCAACGGGTGATAAAGAGATGAATATTTCCAGGCGAAGATAAAATCAGAAACATATTCGTGCTCTCCCTTGGAGTGCCCCAGAATATTCACTCGGCTATCGCCTCGTTCATATTACTGCGCACTCCAAACTCGATGGCGAACGAGGACACAGACCAAACACTCATCAGTTTCTTTCTTAGTATTTTTTAAAATAAATTCTTTATTCATTTCTGTAAGGAATTTACAGTTCTTCCAGGGGGTCACCAGTTATAGGATCCCAGCACATCAGTATGAAACCAATAAGAAACACAATTGATAAATGAAGATGAGATGAACAGGCATGTAACCATAGCTATCATAGAGGAAACCTATGAAAGTATATCCCATCTCATTTGAATCGCTACGTAATTCATGTGGCTTCGTCTTGTGAACTACTGCACTATTCAAGCTTGATCGGATACGAGCTCTGACCGTAAACTTCCATATGTTTCTGAATTTATGTCACCCATCAAATTGACTAATTGGCTAACGTTTGTCATATAATCCCTCATTGAGTTTTTTATCTGAACACACCATGGGCATTTAGTATGAGTTCCCAATGTTAAGTCTGTGGGAATAAAATACCAGGGGTGAGATGAACATTGATGAATTATATAGATAGATAATACTCCAAGAGTTTGGATGCTCAGCAATCGTCATCGAGGCGAAGCTGAGTGATGAGTATGGTGCATCCAAATGAGTGTTTATCTCACCCCTTGTTTTGTCTTCTCTCTGAAATTAGAGCTATACCGACGAAGCACGCAGTACAAGACCACTAGTATATGGAATGCTCTACCAACAGATGTGAGACTAATCCCCACGTATGATAGCTTTAAGAATCACATAAAAGGAACCCTAAAAGCCAGACGTAATGCATACCAATAAATATGACCTGCATATTTAACTGCCTGCATTCAGTGTTTCCTAGTCAGGACCAAGCCTACCCACACAACTTAAGTTGAAAACTGTATTAAAACTTCACTGTAAATACCATCATTATCCTTAGTGTTGTAAATGATGAAATTAACCAAATGATTTTTCACTTTACTTGACACATACACTTGTACGACGATGATTTACCTGTATAAATCAACCAAATGTTCTTTCTTCCCTATTTGACACGTACACTTGTACGACGATGACTTACCTGTATATATGTTAGAACATAAGATAATACTATTACCTTGACCTATTGACGGGCCCTGGAGCCTACTGAAAACAGGGGTAACTTATCCCTACGTAGTGAACTCCAGAATAAACAACAAACTAAAAAGATATATATATATATCCTGGACCCTGATTTTCAATCGCCTATGACGTCATCTGGTATTCACTCCAACACAACCATGGCGTAGTATTTTCACTCTACTTGGGTGATCGTTGAGTTGTATTTTTTAGGGTTATTCCTATAGCTAAACTTGTACCAGTGGTTGCATAAGATGTGATATGCTATGAAATGATATGTCATTGAATAACAAATAAGTGTGGTTTATGTTAAGCAGATGTAATTGACTATACATTAAAACCCTGATGGGGATATTACAAGGTGTCACTAGGGAGGATCTGTAAGTGGGCAGAGACACACAGACAAGGGAGAATGGACGGTCAGACCCAGTGGTCTGACCGGATGAGTTACTGCATGCAGGGCGCAGGATGAAAACACATCATATGACAAACTCACAGTGGTGAATGACACACAGACGGGAGGGTGGATGGTCAGAGCTGGCGGTTTGACCGGATGAGTTACTGCATGCAGGGCGCAGGATGAAAACACATCATATGACAAACTCACAGTGGTGAATGACACACAGACCGGGGAGGGTGGATGGTCACACCCAACAGTCAGATGGATGAGTTCCAGCCCGCAGGTTGAAGAGTAAACACACCCACATCGTATGACAAACTCACAGTAACTCATAGTGGTGAATGACACACAGACAGGGGAGGGTGGATGGTCAGAGCCAGTGGTCTGACCGGATGAGTTACTGCACGCAGGGCGCAGGATAAAAACATTAACATCGTATGACAAACTCACAGTGGGGAGAGGCAAACAGACAGGGTAGGGAGGATGGTCAGAACAAGCAGTTTGACCAGACGAGTTCCTAGATGCAGGGCGCAGGATGAAAACACATCATATGACAAACTCACAGCGGTGGATGGTCAGACCCAACAGTCTGGTGGATGAGTTCCAGACCGCAGGTTGAAGAGTAAACATGTATGACAAACTCACAGTAACTAACAGTGGTGAATGGCACACCGACAGGGGAGGGTGGAAGGTCAGAGCCAAAGGTCTGACTGGACAAGTTTCCACATGCAGGGAGCAGGATAAAAACTCCACTCCACATCGTATGACAAACTCACAGTAACGTTTTTACCAAAAATGTACACGAAATAGGATGGAACATGGCCACTGGAGGCCACCAAGAACAGGTTATCCCTTACCCTAGTGGATACTCCAGTTAGATAAAAGATTTAAAAAGATGAAAATGGGGAGAGACACACAGACAGGGGAGGGTGGACGGTTAGAGCTGGTGGTCTGACTGGACGAGTTCCTGCACGCAGGATTAAAACATTCACATCGTATGACAAACTCACATTGCCGTGCGCCTTTTACAGTTTCCACGTTAACGGTGTTTCGCACCCCGTCGTCGTGTGCCACACTTACATGCTATAGAGACTGACACTGCTACCCGCCATACTCAACTAATGGATTCCACATTAAAGCTTTATTTGTGACGTTCACGATCCCCCACCACGGTGGCGTTACCAGCACGCCATGCTTTAAAATTTCCGATTTCGTTTGTGCTTTTTAAGATGCATTACACAAATCAGTTCTCGGTTTTCTGTTCCGTTCTTATTTTTAAAAGCCAAGAATATTTTATGTAAAAATGGAGAGAATTCCCATAGCAAAAGACAATTTAGATCGTACGTTCTAGATATAGAAAGTCCCACGTCTATTTGAAATCTAATTGACACATGCTCCTTCAATGATCAGAATTTAAGTAGAATTTGTATATAACGTAAATTTGTATATAACGTAATTTTTTTTATTATCGGCATGGCTAGAGAAAAAGGTCAAGAAAAAACATATACCTGAGGAAAGAAATCTAAAAAAGAAGTTCATGTTTGTGTTTTTTCTCTCTCACTCTCGTGGCTCTTAAGTAAGACATTTCACACCTCAATTCAGAAAAACGTTTCTGGAGTAGCTTGCTACCTTACCTGATTCGTTCAAAGATGAATATAAATAGTGAGAAAACCATTCTACCATAATGATATGGATGATCCATCTTCTGGACAACACCGCTGCCTCACCTGTGAGAGGTGTGAGAAAATGATGGATCACCTTGCCAGGAAATAGGTCCAGGTAAGGCATGAACAAAAACACTTATGAATAATTCAATTCCTGGTGCGGAAAATTTACTTATATATTCAGTGGCAGTGCTGAGCAAAACATGCCATGTCTTTTGGTTAAGGCTGCCTAACTCATCAACTTTTATCCTCTCTTTAAGTGATTGGTCGTGGTCGGCATTTACTGATTAATCCCATGTGCCAGCACTGACCCTTTCTGCTGACGTAAGCACGCACTCTGTTTTCTGTTTAATTTCTCTCAAGTGTCCGAAGCTCTCCGGACCAACTCCTGAGGTATAGGTTTATCATATCAGGAATAGATTAGTAATAAAAAGGATGAATTATGAATTTGTCGTCGCCTCCGAGCAATGTTTTCTAGCATTATTCCGGAGAGTGTACCTGTATCTTTTTTTCGGCTTTGAATTTGGACTAGCGTCGGGCATTTTGGAACTCTCATTGCTTTCACTCAAGGTTAGGAGATCCAGAAATTACAGGAATTTATTTTATTATCGGCATGGGTAGAGAAAAAGCTCAAGAAAAGACATATACCTGAGGAAGGAAATCTAAAAAAAGAAGTTCATATCAGTGTTTTTTCTCTCTCACTCTCGTAGCCCTTATTCTCTAGGCTTAGATCTGATTCACCTGCCCCTTTGTGCGAGAGAAACTCCAAGCGGATCCAACAGAATTCTAGTTTTTTATATATGGTAGGTAATGATCGTTACTGCATTATAAGCTCCGGCCCCGGTTCTGATGTCGCCGCATTTTAACCTGGATGATCTTTTAATCAAGGTCAGTTTACAACAAAGGAGGTGTCCTGTTATATCAGAGACTAGCTACAGTTTGGTGAGTTTTCAGCCTGTGAGAAATTTGCCCGGACACATGTCCGTATCCTAGACAATACGGCACCCCTCATCACGTCAAAGACTCTGCTTGGAGATTCAACTGGTGTGTTCTCTTGATTCAAATTGTGAGTTGCGAAGTGTTGTTTCTGAGTCATTTATCATGAACAGCAAGGAAAACATCCGTCAGTAGTAAACTTAAAAACAAACATCGGCCTTTGGATAAGGTTCTTCTTTGGGAACTAAATCCAAGAGTAATCCTATTCAACTGAGAGTCTGTAATAAATTGTGTTTTCTTTTCGTGTGCATTTTAATGGAAACATTGAGTAGAATGTTCAATATAATTATCTGTATTAGCAGCACACAAGAGCAGACAACAGTGTTTTTATATCTAAATCCTAATATAATTTCCATTAGATAAAGAGCTCCTCTGTGAGAATGTTATTGCTTAGTTAGCAACAATAAAATTGATGTTCTTTGATTTGTTTATTGTTCATCACTCCTAATTACTTAGAGCACAGTGATTCGCAATTATAATCGATTAATCTGGGTACAAAGGCGATGGTTAAAATTCCCATTTATAGCTACTTCAACTTCTGGAAGCCTGTATCAATCCCTAGAAACTTATAAATACTTGAGCTAACGGCACGGACGTCATAGTGGAGCATTGAAGTCATTTACATGAGATGAATTGCGGGGTGGGGGCAAGTTTATTACATCATTGATATTTTGAAAATAAGACTTTCTAGGAAAAGGAATGCGTGTTTCAGTCGTATTAGCTATAATTGTCGAAAGATGAGTCTCTTGAATTAATGATAGAATGAGAGCCAAGCGGTTTGGAACTATCCCATCAGAGAAAACAAGAGTGCAAGGCCCCACGTGCTCTTAGCCCCCGATACGCTCCGATATGTCTTACGATGCAGGGACCCGTTTAATAATCTAGGATCGTACATGTAGGCCCTTTTCTGTATGCCATGGAGACCTGGGCAGAGACGATGTGGATCAATTTTATACAAAATTTATGAACGACATTATGGATGGCTAATACTGTCCTAGCGAACAGACTTAAATATTATTAAACAATAACCACCGTACGAGTTGATCTCTGATGAAGGTACCCCACGATGGGATAAAGTGCAGCAGTACAAAACTGCACTCGGGGAAAAAACTTGATGACATTGATGCAATGTACAGACTTGGTTTTCTCAACATACATATCAATTATGGTATGTTCTTCAGTATGGAGCTGTCAGCCTAGATTGACGCCCTCTGTATGCACACTAATACAGCATTGATTGTAGAGCATAAGGCTCTTTTCCATTAGCCAACAAAATAGCCTCTTTACATTTTGCGTCAGCATTGGTAAAGGTCCATCGGTGGTTCCTGACTGTTCTCGGTAATAGCCAATGGAAATAGGAGAACACAAAAAATCTTCACCGTTTTCGTCGGCCAATGGAAATGGGCCTATAACCAAACAAATAGGATGGCCACTCCGCTTATTGCCATACTAGTGTACATGATGCACTCAGAATACTCTACAAGAAATTATATGGGGATGTCAACTAGAAGAAAGAAAAGGAGAAGAAGAGGAAGAAGAAGAAGAAGAAGAAGAAGAAGAAGAAGAAGAAGAAGAAGAAGAAGAAGAAGAAGAAGAAGAAGAAGAAGAAGAAGAAGAAGAAGAAGAAAAAGAAGAAGAAGAAGAAGAAGAAGAAGAAGAAGAAGAAGAGAAGAAGATAGATGAATTGAATAAGGAGAATGAGAAGAAAAAGGAGGATGAGGAAATAGAGAAAAGGAGGAGGAGGAGAAGAAGAACATATGGATAATAAAACCTAGCTTAATGTTCATCATATTTTTTAAAATATACATGTACACGAAAGGAAATTGGGTTAGAGAGTTCAAAATAATACACTCTCCAAGCAGTACAGACAATCTGGATGAGAGTAACAATGATTGACAGCTCCTAGTTCAAAGTGGCCGCAGATTTCATTACCCTGTATCCTGAACACAATAGAAGGAGAGTCTAGAGTTGGGAAAATAAAATTTATTTTAATTTTATGAACCAATCCGACATGACATGTTTATACAAGGTAGAAATATGTAAATGATAAGCATATCCATATGTTAGATATGATATGAGAGAACATATTTGTAAATATGATATGAAAGGTATAACATATTGGAAAATATGATACAAGGATATACATATTGGTAAATATGATGTATGAAGAGAAGATACATATTGAAGAATACATATGTTAATTGACAGGTGTCAATTATGGTATAGTTATACTAGTATTATGAAATAATACGTATATGTATTTGTATAAAATGTATAAAATAACCCAAAAATACCTTGAAAGGTGGTGGTGGGTGGGAAAGAAAAAAGTTTGCAAGTCACTTGTTGAGGGATTTTATAAGTGATTTGTTGACCTCAGTGGCATTCGCGTCCATGATGTAGCTCCGGTGAGCGTTTGAGCGCCACCCCCCGTACCGTTGAATAGACAGTTCTGGCACCCCGGCCTGGAAGGCCTGGGTGGCGGCGGCCTTTCTCAGGCTGTGTAGGGTGTAGGTCTTTGGGGGGTGGCCGGCCTGGGCGAGTAGCCTATTCCACTGTTTGGTTAACGACCGGGTCGTTATCGGAGTCCTGTCCTCGTTCATAAGGAACGGATCTTGATCGGACCTGGTGGGGACCGCTGCGGTCATCCCCCTCACGGCCGTGATGGGACATGTCGCCGGCTCCGGTGAGGGCTGGAGGGCCACCCGCTTCTCCTCTCCAACACACTGGAGGTTTTTAGGCGGCCTTGATCCTTACTATCACGTGAGTCAACGTGACTGCCACGTCTCCACGTGAAAGGTGTCGGACCGGATCGAAGCCCCCCACCATCGGCGGCGCGACCTCGCTTTGCCGGAGTGCGGCGTAGTACAGCACCAGGAATGCCGCGCATAGTGTCCGGTCGAGGGGCGTGGCCGTGAGGCCGGCGAGGACATCCCTGAGCACACTCATCGGGACCGGGGGCTTGATATTCGGCTGGTACGTCTTGTCCCTCCTCATGGCGTCGAGGGCCCTCCTCACCCGTACGTCCTCGGTCGCCGCAACGTTTCCACCGGAGAGCCGTAGGTGCGACCGTAGATGGGAGAGATGATTCGCCACGGTCGCTGGTGAGGGGGCGTGATCGGCGACGTACTCCAGGTAAGCCGTTACAAAACTCACGGACAGTGCCTGAGGGTCCGTCCCCATCCTCCGGCAGAACGCGAGGTATGTCGATACGGCGCTTCGCTGGTTTGCGACCGTGCCTGGGGCACGAGCCGCGGTCTGTCGCACAGATGCCCTCTGCTGGAGATAGCGTAGCGCCGGATCTGCATAGAAGCCGAAGAATAGGGACGAATGAAGCGTGGTTACACGGTTTTACATGCACAAGATTATGGAAAGACATGTAGTACGCCGCCGTTCAATAGTCTGTTGAGGAGAGGTGGGACCGACTGAGTGCGTCCACGACCGAGTTCTGCACTCCTGGTACGTGAGTGTACACCAGCTCGACTTGTAGCTTTGCCTGCACCATCCACAAAATACCTCGACCCGTGTCCCTCGGTCCCGGTCGGTCAAGAAGGTATTTAGGGCGTATATTGTGTTCAGTGCCTCTAACTGCGATATGCAGTTGACCGGGTCCTTCAGCGGGCACACCTGCGCTGAGTAGGCGCGACGGCCGTCGGTGCCCCCGACCCCGGTCAGGCATGCGTCGACCGTTATGCACTTCGTCGGCAGCCCCCGGGGGATGAGTGCACGGCCGTTCCAGCCCTCCGCGAACTGGGAGAACCAGTTGAAGTCCTGGCGCATCTCGGAGGAGACGTTGATGTAATAGCCCTCCATCACCCGTAGCGCCTCGAGCAGCTTACTAACGAAGGGCCTCGCGGAGCGGACACATCTGGAGACGTGGAGTATCCGCCCGAGGATGGACTGCAGCTGTCTCTTCGTCAGAGACCGCTTTCGGGCCACGGCCGCCACGTGTTGTCGGACTTCCTCCAGCTTGTCCTCGGGGATCGTGAGAGTCATCTCGGCGGCATCGATCTGTATCCCCAGCCATCGCACCATCTGGCTGGGTGCCTGCGCTTTCTCGCGGGCCTTGGGGAGCCCTAGCTCCTTGAGAAGACTGCGAGCTGCGGCGAAGTCCGATGCCGCTTTCTCTTTGCTGGGGAAGAGAATTATTAGATCGTCGAGGTACATGGTGGCCTCGACACTGCCCCGGGCAAGAATTTCCACTATGGTCTCGGCGACACACTGCATATGGTATGATGAGGCGCGGGCACCGAACGGCATCGCCGTATCGCAGAAGTACCCGCCGTCCCAGGAGAAGCAGCAGCCAGTCGAGGGGGTCGCAGCGGAAATTCTTGTACGCCCTCGAGATGTCGATGGTCGCCATGTAGCTCCCGGTCTCCGAGGCCACCAGCCGGGAGACGAAGCCGTCGACCGTAGGGAGGCTGTGCTCCCTCTCCTCGCCGTACACTGCGTTCTTCATTATGTAGGTGTTAACGCTCCGCTCCTTGGGGAAAGTCATATCCGTGATCACTCTCCGGGCTGGAGAGTCCCGTTTCTCCCGCGACATCAGGGGAGACACGTGGCACCACGGGCCAAACGGCGCCTCCGGAAACGGCCCGAGGAGGTTAGAGAAGCCTAGCTCCTTTTTTACAAAGTCGCTCACCTCAACAGGGTAAGCGGTGGCGCTAGGGTGATTAGGCATGTCCCGAGTATCGGAGGCCGGCCCGAGGTAGCCGAGGGGGAAGCCGTAGCGGATGAATCCGAGGAGCTCGGCCTTTCCCTCCATTCCCGTCAGGTACGCCTCCCATGCCCGTAGATTCAGGTCTGTGGGGAGCGTAATCTTGGCACACATAGCGTTTGGGAGCCCGGACGCCCGAACGGCCCTGTAGATGTGCCCGTGCGCCGCGGGCGCGTCCTCGTGGAGGGACGGCCACTCCGCACGGCGGTGGTGTAGTAGGGCCGCCGGATCCGTCCGGACCCCGGGGGTAACAACTCCGGTGCGGCACACTTCCTTTAGTGTGTCGAAATCCGGAGTGTTAGTCTGTGGTACTCGGTGTGGCGCGGTAACACTAACACCCCTCACGTGCTGGGGGGCAACGCCCACCAGCGTGTCCGCTCGCCACGTGTTGCTTGTGTTGTTGTTGTTTTCAGGTCCACGTGCGCTCCCCGTCACGTGGGGGCTGACGTCACTGGTCCTGTCCTGCCCGGTCTGCTTGCTCCGTGGGGGCGCAGCCGTTGGGCCCGTATCTGGTCCGGGCCCGCTCACCACCTGTGCCCACGTCCTGGCCCGCGGTTTATTGGGGGGCGTTACACAAGCATCCGGGGGTGCATCCTGTGTGATCTCACGTGCTGTGTACGCGGCGACCCCGGGCTCGGGGGTGCGTGCACGTGAGCATCCTGTTTTGCGGGGCGCACCGTAACCGTTTTTTGCAGGCGGTGCGTGTTGGTGTACTGCTTCCTGCCTGGGGTCTACCGCCCGCATCGTGTGTCCGGCTTAGGGGGTGTATCCGGCCGGTCCGGCCCGGCGGGGTGCAGCAGGAGGAGCTGGCTGTGCGTCGTACCCCATCGTGTAGCCTAGCTTGCGGTTACACGCATGTAGGGAATACCCGCACTGCTTCCCAACGGAATCGCAGTACGAGCAGATGTGTAGCCATTTTACCGGCCTGTCCTCGTGGCTGCCCCGGTGCCGGCACCCCCAGTCCGAGTTGTACTGCCGGCATGGCAGATCCTTCGAGCTCGTTTTCGTCATGGCCAGTCGCACTCGCTCCTCTTGAATTAAACTGTAATCGCTCCACGCGAGTCGGCCCGTTTCTATCTGGTCGAACACGTACTGCGACCACCTACGTACCCCGGCCCACGGGCAGGACTGAGGGTCGACCGAGACTTGGTGTAGGTGCTTGAACATGTGGTCCCGGTCCCCCGGGGCCACGGCACGGTGGTCGCTGAGAAGGCCGATGAAGGCGCTGACGTACTCCATCGGTCCCAAGCTCCCTCTCAACTCCAATTTCTGAGAGAGAGTGTACACTCCCTCTTGGTCCAGAAACATATACGGCTTCGATGTGAGGCGAGCAATATTAAGATCAGAATACAGCTTACCGGCCGTGCGGTCGTGGCGTATCGTCTCCCGGTCCAGTTCGCGTTGGACGTAGGCGTCCGGGGCGTAGCGGTCCCTCAGCTGTCTCGGCTCCGGGAGTACCCGGGAGGCCTGGTCCTCGGCCCAGTCCTCCGTCCTCCGTGCGGCTGCTGATCGTGCCGAGGGCGCCCGGGAACCTCGGTCCTGGGACCGCGCCCTGGTCAGTGCTGCTACGGCTTGCACCACGCCATTGATGTCCGCTCTCATCTGGGCGAGGCTCGCGTCAACGGCCTTGGCCCTCGCGGATCTCACACTTCCCACCTGGGAGACGGACTCCACGTGGTCCTCGCTGGCCCTCACAGTCGAGTCGGAGACCTGGTCTCCCTCCTGCGCCTGCGAGGGTCCCGGCGTGGCCCGTGTCTTCGGCATTTTCTTCCCTGTAGTTGTACTTTCAAATCACCCGTAGTTGTCCTCGTACGGCTCGGTCCGATACTCGTGGAGTATAGGGACGGCGAGCGATGTAGGCCAAAAAGGAGAAATTGTAGAGTACGTCCGTACGTGGTGAAGAAAAGCAGGAGAATGGGAAGAGGTCAGTGTAGTGGAGTACCACGTGACCGCGTGGTTCACGTGGCCTACACGAGGGGGCGCACAGGGAGCGCTAGTAGGAGGGGAGTGCGTCAGGTGGAGCAATGACCGCCCCTGACCCTACGGCCATGGGCTACCAATCCCACCACTGCTTACACAGTGTAGCTCTGGTGGCCAGTGTACAGGTCCGTGTGGTATCGAGATGGCTCACTGGTGCTGCCTGACGTCACACAACATACCACCCCCAACTATTCACAATACACACACCACATCCCATAATATCCAACTACCTTCAGTCATAACCTGGAAGCCTGGTCTATGTCCTCCTCACATATTAGGCCAGGTAACTGCCACCTTTGTTTTTACTGCATTGTGGGATGTATAACTGAGCTGGTTCACGGTCAAATTACAAAGATGCCTATTACACTGGTTCCAATGCTGGTTCCGAGGCGGGATAGGGCCCAACGAAAGTTAGCTGGTTCTTCCAGCCGCTCCAAATGCTAAGGGGAACCAGCGTGAGTTCAAGGTCGCTCACTCGTTGCTGTGCGTTACCTGCCCCATCATTCAATGGGGAAGGAAACCGGTCTATCTTCAATCACTCCTCTCCACGCCATCACACCAACCGCTCATATCATCTTCCCACGCACCCATCACCAATATGATATTTATATTCTCTCTTTGTTTGAATATTGACTTCATAGGGGTACCTATCTATTGTCTATACATTTTAGACCACTCTCAAAAGTTATTATCAATCAACAAATCCAAATATTTCATCAACAATGAAATTCTACTAAACAAAAATAACATTTCATTTACCCAAAAATAACCCTTTAAGGACTTGAGGCATCAACCGGCCCAGACCGAAAGATGCTTCAATGCATCATTTCTCTTAAATCTATGAAAAAAAAATTGACAAGGAATTTATCAATATGCATGAAATCTTAAGAAAATGTAGCTATGATATCAAAATTAATATTAGTAAACTAAAATAAGTGAAATATTATTGATCACAAATAATAACACGTGATAGAACAATCAAATTATGACTTTACCCAAATGTGTTCGTCCCCTAGCAGTATACGCTATAACACTGACGACTCTGCCACAGGTGGCCGTCCTGAAACGGTTAATGTCTCTCTCATCATTCACGTAGCCAGGCGTAGGGGTAGTGTATTTCAGTTTAATGTGTGCCTTTAAAGCCCTGTACTGAGGGTCGATGACTGAGCAGTTTCCATAGAGACAACACAGTCAGATGGCCATGTCCTCTGAACAGACGTCTCTTCCCGTGCATGAGGCAGCGCTGACACCTGTCCTGAAATGTGTGAACTAAATCATCCGCTTCACCGGCTCCACTAGATTGGCCACCCACCTACGTATGCACTTAAGGCCAGGTCACACTGTGCGACTTGGGAGTCTCAGACTGGAGGTACCAGCTTCCTTGCGACTGGGCGCACCGCATGCACCTCCAATCGCAAGGAAATGCAGTCCACCCTGTGCGCTGCATTCCTTGCACTTCATACCTAGTAATGTTCCTCCAGTCGCCCAGTGTGAACTGGCCCTGAACTACCTCCACTTTAGACTTGCTCAAGTCTTTGATTATGAACATTCATTAAATGATTAATCAAAATCAGAATAAAGTTCATTAAAGCATTATCCTCCTCTGACTGGCCCATCCCAGCAAGGAGGGTAGCCAC
Source organism: Alentia gelatinosa (assembly GCA_950022655.1). Taxonomy (NCBI): domain Eukaryota; kingdom Metazoa; phylum Annelida; class Polychaeta; order Phyllodocida; family Polynoidae; genus Alentia; species Alentia gelatinosa. Next base: position 52,237,556 of record OX465586.1, read on the forward strand.
AGGATGAAGGGACTGGAGCCAGTCTACCCCCACTTGTGACTAGAGCGATTTTAGGTACATCGGTACGGCCAGTCTCGGACTAGCAGTTCAAAAATGCTTGCCAATGAGCGTACCTGAGGTAGACTAGCAGGGAACTTGCAGTTCACACTTTGCATTTGCCACTTTGTGCTCCCAAGGGTATGTCCAGTCTCAGACTGGGCGTATCTATGTACCTAAAAATGCACAGTGTGAATTGGCCATCAGCTAGTGCATTTAGTTTACCGAGACCGAAGTACAAACATGGATTTAAGAACCATATCTTTGGTTTGTGACTTGAAATATTGCTTCTTATCCAGGACTATATTCTTTCATGTGGTGAACACCATTGGTGGCAGGGTCTTGCCATTATTTGTAAACAAAGCCATGTGCTCATTCGGCTTCAGCTTTGGATGCCCACTACCCTAATGTATAACTTAAGGACAAACTGCTTGACTGCTTGAGGCTTATTCATGATAGTGAGAATGTTGTGGGGAACCTTCCTACAGGTTATGGAATGAGTATCATCTAGCATCTGCTTCCAGGACTCATCAAGCAAAAGTTATTAACGAACAGACACAGAATGTAGTCCGGATTCCTGTTCTGCTGTGACATCATTGGGTTGAGGCAGAGATTAGTAAGCACAAGCGCTGCAAAAGATCTGGTGGGAGAGTGAAATTAAATATTCACCATTCTGCATCAGGATCCTTAAATATTCATAGTTGATTTGCATTGATCTTGTTATGGTCGTCTGCATGTAATGTATTTTCTTATCCATTGTTTCAGTCATTACGTTCACATTGGTTCATCTCAACCAGTGCCCCATCTCCTCTCTTCATATTGAGGAAACCAATTAACAGGTATATATAGATGGACATACAGACACAGATGAGGCTCTCGTTGAGCGTAATGAGTGTATCTCAAAGCCCTACTTTATACAGCAGATGCAAGGTTCAGCATTTGATCTTATACGCTTCACGGCTACATAGATGGTGAATTGACAACTGATCATGGTAGTGAAGCTCGAGGGATAATGACTTACACAACGCGGGAGTGGCTGAAAAATTTGAGACATTTATTCAGTCATTCTGAAGATGGTGAACGACTGTAAACAGTTGTGAACAGTAGGTGAGATATTTTTTTTAAAAAGCCACCCTGGTATTAATTTTTTTTTTTGTAGGGTGGGAGGGAGGTAAAAAAATGTAGAGTCATGTCGCGATGAGAGCGCAGTGACGTCATGAAGCTCTCCTGAGCCGTCAGATGGGGGGGGGAGAGTCGGGAGAAAGAGCCACCAGGTGGAGACTCAGTAGAAGCCTCCCACGTGCCTGCCATTACTACTCACACGTTCGTCACAATGACCAATGAATTCCTAGTGTATAGGGTAAAAACAATGATTTAAAAAGTCTCGGAAAATGATGGCTCCAGACATCATTCTGTCCCATGTGGGAATGTCTGGAGGCATAATTCGGCCCCATATGAAAATCCCTCCAGACATTGCTCGGGCCAATATAGGGTTAATGTTTTTATGGTTTTTTCGTTCCGTTGAGGTTTGTTTAAAAACTTCTTGGTTGGAAAAATTTTTGGTGGATAGCAGATGAAATTTCAGCTAAGCCACGTCTACAGACACCAATATAGGATTAATACCTAAAAACACTTTCTGTATGAATGTGTAATCTGACATTCCTTTAAACTATATAAACCTGATTCAGTTCTTTAGCGTCTGGCCATAGTCTCAAAGGCCTGCAGACACACAGAAAATTGGCCAGTCGAGCCAGGCATGGGAGGCAGGCCGCTGAATGCTATTAGAGATCGGCGCACACGGATGAATATGGCGACTGGAGATTGCCACAGAACGACCTCCAGACTCCGCTCCGCCCCACTGCAAAAGCACAACACCGAATTAGATGCAGAACCTACGAGGCAATTGGCAAATGACTCCCTTTGGTCTGAGAGGAGAAAGTAACAAATGAAACGTACGCCTCAAGGCAGTGTATGGGAAACTAAACGTTGAGTAACTTGCTAATGGCTGTGAGAGTTATATGCCGCACCGATATTAGTATTATCCTACCCCTAATAAAAAAAACCGCCATAGACTTAACATAGGCAAATTTTATGTGGCAGGCCGTGACATAAAGTTTTTTTTAAGCCACTAGAGTAATAACAATATTGACCAATCAGAGAGCAGAATTTCAGCTACTATGAAAAAAAGTTCTGTTGGTCGTTGAGTCAATATTTATCTTTTAGTAATACAAAAGCATAGATGGGGTAGGATAAATACGAAACCGGACTCGAGTTAGACTTGTCAGTGTCTATGCCACTCTGGTCAGGTATGCATCTCACTACACTCGGCTACGCCTCGTGTAGTAATACACGACCTGCCCATCGTGGCATAAACATTATCAAGTCTAACTCTCGTTTGGTTTCTACTAATTTCGTGATTGTCAATTGAAATTTAGGCTATTTGTAATGGTAGCTGAGAAAGCAATATGATTATTCGTCTGCTATTCCGACAAATACTGTATACATACCTCCCTTGTCCAACTCAAAATGCTCAAGACTGCACCCAGGAACGAGTTGCATTTACTATATACCCACTTTGCTTCAGCGGGGTTTAACTGTACGTACCGTTATACCATATTCAGTAAAACCCCGCTTAAGGGGACATTCTCATTTCCGAGCAGAATGTCCCCTTAAGTGAGGTGCTCCTTAAGCGGGGTTAGAATTATCTTTAAAAGAATTTTGCTCCTAAAATTTCCCCCCTTAGGCGGGATGTCCCTTAAGCCCAATGCCCATCTACCGATTTCGGAACATTCATGTACCTTTGTTGGCGAGAAACGGACGGTAATTTATCTCACCCAAGGCATCCTAATGGAGTCGGCCGTAGTCGGTAGATGTAGGACAGCTAGGCAAGGGTCAGCCAACGATTAGTTGACCGATTTGCTTAGGACTAACATCCACCACCGCATCTCCTCAATGTCCGCCGGTCGAGAGAAGGTTACATAATTTGCCTGTGACAAGTTCACTGACGCCTATACGATTTGGGAACTAATCGCTCAACCCTGAATCGGTAGATGGGCATCAGGCCTTAAGCGTGAATTCCCAGAAGCGGAGTTTACTGTAACATAAAAAGACAATGTAAGAATACCATGCAGCAAAATATAAAACACTGTTTCGTACGCGTCAACTAAGACATTAGTTGTTAGGCCAAATCAAGTTAATTATCTTATCAATTTCGGGTATATAGTGAATATATATATCGACCTACCATGCTTGTGCAAGCTAAAAAAAACTCGATGATAATTTGCGGTTCATACGGAACTCGGCATGAACGACTCGTTTTGTATAAACTGTAAATCATTCTCTCGTTTTGTAGCTTGTACAGTATGGTCAGGTCGTTCTATATAAGTACTTAAGACACAACCTAAATACAATGTGTTACGAATCGTTAAAGCAATTCTAATGAATCAGGGAGTTCTTTCAATTAAAAGAAACTAACCTTCAAACAACCTCACTTCAATGAGATCCTTCTATAAAAGACAATGAACACTAGGTCCTTATAGAGTGTCCTATATAGTTTATTATATCAGAAGATGAAATGCTAGTTAAAGTTCTGACTATCTGCAAGGACAGCACTATACATAATAGAAAGAAATGTGGAAAAACAGAAGGGCGACGCTGCGATACTAGGTAAATGTCGGACAGTTCTGTTTTGTTGTATAAATATTCAGGCGTTGGATGAGGTCATACTGAAACTAGATCTACATAAATCAATCGATTCAGATCAGTCTACCAACAAATTAACTATGTTAGATTGTCACTAACTTAAACTGCTCTGTTTAATTTAAGCCTAATACCCATATACCGATTCAGGGTTGAACGATTAGTTGCCAAATCGTATAGGAGTCAGTGAACTTGTCGCAGCCGCATTGTGTAACCCTTCGCTCGACCGGCTGACATCGAGGAGAGGGGGTGGGGGTTATTAGTCCTAAGCAAATCAGTCTACACTTACCGACAGATATACAATTTTGCACCCTGGTCGACGGAGTTAGGATTTGGGAACAAGCACCATTTACCAACGTTCCGCTGTCGGCGACTAAATTTATCAACATGTTGATCAATTTTGGCCACCGATTTAGGAACATAGAAACCACAACTTGTCAGCAACAAAATCACATCTGAAGGAGGTACATGTAGTTCACTAATCGTTGCCTGTCCCTTGCCTAGCTGTGCTGCATCTACCGACTACAGCTGACTCCGTTAGAATGCCTCGCCTGAGACAAATTACCTCCGTTTGTCGCAGACAAAGATACATGGTTCTTCCGAAATCGGTAGATGTGTATTGGGCTTAAACAAATGCAGAGGGATATGACGAGTCCAAGTATGACTCCACAACTGACGAGGCTGATTTCCGGTTTGTGATTGAAAGGTGCCATATTGGTTTGTGGTTACATGTGCACAATGATGTGTAAGACCTCGGACTTTTTAGGAAGGGAATTTGTGTTTTCCTAATTGTTATTCTTATTTTCAGATACATTAAAATCGGATAAATCTTATGCTAGATTTTTTAGCCCTTTATTGACAAATTCTGGGATATCCCAGTTCTTCGATTTGACATAAAAAATGTACCTAAGAGTTTAAAAGGGTTTTTGTAAAAGGAAGAACCCATGCCCGACGTTGGAAAATGCATATGTTACCTCAAAGGACTTTTAAGATGACTATAGAAGTGTTTGCTCACGAAAAAAAAAAATACTGCACTCAAAATGAATGGTTAAGCTCAGTGCATCACGTGTGTAATGCATATACACAGCAAAGTCGCAGTTTAATTTCGCTTTCATTATTAGGTGCAATGTCGTAAAAGGCACGCATCTAGTGCGGCGTGGCATCTATTATCGTTCTAACTTTAGCCATATCTCAGTCTCCTTATTACGGCTAGTTTTTAGCTAACAGGGGAGCGATAATGAATGCTTCTGGCCGTACGATAAGGGGGACAGGAGTTACTTATGGCGCCTCCCTTGTTCCCCAGGAGCTCTTCTACGTGTGAGGCAAGAATGGTACTGCTAGGAGACACATTAGTTCATGAAGGAGAACGGAAGGGGAGGGTAAATCAAGACAGAACGGCGAGGAGCACAGGATCTCAACCTGCTCGCGGTTCGGAGAAGTCTGCTCGTGGAGAATGGCGACGAGGCTGATGTGTTTTCAATATGTAATGCTACTCAATAGGTGGTTGCCTAAAAGGAGAAAATCTAGACCAATGGAAATATAATGGGTAGGGTTGTTATATATATATTTAAATACATAGACATAGACATCTATACTACCTGTGCCACCGTCATAGTCAATAGAGCAAATTACATTATATATATATATATATATATATATATATATATATATATATATATATATAAAAGTAATTAACTGTTTGGAGATTGATATTAGTATACAAATGTATTCAGACACCTGCAATATCAGAGGCTTTTTACCTACCATATATATATATATATATATAAAAACTAGAATTATGTCGGATCCGCTTGGAATTTCTCCTGCATAGAGTGGAAGAGTGAACCAGACATAGGCTTGGAGACACGAGAGTAAGATTCTTGTGTAGAGAAAAACACAAACCTGTACTTCTATTTTAGATCTCTTCATTCGGATATACGTCTTTTTTACCTATGCTCTGTCTTGTGCTGTGCCGATGATAGAATTTGATCCTGTAATTTTGTTGATATCCTAACCTTGAGAGAAAGCAATGAGAGTAAAAAGCCCGTCGCAAGGATGGCTTCTGGGCGTGCAATATTGTTTCCGCCGTTAACCAGATCCTGTCCAAATAATTGCCGCTGGTTTGAATATAAGAGAGGCTTTCAAATTAAGCATGATAACAAAAGTAAATATATTCTCGATTCACATTGGAGGCAGCTAATGTCCTAGTAAAACAATAATCTAATAAATGTCGCGCGGAGAGGTTTGTATGAATGTCCTTGGGTTTAACGTTTCTTGAAGGTTAGTTTAGACAACAGACCGGACGTTGTAGTCTCCTGGAGGTAGGGGCTGTGAAAAGGGGTGTTCCTGACCCCCGACCCCCTGAATCCACTCCTGGTAAACAAGGGCATCGGAGCGGGATATATGTGAACCTGATAACCCGACCTCCCACCGACTTATCTAGGCAAGATATATGACTTTCCATGTTGTGGGTGGTGGCGCTCTGTGGGAAATCATGGACTTCCGCGAAGGATAAGGCACTGTCAATGGAAGAACACAATTGATGACCAAAGATTATGAATAGTAAACATAATTCGCATATCATTTGTAGTTCTTGATGATTTGTAAATATTTTTTGTTCTTATTTCTCAAATCAGAAGTGACAAGGGATTTACTATAAAGCATAGACATATATATATATATATATATATATATATATATATATATATATATATATATATATATATATATATATATATATATATATGTATGTATGTATCTCTCAGTGAGAAACAAACAATAAGTAACCGTTAAGTAGTAGAACGTGACGTAACCCGTTGGTTACCGCGTGGAGTAATAACAACAGTGACGTTACAATCACCAGGGTGAAGTGACAACCAGGGTAAAAACCTCGATACGGTAACAAATGTATCGTGAGGCTCTACAATTTATATTGATATAACAAGTTATATAATGATATATATATATAGAAAGATATATAAATATATACATGTATATATATATATATATATATATATATATATATATATATATATATATATATATATCGTTCTAACTTAAGCCATACCTCAGTCTCCTTATTACGGCTAGTTTTTAGCTATATATATATACGCAGAATTTAATTGCATTTAGTTCTTTGCCAATAATATTTCCCTGTCTAAATCCATCCCACTCCAAATAGCACTGGCAATCCATATTTATTCCGCGTATTATTCCAGCTTCATGGCCGCCCTCTTGGCCTAACCTGAGGAGGGTTTGTAACAGATCATCACTAACCACAAACCTGATTGCACCCTCACCGCAAGCACCACCCCTCACGCAACCTGTGTCACGTCCGCCGCCTCCGACCCCCGCCCACCTCCAGGCCACACTCTGACTCGTACAGACAATGACGTTAGCGGGAGCCACGTACCTCACACGCCTAAACTCATGTCGACCTCGTGTAATAAATCTTTTGGGTTTTTACAGCCTTCTTCTGGCAGCAGTCTATAGAGCAGCTTCTCTGGCGCCATCTAGTGGGAGACAAGGCGACGCTCACCCCCACCCACCCCCACCCCCGCGCCCCGCCGGCGGGAGGGAGACGCCAGGCTGAAGGCATCAGGGCCCTCTCTCCGGAGACACAAGTTTATTTCCCTCCGGAGGGACACATTGATAACGACAATTGTCCATGAACCCAACACAATGATGATCGAGCCCTCCCATGAGTGCAGATAGGGCTCCACCTGAGGTGGCTAGAAATAAGGAAAGACGGTGGAAGTATTCGGAGAGGTCCTACACAGTAAAAGGCTATTCTTTCTCGGTATTGCCTCCGCGGTCATGAAGCAGTGGATTAAACCTGTGCTGTGCTGATACAGCTCCAACTAGTAGAAGTGCATAAAGGTCTTGTGTGGATACTTTAGAAAGAGTAGAGGCTACAGAGAAATGTTTTTATGTAACAAGCAGTGTATTAGTGGCATAAAAGATCACTAGGATATTACAGAAGGAGTAGAGTCTAAAAGTGTTATTTCAATATGATCCAGTAGCAACGTTTTATCCTACCCGTAATATAAAATCACATAGGCTTAACATTGGGTTTTCGTGTGCCACGCTGACTGGCATACGGAGTTTTATATGCCACTAGTGGCATACAGCATTATTATCACGTAATATTCCAAAAATCGAGGACATAGGGTAGGATAAAATCAAAACCTGATTCGTTTTAATCTTGGCCACCGCATTCTACTCCTGAAGTTTTGGCTCCAGACTTCACTCGGCTTCACCTCATGAAGTCACTTTGCCAAACTCCAGTCGTGGAATACGGTGGCCAAGATTGAAACTCATCCAGTTTTACGATAGTATCGTGGGAAATATAGTGGTTTGTGACGGAATACGCATCTTAGATTAACTGGAGATTGATGGTGAAGGTGTGAGACCTCCCACACAGAACCTCACCTTTCATACAGAGTGCTCTGCATTATCCTACATAGAAACTTCCAATCAGCACCAAAAGGCAAACTTCGATGAAGTTTTATTATTCCGGTTATGTATAACAAGGGTATAACAAGACTTCAATAGGTACATAATGGTAGATGTTATTCACATGATATACATGTAGCAGCAGGACTTAACTCCTGAGACAGACCTAAAATCGTATACTACTTACTAGGATACATTCCATAACCAGTTTTGTGTAAATACACAATATTGACTGGTTTCAGATACAAGCGACTGTATGCTACGAGGAGTTGACGCATAGTAATATCCGAGCGTTTGCGAGGATATTGCGTAGAGTCAACTCTGAGGAGCATACGACCGCTTTTATCTGAAACCAGTCTATATTGTATTTATTATCCACCTTTTCTGGACAAGTGGCATGTCGATATCAGTTCGTTTTAGTTATGCACTATCTTCCCTTACGGACTTTTTTCCCCGTATGCGCCACCCGGAGTATACAACATATCCGTATGCGCCGGGTATGTCCATACACACTCCCTATGTGTTTTCTATGGATACTTTGTATTAGGTGGATAATGTGTTTTCTATGGACACTTTGTATTAGGTGGATAATAAATACACAATATTGACTGGTTTCAGATACAAGCGGCCATATGCTCTGAGGAGTTGACGCGTAGTCATATCTGAGCGTATGCGAGGATATTGCGGAGAGACAACTCCGAGGAGCATATAACCGCTAGTATCTGAAACCAGTCTATATTGTATTTATTATCCACCTTTTTCTGGACAAGTGGCATTTCAATATCAGTTCGTTTTAGCTATGCATTATTTTTCTATACGCACTATTTTTCCGTATGCGCCACCCGGAGCATACAACATATCCGTATGCGCCGGGTATGTCGATACAAACGCCATATGTGTTTTCTATGGACACTTTGTATTAGATGGATAATGTGTTTTCTATGGACACTTTATATTAGGTGGATAATAAATGTATCTACCCCCCACCTCGTCCTCAGAGACGACTAATCGTCTAGTGAAGCGTATACCCGAGAGGACTTCTTATTTGTTACCTGAATCAAGAATTAGACGTCTTTCTTGCATTTCAACAAATCTCAAACATACAATCTTCAATGGGTCAAAATATGAAAAAACGTACAATTGCAACTTCAGAAAAAAAAAGTCTAATTTGCTATTTGTTGAATAAATCCTATTTCTAGTTAAAATACATATCTTTATCTATACGAATATTGTAATCATACTCATTTGCTATCCATGGTTCAGTTTTGACACAGCTTTGAAAAATACCTTAAAGCCCACAGTGTGAGCAAGAGATCCAATTAACATACATATTCATTAGATTTTTCCATATTTTGACCTATATGTTACCTAAGTCAGAGCTGAATTCAGTTGTGCTTTCAAGTAGTGCTAGTGCTAGAGAACCGACTTTACCTATTGTTGGTTTATGTGTCATTATGTGAACCTCAGGGAACCTCTTTTCAATACATTGATTCCCATATGTCTATACCAATAAGCAATAGTACAATGAAACTTGATTTGAAACCAACATTGCGACCTTTTGTGAAAAGGGCAGACGCCTAAAGACAGCTGTAAAACCTTGTAGCTGTATCCGAATCTTATCCAATTAAAAGATACCACTTTTGATGAATTATAAATTACTTCATTATATCTCCACTTTCAAGTGATTAAACATTCTCCTTTATCCAATTAGGCTATTTACTTTATAACATGGCTCAAGAAACAAAGAAACAAACCACCACTTGCCACCCGCAACTACTACAGTATCGATAGATTATATCGGGATGGAGTCTTACCATACACAGTATATATTATTGGAGAATACACAGCTTGATTAGCAAATTGACTGTCATCACTAAACCAAGGGAGGTGTGTCAGCCTATGTGTCTAAGATAGACCATGTGCAAATTTCATTATTCATTTTTTATTCATTTATAGAAATATTGTTGTTTTTTAGAATTCCAAGTGGGTTTTTTTCGTTTGAATTTAAACCAAACCTCATATTTCCCTAAGCTATATCCACCCTCTCTTCAGTTTACCCTATTCACAAACCCCGTATTCCCTTTAGCTAAAGATATCCTTTTATTTCATCCCATTAACGAACCCCATATTCCCCTTAGCTAAATCCAACCTTTTCTTATTTCATCACATCCACAAACCCCATATTCCCCTTAGCTAAATCCACCCCTTTCTTATTTCATCACATCCGCAAACCCCATATTCCTCTTAGATAAAGCCATCCTTTCTTCATTACACCCCATTCAAAAACCCCTTATGCTGTAGATGGTGTACAAATCAATAGCTCGTTCTGATTTTAGATAATTACAAAAGCTAGTTTTACATTTGACATAGCTTTGGGAATTATTTACTAAATTTGATAGGTGTGAGAAACAGATGCGGATTATTTTCTGCCCAATAATTAAATCAAAATACCAATGCCACTAGAGTGTGTGGTTCGGTCGCGTATGAATATTGCGGACGAAACCAACGTTGGATGGTCGCCGCCAACTTCCTAATCCGCTGCTCCATTGTATATCAGACAGAGTCGCCGACATCGGGCGATCGTCGCCGACGTCCCTTGGTAGATGTGGGCCGTCTACTCCACACCCCCATCTTCTCAATGGTGTATTCCGCTTTACCTCCTCTGTTCATTTCATGCCATCCACATACCTCCTATCAACCTGAACCCCTCACCTAGCAAATTTAGTTTTGAAAACAGTGTGAAAACACTTCCTTTTACCCAAAATGAATGGCCATCATGATTATATTAATTACTATGAATAGTCGCAATTTACCAACCTGATTTAAGGCTTTATTCTGTGTATTACCCTGTGGATGATTCAGTAATTTGCATTCATCACGGAACCCTATCTTATATCAGCATTTTGTCATGTTCTCATAATGTATTAAGCAATGATTACTGTGAACCGAAAATGTTACTCTATCCATATCTCACTTTTTCATCATTCCATTATTGTTGTAGTTGTACTTTTAAATAGCTTAAATGAATGTAAAATTTCCCAGCGGCTGACTTGATATGACATAGCCATGATTTAGAACCAAATGTTATGTTTGAATCTATGACCAATAAAAAAAACAAAAAAAAGTTCCGCTCATACATCGCATTGGCGTGGGTGACCTATGGACGGGGTGGGATGCGTGCATTTCCGGGTAGATTGATACGCTTCGTTTGAAGGCACTGGAGTAATGCAAAACTGGACCTGAAGGTGTAGGCGGGGCTCTGTCTAAAGATGGCATGTAGGGACCATCGGAAGCTGGAGTAGATCACAGTGTGGATCCTGTTTGTGTGCTGATTCCCGACAGGTGTGTGGCGAGGGAAGGCGGCCTCGGCCTCCTATCATGACTATTGGCTGCTAGACTTCTGATAAGCTAATTCAAAGCTTTGTAATTCTACAGAGAACCGTGGTAATACGGTATGACTACACAGGTCTGCATATATATAGACAGCATTCATTATGATGAGAAGACTACATTTAGGATGTGTATCTTTCAGAGTCCTTATCTGAGAACCTACCAAGACGCTACTCAATGTACCTGGAAGACTTCATCTCTTGTTTATATTTGTCTCACTATCTGTCATTCTCTCTCTGTCTCTGTATCTGTCTCTGTCTGTCCGTCTGTATGTCTGTCTGTCTGTCTCTCCCTCTCTCTTTCTCTCTCTGTGTCTTTGTCTGTCCCTCACCCTCTCTCTCTCTCACTCATTCACTCACTATCTCTGTCTTTCTGCCAGTCTCTTTCTATCTGTCTGTGTCTCTGTTTCTTTCTCACTCTTTCTGTGTCTGCCATTATATCTGTTTCCGTCTGCCTCTTTCTGTCTGCCTGTGTGTCTGTGTCTTTGTCTGTCTGGCTGTCCCTCGTACTCTCTCTGTATCTGTCTTCCTGTTTATGTTTGCCTCTGTCTGTCTGCCTGTGTGTCTCTCTCCCCATCTGTCTGTCTCTGACTGTGTCTCTCTATCTGTCTGTATCTGTCTCTCTCTCTCTCTCTCTCTCTCTCTCTCTCTCTCTCTCTCTCTCTCTCTGCCTCTCTCTCTATGTTTCTGTCTCTCTCCCCTTGTCTGTCTCTGACTGTCTCTCTCTATCTGTTTGTCTGTTTCTCTGTCACTCTCTCTCTCCCTCTCTCTCTATGTCTCTGTCTCTCTCCCTCTGTTTGACTATGACTGTTTCTGTCTATCTATCTATCTGTCTGTCTGTCTGTCTCTCTCTCTCTCTCTCTCTCTCTCTCTCTCTCTCTCTCTCTTCTCTCTCTCTCTCTTTGTACGTCCGTGCGTGTGTGTATCAATATATTTAACACGTCATCACTATAACTAACTTTGACATGTGCAACACTGAAACGACTATGCACCAAGATATTCAGTGTTACTTGTAACCTGTAAAATCGTCCACTATGTATGTCTTTCAAAATATGTCAATTGAAATACTGTGAAGAAAAAAAATGATAGCAATAAAACACCCTCTGGCTTATGAGACAACATGTCCTAGAAATCTACAGGGGAATTTGGAACTTAAAACAGTATCAGATGACATTTAATGCATGTTTTATGTACTCAATAGATGCATGAAGTCAAAATGTAAAGCAAGGGAAATTTCACGTTGGGACAATTCAGCAGTACAGCTATGTGGACAAATAGAAGAAGGGAAATACGAAAGCTTGACATATATGGTGGTATTTCTTAGCCATTAACTACTTCACAAGCATTTCTATTGCCCAAGTCTGAAGGTTCCACAAAGACGGAAGACAAAATAGGAAATCTTCTTGTCAAAGGTGAAGAGAAGAGAAAGAATTACAATGGCAACAACTCGCATTGTTTCGCAGGACATTAGCACATCAAGAACATTAAGCATTCTGATAAAACACTGAAGATAAGACTGGATATGCGTTACTTCCTTTCACATTAAGACTGTTGTTCAGAATGACGTGAACCACATAAATAAAGCCATTCGGCTCCGGTTAACTACAGTTATTAAGCCCACATTCATTAAGCTTATTAAGGGTGCCTATGATCCTATGGTTATCAACTAATGCGACACATCCTTTCTTTCATCGAATTATATCAATTTTATGTAATTTAGTTTAAATGTCTTGGGTCGAATAATATTCGCAGGCTGTCATGTTTATGCCAGAGGAGGAATTCTACGGACTTTATAAAGATGCAATAGATGCGGTGAATGTTTGATTAAATTGCAAGTTTAAAATCTTTTTGTTCTTGCGAGTTTTGCGGAAAAAATCTAATAGTTGGATAAATCTTTTTGACGTGGTATTGGGTCGGGGTGGGGGGGGGGGGAGCTTCCAAATTGTCAGCTACCTGTTGTCCATTGCGTTGAGACCTTCTGGAGCGTCAGTCTTCAGTCGATGTATCCAATTAAATTCAATCTTATTTCTTAGGCATGGGGCCTCCTTTGATTCCGGATGTCTGTCTAAAGTGGTGATTTCACCAACACCAACACACACAATGTAGCAAGATTCAGCCCGATTTGGTTGTCTTGCTAGATCGGGCTAGGATTGAATAATGGCGTGCCTATTTGTCGCGATGTGTCTTGAGGTGTCGCGGTGGTGGAGCACCAAAATAGACACACGACATCGCGCACTACGTTTTGGGACAACGGAGGTACGACACATCACGACACAAAAAGACGCTACAAGACATACCAAGATATACCACGGCAAATCCATCCTGTTGGTGGAATCAGCCCTTTATACATATACTTGTACGTCATCCGTACCGTGGTGGGTTTTCTGGTTGTAGATGTTTGGTATTTCGTTCTTGCTTCTGTGTTTCCGGATACAGTTGAGATGTTCTCGTCACTGCACGAAAACCATTATTTTACATATGTATACAAAATGTGTCTAACAGTAGGATTTTGCGTCTAGAAGTTCGACCTATTAGACGTCTCGTAGACGCCTTATCTAGTGGCGTATATACGTGTCCATGGTGCGGTCTTATATACGTCATATATACGCCTGATTCTGTTTATTTATGCCACTCTCCAATAATTCCGACCTCTGCCATTTGGGACATCAGTGGTAGCATATTTCATTTGCCATTAGTCATTAAGTCCTTGGTTTATGGAAAATACAATGTTATATCATCAATTTTGATTATAAAATTGTTCTAAAATCCTATTTATTATCTTTTCATTAAATACATATGATAAACCGAGCGTTTTTTTGTTTTTAAAAACCTTTTTTTTTACGTTTTTAAGGTTTTTCAAGACACCACTCTTCTGAAGTCATACATTGGGTACTGTATATATAACACAAGGTCTGGTCAGTTATCAACCTACCACCCCAAGTGCTTCTCCACATCTGCTGCCGACGCCGCTTTGACACCTGCCGCTTTGACACCCGCCGCTTTGACACCCGTCTGCACACAGCCATGCGCCCACCTGCCCAGAGACAATAGAGGAACAGGGCTTCACAGAGAGCTCCCGCCTAAAGTGCTAAAACAACACACTGATAACCCACAGCAGCAGCGGGTGCTGGGGGTGGAGGACTTCCTTTTTTATTTTCTATCCTATACATATACGCCCGGCGTATATATATCACGCAGAGGATGTTTTATCTTAAATACGCCTGGCGTGAAAGACAGCCAAGTCGCACGCGTCTACATATGGAAACTGTCTCATAGACACCCGAAACGCAGACGCGTATAAGAGGTGTATACAAGTATAAACAAGCCACGATACAGCCGATACGTGCGTTATCGCGATGGCGTATATATATGTAAAATAGTCGTTTTCGTGCAGTGCGTATTATGTCTTTTATCCTTCGTTTCGTCTGACCAACGTATTGCATGTTTTGCATTCTATGCGGTAGATTACGTTGGAGCTGTTGCATGTAACATTCCACTTCGTTTGGTGTTTCCTGTCGGCTGTTTTCGATGTTATCATTCCATCCATGTTGAGTAGTTTAGAGTAGAACTGGGACCTGTTTCAGTAGTCTCGTGACATTAGGCTTAGACAGACATCAACAGTGGCACCAACAGTGCAAGCAACAGCGGAAAAAGACTAGCAAATATCAGAAAATCGGAGTGGCCAATCTTCTTCATATTTGGAACGATTATAGGTTATATGTATCCCCTACTCATGTTAAAGTATCATTGCTTAATTCCTACGAGAAGTGAGTGAAACTCCGTGTGTCATCGACTGCAATCTTGTGATCTGTCCGTATGGTGTCACAGACGCCATTTAGACATGTCACGAAACTACTGAAACAGGTCCCAGGTCAGCTTTTGTGCGCTTGTTGGGGTTCGTCTTCTCATTGTTGGTTTCTCTTTCTTCCTTTTGTCGTTGGTCATTGTTGTTCTCTGTTGTCGCCTGTTTTTTTTGTTTTTTTAATCAAAGTTTATTTAACGACAAGCAATACATTCACTCGTCCCCAACCGATCTTCCATGTATGTGTCACATGTAGTACAGACAGGGTACAGTATACACTAGGAGCAAATAGTATGTTCATCATATATGAATGAGCATGCAGTATACATGAATAACAATTAAAAGGTTTGGATTACATTCAGTCCATGGCTAGTTTTCTATAACCCACTAGCACCCAATTAACTTGCCATTTCTGCAACTGCCTGAGTCTAGGATCTAAACACTTCAAGCACCAGTAGGTCTTGAAGTATTTCAGTCTTGAGTGATTGGTCATGGTCAGCTGGGCACGCCTCTTAGACACTGAGACACTGGCTCTCTGCTCTGTTCTCAATATCACAGTGAATAGTACACAGATAGTGAAGGGATAATTTCTATGCAGTGACCTGAAAGTCTATGTGAGCCACTCTAAACTCTAGATGATGTATTTAGTGTGTGCAAGCACGCTCTAACAAGTACAGAACAATCACAAATAAAAATACATTTTCATTCACTCACTCATTCATACTTTGGCCTCTATCCTTTTTAATTCATTGGTTGTAATTCTTTCTTGCTCTCACTAAGTAGTCCCTTATGTACTTTGGGCGTTTCATTACAATGTACTTACTCTGAAAAATGATATAACGTTGGCCATAATTTTCAGTCTTAATTGAAATGCATGGTTTATAACTCTAAATGATGTCGTATAAATAGGTCAAAGATGATTATCCACCATACAGGATACAGGTTCCCAAGTAGGTGTTATGTTTTATTACCCACCTATTATGGATCCCCATGGGAAATGTATAGGGCGCCTGGAATTCGTTACCCTCCATAATGAGGTGAAATCATCATGTACTTAGAAATGAGTTTCTTGAATGTTCACTCATTATTAATCATTTAGAATCAGTCATAATAATCTCATTTACCACCAGAAATCACTGTCATAAGACGTTTTGCATGCTAAAATCCCAGTGGAATGGCGAACTATAAAATTGGTGTAAGCCTACATCGAATTACTGCCCCGCTTGACAGTGCTGTGGTGTTATGGCGTAATCTGGAAATATATGTCTTGCAGAAAACCTTTTATTGCAGTAGACTTGTTATTAATCATGTAGGTTGTTATTAATCATGTAGGTGGGAAATACGTCGATTAATGACTGGTTTTGTGCACGAGTGGTCGTAATCTCCTCAAAGTTGACGACGTAAAGGCTCGGATATTAGCCTACTACACGTTAATTACTCAGAGAATGCGGCCACACACACACAAAACCATTATCTTATACATATGTATCTGGAATAATCATATGATTAATCCGTTTGACAACCTGTCTTAAAAGGAGTTTGCATCTCTCTGGTTCACCCCCGGCGGGTGCATTCCCATAACGCGTGAGGCAAATAAACTTTCCCTTCCTAAAGGCGTTGGGGGCCACGCCACCCACGACCTCAGAAGCAATCGAAAATGAGAGATGAAGGCAGTGGGAGGCCGACACACGGGCCACTCGGTCGTCACTGTGCCACACGCCGGGAGAGGTGGGGGGTCTAACGGGGCGGCCATCTTGTTTTACATGTCTTCTTGCGGCCTCAAAGCTGCTTCACTGCGACTTCACGGGACTTTGTATCCAATATCAAAGCCTGCATTTGAATGGCGGAGCCTATGGGAGCCCTGCCCCTCCTATGAGCTCTCTTTTTGGGGGCTGAGATTTGGTTGCACACAGCCTGACAGCGGCGGAGGTTTTCCGAGGGGCTGGCCACCTCCTCGGGATCCTATTTCACGCTCTGGGCTCGAGGCGCATGCGCCTAAAACGCCGGCCTGCGTCTCTGTCCAGTGGAGCTGAAAGTTGCGCGCGTCGCACAGATACAGAGGGTGGAAGGGATGAGGCAACTCAAGTGTGGCTCCCCCTGACGGCAAACATGTGTCATCGACCGTACGAGGCTCGTCTTTCTCTCTCAGCTGTTTAGCCAGGGCGAGAAGAAGAGACGTCTTCAACCGGCAAATGTGTTTATATCTTTTGCACCAATATGTGAGTGGGTGTGGGGTGTGGAGGTGGGAGGGGGTCTGGTGGGAGGGAGGTCGTGTCCAAGTGTCAGTCATAGTCTCTATATTTAAGTCCCAATCTTCTCAATTCAACTATAAATGTGCTGTATCGTTAGTCATAGTATGAGGTGTGTGTGTGGGGGGGGGGGGGGGTGGGGGGGGGCGCCTGGGTAGGCAGGGGTCTTGTCAAAGTGTCACTCAAATCTAGTCTCTATACTTTGGACCCAGTCTGATAACACAACTTTAAAATGTGTTATATTGGTAGGCATAGTACGAGGTGTGTGTGTTGGGGGGGGGGGGGCGTCTGGGTAGGGAGGGGTCTTGTCAAAGTGTCAGTCATATATAGTCTCTATATCTTGGACCCAGTCTAATGATCTAACTTTAGAATGTGCTGTATTGGTGGGCATAATAGTAGGTGTTTGTGTATGTGTGTGTGTGGGGGGGGGGGGGAGGGGCGGATGGGTGGGAGGGGAATTATTTCTATTCCGCCAATAACGGTCATTGAACCAGTCATAATGAAGGCTACTTATAGTAACGACTATGACAGGGTATCAATTCACACGCCCGTGTAGACTTATTTCGGTCACATTACAATATTTAGTAGATTAGATTATGTGTCAGAAATCCAGTCAGTGGAATTATGTTATTGAGACAATCAACATTGGGCACTAATTGTAAATTGGTGAATAACTCACTGTCACGACATCTAACGGACTTCCCCCTCACTACTCGTGATGACGTCACACCTCGCCCTTCTCGGGCGCCGCCATCAAAGACTCCTTTTGACCACCACCCGCCCCACAACTTTAGAGACTGTTAAAATTATATTATAGGGCCTATTTCCTGACTTTCTTATAAATCTCCTCGCTACGACTTGTCCATTACCGCGTTAATCCGAGATAGTAGCTCTTAATAGTAATTTTCTCTGCCAATTACTCGTGTCTGAGTTAGATATTGATGTTCGATTATCGCCTATCATAATTCCTGGCGGGGCAGTTGTTTGTCGATTCTGGACAATACTGCAGAACGGGAATCGATATCCGAAGATCGTCTCAGGTGGCCCTGACGTCAATCCTTAACTCCGTCCATCAGATAGTAATTCTCTTTAGCCGAATGTTTCAAAGGTAAGGTGCCATCAATGAGAGAGGTCTGCTCTGTAGAAAATAAACCTTGAGATTGAAAACAACAGACACCTAGTTTTAATACCTTAATGGTCTGTCTATGTGGAACGTGAATGGCTAGAATTCCTGTTCGTTCAATAATGATGAGCCTCTGAGGAGACCTAAATCTTAACAGAGCATGTTTTTGCCGCTCGCTCTCTTTATCTCTGTCTCTGTCTGTCTGTCTGTCTGTCTGTCTGTCTGTCTGTCTCTCTCTCTCTCTCTCTCTCTCTCTCTCTCTCTCTCTCTCTCTCTCTCTCTCTCTCTCTCTCTCTCTGTATCTGTATCTGTGTCTCTGTTTCTCTCTATTTATCCATCTATCTCTGTGTATCTATCTTTGTCTCTCTCTCTCTCTATCTTTGTCTCTCTCTGTCCCTCTGTCTGTCTCTCTATCTCTCTGTCTCTGTCTCTCTCTCTATCTATCTGCCTCTCTCTGTCTCTCTTTGTCTTTCTCTCTCTGTCTCTCTCCCTCTCTCTTCTCTCCCTCTATCTATCCGTTTCTCTCTTTCTTTCTTTCTTTCTCTCCCTTTATCTCCCGTCTCTCTTTCCTTTTCTCTCTCCTCTCTACATTCCCGTCACTCTGTTTTTTCTCTCTCTAAGAAGGGAGTTGTGAATTATTAGATAGAATAATCACAAGCCGCTCAGTAGAATATAGTAGCAACTATATGAATCATAACCATGGCCAAACCCTGTGTTCACCTAAGCTGGATTACAAGTAACAACCCTCATTTCTAAGAACTTGGCTCGCGATAAATGAGTTCTGCCACGCCTGTCCGTCTCAACCTCGCCATCTGTTAGAATTTGCCTGAGACAAATCACCCTCGTCTTATACTACTCATGTCTTCCTGCCTGCTGACTACCGGTAGACGGTGGATGAAAATGTGACGCCTGCCTAGTGACCATCCATAAAGTAAGTACACTCTGAGGGGGGTGGAGGTGGGGGTAAAAAAACATCGGAAATTTTGCGTATGCTTCTGCTTGGTTCTATCGCGTACAAGATTGAGAGGGGGCTGGGGGTTGGATCAAAAATGTCAGAAATACTGCGTATATACTTCATGAATGGCCCCCTATCATTTCAGTAATGTAGGATTTCAGGAAATCTAGTCTCATGGGGTGGGATGATGGGGCATACCGCGATCAGTAACTATAGTTTTAATAAACGAGCCTGTAAACTTGTAGGCTATTAGGCGTAAGAATTACGCGGTGCAGTGGTATGTCTCAGACGTATAGAAATCTTTGTTAAAAATAGCTTTGATTTGGAATGGATTTAGTGCATGAAAAACGAGTTTGACATCTGCTACAACACCTCTAGAGGTGTCTTCCGGGATGACAAATGGACGACATCTTCAAAATGAACGATTTCTTATGCTACACCACCTACTACCTTTAGGGGGGGGGGGGGGTGTCCATCGGGCTCCCGACGCGAACCGACGCGCCCCGATACTGCCCTCCCGATAAAAAATCCATATCGTAGCAAAATCGTAGAGCTTATCGGGGCAGTAGGTCAGGTTTCTAAAAAAACATATCGTAGAGGGTCTACGACAATCGATCATGTATCGATTGTCGTAGCGCGTCGGTGCGCGTCGGTGTGTATAGATGACACTTTAAACGGGAAATCATATGAAATAATCGATGGAAAATTATGAAATTTTCAGAATACTTAGAATATATAATGGTCATGCGGTTCTGCAAAAATGGTGAAATTTGATAGTAGATAAGGGTCTCAAATCGATCATTTTATTATTATGAGATATCATATACTATCGTTTTGTCTCTACAGATAAAATATCAATCTTAAATATGCATTATTTCTGGAATTATAAAGGAAATATGGTTAATTACACTGGTTGCATCGTGAGCTATATCGGGGTGTATCGGGACCATGGCACCTTTTTCATGCACCCTCCCAACACGTTACGACGTGCACCGACGTGAGCCGACGTGAACCGATACGCTACGATATAAATATAGTGCGATATAAATATAGTGCGCACTTAAATTAACTAATATTAGTACGCCACTTGTCAGGAAAAGGTGGATGATAATTACAATATAGACTGGTTTCAGATAAAAGCGGTGGTATGCTCATCCGAGTTGCCTCTGCGCAATATCCTCGCATACGCTCGGATATTACTGCGCGTCAACTCCTCCAAGCATACGGTCGCTTGTATCTAAAACCAGTCAATATTATGTATATTATGCTACGTTTTGACACCAACGAGACTGGTACGATGCTTTTTTTTATCGTAGAATTATTATTCACCAGCCCCCAGTTCGGGTTACTCTCCTACCAGATCTTCCGTACTACTTGGAAAGTGTTTCATGCCATCACCTCGAAGCCAATTTTCCATATTCTTATTTCCTTTCCTGTGTATTTTTTTTCTAAATACAGAAGAACCCGCCTAACAGACACTCCGTGTAAGCGCACCCCACGTTAACGGATACCTTTACTCGGAACGGATCCCTATATTAGATGTTTATTTCAACCCCCTGTGTAAGTGGCCACCCCGCGTAAGTGGGCACTTGGAAGTGAAACGGAGGGTATTCGCTTATGCGGGGTTCTACTGTATAATGAACACCAATTTTGGTTTTTTTTATCAATGTGTTAGATATGAATATTTCATATTAAGTATGACTGCTTTGAGAGTATACATAGAACAAAAGTACTTGGTTGAAGGGGCACATCCGCGGATACCGTGTGGGATTTAACCCGACCAACCCCTATATAGTAATTCAGCACAGACAGGGGTTGGTCGCCAATCTAAGTGAACAGATGAGTGCCCAACCGAGTGTCCATTCCTCCCAGTTGCGGCACCACTCTATTTCCATTTGAGGGTCCTCTGGAGGCAAATCCATCACTATCCTACTACACCCATATAGATAAACATTTATATTCATATTTATATCTAGATAGATACAAATATATAGGTAGATATAGATAGAAAACCCCTAGAAGACATCTGATATATAGGCCTACATATAGTTTTGTCAAAGATAAGAAGTATATTGTTCTGAATGATTCAACTGTACCAATTGCGAACCGTACATGGCAAATCATAGGGAGCCAAAGTGAACCCGCTGAAACCACAGATACCCGTTTATGAATCACCATTTCCGGTGGCCCGCAAGAACGAGGCTTAGTGCTAAACCTATGGGGGTTTGAGGCTAGACTTTCGTTTTTGGTCTCTTTTGTTACTTTTAAAGTGTAGTTTATTACTATCGTCTCTGAATAACTCTGTTTCGAAACTACGATGACAGTTGTTAAGTTTATTAAAAATTTGGATCTAAAAGATTGGAGAATGACACATATAATCTCAAACCTACATAGTCAAAGTACTGAGCGCCTATACCCGGAAATAGTATTTTGTAACCAGCTATCTGTGGTTGCAACAGGTTCACTTTGGCTCCCTATTGGGACAGAAGAATATCATTCACCCTTCGGGGCGTTCTCTGTTGTGTAATATCCTGTTTGTATGTGCATTCTATAGTACTTCCATATAAGGATCACCCGAGGCCCTCTTCATTTTTGTGACGGGTTTTTTCAACCTGAATGACCAAAAAGGATCTTTGAATTGGCTAGGGTGTCGTCTCACAGGAATTAGAATCAGTGAATCAATGGAATACCAGTATATGTATTCTCAAGCGGAATTTATGTCCGCTGAATCACCATTATAGAAGGTCCCCGGAAAGGCGGTGTGGTTCATAGCTGGAATATGTGAAAAACTTGCATTTTAAATAGCTTTAATGGGGATCACTTCGTAAAAACACTTCGTAAAAATGTGTTAAAGGCATATCTTACAAACCACAGTGGCACCACCTGGTGATTTTCAAATATCGGTAATTATTAATTAAAACCGATATTTTGAATAATTCTAATACCAAGTGAGGGGAATATAAAATATATAATATAGTTTTACCTAACTCAATAGGTAAACTAAGTCAATTTACATTTGATTGAATTATACAGGAAAGGTAGGGGAAAATTTGGTTTTATACAATTCTTCTAAAAACAAGGACAGTGACCTATGGTTTTTAAAATCATGGAGTAATGGTGAAATTACCATAGACTTTATCACTCCTGTTAGACTATACATGTATCATTGCCATAGGAAAAAATGCGAGTTCACCGGTTGTACCCAAAAATGATTCTTGCTCTGATTTACACCTGAATGAAACCATTATGTCCATGTAGGTTTAGTCGATAGATGACAGTTGTTGTTGTACATTTTTAGTGAATGAAAAAGAGCAAAGAACCATCAATCAGCATGAGGTTGGAAACATGGTGTACCTATTAGAAAATTGGCATCTTTAGAAATGACTACAACTTTGGAACCATTAAGTATTTAGTATTAGGTTCTTACATATCCATAAAACTTCATGTTCAGGGATGAGAGTCGAGACTAAGGAAAAATCGGATATTTAAGATGCTTAAGTTAAAAAAGTATCATTCATAACATTAATTTGGAACAAAATGGCTATGAATCGATATATGGGGCCATCCATAAATGATATCACACTTTTTTAGGGCATTTTCAGAACCCCCCACCCCCCTGTCACACTTCGTCACACATGTCGTACCACTCAAAAAAAATTAGGCCTATGTCACATTTTCCGACCCCCCCCCCCCCCCCCCACCAGGATCTCAAAATAAATCCACGGAACGAAAAAATTATGCTATTAATAACCGCTTATGACCATACCTTTCCCAACACCTTTCCAGCATGGGGAAAGTTGTCTCAAAGGTCTTGGAATTCAACTCTGGACACCCCCCCCCCCCCCCCCCAACTTTTAATTTTTAGGATGCGTTGCTAATGTATATGAAATGTCGAAATTCCTTCATTCATTAGAAAACTTGCACCCCTGCATGTTCCACAAATATTTATCTCACTCCTGGTATTTTTTCTCCATAGACTTAACATTGGGAACTCGTATCCAATGCCCATGAGATATTTCGGTGTGTGTGTGTGTGGGGGGGGGGGGGGGGTCCAGGGGTGTATTATGTCACAAATGTTAGCCCATTAGTCAATGTGGAACGTGAGATAAATTCAGAAACCATGATCAAGTTTAGAGTCAGAGCTCGATACCATCTCGGGGCCTTGCCTTGTGAATTACTACGCGATTCAAACTCGATGGGATACAAGCTCTGACCCTAAACTTTCACAGGTTTAGTATAGTATATGATATGTTATCTCACCCCGGTATTTTTCCCCATAGGCTTAACATTAGGAACTCGTACTCCACGGCCATGAAGTTCGCGTACCCAATACTCAATGGCTAATTAGGTGATTTATTTTATCAATAAATGATGTTATACGGGGTGAGATAAAATCAGAAACTCACTCGATGAAAATAACTTGGTCTGCACTCCACCTCGTCTGACTACAGAGTAATTCACTCAGCTTCGCTTCGTGAATTACTCTGCAGTCAAACTCGGTGGAGCACGGACCAAGCTATTTTCATCTCGTGGGTTTCCTTCTAATTACGTGATGCTCCCCTACAGAAGGAAACTCCCGTGTCGCGTTGTCCAATAGCCAGTTCATCTCCAGTCATCCCTAATCGACGTGAGCGGTTGATGCGCAGACTTCCAGCACGCTCCCAGGTGGACCAACTGCAACGTTCTCCTGTGATACTCCAGATGTCGCCACCATCGCATGTTCAATAGCGTTCACTGAGAGGACGCTCTAGTTCCATCAACTGTTGCTAGTCTTGAGTTGGTTGATGGAGTTGTAAGTTAGATGTAGCAACAACGACGGTAGTATCAAGGTTTATTAGTCCGAGAGGTTTGTCTGTCAGTTCTAGCTTTTCAAGATAATGATGATAAGATCAAATCTATGACATACGGATGATCGATAGTCTGGAAACCCAGTGGCGCACCTGACACTCTTCAAGAAATATTATCAATAATTCTCCAGAATCTCAGATTGAAACTCTACAAATATGAGAAAGAAAAAATGATTAGTTCCATATTGGATGAACAGGTGTATCAAATATCTTAGATGTCTTTAAATGTCTTAAAACGTAATTAAGAAGGTAAGATAATATTGTGGCTTGACCGGAGGACTTCATTTCAGTGTATATCTAAACTCCATCAGTGACATCATACTACATCTTAAAAACAAATTAAATAATTTTCCAGTCTCTTTGAGAAAAACCAAAAAGGTCTTTTTTTATGAGTATGATAGTAACAGCAAAAGTTTGAAAGGTTTTTGACTGAAAAAAAATGGTTTTAAAAGTTTAAAAGACTGGCTCTGGGGCCTTTCATATTAGCTTTTCGTTGTGTTGGTAATAGCAGGGATGTGTAGGGAGGTTCGAACCACTATTTATTGGCGTGAATGGGGCTCAATTAATATCATCTTTGCTTTATAAAATACAAGGAAAATAAATTTTATAAACTAAAAATGAAAAAGTGGATTTCTGTGGTAACTTAAGCTGGATACTAAATATAACCGGTTACTCCCCGTAATGTACTCCGCGATAAAATAAAGCATTAAAATATCTAAAACAATTTAAAAAAAAAGAAGCTCCCTTTAAATGATGAAAGAAATATACATGCATATTTAAGGTACAATTACTCTGAAACTCATAGGTGAATTCCCACCTATAAATATGGAGAGAGAAAAAACAGTTTGAAACAGTATCATATACAGACTAAATAATATAGATAATCAAGGAATACTTGTGGAGAAGACCAGTCGTATACAACTTCTTTGAGTTCCCAAGTTAATTGGCACTAACTCAATACACAAACTCAAATTAAGACGCACCGTAATAAACTATAGAGAGCATATATAGTATATGAATGCGGTATTGTCGCACCAACTTTATTCCCAGTACTTTATCTTTTTGGTATATCATGTACCTTTAACCATTAACATCATAAAACTAAATGAACTGTATCATAATACTCTGTATCGATCAGTTCTAAGAGAGAAATGCAAATGTAAAGGGCATATCAACAAATTCTCTAAGGGGCCATCCATAAAGTATGTGCGCAGAATTTCTGAAATTTTGGACACCCGCACCCCAATTCCCAATCGTGTACGCAATATATCAAAGAAGGAGAAAATGTAAAATATCTGAAATTTTTTACCACCCCCACCCCCCTCCTCAGTGGGTACAAACTTTATGGAGGGCCTTTATGGCATATACATGTTATGAAATACTGATAACAATTCAAGTTCTCTGAAACGACTGATATCAGAATAATTTAAATATATAATTCGATATAAATGTAAATGTCCATCGGATGTGCTGCAGGTTTAAATAACTCAAAACTCCCAAACTACAGGTTAAAGTTGTCAAAACGTAGACAGTACTTGATTTACATTTGTATCCTTTATCACAACAGAAAGTACTGGCCATTGTGTTATTTATACTTTGGTATAGTATATCACAATTATGGAGGCATCAGAATGATTTAATTTATGTTTTACCTCTTGTAGACGGAATAACATTTTCTATATAATAAGAAATAATACTAGTTTACACTGTAATTACAAAATGAAGTATGTGAAACTAACAAAATTACTGAACTATGTAAAGACTTGTTATCTATAAATGGGAAATCTATAAACATCTTAGGTCCGCGATACTTCAAAATGCGCATTTAAAGATGCAGATTTAAAGAGTAAGATATCCCGATATTTAAAGAGTAAGATATCTCGATTCGAGTTACTAGCTATTTCATTGTTTCGATTACTTCGGCCTGTGAAAATTTCATTAAAATAAAAAAATATGCTCCTTCATTCTCTCGAAAGAAAAACAAATAACAAAAATAATGCAGTTATATGAAGTAAGACTTAATGAGGTAACAGAATCTAACCACAAAATAATGATTAAAACAATCGTTGATAAAGATGAGGTTTCTCTAGACTGGGTTGTACACTTCCCGCATATTGACTCTGAGTGTCTGTGGACGTATTTATCACTGATGTCACGTGGCTCTGCTCGGCCAATGTTACTTTAACGGAGTTCATTCGGTCGCCAAACTGCCCGGTGTCCGATATCGGCATTATATCTCCACTACTGGATATGTTCACTGAGTGGGTGTTGGGGTAGGTCTCAGGCCGGCTTGTACTGACGCTGTTACTGTGGGGATACCCGGGGTACCCTGTATCTACATGTAGCGTGTAGGGGCTGGGGAGGGACGAGGCCACATGCCCAAACCGAAAATCCTCCAACGGTAGAGGAAGATGCAAGGCCGCATTGGTTGTGTTGGTGAAAGTTTGTGGTTGTTCTTGCACTGATCCATCCCCCTGTTCCCTCATCACAGGATCCGGACCCTGACTCTCCACCACCTCCTCTTCCTCCTGGGTTGGATTCACGTTGGAGTCCTCACATTTCTCCTCCTCTGCCTTGATCTGGTAATGGTCAGCTGGTAGGACATAGTGCTGTTTACCAGACCGCAGCTCAGTCTTGTGGATTCCCTGCATGTGTCGTCGTAAGATGGAGTTGTCGTTGAAGCGGTCGCCGCAGAGATCGCACATGAAGGGTTTCTCTCCGCTGTGAATGCGGGAGTGTCGGATGAGTGCCTGCTTCTGCGTGAACTTCTTGCCGCAGATGCCGCACTCGTAGTTCCTCATGGTGTTGTGTACGGCGGCGTGAATCCGCAGCGAGTTGCGGTGTTTGAAATCCTTACCGCAGATCTCACACGTGTATAAGCGGACGTTAGAGTGCAACAGCTCGTGGTTCACACATGAACCTTTATGTCGGAACGTCTTCAAGCAGATCTTACAAGCGAACGGACGTTCTCCAGTGTGAATCAAGTTGTGCTCGGTGAGTGAGTGTTTCTGTTTGAATTTCTTGCCGCACGTCGTACAAAGCCACTCGGGAACGTTGCCCATGTGAACTTGATCCACGTGAGTCTGTAGCACGTATTTGGTGGTGAAGCTTTTCGCACATTGCTCACAAGAAAACTGGGGCGGCACATAATCAAGCTCATGTGTCTTGAGGTGGTTTTTGTAGTTACGTTCCTCCTTGTAGGCTTTTCCACACTGCTGACATTTAAATTGGGAAGTATGCCGCCGGATATGTTTCCGTAGGTCTCTTTTAACGCCATACATTTTATCACAAATGGGACATTTCAATGTCTTCTCTACATGTTGTCGTTTCTTATGTTCTAAAACACCATTTTTGCTACGACAAGTAAAGCTACAGTCATTACAAGAGTAGGACTTTGCGCTGGTCTGTGACTTCAAGTCGGCTTTGCCATCTTTAACCATCTTATCTATACTGAAATCAGGATCATCGGATACATCTTCAGCTTCCTTTTCAAGGTCCGAGTCTGTAAACATGGGAACATTGCTTAATTCTTGATTTATTAAAGAAGTCTCATTTCCCATGTCAGCAGGTGAGCCTGCACTTACTTCTTCTGCTGAATCAACTATTTTGATTTTTCTTGGACGTCCTCTTTTTCTCCGATTACCTAATGGTTTACGGACGGGCGTAGATTTGACTAGAGATCTTTTCACCTCGGATTGAGGGTTACTGGATGATCTAACCGGGACGGCCTGTTTACTTTCAGGTAGATATGTTTCATTATCTTTGGGGTGTGGCACTGAAAATTTATCGAAGTCACTGGATTTCATAGGCCCATAACCCTCCTTGCTGCTACTTCCACTCCCAGTGGTATCAAGTATAGTCAGACTGACTTCTGTATTTGTTTGACATGCTTGGACAAGTTCTGGTGCAATGTTAAACTCAACTGGGATGTCTCTATCGTCTATATCGTGACTTACTGGGTCCGGTGTCATCTCGGTTGATATTTGCTCCTGGTCGCTGTGGTTCTCTCCTGATGGGGAGTCTGAGCTTTCACGCCTCGGTGACCCCGGGGCCGGGGTGCCGCGGGTTGCCCGGGTCGTCCGCCGCCGCCTCGCCGCCGTCCCCGGCCCGGGGCCCGCCGCCGCCGCCGCCGCCCGCTGTGCCGCCGCTGCCTCCTCCCGTGCCAAGTGCCCCGACCAGTCGTCAGCTGTTGTCACCTTTGTGAGGATTCTGTGTGCGTGTTTGATCCGCTCCCAGTTCCCCTTGATCTGCCAGCTCCCTTTCTTCTTGTACACGGTGTATTCTACCCCGGCCACTGTCTGCAAGCTGGTAATAAACGCCGCTCTCCACGCCTTGCCCTTGCCGCGTAGGTAGGAGCTGACACTCGGCGTGAGAGTCGCTGTCACTGTGTCGAACACGGTCATACTGAGGACGCTTCCTGATTTAAATCACCAGCCGCGGCCTCCACAGGGTCGTGAGAGTGTGTCAGCTGGGAAAGGTGGTCCAGATTTTATATCAATCCCCCATTGCTTGTAAAGAGACGCGAGACATTTTTCCCAGGAATACGGCGTCAAGATGGCCTCGCCTGTTTATATAGAGGGCGCTGCGAACGGTCACTCACCTACCCGAGTTTCTGTCTATTTGATCTCAGCGCCAGCATTTAGAATCTGCTTGGAGAGGGAGAATAGGGATATCCTCACTCAAAGCGAGATAGTAGGGAATTCCCTGGCTGACGGTTCCCGCCACACCCCTAGATCCCGCGTTGCTGAAACATCAATCTCCGACCCTGGGCCTACGAATAAGCCAACTCATGCAAGACTACGCACACGAGAAATGTTTCGGTTTCGCTTTCAATCTGAATCATGTACATATATGCCATCTGTCCAGGGCTATAACTTTTAAAACATGAAAGGTACGCAGGTGTAATATATATTAAAACTAAAATAAAGCCTTATACTCTCGCCTTTGAAACTGGCCTACAATTATATATACCGTACTTAGACTAGAAGGCACAAACAGATTTACATTCGACTACCCGGTACTTTCTAGAGTCCGAGAGGTTCTAACTGTCAAACGGTGTAAATTTATAGAAATGTATCGAAAAACATAGTTTTCTTTAATTCTTTCAAAAACAAGGAATGTACGTGACCAAGGAATTATAAAACTTAAAATGTGTAGATTTACTATAATTTGTTGAAGTTTCAATGAAAATGACATGCGTTTTAATATGTAAAAACAACTTGTGAGAATATTTATATATTCTATCATATTATCATAACATTGATCTCTAAATCAATAACTCGGACGGTGACCCCTCCCCCCCCCCCCATTTTTACGTTAGATATATGTGCATGCTATACCATCATGTTTAGATCATTATATTCAGTTTTCAGGAAATTGACATGGGTTTAATTTTCAAGGTGAATTTTCTTATATGCCTTTAAATTATAAATGAATTATGTAGAACGTGAGAAAATAGTACAACCACATGAGTTATCTTAGTAAATGATGGCGTTTTACTATTAGGACTGACGTTTCAAATATCACATGGCCCTTTTCAAGGTCAAATGAAATAAATAAATCTCATGCACCACCTGAATTCAAAGGCTATACGTGTATCCCTTGACATAGCTGTTTTGTCTTTTTCATCTCTCTGCCTACATATATATATCTTAATATGATTATATTAACTGAATAACATCAAAAGTAAGGGATAGTATTTCATAGACGTTCGGTCTTAGGTGTATAAACAATACACATTTTCATTAATTGCTGATATTAAAAATAAAACTTTCCGGATACGATATAATTATATACCTATCGGCGAATGTCGCGCTTTTACCGACCTCGGATTTCTTCAAACTCGGTTAGTATTTCTGATCAAAATATCTCTGAAAAGATTACATTCAGTCACACTAACTGTATCTTTATATAGTATGCATTGAAGAACGTGATTTAAGGTACTTATACACCCCGCAACCCGTGCTAGGTATTGTACCAGTAGCCGCGCCTTTAAATATTTCAAGTTATAGGTGTTTTGAGGGAGAAAGGTACTCGTACGCCCGCCCCTAGTAAGCTCTACGGATTTAGATTATCACATAAGTAGACGAAAACGAAAGTGCTGGTAGTTTCAAGACGATATTACTCTTACAGATACAAATAGGTCACTGCTGCAGGCTTTTATCTATTTAAAGGCACAGGGGACCCTGAGGGTTTATAAACACGCACTATTTCAAGGTTCAGTTTTTCTGTTTTTAAACCCGAGTAGTGATGATGGAATCTATAGGATGAATTCCTGTAGAAATCCCTTTGTTTGAAGGCATTGTGAGCGAAATACCGCTGATTTTATATAAACATGGCGCCGTTTCTATATTTTGCAAAAGACATTGAATGGTTCTTTCAGATATAATATATGTTTATTGAATAAGAAGATGAATAAATCAGAACAACCCCCAAACTTGACAAGTAAACTATAACACCAGAATCACGGTTTCATGTTATCCATACGGACTTCTATATTTGATAACTCCGCCGACGTTTCGGAACTTGCGTCCCTTCCTCAGGGCTTTCAAATTACAAAGTGAATAGAACCAGAAAAATTCTCTTATTTATACTCGAATTCGTAAATTACAATGAAAATTTCAGCGAAATTTATAGTCCATATACTTCCAAGTCTTCATCGTAATGTTCAGTTAAGAATAAGAATAAGAAGATACACCTTCAAGAATAGTTTTAGGATTTATTATGAAACGTGTTCATGAGCTTCGTCCTCAGTGAATTTTAGACAATAGAGTCTGTTATCTCGACATCCTACGTAGATACAGTCGTCACAGGCCACAGCCGAGGAGAAAACTTCGCCTTTCAACGTGAACTCTGCCAATAATCGTCCGTCCCAAATATTCACCACGTATATACGTCCACTAGTAGAGCATATTACTACAACTGGTGAACCCAAATGTGGATTTGTCGGTCTCTTTATTAATGCACATTCTGTTGAGGAGATAGAGGAGTATTTAGTTTTGTCCGTGACCTTGAATGAGACAGGTTTACTTTTCTCTGGTGGGAATAGCAACGCGGCCACATAAGGAGAGGCAAAAACCTCGCTCTCAGTGGCAAATTCCCATACTTTCTTGCCCTGGACATCTAGGCAGTAGACACACTTTCCGTGACATCCGAACACAATCATTTCGCGGGGCACGACGGCGTCTGGGACCCGGATGTTCAAATGTCGTCTGCTTTGAGACGGGTGTAAGCACGGCGAGGAAAATACCGGGCCCGACGTTTGGAACGTCCATAGCTGAAAAGGATTAAGAAAGAAATTGATGAGTGTTTGGTCTGTGTAACCGTTCGCGGTCGAGTTTGGAGTGCAGAGTAATATGAACGAGGCGCTAGCCGAGCGAATATTCTGAAGCCCATCTAATTCTCTCTCGTTCAAAAGAAGGTGTGACTATTATATGGAGACATGATTTGTGTGTCTGTATGAAATCTGTTTCCGATTTGTTTTAGTCGGAAATATTTGAACCGAGTTCGAAGAACGAGCTTAATATTTTCGACAAAAAAGGAAAAAGAACAGATGTAATTCAGACACGCTCACTACCTTTTGTTATTATTATATACCCAGGAATCATTAAATATGCTCTTTTAAAACAAGTCACGTGCTGCGGAGGGACGTATCAATACTATTTCCATCCTCAGTCTACACTTTAAAAAAAATCGTAGCCCTAATGCATGATTATAGGAATGAAACGTCCAAATCTGGATTGATACTTGGGATTAGCAGATGAGCACAATGACTCACTTTCTCGCCGGCGTCACTGAAACTATACAGTTGACCATCCACGCAGCCGACCGCCACGCCACCCGGGAGAGGGCAGGGCGACGAGAAGATGGGTTTACCCACGGCCCTGCGCCATGATAACTCCCCCGTGACCTGCAGTGAGTGAACAAACATAGAAGTACTTAAAGGAGAGACAACATATAAAGAAGGCAAGGATTAGTGTGACACTCTACATTTATATCATTCAATCAATAACACTGAAGGAAATCGCTCAAATATTATCGTAAAACCGGATGAGTTTTAAACTTGGCTCCCGTATGCCACGACTGGCGGTTGGCGTAGTGATATCACGCGGCGGAGCCGAGTGGTATCCGGAACCAAACGCCATGAGAGGCATACGGGAGATAAGATTAAAACGAATCAGGTTTTGATTTTATCCTACCCCTCTCTACAATGTTTTAATATCAAAATCATCAATGAAAATCATCAAAATTCCGTATGCCCCTAGTAGCATACAAACGTCCGTATGCCAGTCAGCGTAGCATACGGAATCTCAATGTTAAGCCTATGGGATTTTATATTAGGGGTAGGATAATACAATAGTCGATATACGAATTGAAAGTACACAGTCCAAGTTGAAGGTAACCTCATACAGGGAAGTTCTAAAGAAGAGACAGGTCTGTTTGGTGATTATTTTCGTTCCAATGAAGTTCACGTGGGACTCCGTGGTTGAAAAACATAATTTTTACGAAGATACAGGTCTGTAATCTGAATTTTAGGAGTTTTATCAAGAGGTAGCAATAACACCTCTATGGCAAGCCGATGCAGAAAATAAAAAAATAAAAAGTCAGGTAATGTATGGTGTACCATGTGGTGAAATGGGTTAACACTACATACGGAATCTTTTTTTTTCCTTTTTTTTTTTTTTCATCGGCTGTGGTTAGAAGTGTTTATGCCACGTATCATTAATAATACATACGGAGTCTAGTGCAGCAAGCACGCCGCCCAAAGTGGCCACATAGAGCAGCACGGTGCGGGGAGAGAGGGCGGGCGACGAGTACACGCTCCCGGCCTCCAAGTGTCGAAACCACTGACACCGTCTCTCCTACAACATCAATCATCATGTAATGTTCCTGATTAATAAAAACACCTCTATGGCAAGCCGATGTAAAAAAAAAGAAGATAAAATTCAAGTAATGATTCTGGAGTCATAACTTGTGCCTACGAAAGTATAGGGTACAAGGAAACCTCAAATGAGGGTTATCGTTTAATGATATTTTAGCTCATTCACTATAACAGTCCTAGCCGATGGGAGGTTGATAGTAAGTGTTGACTAAAGTTGACCTTCATTATCCCTGGGTCTCGTTGGAGTACAGAAAAGGGTCTTCGTGTACGGACCTAGATTATTCAACAAGCCCTTGGTTTATGACTTGAAATAATTTACTCCTTTGTAATTCATATCAAATTATGATTGAGTTGCAACAACGTTCTTTATCGAATGTGTAGATCATGGATATAATGCTGATATGAAGGATAAATATATGAATAATTTAACAATGTAATTCAATATGGATGATATAGGTTTTTATGACAACACGAAAGATCTTACATTTAGTAAGCTACTCTTTGACCTATTTTTCGGAATAATCATAAAATTGACAAGAGCTTCTTAAAATAGGCCTTTATAGACCATCTGATTCAGTAAAACTAACAAACCATATAGCATTTCCCAACTATCTGAAACCGCGGAAATAAACATAATCTAAATAGAGATATCACTGTGCACACTTTGCCACCTCTTGGAAAAATACCGAAAGTAGAGGCTGTTTTCATATTTGGTAAACAAGGGTTCATCTTAACTGATAATGGAAGGGCTGTTTGATAGCAATGGCATACAGTTCGTGAATTCTAACCGTTTATAAATTATTGGAAATTACGATTTGAACTTACCGCGATGTTCAGAGCATAGACATGCTGGTCATGTGACCCCACGTAGACGAGACCTGTTCCGGGATCACAACATGGCGAACTTTTCACCTGCCCCCTGGTGGTAAACGTCCACACCACGTGTCCAGTGTGGACGTCCATGACGTAGACCAAGCCGTCGTAGCAGCCTGTCAGGTTCACAAAACTCAAACTGTTATAATTCGGTTGTAGAGGTATTCCCAAGTGATGGGATTCGTGGATAAATGCACTGTTACTATTGGTGTGAATAGTAAGCTGAATGAATTTTTTTTTATTTTTTTTTTTTATTTTGATAAATACAGACATTACAATCGCCCTGGTCGTGGGCGTTCTTCCTTGCGTCGTCCAGAACATATATTACATTACACAAGACAGAACTAACATAGGACATTAACAACAGACATAACATAAACAGTACATCACAACACAAACAACACAGAATTTTTTGCCCACCAGTAATCTGCAGTCCGTTCTTCGGTATTAAATCCACCCAATCACACCTCTAACTCATAATACTCTTTATATTGTTCACACACAAGACAGAGCATGTTATTTCTTAACTTTTTCTTGTTTTACCTGATTTGATTTATTTTGGTTTGGATAGCCCATTCATATTCATACATCGTAATTTATTCAAATAAATCCCAGGTCATATGACTCCAAGGCTTTGTCCTGTTACAAGCTTTATTGCTGGTGTTCTGCAATGTGCTACGCTGGTCGGACTGATGAGAATACATCGAGATGAGGATTATATGCGGGCCCCGTGTTTAACGTGTGGGGGCGACCATGTAGATCGTAACCAAACGGTCACCTCCAGCAGCGTATAACGCAGAGCCAGCCTGGTCAGTTAGGCCAAGGGATAGAATCTGTATGTTTTACATACTGGTACTTTTGGAACATAACAACGCATTTATCTTAGCTTGGTATAAACGTCCATAGGATTAACATTAGGAACTCGTACTCAACAGGGTTGCGAGTACGGTAACTTATACTTAATGGGTGACAAGCAGATACATATATATGTCCAGGCTAGGATAAGGTCAGAAACATATTCGTGTTTGGTCTGAGTCCCCGTTTGCCATCTCGTTTGGAACGTTTCAGGATATTCACTTGGCTACTGGTGAGATCTATACGGCCTGACGCCATAGGTGGAAGGCCGTATATTTTCCGTTATTGAACTCGAACAATAAATATTTCGCCTACAGTAAGGACGTTTCCTAATACAGTAAAACCCCGCTTCTGGGACACCTCGCTTAAGGAGGCAATTTGCTCGGAACAGAAATTCTTATTCAGTTTATTTCAATCCAGCTCAAGGGGATACCCCGCTTAAGGGGAACTTTGCTAGGTACGGAGAGTGTCCCTTAAGCAGGGTTTTACTGTATACTGCACACTCCAAACTCGATGGCGACCGGGGACACAGACCAAACACTCATCAATTTCCTTCTTAGTCTAGTAAAAATTAGGTACAACAACAGGACCATAATAAAACACCATTCTAGAATGCTAATAAACCTTATGAAAAGATAATCTACAATACTTACATTACTCTATTCTATGATATCAACCTAGCCTGATTAAGGGGAACCCTCCGTTCCGAGCGGGGGTGGCCCCTTAGGCAGGGTTAAAATAAACTGAAACTGAATTTCTTTTCACAGTAAATTGTCCCCTTATGCGAGGTGTCCCAGAAGCGGGGTTTTACTGTACATGGTTAAGGGCGGGTACTAGTGGTAGGACATACCATCCTTAATATCGTTATTTATTTCACTTAATATCTTTACTATCTTTACTTTGGTGTTATATCTATATTCTGCGAAAATTTCATGATTATTAATCTAATATTTCTTATCTTATCTGAATAAAACTCCGTAATTTTGTAAAAAAAAAAAA
This sequence comes from Alentia gelatinosa, assembly GCA_950022655.1. Lineage (NCBI taxonomy): Eukaryota > Metazoa > Annelida > Polychaeta > Phyllodocida > Polynoidae > Alentia > Alentia gelatinosa. The sequence goes on from OX465586.1 coordinate 52,273,719, forward strand.
AAAAAAAAAAAAGGCTTTTGATGCCATTTGACATCGTCCGCTTTCAATAAGTTAAGATGGTTTCGCTTAGACTTCAAATTACTCATTTACCTACCAACGACAACGTTCTCCCCGCACGGCGAGACGCAGGCTGAAGACTCGATCCGATCTCCGAGAACCTGCTCCCACACTAACTCGCCCGTCTCCAGGTCAACCGCTGCAAACTTGTGGGAATGAGATCCGATGAAGACTAGACTCCGCGCCCTACAAAATAATGTCCATATCTCTTACACCTTTAACGTCATTTACCTACTCTTAGCATGTACACACTCTATTCTTTAGAGTTTCAGGTCTTATTTCAGCATAGCTTTTCGCTTCATGAATCACGTTGCGCTCAAACGAGGCGAAGAACGGCCCAAGTTATTTTCATCGATTGGGATTCTCATTCTATCTCACCCCATAACATTATCAGGAACATTATTAATCAATAAAATGATAAATCTAATTAGCCATTGAGTATTGGGTACTCTACTTTCACGGCTATGGAGTATGGAGTCGGCGTTCCTAACGTCATGATTATGGAGAAAAATACCGGGGAGAGATGCTTCAAAACTAATACAATACACAATCTTTCACAGCCCCAATTATAAACTCTGGTATAGTCGAACACCTTCAATATGATGAAGCCTACAAGTTATATGCAAACCTTTTGATATAGAATACTGGTATTTTGATACAGAACACTGGTTTTTTCATATAGAATACTGGTATTTTCATATAGAATACTGGTATTTTACCTGCCTTTGTTTCAGAACCAACGGCGATGCATCGATACATTTCCCGGTGTCCCAGGACCATTCCACACGTAATCCTAATTTTGTTTCTGAAGTTGTTTTTTGAGTTTCAAAAATTAATTGTTCTTTCTCCATATCTACACACCGTGAACTATTGCCTCGATTGCACAGATGTATTTGGCGATTTGTTCGGCTCAGGGCCACACAACATGATTCAGTTTTATCAGCAACAGGCTCATATTCAAAGGGATTATCGGAATCTAGCACCCGTATTTTAGTATTAATCTTATCAACATTCAATGAATCTCTTGGTCGCTTTGTATTCTGTCCAGCAGAACTATTTTTATCTTCAGCAGAGGCGATGGTTTCACCATCATCTTTGTTTTCATCACCAGTTGCCTGATGCTTCATGATGATTTCATTGTCCAAGTTTTCCAATTTGTGACCTTCAACAACGGCGATAATATCACTGTAGGTCTTGGTGAGGATGACCTCTAGCAGGGAGGGGTCAAGGTCACCTAAATTATCGGAGAGGAGATTCAAGAAGCGTACGGCACAGAAAGAATCTCCACCAGATGTCAGTAGAGTATCCCTATCAGCGGGGACGTGATCGCCAGGCAGGTACAGACATTCCTGTAAGAGAAACATGAATTCCCTTAAAATAACAACATAGTCTTTTTTCTCTCACCATTCCTCTTACAAGAATTCGGTTAAAAGACATTTTAACTTTGTCAACAAATAGCAACGGAGCTCAACAATAGAGATTGCTGGTTTTAGTGCTTTACCAGCGCAGTTAAGATTATGGATTTCATTGTTTTTGTCCGTGTGTGATATGATCTTTTTATGAGCGAGGCCAGCCTATAGGGGCACATAACTATTATGCTATGTAGGCGGCCATCTTACCCCCCGATGCCATCCAAAACACAAAGTGGCAGGACCAATTATCAATGGATTTTATCTAAAATATTTTTTGGGGCTTGCCATGGAGGAATTTTAGCCTCATCTCAATATAATCTATAGATGATAACGACTGATAAAAGTAGTTGTCCCCCGACTACAGTGGCGCTATCTTACAATTTCCTGGTGGATGTTGGAAGAACTAGCAATCACTCTGTGCCCCAGTCTGTGGAAATGAGTCACTCGTCACCTGGCCGACGATAGGGGGCAGCACAGCATTCAAATAACATTAGATTGTAGTCAGGGACCTGTGGTCTCATGTCCTCCTTACCTTCCAAATCTTTTCCACAATTTGTCTCTTGCTTTCTTGCACATGTTCTGGTAAAGACGGCTCACCGTGTAGGGAAATCATCTCTCGGAGCCTTATTCTGTCTACTTTACCTATGAACAATGACAGAGAAACAATGAGATTCAGGAAAAAAGGAAATAATATGAAAAAAAGGATAAACGGTGAGTTTCAGTATCCTGTTTCTGGCCTCTAATCTATGGATGGAGTTATTTCAGGAAAGGTGCATACTAAGAAGGAACTGCATCGAGATCCGTAGCTACTGAAAATATGCTATGAGTTTTGGTAGTGGAGTAATCTCACGAGGCAAAGCAGAGTAAGATTATGTAGAAAGCCTAAATGAATGGTGTATTTTGAATGGCTATTGATGGAGTGCGGTCCAGATTCGTTCTGAGAAATAAGGAAAATGCTTTTATGGGTGCTTATCAGTCATTTTCTGGTACGTTTACACTTTAAACGAAAACACAACAAAATATCCTCTCTGCATCTTCTGAACTTGTGCATCTTGTTTAAACTTATATTATATACAGGGATGAAAATCAAGACTGATGAATACATCGAAAATCGAAAATCCATTAAAAAATATACATTCTATGATATCATATTTGAACAGAATGGCTATGAATCGATATATATTCTATTTTTTCTTAATTAAACTGTATCCTTTAGTATTAGATAGATTGAAACTAGACAGGAAATGCCACTCTAACATTCAGGGTGCTGCCGATGCGTAGGAAATATCGGAATACCGTTATTTGTCGACAAAAAAATATATATCTATCGACTGATTTCAGAAACAAGTGGCTCTACGCTTCGAGAAGTTGATACATAGTAATATTCGATCACATAAAAGGATATTGAGCAGGGTCAATTCTGAGACGTATACAGCCGCTTTTATTTTAAACCAGTTTTATTGAACATATCATTTATCTTTTCCAGAGAGGTGGCATGCCGATATTAATTCATTCTAGGTACACACTATTTTTCAGTACGCACTATTTTTCTGAATGAGCGTTTTTTTGGAATCAAACACATACAACATATCTGTATGCTCTGGGTATGTAGATACACACTCCCTATGTGTTTTCTATGGAAACTTTGAATTAAGTGGATAATAGATATTTTCTACCATGCATGGACACGGGACAGATGTGACACTCACCATGGCGAGTAAACGGTAACCTGGTGACAGTCCATACAGCATCTGGTGTGTACTGGGTAGGAAGCCTCTGATGAAGGTACTGCATCACTTCAGACTTCAAGCTATCCTCCACTCTACAACACTGAGACTCTTTCTGTCTACTTTGTTGCACATTAGGTGTCGGAACTTGGGGCTGGATAACAAGATGTAGCTCGCTTCCTTGTTCAGAGAGAAATGCAGAACAGTGTCCGAGAGCATCCATCTCCATGACAACCTGTCAGAGGAGAAATATCAAACAAGAAAGCTGTATGCTGAGCTGTACACAGAGCTGTACCCAGAGCTATATACACACAGCTGTATGCAGAGTGGTACACTGAGCTGTATGTAGAGCTGTACATTGAGTTGTACACAGAACTGTACACAGCTGTACACAGAGCTGTATACAGGGCTATACACAGAGCTGTACACAGAGCTGTTTGCAGAGTGGTAAACTGAGCTGTATGTAGAGCTGTACTTAGAGTTGTACACAGAGCTGTACACAGAGCTGTACACAGAACTGTACACAGAGCTGTACACACAGCTGTACACACAGCTGTACACACAGCTATACCCATAGCTGTATGCAGAGTGGTACAGCGCTGTCCATAGAGCTGTACTTAAAACTGTATGGAGAGCTGTATATGCAGCTGTACACAGATATATATGCAGAGCTGTATGCAGCTATAGAGCTATATGCAGGAATGTACCCAGAGCTGTAGACAGAGCTTTACCCAGAGCTGCAAACAGAGCTGTAGACAGAGCTGTACATAGAGCTGTACACAGAGCTGTACACAGAACTATATGCAGAGCTGTACACACAACTGTACACACAACTGTACACAGAGCTGTACCCAGAGCTGTACACACAGCTGTATGTAGAGCTGTACACACAGCTGTACCTAGAACTGTACCTGGAACTGTACACAGAGCTGTACACAGAGCTGTACACACAACTGTACACACAACTGTACACACAGCTGTACACACAGCTGTACACACAGCTGTTTGCAGAGCTGTATGCAGAGCTGTATATTGTATATGTCATCCACCTTTGACAAGTGGCATACCGACATTAGTTCATTTTCCAGTGCACATTATTTTTCTGTATGCGAGCTTCATCGGAACCCAGAGCATACAACATATCTGTATGCTCCGGGTATGGTGATACAGACTGCCTACATATTTTCTATGGACCTTTGTATTAGGTGGATAACAAAAAGTGGTAGCCACATGATAGAATAGGGACATACATACAGTAAAATATATTAGGTTCCCGGCTAGAAGAGGACATGATCTTTTGAGATTTGTCTAAATGAAAAATGGCCAAAGCTTCCTCCCGCATCAATTCCTACCACCATCATGGCCTATCATTGCAACAAAGGTATTCAAAACCATATTGTGAAAAGAACTATTATTTTAACGCACGCTAATATTTTCCACTCATCCTAGAGGCAGGCATCCATACAGAGCTGTATGATCAATACAAGTTATATCAATGCAATTATATCAGAAAGGAGTCATGGGCAGAGGGTACCTGTTTGCATGACTTACTACTGTCACTATTTCGAGTGCATGGATGACGTCATTGCATGCTTAACATTATTAATGTAAACTTATTTGTTACAATGAGTCATTTTGTAGAGAGGCATACAATGATATTTTTAGAAGGAAACTCAGGAGATGAAAATAACTTGGTGACGATTAGCATGCATCCAAATGAGTGGAGTATTGTTTATTTCATGATTTGAGTGCGGTTCTGGATTTATCTGGACAATAAAACAGCATTGCAATATCTGAATAATTCATATTACTTCGCAAATCCAATTAGGAACGCTTAAAACCCCATGTTGATGTCTTATCATCTCTCTGAAATCCTGGCCGCTGGTTGATCAATCGCCTAAGAAATCATCTCGTATTTACTCCGCCACAACTATGGCGTAGTATTGTCCCTCGACGTGGGTGATCGTTGAGTATTTTCTTTTTAATGTTATTCCTATGGCTCAACTTGTATCCGGGGTGAGATAAACACTTGTTCTAAAACATCCAGGTGATCATGAAATAGTAGATTTCAAGAAAAAAAAGCTAAGTATCATAGACGTGGCAATAGAACTTCTGTGTCAAGCCGATGCTACCTTCTTCTTTTTTTTATTAAAAAAATTAAAAAAAAAAAAAGATTTAAAAAAGCTGGCATCTTTGGGAAAGAAGGCATACAATAAATACCTGTTCTAAACTCTCCAGGTTCATCCGCATACCATGTCGCTTAATCTGCCGGTCGATCCGTCCCCTATACGACAGTCGGCCGTCCCCGTCAATACGGACCCAGTCCCCTGTAGCTCTCATGCCATCTGGTGGTGGGTTCTCTTCACTATCCAGTAGACAACGTCGACTACGACTACCTACGAGAAAAATAAATCATGTTGTTTTATAATCCACAGAAAACCAGACAAGCTGATTGGTGTTTGTAAATTTTATTGGGGATTTCACTGGACATAGGGAGAAAAACAAATCAGAAATCACTGAGTCAATAAAATTAGGATAATGTGGGAATCATTGTTTTCAAGATAAATTAAACGACCTACGAAGGTAAAACAGTTTATATTTTAAAAGTAAGTCTTTTTCCATCATACGTTTGTTTTACTAAATTGTACACAATGTGTCATCTAGATTATGAGACTGATAAATTGTGAGGAGGAAGAAAAAACTCGGAATCAAGAAGAATCAAGAGACTGGAAAACAGTCTAGACGCCCATTATGGACTGCTGTATTGAATTTCTGGCTAAATCTATGAGGCATGGCTATGACACCTCTTAATAAGCCAAGTGCTCCTGAAGAATCTCTAGATAAAAAAAAAATTTAAACAAAAAAGCTATGATCAATAGGATATCTTACCAATGAAGAGTTGCCCTTGTCCGTCCGTAACTGTCTTCCCGGTGTCGCCGCGGACTTCCCAGTTGGTGGAGTGTAGAGGTGAACCTAGCGGAATCTCAACCTGTGAACTAAAAATTGACGATACTTCAGTAAATCAAAATTTCCTGAAATCAATAGGATGGGGCCATCCACAAAGAATGTATGCATAATTTCTGAAATTCTGGACCCCTCACACCCCCTCCCAATCTTGTACGCAATAGAACAACGAAGAGCATACGAAAAATGTCAAAAATGTCCCGTGGCGTTAATCAAAACACAGCGAGATCAAATCTCTGAAATGAAGGTAAAATTTATATGAGACTTCACACACAGTTCTCGAGTATTAGTCATCGCTATCAATTCCCCGTCAAAAAGGATTATCTAAAGATATATTTCTTTTTTTTGCCTAATGAAAACACATAGTCTTGTCCACAGTAAAAAAAAATTTCTTTTTTTTTTAATTATTTGAGTCAGTTCGCTTACATGATCAGTAGCGGTCTTCCACCTTCCCATGTTACAAAAAAACAAAACACAAAAAAACACCAAAAAAAACAACAACAACAGAATCAATACATACAAGAAATTCGATATAAATATGGATAGCTAATATTAATATTCATATAAACACAGTTGTCAGTGTACAATTACAGAGAGAACTAACAATAGCGGTATATTGAGTCATTGGCTGCTGGTGATTACTATTTGACATTTTAACATTTTAACTGTCATGTCTCTTCTGTTGCATGTGATAACTTAGTCTGTTCAGATCTAAATATAGGATAATGTTTCTCGTCATTGGCATGCTAAGTGTTTTATTAACAATTTAAAAAAAATATATATATATTTCATGTTCAATACTTATATGCAAGATAAAATGTCAAATATCGTTATGTATTGACAATAACATAAACATTCTTTATTGAGTTTCAACATGAGTATGTACAATTCTGTAGATTAAGAAAATGTGGCTGAAACACCTTTGTTAAAAGAAAAAAGAAAAAAAAAGAGTTCTGTAAACCAAGACTTAGAAGCGAAAAACATATATCCAGTTGACCCATGGTTTATCTTACCTCAACTCATCTGTTAACACATGGTACAGCGCCCAGCTGGAGACTTCTGTGATACCATAGAGATTGACGAACACGGTCGTGTTGCCATCGCCGCGCCATGATCGTAACGTGGAGGAGTGTGGACACGTCTCGCCCCCCAGCGCCAGAAGGCGAAGACTCCCAGAAGAGCAGAGGACTCGAGACTTGAGCAGATCCAAACCAATACTCGACATGACGGACGGCGTGACCTTGGGACGTAAATAAGATGTTTTGTGAATAAGGTCACTATTAAATAAATATCTACTAGAGTCTCTGAGACGTGGCAAAAGACACCTCTGTATAAAGCCGATGTTACCGTGTTTAAAGATAAAAAACATAAAATAAAAATTCAAATACCCACTAGACTATGGAGCACATAAAGAATAGTAGATAATTATGCATACAAGAAAAATATGAAGAAAACCAAAATATGCATATAATATAATAGGTAGATTTCAGTGGAGATATCTAGTTTACCATCATCATCTAACTGCTCTAACATACGCTTCTATCACCTCTCTCAAGATTTATACTACATAACTGGTCATCCATTAAGTATGAACGTACTTTTTTTTTAAATCATGACCCTCCCAAACCCCCTCTTAATCTTTTACGAAATAGAGCAAAGTATATTTTTCATCTCTTTTTTATTTGGCACACAATTCATCATACACGATGGTCTTCTATTATGGCATATTTTTGTGGCCACATGGCTAAATATGGCTGACGTTAGTGTGTAACATGAAAGGCACAGCTATTTCCAACAAATGTTATTCTATTAAAAGTTTGAGAATGATACAGATTTTGCACCAACCTGCATAACAGTGACCTTGTGTCTAGTAAGAGTCTCGACCAGAATCTCTGGGACCATCTTCATGAAATCGGGGATGAGGAGAAGACGTGACCCTGACGTGAGCGACGTGAACATCTCCACGATACTCGGGTCAAAGGTCAAGGGCGACATGAGGACACTGACGTCACAGGGTGACATCTTGTAGATGGACCTAGTAAATGGAGGAACCAGTAATGTTTACTGATACAGTTTATCTTAATTAGAGCGCGCTTGCACGGGCTACATATACATCACCTAGAGGTTAGAGTAGACACATTTAGACTTCCAGCATACTGCATGACAACTATCCCTTAACTATCTGCATACTCGTCACTCTGATATTATGAAAGGAGCAGAGGGCCAGTGTCTCAGGGTCTGAGAGGCATGCTGAGCTGACCATGGGCAATCACTAGAGACCAAAATATCTCACTGACCTAGGATTTGGAAATTTGGAAAGACCCTCCTGGGGGTTTAGGGGACTTATTTTCAGCGATAGCTAAAGAGTTCTTTTTATTTCGTCAACCTATTTTTCCTTCGGATATACATAAATCTCAAGAATGGCCATTGGGATAAAAAGCTCCAGCCTTATGGGCAAATTCCATGCCTGGATTTAATCAATTATATAAAAACAATGTCTCACTCTGGCCTTTGGCACGTTTACAACTCGGTGTAAACACCTCGTTGTAAACATGCCAAGGCCAGAGTTCGGATCGAAATTTGTACGTTTACAGGAACATCGTTTTATTACTGTACACACCAACAATGGTGACCACACGTCTGCATGCAGGCATGTCAGATGGGGGTCATGAAAAAACAAAGGAAATATTTTTCATTAGAAATTCACTGCCTCAGATAGACTGAGAAAACATAGAAAACACATCGTGATTGGCCATGGAAGAGGGCTGTGAGGAGGTTTGAGTCACTGTTTGTTTTGTATGAATGAGGTCCAAGTTATTCTCTCTTTGTTTTACACAAAGAAACAGAATTTCATGAACTGAAAATGAAAACAAGGATTTCCTTGCTAAATAAGGAAAACTGCCACATCTTTGCATGGGGAAGTTCAAAGAAGGATACAACGAATTTTGGTCAAAGTTGTCATTCTCGACGAGTTTGGCGTGGAGTGATATGAACGAGGCAACGTTACGTGGATATCGCATAACATTCAAACGAGTTGGAGAACGACCACCCTGACCAAAACGAGTTGCTTTCTGTATTCATTAATTCCAAAGTTTTAGAACCAAGGGTGTCTGCGCTCTGCTGTCCTGACTTGTCTACTTTTGGTCTTCTAATTTATTTTCTGCACATTAAAAGGAAGGACGACACAGGATATATGACATCGTAGACCGTGGCGAATGGACTGGAATATTCGTAGGGGCATGGAGAACGTGTTCCCAATGTTAAGCCTATGAAACAAAAATACCAGGGTTGAGACAATAAAGAAAACAACAGGTTTTGGTCACAGTCGTCATTATCCACAAATTTGATGCAGAGTGATATGAACAAGGCAACAGCCAAGTGAATATCATGAAGCATTCAAACGAGTTGGATAACAACTTCGTTGACCAAAAGGAGGTGCTTTCTGTATTTATCTCACCCCTGTACACACTAAAAGAAGGGCTAACACACAGGATACAGACCATGAAGAATTGACTGCAATACTGGTAGGGGCATGGAGAACGAGTTCCCAATGTTAAAGGCATATTCTACAATTCACAGTGGCGCCACCTGGTGATTTTTATATAATGTCATTTATTAGTTAAAACAGTTTTTTGGGGATTCATTCTCATTCTAAATGAGTAAATCTAACATTTTGTCCAGTTTATCCAATCTTATCAGGTAAAAGAGGCCAATTTACATATGCTTGATTTACATAGAAAATGTACTTAAAATACGGTTTTCTTCAATTCTTTCAAAAACAAAGGCAGTGACCTATGGTTTTTAAAACCGAAATAAGTAGAACTAGATATCCACTATATTCTGTGAAAGTTTGAGGAAAATGACATGGGTTTTACTATGTGAAAAAATACTTTATAGAATTCCTATATACTCTAATATAAAATGATCATAATATTGATCTTAAATCAAAAACTAGCACAGTGACCCCCCATTTGTAAGTGAGATCAGCTTCTCAAATTTTCAGGAAATTGACATGGGTTTTAATTTTCAAGCCAAATTGTCGGATATGCCTTTAAGTCTATGGGGGATAAATACCAGGGGTAGGGATAAATACACAATATTGACTGGTTTCAGATACAAGCGGCCGTATGCTCCGAGGAGTTGATGCGTAGTAATATCCGAGCATATGCGAGGATATTGCACAGAGTCAACTCCGAGGAGCATACAGCCGCTTTTATCTGAAACCAGTCTATACTGTATTTATTATACACCTTTTCTGGACAAGTGGCATGTCGATATCAGTTCGTTATAGTTATGCACTATTTTTCCGTACGCACTATTTTTCCGTATGCGCCACCCGGAGCATACAACATATCCGTATGCGCCGGGTATGTCCATACACACTCCCTATGTGTTTTCTATGGACACTTTGTATTAGGTGGATAATAAAGCATGTGACTGACCTGATGTGCGTTATATTAGGCACGATACAGTCATGCGGCACGCGCACAATCTTCGGATCTCCTGTTGACCCTGACGTAGTGATGACGTATGCCTGTGACGTCATCCACTCCACCGGACGCCTGACGTCACTGAACCAAACAACGGCGAATCCCAGGTCCTCCATGCGCTCTACTCTCAAGTCGCCACTCGTTATCTTCTTCAAAGTCTGAGGTAAAAAGAAATCATTGTTGAATAAACATTCGAGATTTCCTCCTGATCTTATAGCTTTGGAGTTTTTGAATGGGAAAAGAGACCTTCTTTGATTAGACGGTATCTCCGTATGATCA